>OX638297.1:59644268-60393475 GCA_951812265.1 Taphrorychus bicolor | reverse complement strand
TCAAAGACAAAACACATTAATAGGTATAATTTTTTGTAATTCATAGTTTTTAAAGCTTTATTTTTTAGATAGTTCTGAAGAAGGCAGCAGACAAGTTGCCGAAACGTTCACCATGTCGATTCGTCCGAGCCCTTTCTAGGGTAAATTGTTATTCGCAGTAATTTTACTGTGAGTAGTGCGAAATTCCTTCTCCAACAACGAACGAATCGAGCCCAAAAGTGAATGAAGCTTCACCCAAAAATAAGTAGTAAAAAATGAACTTTCCGCCTCAAAGATTTAGGAGTTATCTACAACAAAGTTGCAATAATTTACTTGGAGCTATAAAGTGGAACCTGATTTAATATAAGTTGGTCTGTTTCGAAAGCTCACCAGTGCTGCACCTATCTGGACTTGATCCTTTCTTAGCGACAAGGATTTGTCAAATACAAGTAAAAAGCTTTTGTTAGTAAATATAATTGGTTCTTAGTTAACTATTGAAGTACTTTGACTTGGTTTTCTCCTAAAATCGTGTTCTCAAAATATTTCTCCTCTTTTACCCAAGTTAGCTACATTTTTCAGTTTAGTTACTGCTAGCAAGCAGGGGTTTTTATCAAAATGGGTAGGAGTACCACGATATGGTAAAGACGGAGTGCGAATTAAGCTGGTACCAATAGGTTCTGAAAATTTCGGCTTTATTTATATAAACATTTTGGCAACTTTCTTGGTGTCACTGAAAAAAGAAGTTGTAGGTAATATTAAATAACTGCTTGTTATTTTGAAATTTGTTTATAATTACAATATCATATTAAACGTTTATATTGCTAATTCAATTCAAATATCGGTTATTTACTAACACGATACCACTAAATTCGGTTAGTTCATAATAAATCTATGATTAATTTGAGTTAGATTTTGTTACTAAAACCAAATGTGTTAATTAGCAGTAAATGATTTGGTTATTATAGGTTTTAAAAACTTCCTTAACAATTCATCTTATTTAGCAATAGTTAACATTTATATGGTATCAACAATCTTTCATTTATTTACGGTCCAAACATTTATTGATTGTTCAGAAATAAAGTACATATTCTTTCCACTCTGCCTTGAGGTATCAATGAAACTATATTAATTAACTTTAACAAAACCGAAGATTCTTTAAAATTAAAATCCCCTCACCACCCCCATCGATTTCATCAAAACGCTTCGTTTGTCTCGAAGTTCGTCTTTTTTGTGTTCTCATTTTTTTAGACGTTTTGACTGAAATTAAATATGAGTTAATCCGATCATCAACTCTAAATATTCTCGAAGGTAATTTATACCGGGTGTTGCATCATCGTGTGGGACATAGGAAATCCTATGTAAATTTTAAAAGGGTCTATTATTGGCTTTTCTAATTATTTTAGACAAAAAATCAATTTAAATTTTTTGAAGAACATTATCAACCACAACTAAATGGACAACTTCAAACATTTTTGACAGCTTTATTTGACAGCCAACTCTTACCTTGACTGGTGTCGTTGAATACGGGGCGATAAAAAACACCAAAATATTAAAAATGTTACTGTCAAATAATTCGTAAGCGGTTGATCAAAAATGTTTGAAGTTATCCTATTGGTTGCGAATTTTAGCGCTCTTTAAAGAAACTAAATACATTTTTTCACCAAAATAATTAGGAAAGCCAATAATTAACCCTATCAAAATTTACTTGGGATTTCCTATGTCCCGCCCGACGATGCAACACCCGGTATACGTTTCTCTCCGTTTACATATAACAACAATATAATTATTTTCCTACGAGCGTGCGGTAAAGTCGCTTTAGCGCACGCATTTGCGTGTTGTTGTGCAGTTATAGTATATTGTGCAACTAGTGTTGAAAATTGCACTTTTTACACGAGTGTGAAAGTCACAAGAGTGTGAAGAGTGATTTTCGTAAGTGTTGTACACTATACTTTTTCTACGACTGAGATTTTGCTTCATAAAGGATCATTTGTATTATAGAATATATGCAAGGCGTGTGTAAAGCAATCAGAAGCAACGTGTACAACTTTGCACACGCTTCTGTATGAAGGCCTGCGCAATGTGCACTTTGCGCACGCTGTTTGCAATATGCAATTTTCAACAGTAACAAGTGGTGCGCGTTTGTTCATTTTCGAGGCAGTCGTAGAAAAAAAAATACTTGCCTTAAAATGGAAAATTAGAAGCATTATCCATCCACCACTGCAAAATATTCGTTATTTTGGGGCATCGTAGCCATGAAATATATCTTTTAAATTCCTCCATCACTCCTCCACTGGTCGAAGTCGAGGGTAACACCAACACATCTTCATATAAAGCATTAAAATCAATTGCATAATCTGAACTTGAACCTTTTTCATGAATATTGCGTTCTGAGCTTCTTAGCATTTCAGTTTCTGTTTTTTTTTGTTTGTTCAAATATTGAGAAATGCGATTTGTAGATATCTTCAAATTTTTCGAGTGCTGTTTTCTTTAATTCCATTCCCCATGTAGTAACATCAAAAGTTCCTAATTTAAGCCGGAGGTCCACAATTAAAATTACAGGATATATTCAGTTAGTTTTATGATAGTGTTTTAAAATTTTATCATGGGCTGCCTGAACACCCATAAGGTGTTTATCCACTTTGTTTTGGTCAGCGCTTTGATATCCCATTCATGAATTTTACTTTCTAGATTATCAATTAATAAATTGATTAATACGATAACCATCGGTAAAGTAGCATATTTCTCACCTTGTAGTTTATGTGTTAACATCTTAAAGTTTATTAATAACTTATGTACTTCTTTAAATGTTGCCCATGTGAGGCTGTTTTTACGTTTCAGTACAACTGCTTGCATGTCATCACTACATTCGTCTAGCAGTCCCCAGTTGCTTCACAAATTCCCCTAAGTCTTAATAAAAGCTGTTCTGAACGGTTGATTTACTTTACCGATTGCGTTAGAGTTGTCGTCAATCTCTTCAACTAGGTTTTCAATAATTGTATTCTGGTCGTCGTTTTGATCGTCATAATTGTCATAAGAATGATCAGTAGGTTGTTTTACTGCAATGTAATATATACTGTGATACGGGAATATTGAAAAAATTACAGGATGATAGCTGACCATACGCTATATAAATTTACTCTTAAAAGTTTTTCAATCAATTCAACCGTACAGGCGCAAAAAAATAAAAACCGATTACCCATGTTAAACTCCTATGTCCAGGGTTGTGCAGGACACCGGGTATATATTTTTTTCTGATTCAAAGACCTTAAAGAATTATTTTGAAATAATTTTCTGACAGTACATGAACTACTTCAAAGGTAAAGTGTGTGGTCGGCGTTTTTTCTTAATCTTTATTCGCGATACTGCGAGACTTTTAAGAGACTCTCGTGCGATATTCGAGACGAGACTTTTAAAAAATCTCGTCTTGTCTCCCAAGGAAAATTGAAAATATTGTCTCAAGTCTTATCTCGAAAACGAGACGAGACGAGACGAGAATCGCGAAACGAGAATATGGTGGGCATCGCTACGCACTAATTACTTTTATACGAAACTTTTTTTTGTAAATTTGTTTACACCATTGTAATATATTAAAATGTTAACTAACAAACCACATGATGTGTTTGAGAAAATAGGCACACGCACATTACAAATAAAACTTTTGTGAGGTGAGTTGACAAGTGCATTGAAGCTAATAAACGTTATTTTGAACATTTATTTAAAACTTTATTTTTTATGTCAATAGTGGTTTTTATTTTGCTTAATATTAAAAAAAGTTGAAGTTATAAAAAAAAATTCGTATAAAAGTTACTAGTTTTTTACTGCTTATTAAATTTAGGAAAAAAAAGTACTGTTCCGCTTTACAGCAAACGTACTAGTAGGAGTAAAAGAGAGAAAATCCCTAAATCTTTGATATTTGATTTTTTTTTTAACTAATTTGGATATTTTGCCTTTGTCGGTGGTCTTTTTGTTACTGTAGGTCAAAATTGGCACTATTCAAAGTAGCAAAAAAATAAGAGGGAGTGGGAGAGAGAGGTTAAAGAAATAATAGGGAAACACATATGTTCAATGTTGCCATATTTATTGGCTCAATATTGTATGGTTTTCCAAATATACAAGATATACAAAATAGGTTCGCTCCCGCGCCACCTGCATGGGAATTCCGTGCACTGCATTTTGAAGAACCATACAAAGTCAGGCCATCAAATTTCAGTTTTTAATTGGCTACTTCTCTTTTCCTGGAAGGAGAGACTAGGTAAAATAAGCGCCAATCAAATCCTTATGACATCAGTTATGTAAAAAGGTACAAGGCCAAACCAGAAATTGCGCGGGAAACGAATAATAAGGCAAAACAAAGCTGAGCCACATATACGGCTCAGGTTTGTAAAAGTGGTCTGACTTTGCTCTTTAAACTACATACGAGTGGCCTGACTTTGTATGGTTTCTCTAAATATATATATATATATATATATATATATATATATATATATATATATATATATATATATATATATATACATCCTACTATCTTCCGGGCGTCCATACATTAACGTTTTTCTATCCCCTGGGCGTCCACCTGCTTCAGAGCGTCCGTATACGGACGCCCGGATTCGATTCCGTTGAAAGTCGTCGCAATCGACTGTATACATCGCCATAGCCCCATACACGAATTTTGAAAATGACGCCCAAATGATAGTATCGTGAACAAAAAATATACAAAAATGTATATATTAGTTCCAACGGTTATCCGCCGAGAGCGCTGTTAGATATACATTGTGTATATTTCGCATTTTTCAATTTACACTTTATCGATTACTGGGCGTCCGATATTTTTAATTTGCTTCTTTGTTTCAACGGACTACTTTAACCGATTTTGCAACACTGTATTAGGTAACATTTTGTGGGAAAATAATTTGTCTATTGCCTGCACGTGGAATCTCCGCTCTTGATTTACTGCTCGAAAGTGGAAAGTGGCGCATGTGCTGGAAGTTTGACAGTAGAATAATGAGTGTTTTCCCGCAAGAGTATGAAAGTACACCGTTTTTTATTTAAATATACGGGTTAGTTTAAAACAAAAATTGTTTGATATCAAATTTCAAGTCAAATTAGAGTAGATTGTCTTACTACTTTCAAATATGACAGGCAGTTTTAGTTTTTACAATGGCTATTATTCATTTACCCACGCATTTTGAGCTCCCTAGGAGTTCTCAAAGTATTTGCTTGAACTTTCAAAACTGTCAGTACTTTGCACTTTTCAATTTTGCCAAGCATATTTCCAGTTATTAGATAGATTTCCTCGAAATATGACCGTGATCTGTCAAATTTAACAACACATTGTTCAATTATTTTAAAATTTGGCAGGTATTCTCACAGTTGCTATATGGATTTACTCACTACAGTTTAACGTTTCAAGTGCCCACGAAGCATGTCCTTGACCTGCCATTACTGACAGCACATTGCCCCCTTATTTTACGTTTTCACAGTTATGTGGCTTTACTCAAACAGTTTGAAATTCTTAACCACCATATTTACCAAAATTTTATCGGGGTAATACAACCAGAGCTTTAAAATTACCGATAACTTTTCACGATTGCATGTTTTCCATAATTTCACGAGTCCTTTAGGACGAGTGAAATTTGCAAGGATTACATGCCAGAGTAAAACATTTTCTGGTTCATTTTAAAGCTCGAGCGGTATTTAGTGGGATTATTTCTCGAAACAAATTAATATAGACGACATTGATTAAGGTTTAGGTTAATGTAAGCGATTATTTCACTCATCCTTATTATTGCTATGGAGCAAAACAGGTATTAATAAGCGATAATTCGATAATTTTCTAAAAAATTACAGCGTTAATTTCACGTTGTCATGGAATCATCCATAAAAACTTAATCAATGTCGTTGTCTGACTAACTTATTTAAGGTGACGTCTGAATATTCTAACACTACTTATTTATTTCTTAATAGTATTTTTGATTCGAGAAATATCTCACAAAATACCGCTCGAGCTTGAAAATGTACCAGATAATTTTTAACTCTGGCATGTTTTCCTTGCAATTATGAAAAACATGCAATCGTGAAAAATTATCGGAAATTTTAGAAGCTCTTGTGGTAGGTATTGCCCTCCGTAGTCTAGACAACGTGGAATTACCGCTGTAATTTTTTGATAAAAACACTCTCCTAATGGGAAAATTTTTGCATGAGTGAAATAATAAGGATGATATATTTAGCAGCTTGTTAATTCGTAGAAAAACCATTGTTGTAACCATTGTTTCCATGGCAAGAAACACACTGTTAAATTTTTCAGCTTGATAAAATTTTGGTAAATATGGCTATAAGTAACCTCAAAGTATGATGTTGACCTGTCAAGTTTGCCGGTACATTATCTGTTTACTTCCAAATTTGGCAGGAATTTTTACAGTTGTTACGTGAATTTACTGAACCAATTTCACCTTAATAAGTGCCTTCCAATTATGACTTTGACTTTTGAACTTTAACAATCCATTGTCCGGCTATTTTTCAATCTGGCAGGCATTTTCACAGCTGGTGTATGGATTTTCACACGCATTTTCAACTACCTAGGTGTCATCAAAGGGTGACCTTGATCTGTCAAGTTTGAGAGTACATAGTACGAATACTTTTAAATTTTTCCGGTTATTTCACGGTTGGTTTATGAATTTGCTCACGAAATTTATAGAATATTTTTAAATTTGGCAGGTATTTTTACGGTTGCTATATGGATTTGCTCAAGGCAATATCAGCTTCCTATTTGCCCTCGAAATATGACATTGACCTGTCAAGTTTGACAGTACATTATCCGTTTTCTTCCAACTTTGATATGCAGTTTCATAGTTTCTATGTGGTTTCACTCACGAAAAGTCTTCAGTTTTCTCGGTGCTTTCGAAATATGTCCTTGACCTGTCAAGTTTGACCTTACATTATCCGATTATTTTAAAATTTGGCAGGTATTTTCACGGTTGGTAAATGGGTTTGCTCACGCAATTTTAGCTCCTAGGTGCTCTCGAAATATGACCTTGACCTGTCAAGTTTGGCAGTACATTATCCCTTTACTTCCAAATTTGATATGCAGTATTGTTGTTCCAATGTGGTTTTACTCACAAAAATTCAGTTTTCTAGATGATCTCAAAATATGTTCTTGACTTGTCAAGTTTGACAGTACATTGTCTGATAATTTGTAAATTTGGCAGGTATTTTCTCTCTTGGTATATGAGTTTGCTCACGCAATTTTAGCTTCCTAGTTGCCCTAAAAGTATGACCTTGACTTGTCAAGTTTGACAGTGCATTATTCGTTTACTTCCAAATTTAATATGCAGTTTCCCAGTTCCTATGTCGATTCACTCACTAAAGTTAGTTTCTATGTGCTTTCGAAACATGTCCTTGATCTATTAAGTTTGACAGTACATTGGCCGATTATTTTTAAATTTTGCAGGTATTTTCATGGTTGGTGTGTGGATCTGCCCACATAATTTCAGCTTCATAGGTGCCCTCGAGCTATATCCTTGACCCGTCAAGTTTGACAGTACATTATTCGATTATTGTGTAATTTGGCAGGTATTTCAGCAGGCAATTTCAGGTTCCTAGATGCCCTCGAGGTACGACTTTGACCTGTCAAGTTTAATAGTACATTATGCGTTTATTTCCAAACTTGATATGCAGTTTCAGTAACTCACTCACGCAATTTCAGTTTTATAGGTGCTATCAAAGTATGACCTTGACTTTTCAAGTTTGACAGTACATTATTCGTTTACTTCCAAATTTAATATGCAGTTTCACAGTTCCTATGTGGATTCACTCACGAAAGTTAGTTTTTATGTGCTTTCGAAACATGTCCTTGATCTATTAAGTTTGACAGTACATTAGCAGATTATTTTTAAATTTGGCAGGTGTTTTCATGGTTAGTGTGTGGATCTGCCCACATAATTTCAGCTTCATAGGTGCCCTCGAGCTATATCCTTGACCCGTCAAGTTTGACAGTACATTATTCGATTATTGTGTAATTTGGCAGGTATTTCAACAGGCAATTTCAGGTTCCTAGATGCCCTCGAGGTACGACTTTGACCTGTCAAGTTTAATAGTACATTATCCGTTTATTTCCAAATTTGATATGCAGTTTCAGTAACTCACTCACGCAATTTCAGTTTTATAGGTGCTATCAAAGTATGACCTTGACTTTTCAAGTTTGACAGTACCGTTACATTATCGTTACATACATTACTTTCAATCGTAACAGGCAGTTTTAGAGTTACTATTTGGATTTATAACAATACGAAATCAAATTTCAGTATGCAGCAACAACTCAAAACAGCACTCCTAAAAAGAAAAATTGGTTTTGCAACAAAGCTTTGTCCCCAATAACAACTAGGACACGAAGAGATAAACACCACCAAAGCGTCGTTTGTCAACATATTGTAAGTTATACCACCCGTCTCACAATAATAACACGAAGATGTCTGCACTGTGTGCACATATATCGTCGTGGTGGATAAACAAAAACGACCTCTGTTGATTCTCTCAGTTATAATTTTTTTTGTCAATGTAAATCAAATATTTATATATTTCATATAAAATCAAAAATATTATATATTTTGAACCGGAAAAAATTAGACATATCTAATCTTGTCTTGCTAATGATAAGGCCATAATCCCTCAGGATCATGATCCTGCCAACACCCTGATAGAACATACTATTGATATCAACATAAAATGTTAATAATTATTATTACCGTTTAAACTAACGAACTACTTTAGTCTGTCTACTGCTAGCAATCAAACCACGGACCCATAGGATATCCTCGACTTGATTACCGCAGTGTAGAGCCACTGCAGGACGTGTGGCTTTAGACAACTTTTCCTACCCACTGCCCTGCGTAGTTGACACGCCAGTGCTGCTGCCTTATTGTTTGCCTTTTCTACGTGACGTTTACAGGTCAGCCGGCTGTCGATGATCACCCCCAGGTACTTAGCCTCAGACTTTAGACACAGATATTCTCCGTACAGCGTGGGTGATCGGAATCTTGTACTTTTCCTTCTTTTGGTGTCGAGCACTCCCTCTGTCTTGCCAGGGTTGACTGAGTCCCGTCTCGATACACCATTGTTCTATTATTCTGCATGCCCTTTGCATTCGAACACAAACGATGCCAACGAACTTTCCTGGTATCATGAACAATCCGTCATCCGCATAAGCTTGCGCACTGAACCCCTCGGCTTGCAGCCTCTCCAAAAGATTCTCCACTAAGAGACACCATAGTTGAGGTGATAAGCAGCTACCTTGTGGACAGCCACCCTCGACCTTGATTTCCTTCCGGTGATCTCCCAGAGAAGCCGCCACCTTACGACTACGACGCGACGATCTCACCCAGCTTACCAACTGTGTTGGAGTCTCCCAGGTCCTAAGGGTCTCGCAGATGTCATTTGTCTGGCTTTGTCCAATGCTCCCTCAATATCGAAAAGGAGCGAAAACAGTACTTCCTTATTCGCCTAAGCCTTCTCCATTTTATGCACTACATACGGAGTGTTCATTATAAAACTTCATCTAGTTAAACAAAAGTCTATTTATTTTGATTATGTCATCCTTTTCTGTCAAAACTTCATAGCCTGCTAGACGAAGTTTTATAATGAACACCCCGTACTGAAGGAGTCGTGTCAGTCTACTTCCCTTTACTGTAGGCATGCTGATTTTGGTTTATGGGTTGTCTTCCCAAAATTACCTCTGTGATGACCAATCGTCAGGATGTCAAACTTATGGGTCTAAACGTTTTAGCCACATTGTAGTCACTTTTTCCAGCTTTTGGTATGAGACCGCGTTTCTGGATCTCCACGCTTGAAGGACATATCCCAGTGCCACGCTCGCCGTGAACACTCTGTTCAGCGACGGGAGCACATGGTCCAGTCCCTCCTCGAGCATTGCTGGAAATGCACTGTCTGGCTCCGCTGCCTTAAATGGACTGTATTTACCCACAGCCCATCTAATGACTTCGTCGGTAATTACTTCCCTTGCAAATATCCAGTACTACCGGACCGGAACCTGCTCGGAGCGCGGCCACGCCTTTCTCTCCGGGGAAGTGGGTCTCCAGGAGAATCTCTAGTGTCTCTCCCTGGTCTCCCGTCCATGTGCCGTCCTTTTTCTTTCATTTTACCTAGTTGGTTCCCTTTTTCTGAGCTCAGCAATGTGGCGAGCCAGGCCGATTCCGGAAGGGAATCCATCTTACCGCAGAATTTCCGCCAACTCGCTCTTTTGCTTCGCCTTAACTTAACTCGAACTAAAACTGCATTCAAAAGAAAACATTGAGAACTGCGGCAACAGTGTTGGACGCCCACAAATCAAATACGTGAAAGTTAAGGAATGCGCAAAGGACGCTGACAAGTCGAAAAATTAAAAGTTTTGTATATAGAGGACGCCATGACCCGTTTTTGTAAAAGGACGCCCACGAGATAGTAGAATGGAAAAATAATTCATCGGACGCTATCAAGCACTTTTATGAAAGGACGCCGAGAAGATAGTGAGATTTATATATATATGTATGTCAAAAAGAATATTTTTCTATTACAATTGAGACCGTTGGCTTGGAGTTCGCTAGTTTCAAATTTGAATTTCTACCGATCTCTTACAGGAAAAATGGATTTTTTCTACGAATAAGTTAACTGTTAAAACAGAACTCATCCTGAAGCTTGAATCTGTTTCTCAACTACGCTGCAGCAAACATGCAGGGAATCTCAGTAAAAAAACAATTTTTTTATTAAGACGAAATTTTATTTTGTGACCCTCTTGTCTCTAAATTATTGCGTTTCAGTCATATATTGACTTGGTGAATTTTGGAGCAAAAAGCAGATCTTTTTCTGCTAAAGCAACTCTTCAGCTTAAGTAAGACACTGCAAATGTTCTATTATAAAGCTAACTAATATCCCCAATATTTCCCGCCAACTCTTTGCTACTAATTCCGTGTTTCTGTTGTAAGTGAGGGCTTTACCTAAAGGAAAAAACTGCCTCAGGACAAACCTATATCAAAACTTGGACGATTATTCCTTACTTTTAAAGTTGGAGAGCGTTATTTCAGAAGTTTTGTTTCTCTAGGGCTCGCGCCAAACTTACGATTGCTCCCCTGAAATAAATAATATCCGGAGCATCTGGTGATAGAACGACCAAACAATAAATCACATGTTCTGCCACTGATCGGACTTTAAGTTGCCCATAAATAAACATTGTTGACAGCTGGAAATAAAACTATTATTAGGGACGACATGGGTACCTACCGTAGAGAACGTTTCAATTTTCCAAGAGGAATGCGCAAAGATTTATGGTGTCCTGAGAGCAGGATAGAAACTTCCAACAAAGAAATTAACTTTGCACTTAGAGTCAACGTAACTTGGGTGGTCAAACATCGGATTTTCAAGTTGCGAAGAGTTTGTGCGGTCCCTGCCTCAGAGCTATAAACTTAACTCGACCCCGCAACCTAATTAGTTTGATTAAAATCGATTAGGCAAAGATGACCCTGTGTTTCACATAGAGCTTAATTTTGTCCCCTGGATAGGCTATTAGAGCAGGGATTTGGAAATTGCGGAAAACGGAGAGAATCAAAAACCCTCTTTATTTCCAGAAATATGGTTTAAGGACGGTTCGAGTTATTTGAAATGTCACTGAATTATTGCAGCGTGAAGCGAAAGGGCATAGAAAAGAAAATTTGATGTAGCCCTTTCAGTTTCTAAAAGCCGATCGTGAGATATATGATGGGCAGGCACAAGCTTAGATTCGATAGACTTCAATCAATGGACCGATGCTATGTCTGAGTCCAGACTAATGTAAGGTTTTACAGATACAAGTGGCAGCTATGTTTTTAGAGCTCAACATTCCTCACTTGTCAAGAAATGAAAATAAAACAGATTTATCAAACTTAAAAATTAATCTCTGAACCGAATCCTTGTTAATTTATTTAACGTTGGCTTCCGCAAATTGAAGAGCTATCAAAAGGCAAAAACTTGGACGCTGTAACAAGCCTTAAATAACAAAAATACAGAGTCGTAATAGATTTTTTATATAAATAAAAACTGAAATCATGGTGGCTTGCAATTTTGGTTACACGTCCCTCTGCATAATATATGTAGGGAAGTATAAAACTCTGGATCGGCAGTAAAGTTGTTGGGCTTAGCAGGACGAAGATTAACAAAAGCCGTTCCGACGTCGATATAATTTTCTGTATCGTTAATAATTCAGCCAACAATGGCCGTTACACGTCTGCTTGACAGGTGAGGCGAAAGATTCTTTGTATGGGATTTTCTAAAGCTGTTTTTCAGCTTATGGGATTTCCTACGGGCAATAAAGTTGTTTACTCGTCGGTTATTTGTTGGATTCGAATTCGCGGTATAGGAAAACTGGGGAAAACAAATTGTGGCAAGAAATATGACCCAGTATAAAGGATGGATATGAAATAGAGTGAAATTGTAATAGATAAACCTCTCTGAGAATAGAAGTCAGAAAAACACCTAGATGTGTAGCTGCAAATCGCAACCATCTTAAGGCCTTTGTAGCAGCAATTGTGAGTTTGATTGAGATAAACACTTGTGAAGTTTTGTTACTGCTGCTCTTAGAAGCCGTCATAAGAACCAAGGTGAACTAATGAACATAGGCATTTGACTTAGACAATTACATTAATGAAACAGTAGTCCTTCAGCTTACTTTTTCCTTAATTTAAATTATTATTCGTGTGTCCACTGAGGCCACAAGCATCACATGTAAATTCTTACGGATGCAATTATAGATATCTATCTATTAGTGAAACAGTTGGACACTCCTAATATTTATCGATTTATATTTTTGTTGACTAGTCACAACTTTTTAAATTTTCTGCCATTAGTTTGCAAAAAGTCGAACATTTTGTTAAGGTTGACCCAGAATTTAATAAATGCTCTCATTTGGCAAAAATTGGCAAAAAAATAAAATAAATTAGGCTCGAATAAAAAAAAATTACATAATAAAAAAAAATTCGTCTCGATTAAAAAACTCCCACCCGGAGTCCCCTTATATTTGAATACCCTAAGAACGATTTATTAAATTTAATTAAAGAATTCTATCAAAACCAGCAAAAGTAAGTTGGGTTAATGTTTAAGACCTATAAAAAAAATTTAGTTTTGACTTAAAAACTCCTATCCCTAATCACCTTTTATTTTACTGCACTCAAAGGAATTTTTTTATTTTAATTAGAGAATTCTGTGAAAAGTAAAAAAGCTCAATTGGGTTAAGTATAGAAAAAGATTTGACGAACTGAATTAGCGCACCTGCTTATTCATTTCAAATGTGGTAAAATGACATGATTTATGACACACAAAAAAACTTTATTCCAATTAAAAAACTCATATCCCCATTCGCTTTCTATATTTCACGGCACTAAATGGATTTTTTTGATTTTAATTAAAGAATTTGTTGAAGGCTAGTAAAAATTAGTTGGCCTGCAGGTGGAAGAAAATTTTAAGAAATAAATCAGCGCATATACTTGAGAAATAAGCTAATATAGCATGTTTTATGACTTATTAAAAAACTTGGTTTACGGTAAGGAACTTCCATCCTTAATCGATTTATGTTTTTGACTTCTTCGGAGCATTTTTGTTTTATTTTAATTAGACAATTCTCAAAATCAAATGGGTTAGGGTAGAAGAACTGAATCGGAGGACCTACATGACAAATAAAGTGAAATGACATGTTTTGTAACCTAAAAAAAAATTTGGTTTATATTACAAAATTCCAATCTCTAATCGCCTTATATGTTATTGTATTTTATTCAATGTGAGTGGATTTATACAGTCCCCCAGCGGGACCTGCGGCCTATTGTGGCTCACTTGAAGTGTTATCATAAAGGTTTGCCCCTGCTAGCTCCACAAGTTGTCACCCGTTTTGCCCAGACACTCAACGAATCTGATGAGTCTTTCGTGTTTGCGAACAGTGAGTATCTCGATCTGGCAATAGCCGGGTAGTCACATAGGACCTGTTCATATGTCTCGTCGACCTCCAAGCACAGCTGACACTCGTCTCTTCGTACAGTCCGAGTCTGTGCATGTGAGATCTTAGGTGGCTATGTCCTGTGTACAGTGCAGTGGCGACTCTGATTGGTCTCCTATTTAATATGAGGAATGTTTAGACTTTTGACCTCCTTGTTCCCATAATAAATTTTTTGGAGTGTGATAGTCCAGGTAGGTTCTCTCACCAATCCTGGGACTTGGCATTGCTCCATTTCTGGAGTTCAGCCTTGACCAGAGAGTATGGAACCCCTAGTGGCGGCTCCGGGCCTACGAATGCAGAGCCCGCCGACCTCCTAGCTAGAGAGTCAGCCCTCTCATTGCCTTCGTGACCACGATGGCCCGGGATTCATACCAGTGTGACGCTGTTCTCCTGCGATAGGGTGTTCAGAGTCCTGTGGCAGTTCCAAACAGTTTTGGTATTGCAGTGCAAAGACATAATCGCTAGAAGCGCTTCCCGGCTATCCGAACAGCTCCTTATTGATCTATTTTATCCTCCTTCCTCTAATAGGTTTCGGGAACATAATTCAAAGGCATGTATGTCTGCCTGCAACACTGTGGTGAATCGGCCCAGGCTCTCTGCTATGCAGATACCACCCGACCTCCCGTACACTTCGGAGCCAGCCCCTCCATCGGTTTTGGATCCGTCCGTGTACCAGGTCCTAGTCTGCCTGTGAGGGAGCCCTGACGACGTAACGAGTGTCCAATGTACGTCTTTAAGCCATTAGGTTGGAGACCATGTTCAATACCGCAAGGTCTTCCAAGCCAGCCATAGAATGGATGCAGTGCTATGTTCTTCACTTGTTGCAGCCGGTATGCAGCCTTCATTGCCTCTTGTTCCAAGAGTATTGGAAGTGGAAGCAGGTCGAGCATGCGCTCCATGGCCGCCGTGGGCGTCGTTCTCATTGCTTCCGTTACGCTTTGATGGAGCTCTGTCTGCTCTTTCGATACTAAACTATGGCCCCATACGTGATTATCGGTCTTATTACCGTCACGTATCGCCACATAGTTTGTTGGTCCCATCCCCCATGATTTGCCGCACAGGTTCTTGCACGAGCAAAGGGAGAGCTGTGGCCTTCTAACAGTACGAGTCTCATGTGTGGGCCATGTGAGTGATTTGTACAGGATGAGTCCTAGAAATTTTACTTCGTTGGTGAACGGGATTGTCGTCCCGAACAAATATGGCGTTTTCAAAAAATCCAGCCTCTTCCTTTGGGTAAATGGTACAGTCACCGTTTTTCTAGGGTTTATTGCTAGGTTTTTCTTTGAACATCAGCTGTGTACAACTTCCAGCACCTCTTGCAATGTTCTGGAGATTTGTTGGTATGGGTGGTTTCTTATAAGCATAGCGATGTCCTCCGCGTATGCTTGAACCTCGACTCCCCATAGTTCCAAAGTGCCAGAAGGTTGTCCACTAGTAGGGGCCACAGGAGTGGGCCACAGGAGTGGGCCCTACTAGAGAAGGGCAACAGCGGGACAACCTCCCGCTGTTGTGAATATGATAGTGTCATCGTTTAATGATGTAGTGATCAGTCTGGATTCTAAATCTTGCGAATCCAGTTGGTTATTGTTGGTTCAATCGTTCTCGCTTTACTGACACTGAGAAGGGAACCTGTAGGTGCATTATTAAAGACCCCCTCGACGTCTATGAAAATAACAACTGCGACACCCTTTGAATCCAGGGTATCTTGGATATTCACCACCAGGTTGTGGAGCTAGTTCTGTTAATTTGTTAGCCTGGTATGCATACTGTTCCGTATTAAGGGGGTACGTTGTTAACGCTCCCAGCTTTTCCAAGCTTTTCAGCAGAAATGAGGTTAGACTGATTGGCCTGAGCGATTTAGGATCTTTTCCTATATCTCATCTTTAGTATGTAGACGATCCTCACCTTCGACCAGCAGTTTGGAATAAAGTTCCATGAAAGGCTCGGTCTCAAGAGCTTTGTTAGTAGAGGTGCGAGTTGATCGGGGCCTTGTTACAATAGTGCCGGGGAACGCTCCATCCTCCTAGGGGGACTTGTATGGTTAAAAAGCCATAATCGTGGATTTTAGCAGGGTTGGTTTGACCACTTTTTTGGAGAGCTCCCAATCTGCCCCGTTCGGTCGTTTAAATCGTCCCAAGGGGCTTGTGTTGGTCTCCAAATTTGGATGACAAATTTGGAGCAGGCTACCCGGAAAATGACAGCTTGCGACTATCTCAAACGTTTCACTACCATTGGAGGTGTAGGTTCTATCGGACCGTTTTATCGATCCAAGCTCCTGACCCGGCACCTTGGAGAGAATCCTATGGAGCTCCTGTTGGAAGGTCTTCAATCCCACCACAGTACCTTCTCCAAGACTCTATATTTTATATATGATTGCACTCAGAGTATTTTTTTTTATCTTAATTTAAAAATTCTGTGAAAACCAGTAAATTTCAGTTGGGTTACGGGTACAAGAATACAGACGAATTGAATCAGCGCACTGACTTGAGAAATAAACTAACATGTTCTATGATCTATTAAACACATTGTTAGATAAAGAAAAGCTCCTATCCCTAATAGATTTATATGTGACTTTATTCAGAGCAATTTTTTTTATTTATTATTATATATTTCTTATTAGAATATATTTATATATTATTTAGATAATTCTGTGAAAACCAGTAAAGGTCAATAATTGGAGTAAGAGTAAAAGAAGTTTGCTGGGCAGAATGAAATGATTTTTTTTGACAAAGAATATTTTTTAGCAGTTAGAAATCTCATAAAAAAGAAAGTAGCGTGGCTTGCCACGAAACAGTAGTAAATTTAATAATAGAATATTAAGTGATACCAAGGACAAAGAAAGACTTTTACACAGTATTATGATATATTAAAAAATGCTGGTATACATTATTTAATATATGTAATTCCTGTAAGTTGATAAAACAAAAAGCAGATGCCTAGAAGTACGTTTGTTGCAAAATTCTAAACATAAGGCCTTTATCTATTGTTTACAACAAAATGTTCTAATTTTTGTTTTTCGATGTATAAAAGGAACATGTGGCAAATGCAGCCATCAAATATAATGAAGCGACCCTTTAAAGTAGAAAACTTCGGCGAAAATGGACCAATTACAGCTGAAATTGACTGCAAGAACATTCGAGAGCTTGTTAAAAATTAGCCCGGCCGAACAAGGAAACTTTTTAACAACTTTAACGGGAAATCGAAAAATTACGGACAGAGATTAACGGGCACGTCTAGACAAAATTTTACTTCGCCACAAAAAGAAATTTCTATTGAAAAACATTGCCCGCCTCCTGTCAAGAGGAACACCACTGGCTTCTTTTACTCCGTCAGGGAAAGCGGATTGTTGATGGTTTTTATATGTCTACGATATTTATTTCTATCAAAGCTAAATGTACACGTGAAAAAGGGACAAACAATACCGGATTTGGAGCACAAAAAACTGCCGCGTGATTGAAAACGATGTACGGAAAGATGGGACGGGGGATAATGGAAAAATAAGGTAATTCGTTTTTTCTTTTTTTTTAGGCGTGTTACAAAGTGGAATATTCTCAAAAATGGTTACGTAAAGCGATTGTACACCGTTGCATCGTAAAGAAAGTTTATACGTAAGTTAAGTTAGGTATAAAATGAACGCAAAAGGGTCACGTGACTTATTTATATAAGCGCTTTAGTTGGCTGTGGAAATTCGATTGCCATAGAGATACTAGTGAACCATTTAATGTCAAATTTTTGGGCTGGGCGCATTTCATACATAACTTTATAGATACAATATATTTTACTTTATAGATATAATATTATATTATAAATTATAATAAGAATATAAAAATATCAGATGGATTCAAAACTGAGATAGGGAGCTCTGAAGCTAGAAAATCAAATCTTGAAAAAATCTCCTAAAGTAATTTCAATATAAGGTGACCCAACTACGGTAATCGGCATTTTATGTTGAATGCTTGAGACTATTTCTATCTTTAAATTCTTATTGAGAAAACAAAGAATGGGAATATGCTAACTACGCGCTGGAGCCTCCACTCCATCCGAAAAATGTCTAGTTTCTGTTGCTATGCCACCGCCTTTTTCGATTAGTTTGTATCGTAAATTGTAAGCGTGGCGTCGGTTTTTGATTTCTTAATCTTTATTTTGTATGTATTAAGTATTTTGGAGTTATAGGTACGAGAGTCTACCTAGGAAATATGAGGGGGCAGGGATGAGAGCTGAGGCTCGTCCTTGCAATGCAAGTTATTCAGGATGCAGAAAGTCGATTTTATTTAATCTGTTTGAACCATTAATTCAGGTCCTCCTTAAAAATTAAAAATCCAGTATCAATGAAACAGGCCACTTTAAGATTTAGTTGTGTTAGGAGACTGAAGACACAATTGTTTTATCTAAGGATAAAATTGTTGATGTTGTAGATATCGACCCAGATGTAAATTTGTACTGTTTAGAACCAACTTATAAATTTTCTTAATGGGTTTAAGGGGTCGGTGGATGAAAATGAAAGTCATGATGCAGATTACTGTAAATTCCAGAAATTAATTTTTAGCCGTCGGTACTATGAAAACGCTATTTTCGACCTTTTAAACGACTGATGAACCATCATTTCGCAAGTTCTAATTGTGTCCATCCCCAGACTAGTTCCGCCGTTTACGGCTCGTCAGTGAGGCTTTGACACAACTAGAGCGTGTCATTTTTGGATACTCAAAACACGTTTCATCGCAGTACCGAGAAAAAGTTCCCGGTGGTGCCATCCGTGTCCGTTTGTTGAACTAACGAGTTTGCACCCGTCCAGTGTCAACGTCAATGCCCGGTCTAAGGAAAAAAATGGGGAGATGGACACACTTAGAGCTTGCGAAATGATGGTTCATCAGTCGCTTAAAAGGTCGAAAACAGCGTTTTCATAGTACCGACGACTAAAAATTGATTTTTGTAATTTGCCCGGTCTAAGGAAAAAATGATGCAGATTAGTGAAAATTGACATGTATAAAACCAATCAATTAAAAAAGAGTTAAATCGTATACTTACATTTGGAGTAGACTTCCACGTCACTTAAAAACATATATTTAGAAACAAAAACAAAACAGATTAAAAAGATGGGCAGCATAACAAAAAGAGAAACAACCATAGACAACCCAATTTACCATATGTAAATCAGCACCGCTGCTGTGAGGTCTATGCGGCGAACTAATGGTACCATTCAGCTCTGTGCTCAGCGTGGGATGGGTTAATATTATGGTTTTGATGCTGACATAAACACGATCTACAAAGCTATCCTTCTGTAAAATTATTAATTAATTTATTTTTTGGTGTTGTTTTTAGTACGTCTGGTAGTTCGAGAGAAAAACCATATCTCTATTTTAGGTATTATAAAACAAATGATAATATGATTGGCTATCTAGACAAGCCTATTTAAGTATCAGTGAAAAATGAAAACATGATATTGATGATCATGTTTCATGTTTGATTTGAGAGATGAGTTACATTGGGGTGGGAAATTCTTGTGTCCTGATGATGAGGAGAGACGGATAAACAAAAAAGACTTCTGTTGATCCTCTCAGTTATAATATTTTTTCTCCACAAAACATACATTACACGAATTAGTACAATCTCCGTAACTCTAAGCACACTAAGCACAAACAATTTAAAAGGTGTATTATTGAGTATAATGAGATACAACACGAAGAGACTGGTGAAATAGATTCTAAAACGATTATAATATGTGTATGATTCAAGCGAAACACATTAAAGGTGACTTACCACAAAACACTCTCATATTAATCAGAGAAAAAGGCCAAAATCGTTTCTTCCAAGTTATGTTTGCAATTTTTTTTTTATTTTGTATTACAATTTTTGTTTTATTCTTGGTCATTAATACATTATTTGTCAGCTGTGACAGTGGTACCACGGGTAACCCATGGTTAAGCATCTTCCTAAATTGTCTCTTGGAGGCAAAACCTCCAGGACAGAATTTATAGTTTTGCAGTTGAAGTACTGAGGAAAATCCTAAAACATCAAAACAAATATGCTATTCAAAATTAATAAATTGGCTGCGGTGTTGACATTCTTACTATTTTTTTATATTTTACTTTATTTATGTGTGATTGTAAGTTATATAAGGGCAAAGATAATGTTCATAAAATGCGAATAACTACATAACAATACTGTTTTCATGAAGATATATCGTCCTAACCGAACACATGTCATTGTATGGTCGATTCTTTTTCATCATTTCCGTATAAACACAGAAAATTTGGTATGTTTGACTACCCTGTTTATATGCCCCTCAAAAAAGTTTGTGAAAATCAGCTGTTGGGGTGGAATTAATCTATACCGCATTTTAATTTAGCTGCAATCCAAGCTTCCGCAAGATGTAAAATTCATTTAGCTATTTGTTTTTTATATGAAAAAATGCATCAGCAAGAGTATAGGGTGCACATTTCATGTTGTAAACTAACGATAAGTGTGTAAACTAAGTTATACGATAAAGGAGGCCAAACGATGAAAGAAACAAACAATATTGTCCATGAAGTCATCAGTGTGATTTTGGTGGGTCGCCGTTTCACAATTTCTGGACCATCAGCTAATTTATCTCAGATAGGCTGATAGGTTTACGACATGATAGTGGTACATTACAGAGGAAATAATCCACTAACAAAGGTCAACATGCCTACAGGAAAAATCTTCACTCTGTAGTGCATAAAAGAATGGGACACAAAAAAGCTATAACCTGAGGCTACCAATACGCAGCATCGTACTGTGAAACACTTAGACATCCACCCTATACAGTCGACTTGTCACCTAGTGACTTTCACTTGTTTGCAGGGATGAAAGTGTAGTTAGGAAAACAGCGTTTTATTACAAATGAGGAATTGAAAGGGTGCGTGCAAGATCGGCTTTTTGCACACATTTTTCGAGGACATACACAACAACCCTTATTAGTTAATACTACGAGTATTTGGCATCCCAATAAACTAAGTAGTAGGTGGATTAGCTCCCCATCCCGCTAATCCACCTACTACTTATTAGTTAATGTTTGGAATGATATTCTTGGAAATGCCATTATTGATCCCTTGTTTATTCAAGGACAATTAATCGAAATCTGCATCTTGATATGATTGAAGAGAGTATCGCACCTTTTATAACTCGTGATCCAGAGATTCAAATAGATGCAGAAGTTAACTGACATAAGCAAGAGTATCTGTTGCACTGCACCCAGGAGAACGGTGCTCCAGTTCATTATTTTCTTCCTGTCAGATAGTTGTCGAATGAGAGGTTTCAGGATGGATGCATCGGCAGAAGACTACCAATTGAATGGCCTCGGAGATCACCTAATTTAAAATTTTTCGCTTTTCTCTTGGAGGACACGGCGGCAAATTGGTAGGAAGATGATACAGAAAAGCTTGTTTTCATTATACTACTCAGAAAATGACCATTTTCCAGGCTAGTTAACTGTACAGAAAATACACTTTTGCCATAAGGGAGCGGAAAAACCGTTTTCCGTGCGCTATTTATTTGCCGTTCCCAGTTGTATATCACTACTTATATTAAAATAAGACGGCCACCAGTTGCGATCTTCAGCTTTAGCAAGCATCTTTGACAACTTCTATTATTTAATTTGTTGATTTTGATTTCTCTGTCAGGCTTATGTCATTCTATTGTTTTTAGAGGCTCATAATGAAAAGTATCGTTCATAACACGTCCGAAATGCCTTTTCCCGTGCTTACATGACTTTCCGAAATTTGTCACGCGCGCACGGAAAAAGGCTATTTTCGGTACTCCTAATGAAGTGTACTATTCTCGTTGCGACAAATGTCTTGATTATGAAAGTTGAAAGAAACTTATTTTCTGCGAAATATGTTAGTGATAGAAATTTTTAGCTTTTTCGCAGGAGACTCTAGTTTAAAATATGCAAAAAGGCAATATTTACTATTTGGATATTGAAAATTTATTTGCTTTCAATATTTCCAAAAATATTGCAGCTGTTAAGAAGGAAACAAACAGAAACAACTACTCCGAGGGCTAATACCTCTACCGGCAGTGAATTACACTGTTTGTTTCAAAGCTCATTTTATGAAACAAAAAAAAATATTAAAATGAATTAATAAAGTAATAAAAAATGAATGCAAAAAATCCAAAAAATATTAAGCTTTTTGCAAAGAAAATAGAACCAGAGTTTAATTCAGATATGCGAGAAATGCACATGTATAATTACAATTTGGAAATTTAAAAACTTATACTTTAACTATAGGATAAAAGATAAATTAAAGTTTCTTTTTGAAATGTGGGTCAAAGTTCCTAAATGTATATGTTAACCAAAAGTACTTACAACTCTCTTTTGGACGGAGTAATTGCGTAATTACTTTCTAGAGGCAACAAACCTCAACCTCCGTCGTGAGCATCTTCTAGGAGTTGGCCGAAAAAGATGCGAACACATTTATTAACTTTGGCACACAAATCAAAAGTGACAAGCAAGATTATTGCAGGTATAGAAAAGCATTATTGCTTTCCCTTGTTTACCTACTTTGTTTTCTATAATATTTAAGCTTTGAACCAAATGGTATAATTCAATATCGGTAGGGATATTAGCCCTCGAAGTAGTTGTTTCTATTTGTTTCCTTCTTTATGTATAACTACAAGGTTTTAGAAATGCCGAAAGCAGACAAGTTTTCAAATTTCCAAATTGTAATTATACATGTGCATTTTTTGCATATCTTAATTAAACTCTGGTTCTATTTTCTTTGCATAAAGCTTAATATTTTTTGGCTTTTTAGCATTGATTTTTTATTACATTATTAATTCATTTTAATATTTTTTTTTGCTTTTTAAAATGAGCTTTGAAACAAACAGTGCAATTCAATGCCGGTAGGGGTATTATTGATATTTAAAAACTTTTTGCATATTTTAAACTAGAGTTTCATGTGAAAAAGCTAAAAATGTCTTGATAGTACAGTTCTAGTTATGGTTGGTTGCTATCTTGGGTTCTGGTCCTTTTGTCTGATTAAAATAAGTTACAGCGGGTGCTTCTAACTTCTTTGTTTAATGACGTTTCGACACAAATTGGTGCCTTCATCAGATTACTACAACATATGGAATACTTAGTTTAAAGATAAAATTTTTACAATAGCAGGAAGGAATGGTATAAAGGAATACATGGAAAAAAAAACAATTATATAAAGATTACTACAAGTACGAAATAAAATGTTGAAATATAAACGTATTGAGGGATGATTAAATTAAAGAATAAAGTCGGTAACTCAAAGCAAAAGAGCGTCAAAAGTGAAACCTACGATGCAATATGGTGTTAGGTTAAGAAGAGGGGCCAAAAGGGTAAGAAACGTAAGAAAAGGAGGGAATCTGAGGGTGACAATGACTTACCACAAAACGATGTACAGTTTTGGTTCGAAGTTTGTTGCAGTAAAAACAGAAAAAAACAAGAAAAAAAGGGAATTTCATGAAATGGTATACATAAAAAAAAACAGTAATTGCGTCAATGCAAAAACGGACACTGATGGCCTAAGTAAAATTTACTCCTACATACTGTAACTACCCTCTGCATAAAATCAGTAAATATTTCAATATCCATAAATTTACCTAAAATACATAGTTAATTTCCAAAACAATATAAACCAAACACCCAAAACCACCAGTCAGCAGACCTACTTAATTAAAAACAATTAACCTTGCGATGTATGCGTATAGTAAACACCACCTTGACCAATTTACCAGCCTTTGCATCTTCTTTCATTATAGGCTTCCTTATCCAAAACTTACAAATAATTTCTTTAATTCCCCATAGTACATGCTGCGTGCCGTACGATATCTCTGACGGTTAGCCGCAGAGTTTCGACACGGCGAGCAGCATGTACAAAGCAATAATGCAACTTTCATTTACTTTTCTTCAAGTAACAGTACATAAAGAAAAAAAACTGCAACAAACTTCGAACCAAAACTGTACATCGTTTTGTGGTAAGTCATTGTCACCCTCAGATTCCCTCCTTTTCTTACGTTTCTTACCCTTTTGGCCCCTCTTCTTAACCTAACACCATATTGCATCGTAGGTTTCACTTTTGACGCTCTTTTGCTTTGAGTTACCGACTTTATTCTTTAATTTAATCATCCCTCAATACGTTTATATTTCAACATTTTATTTCGTACTTGTAGTAATCTTTATATAATTGTTTTTTTTTCCATGTATTCCTTTATACCATTCCTTCCTGCTATTGTAAAAATTTTATCTTTAAACTAAGTATTCCATATGTTGTAGTAATCTGATGAAGGCACCAATTTGTGTCGAAACGTCATTAAACAAAGAAGTTAGAAGCACCCGCTGTAACTTATTTTAATCAGACAAAAGGACCAGAACCCAAGATAGCAACCAACCATACAATAACAAGGGTCCAAGAATCCAGAAGCCTACGTGCCAACCAGTTCTAGTTATGTGAAGGTATTTGTTTACCGCTAAACGTAAAGTGGTTTATGGGTAAAGGATAGCTAAAATAATTTTTAAGTGGCATTATTAAGGCACTCTCTTTGTATTCATAGCACACTTTTGTAAAGATCCTTGCTAATAGATGGCGAGTAGCCTGAAGTTGTTTTTACATGAATCTACATTATCATTTAGTTCCTAGTGAAAAGTCAAAAGAAAAAGATAAAGGAACAAAAGTCTATTTATCTTAATTATGACATCCTTTTCTGTAAAAAGTTTGACAGTTTTTCTAGATAATATTTTCTAATGAACACCCGATACATTTGGTTTTAACATCGTTTGTGACGACTTCTTTAAGTCTCCAAAAAGCTCAATTTAATAATTGTTCCTTATAAAAAAACATCGACTAGGGCCCACTGATTTTATTCCTATCCTTCTTTAACCCCAGCGGAATATAAAGATGAAGATATACTGAGTAAAAAGACAGAGTGAGTTTTTTTATGTTTAATGAAAAGATTTCAGAAACTAGAGTTACGAAGGTGGGGGGGGGGGGAGCTGCTTTAGGAAATCAATTCTGAACCACTTCCACATTTTTGAATAAATTTATTTCATTAAAAAATGTGTTTAAATCAAACTAGCTAACTCCACTCCTTCTTGTTTCTAGCAAAATGATGTTGGAAACTAGGAAGTTGGAGACCAGTTGTCATTTTTAAATTATTTGTAAACTTTCTTCTTTTTTTTTTAACGGAAAGATATAAAAGAAGTAAGTCGCTTAGAAACTTCTTATCATTTACTTTATAGAGATGCTAATAAGTGAACAATGACGGACTTACGACCATTTTTCTCTCTAGGTTATATCGTAGTTCAAAAATGACAGCTGTCAAAAAAATTCTGGTTAGCATGTCTTAATGAGGGTAAAATTATCTACAACTTTTGTATACTCATCATTTGATTTAAAGTATTTCAGTCTGGGTGAAGCCTTAATTCAATATATGTGATTTTGATGGTTGCTATGGTTTAGAGCAACACCAACAATCATCACAATTGCCATTACTGGTCTAGCTATTCCTGACCTAATGAGATTATTTCCCATCACACCAGTGATCTGACACTTTCAAGATTTTAAAAAAGACAGTACTGTCATCATTACATATGGGGTTGAAAATAAAAACCTTTTCAAATAAGTTACTTGTTTTGTACCTCTGCATTAAAGAAAAATAAGTTTATATTATAATTTAAAAATGAGATCTATCAGAACAAATCTTTCAAGCCCAGATAAAATTATCTCCAACTGCCGATGTTACTTAATTTTGCTAGTACAAATAATATCGCCTAGATTGATTTAAATAAACCGTCAAGTATTTTTTTCAATTATCGAGTGGGTCAAAAATTTTTCAAAATGTGGAAGTGGTTTTTGAATTGATCTCTTTAATTTTTTTCCTGATTAACCCATTTCATAACTCGGCTAGTTTCTAAGATGATAGCTTCACTATATATCGAAAAAAAAACTAATCCTATATTGAAAGAGGCTATTAGCAGTGATGCCCAGTTCAAGATGTATTCCTTATATCCAATTTCAAAATAGATCTGAATATGATCTTCGTGAGGAGCCATAAGAAAACAGAAAAATGAAACAATAAATTAGGAATTTAGTAGAATTTCTTTAAACCTCTTAAATCTAAAAACTATCTAAACTAAGGCTCATTTTAAGAGCGCATGATTTCTATAATAGTATATTGTGGGAATAGTGTTGAAAATTGCACTTTCACACGAGTGTGACTGTTTGGACACGAGTCGTAGGCGAGTGATACAACGTCACAAGAGCGTTAAATAAACCATTAAAGGTGGGGGTACCTCCACCTTGACAGCAGACCTGTCTTCTCTTGAAAAGAATCTTCTAAAATCCGCTTCTGAAGATGAAAAAAGGAATTCACACAGTGGGGCGGCAGACGGGCTCTTGTGAGAGACGGCTACCAAAATCTGCACGGAGGCAACTAAAAAATTTAATGAGCGGAGGGGCGAACTATGCTACCTCTCTAAAACAAATACTGGAAGAGAGAGAGAGGGACAAGAAAACAGCTCCGACCGAAAGTGCAAAACGGTCGGAGGGTGGCACACACGAGCAAGGTTGGAAAAAGTCGCGAAGGGTGCCCGCGGGGGGCAGCTACAGAGAGGCTCTAAGGAGGGTCAGGGTTGGCATAATCAACCCAGACTACCCGAGAGCTACTCTGAGCGCGGGCCAACTTCGGCTGATACAGGCTCCAATCTTGAATGCAGTCGAAAACCTCTCGGAAGATGGACCACAGGTAATATTTGAAGACTCTACCCATCCCCCTGGCTGGTTACAAGTCACCTGCAAGAACTAGGACAGTGCCGCATGGTTGGAAGCTTCGGTCAACGGGCTACAACCCCGGGATGGTGCTCGTCTCAGCCTCGTAAAAAGATCAGACATGAGAAGACCCAAGATCTGTGTAGCCTACATACCAGATAACACCAACGATCAGCGACTAACGCCTGAAATGTCAAAACTACGGCTCAGGAAAATGGACCATGGGCTGAACCCCAGCGAGTGGACGATCCTACATCGCGTGGAAGCGGGTTCTGGACAAACCTGGACCTTTGTCATTCAACTCAGGCCCTTCTTCGGTTTTGGAAAGATTCAATTCCGCCACAGACCGAAGCAAGGCAGACAAACCACGGGCAAGAGCCACGCGGAAAAAGCTGGCTCTGGCAAACCACCCTTCACTGACGTTAAAGCAGGGCGGCTGGATAAGTCTGGCTGCTCTGGTGTGTCCACATCATAAAGAACTGGCGAAAGCTCCGGCAAACTACCCTCCACTGATGCACAGGCGGAGCGGTTGGATAGACCCGGAAGCTCTGGTGTGTCCGAAGCCAAAGCCGGCCAAACATCCAAGACAGCTCCAGACGCTTTGAGGAACGGCCACAAACCCAATACGCCTGGGCAGGCGCAGTACAAGGACAAAATCCATTCCCAAACGGTCTCAACCAGGAAAAAATCGGAACAAGGTGGAGAGAAAATAACCAAAACCTATCTCGAAGAAGGAGTTGCAGGAATGCAGGTAAGACCACATTTCTACAGGTCAACCTTCAGCATGCGAAAGCAGCTACATACTTTTTAGGGAAGTTGTTCAGGAAAATTAATGTGGATATAGCCCTCATCCAAAAACCATGGACCTCAAACACGGGCCGAGTATCCGACTGAAGCGACACCAAGAGTAAAATTATTACCTGAGATTCGGATGGTAAACCAAGAGCAGCTATTCTTATAAGAAAAGATCTCTCACTCATTTTATTTACAGAGTTTTGCACTAGAGATGCTGCAGCGGCACGTGTCCCGCTAACCACACAGAACAACAAGAGAGATTTAATTATCTGCTCAGTCTACCTTCCTGGAGTTGCGAAAGCTGACCAACTTCCTTCTGAGGCGGTGAGGACTTACAACTTTTGTAACTGTAACAGAGAAGAAGTTTTAGATCTCACGATCAGCAAGAACCTTATTTCAAATAAGATCTGCAACTGGACAGTATTCCCGGAACAATCTTGCCCCGATCACAAACATATAACGTTTAACCTAAAAACAAGTATCAGACCTATGATCACTTTTAAAGGTCTTAAACCACAAACTGGGCTTCGTATCGGGAGTCCTTCCAGACACAACTGAGTACGATCAACATCTCCTTTGAGAGTTCTGTCAACATAGAGTTGGCAACCGAGTGGCTGGCAAAAGCTGCTCTTTAGGCCTATCAGGACCACTGTCCAACGAGAACAAAAAAAGACAACAGACAAACATTCTGGTGGAATAACCGCCTGGAAAGTCAGAGGAGAAACGTCCGACGACTCTTTAATAAAGTAAAAATAATCGGCGACTGGGACACTTACAGACAAGCCCCAACTAACTGCAACAAGCAGATCAGGGCTGCTAAAATAGGGTCTTGGAGAAGGTTCTGTGACGGGATTGAAGACCTGCTAACAGGAGCCCGAATCCATAGGATTCTCTCCAGGAAGCCGTGCCAGGAGTTTTGACTGATAAAACGGTCCGATGGGACCTACACCTCCTCTGGTAGTGAAACGTTAGAGATGCTCGACGGCTAACAAATTTGGAGACAAACAGTCTCTTGGGACGATTTAAAGGCAGATTGGGAACTCTACAACAAAAAGTCAGACCAACCCTGCTAATAACCACGATTATGGATTTTCAACCATAAAAATTCTCCGGGAGGATGGAGTGTTCCCGGCGCTACTACAACTGGGTCTAGATCAACTCGCACCTTTACTAACAAAACTCTTTAGAGCGAGCCTTGGATGGAACCATTATTCCAAACTGCTGGACCAGGATGAAGGTCGTCTACATACCGAAGATGGGATATAAGAGAAATGATCCTAAATCGCTTACTCACGTACTCCATTATACGGAACAGTTTACATACCAGGCTAACAAATCAACAGCACTAGCACTCCACAACCTGGTGGTAAAAATCCAAGATACCCTTGATTCAGAGGGTGTCGCAGTTGGTATTTTCATAGACATCGAAGGGGCCTTTAATAGTGCACCTACAGACTCCCTCCTCAGCGCCAATAAGGGGAGAAGGATGGAACCAACAATAACCAACTGAGTGAGAGCATACGAGAGGCCGCATGGCATCTGCATAGCAGAGAGCCTAGGCCGATTCACCACAATGTTTCAGACAGAGATACATGCCATTGAATTGTGTGCCCCACATCCATTAGAGGAGGGAGGATACTATAGATCAATAAAGATCTGCTCAGATAGTCGGGCAGCGCTTCTAGCGCTTATGTCTTTGCGCTGCAATTCCAAAATTGTTTGGAACTGCCACAGGACTCTAAACACCCTATCGCAGGATAACAGCGTCACACTGGTATGGATCTCGGGCCACCGTGGTCGCAAAGACAATGAGAGTGCCGACTCTCTAGCTACGAGGGCGCGGGCTCTAGCTGCATTCGTAGGCCCGGAGCCGGTACTGAGTCCCACTCTCGGGTGAAGACTGAACTCCAGAAATGGAGAAATGCCAAGTCCCACGACTGGTGTGAGAACCTATCCGGACTATCACAAGCAAAAAATGTATCACGAGAACAGGGAGGGCAAAAGCTCAAACATTCCTCAGACTAAATAGGAAACAAATCAGAGTGGCCGGCCACTGCACTGTACACAGGACATAACCACCCAAGATCTCACCTGCACAGACTCGCAGAGTCCGAAGAGACGGAGTGTCCTTGGAGAACGACGAGACAGTTCAGCACCTATGTGACTGCCCGGCTATTGCCAAATCGAGATAATCATTGTTCGGAAACACGATCATTGAACCTCAAGATGCAAACGCAGTGTCGCCCGAGAGACTCATCAGATTCGTTGAGGGTCTGGGCATAACGGGTGACAACTAGTGGAGCTAGCAGGGGCAAACCTCGCTGGTAACACTTCGAGTGAGCTACAATAGACCACAGGTCGCGGTAGAGAACTGTATCAGTCCACTCACATTGAATACAATACAATACAATACATCCACACAAGGTGCAGAATTACAATTAGAAGTTCAAAAAGCACACATGCAGAATGTATAAATAGAAGATAATAAGGAAACTTTAAATGAGATTAATAATAACATAAAAAAGATGTAGAACACAAATAGGAAGTGGGGCAAGTTCACCTCTCAAATTTTTCAGTGCGTTGATCACAGTCAGTTGCAAATGCACTTGAGACGTACAGCTTTTCACTTGAGAACAAAAAATGAGAAAAGAGATTAAAGCAAACACTATTGTCAATGAAAGTGGAAAAACGACCTATGGAATAATTTATTTTTACATTTGTAGAAACAGTTTGACACTAAAATATATTAACGTCTCATATGAGTAATGATGATCTAATGTGTATTTAATGATCCTTTATCTAATGGGCAAAATAGAGATCATACCAGGAGACCTACTCCAGGTATGACTTTCGACTAAGCAAAAAGCGTTTATAAATTAGAAAGACCAGAAGAGGCCCAATACCAAATTAAAAGATGATAATATATTTTTGTGCAACAAACTTAGACCTAAAGTAATTGACTAGGAGAAGCTTTAATTTCATTTCAACCTCCCTTCGATTGTTAGTCCATATACAATTTTTCTTTAATGTGCTAACTGTATATATGTACTTACATCTCCGAAAGGACAAGAATTTTGTTTCTTTTGAAAAATTGCTGAAAAATTGGTGAAAGTTTGCAAACGGTACTTAGTTAAAATGTCATTAACAAAATGGTAATATAGGTATATATTTTGGTTTGCGTATTATGGTGTGTCCCGACCCATACTAAATATTATTATTTCATAATTAAGGCTTAAGGCCAATAATTAAAATTACATTTCTATAGCCACGTAAAACATTCCATAATAAAAATTTACCATAATACAATTTACTTTAAGTTGATTTAATGAGCTTTTACATTAATGTTTTACTATTTGTTTACTCGAGCAATCATTTCACAAAATTAGCAGCGTGAGAGCCAAAAGTGGACAACTGCAGAAGCAACTTTTGTGTTTCAAAACTCGACAAAATAGCAGTTTCAACAAAGGTTATGTGATTCAAGTCTGTTTTTCTATTAGGAATAAAAATGACACGCAAGACATAAGACAAAAAGAGTAGGTAGTCACCAATTTGTCGATCAACCCTTCTGCATACTAGTTTCGGGGTCTACCCCTCATCAGTACAGCTTTGGCTCGTCTACAAATTGGAGACCGTGAGTTAGAGGCTTAATGCCAAGAATGTACGTAGTACCGGTGAGATGTTGTACAGAGCAGGAGCGGGCGACATCCACCACCGAAACTAGTATGCAGATGGGTTGATGGACAAACTGGTGACCACCTGCCCTTTTCACTTCATTCTGGTTCCGATAACCAGTAAGGTACAGAGCAATATGGGCTGCTTCTCGAAATGAGAGCCATCTGTCAAGCAGTATTACATCTAAAATACGCTGGTGGATGTTGCCTGCTACTGCTCTGTACAACATCTCACCGGTACTCCATATATTCTCGGCTGTAGGCCGCTGACTCACGGTCTCCAATTTCTCAACCAGCCAAAGCTGTCCTGACGTGGGGTAGACCCCGAAACTAGTATGCAGATGGGCTGATCGACAAATTGGTGACCACCTACTCTTTTCACTTCGATCTGGTTCGGATAGCCAGCGAGATACAGAGCAATATGGGCTGCTGTGCGAACTGAGAGCCATCTCTGAGAGCCTCTCGAAATACGCTGGCGGATGTCGCCTGCTCGTGCTCTATACAACATCTCACCGATACTCCGTACATTCGCGGCTTTAAGCCGCTAACTCACGGTCTCCAATTTGACGTTCTCCAATTTGTCGACCCTCCAAAGATGTACTGATGAGGGGTTGACCCCAAAACTTGTATGCAACATTCGACAAATTGTAAGTGACCACCTGCTCTTTTCACTTCATTCTGGTTCCGATAACCAGCGAGGTACAGAGCAATATGGGCTGCTTCTCGAACTTAGAGCCATCTGTCATGCAGTATTAGATCTAAAATGTACTGTACAACATCTCACTTAAGACAAACATGTAGTTCTAAACCTTATATACACACACATTGTGACATTTCTAACATAAAAAAGGCCAACATGGCGGGCGAATCAGACGGCGATTCCGAAGCTAGTGCTATTCCGAAGCTAGTGCTAATGAAACAAATTTAGGAGGTTTCAAGTATTGTGCTAAGAAAAGTTGCAGTGTTTTCGTGTGCATCCAATGTTTCTCAATTTACCACAAAATGTGTGTCAAGAAATTGGGAAAAATTAAGGTACGAGTAGACGAATCAAAAATCATATGTTGTGATCAACAGGATCCTAACCTCAAAATACCTAGTCAACTAAATGAACTACAAATATCAAAAATGGGAATGGAAATTGCATACTTGAAAAGGTTGCTTGAAGAGCAAAGGGAAAAAATGATTTACTGAAGCAAAATGATCGGTTGCTTGTGGAGAAGATGGTCTACTTTAAAAAGCCGGCAAAGGAAGAGACAAAGGTAAACAACCCTGGCCTTGACCATGGACGGGCGTCCTACAGCAGCAAAGTTAGGGCTTTCTCTGACAGACGAGACCAATCGAACAACTAAACAACTCGCGTGACGCCACCTTTCAGTAAAATGACTGAGGACCAAAAAGGACCCTTAAATGTTCACAAGACCAATCATTTTAGGCTAATTAGTGAGCACAGAAAGAAAATGAAATCATAAATTTGGAAAAATCAGGTCTGTCATCTGGAGAAGATGAAAATGCTGAGGACTACCGAGTCGTCCAAAGAAGGCTTCGTACAAAGAGGCTCGGAAAAAAGCAAGTGGACTCAAATGAGGGCAATGGTTTTATTGGTGGAGATAGAAGAGCCTGGATTTGTTTGTATAGAATAAACAGGCATGTAACATCAAAACAGATTGAAAACCATGTAAAGAGTCAACCTAGTTTTGAGAATAAAGAGGTCTCCATAAAGGAGCTTCCTAGTGATCCATCTAGGCTAAAGTCTTTTGTATTGGACTGCACCACTGAAAGGGAAAGATGCCAAAAAGCCAGAAACCAATCAGACAGGGAAATAATAGATGTAAATCTGCATCAAGGCGAGCATGTTCTGAGATTGGCCCACCAAAACCTACTGTCAGTGAGGAACAAGGTTGATAAAATTGAAGTCGTTCTACATATGGAAGATATAGACATTTTGTGTATTACATAGACGTGGTGCTCTAGTGGTGATATGGATGTTCTGAATTTTCCAGGTTACAGTATTGCCAACTATTTTAATTAAACTGTAAACATTCATGGAGGCGTGTTGATATTGGTAAGAGACAATATTAAATACGAAGCTATAAGCCTAACGTCTGATTTCTGCCTTGAATTGATCTTTGAATGTTATGGTATCCAGATTTACAAGGAAAAGGAAACACTTATTATCCTAAGCATACGCAGATTACCACTGTCCCAAAAGGCTGATTTCCTGAAGCAATTTGAACAATGTATGTTGCACATACATAACTCTTTTCCTGATTGTCAAACTGTGATAACTGGTGATTTTAATATTGATTTCTTACTTGATAGCTCATATAAATTTGAACTTAAAGACATTCTGAACTCATTCGATGTAAGTCCTGTGTTTGAAGTGCCAACACTTGTACATGGAAACTCATCCACTGCAATTGATTATATTTGCACCAATTTTAATTCACACCTATTTGACAATAAAGTTGCTGAAAACGGGCTGTCAGATCATATTTTCCAATTAATTAGTTTCCACCAAACCTTAAATGAAAATTCACAATTTCCTTTGATTAGATCTTTCACAGAAAAACATGAAAAATACTTTAGGAATTTATTGGCTACAGAAAGGTGGACAAATTTGATGGTAGACAAAGGTGACATAAATAGTAAAATGCACATCTTCTTGACTATATTAGACAGTTATTTTAATAATTGTTTTCCACTAGACATAGGAAGCAACATGATGTACGTGCAAATAAACTGTGGCTTACAACAGGTATACGAACGTCTTCAAAGCATCTACGCAAGATGTCTCGACAATTAAAAATTGGTAAAATAACTTTGGATGTATATAAAAAATACAAATTTATCTATAGGAGAACTGTACACTTAGCCAAACGCTAAAACTATGATGATAAGATTTCTTCTTCTACAAATACATCCAAAACTGTTTGGAATATTATAAACTCTTCAACTAAATATCACAAACCTAATGAGATAAAGTGCATTACAACACACAACACTGAAGTAATTGATTCAATTGAGATAGCAAATCACTTCAACTCTCCCTTGGTAAATATACCTATTCCACTTCAATCTAATCAAATCAAAATAATGAAATTGAATAAAAAATTGAAAACGGTATCTACTTATACAAGTTAACTGAACTTGTAGTACTCGAAGTCATAAATAACTTAAAAAATACAAACTCCACTGGCCCTGATGAATACTCGGCAACACTAATCAAATACTGTGCATGTCAATTGAGCAAACCTCTATGCTATCTAGTCAATGAATGCTTCGCAGAGGCGGTTTATCCAAATTACTTAAAGTTAGCTAAATTAATTGCTTTGCACAAAAGGGGAAACCCACAGAACATGGAAAATTATCGGCCTATTTAATTAATCTCAGTTTTCTCTAAGATATTCGAGAGAGTTCTTGCAAATGGAATGTTAAAGTTTCTGGACACCGACAGACTAATATCAAGCACTCAACATGGCTTTCGTAATAAAAGGTCACTGTATCAGCGTTATGCTATGTTCTCGATAAGATTTGCAAGCACCTGGATGGCAGTGAAAAAGTGACAGCTTTATTTGTGGATGTAACCAAAGCTTTTGACTGTGTGGACCGTGTACTGCTTATGGAAAAACTATGTGCATATGGAATTCGGAAAAATTGTCAAAAACTACTAAAGTCATACCTAGCACAACGTGAGCAGTATGTATTTTGCAATGGAATTGCATCTAACCGGTTGAAGGTGGATGTTGGTGTCCCTCAAAGCAGTGTACTTGGTCCTCTGTTATTTTTATTATATATAAACGACATAACTGATTACTTAACAACTATCCACGGAGAGTTTGCTGATGATATCTCATTGCTCTCAGTTAGTTCTGATGAGGAGCGTATGAGGGAGTTTTTAATTACAAATCTGTCAAATTATCTCATGATTTTAACAAAAACAAACTTACTCTAAATCAAGATAAAACATTCACAATGCAATTTTTCCCAGTAGGAGCAAACTATTTGAAAAGTCACTATATCCCGTTGGATTGCAAGTCCATTAAACAGGTCTCTTACTTTAACTGTTGGGGATACACATTGACAAGTCATTAAATTGGAAGGAGCATGTATATCATGTATGTGGACAATGTACCAGAAACTGTTTGGCTTTATATCGCCTTACACAAATAATCAGTTCATCTGCATCTAACAGAGTGTTTATTAATAAAAAAAAGGGCTATCCGTATAATGTTCAACTTATCATTTCGTGAATCATGTAAACCGGTTTTCATATCCGAAAAAATAATGACTCTCCCATGTCTTTTTATTTATGAAGTACTAAAATTCGTCAAAAATAATTCAAACACCAGAATAAGAAATAGCTATCAATACACTTTACATAGACTAGAATTATACGAAGCAAATCCGCATTACATGGGGGCGGTAATTTCCAATAAGTTACCAGTGAGGGTGCGACAAATGTCACATAATAAATTTCTTTCTTATATCAAAAATCTTTTACTGGACAAACCGTTCTATTCAGTGGATAAGTTTCTAAACTTTTTTTGAATTCCTTTTATCTATATTGTAGTCTGTAAGAACATGTTTCCAATTGCTGCTATGTGATAAAGTGTTATTCACAGTGTTGTTCAACTTATTGTTGGTATAAGAACCAGTACTTTAGCATTGTAGTTTTGGCATTGTATTGCCATTTTGTCTTCCTACATCCTTTATTGTGATATTTGGAATATGTATTTGATATTTGATAACAGGAATGTAAGAAGAGTACTTGACGTACTACTTTATTAGAGTGATGTTTATTGCATAAAGAGACCATCGAGAAGAATTTCCTTGTTCACGTGAGTATCAAGTTAACAACTACCATCATACGACCCAATATGAGCAATTTTATGGTCTGATGATCAGAGGTAGAAATACACATAAATGCTAATGATTGTTAATTTAAATCGCACACAAAAGCTAAAAAAAAGTTTGTGCAGTGTCTACCTAACTCACTTAGCATTCGTAAATGAGATAAATATTTTAACCGAAGCTAGCTACTAAACCCTCACCCCTCTTCCTCTTTCTGCACTCGAAAAGCTAATAGGCCATCAAAAAAAATCGCTAGGAATTTCCTCAAAGATAGGGCACGCAACATAAAAATAGCCAAACCCATAATCAGCCGACACCAAAGGCGTTTGTTAAGAATGTTAATAAATGGGCACACAATAGGAAAAGGCATTTTCATGGATGATGGCCAAGTCTCGACCCTAGCGGGCCTCCAGTCACGCGCAACCTTCATTAATATCGCTACTCGGACCAATTTCGCGAACTTCGCCAATCTATCCAACTATGTCAATGTCGCCCTTGTTTTAATCAAAATGCCATGAAACTAGAACGAAAATACTTACGTGCGTGAAGTAATAGTAATACACCTTCATGCCTCGCTCAGCCGCCATTTCCGCGAATTCGTTCATGGGACAGATGAAGAAGTAGTCGCCCACTACGTTGCCTACCATCTTCTGGTTCAAATAGCCGTCATTCACATGCTCCCAGTCAGTGTACTGTTACAGAACATGTAAATTTTTTATTAGAGAAACATACAGATACAAAAACCTACCTGAAACACTATGGCATCTTTTTCTAACTGGGTGAAATTCTTGAATATCGTGTCGATGATGTCGTGGTATTTCTCCCTTTGTAAGAAGCTCGGTCCATCCTTTTCAAAGAAGTCTATGAAGTCGTAGAGCAAGAAATATGTTCCTGAAAGGGAATTGAAAATATCATCTTTAAGGAAATGCAGGCGACTAATTAAAGGGATTTTTCCAGAATTAGATCCGTCTTTAATTCGAGTAGTCAACTTATATTTGAATGAGAATTTAAAACAGCTCTCTCTCTCTCGAAGGCAAACAGTCATAGCGGATTCAATTCTGGATTTCCCTATGGAAAGAAAATAAAATTAAAACCTCTCTCCTGATCCGTAGTCTGGAAATAATTTAAAGGGTGAGTTTCATTATACCATTTTGGATAAAAATCTCTTCATTACGGCTTCAATGAGGGTAACGTTATGAAATAATAGATGTTATATCTAGGAATTTTCAAACATTCAGACTTTCCCCTGATAATAAATGTTATTATGTATATCAGTTAGAGTGTAATTGACAAATGCAGATGAAAACTGAAATTTGACTCTCGAAATTTTGCATACATACGTGTTTGTGGTAGGAAGTGTGCGGGATTAGATCCAGATAGTCTAGCTAAAGCTAGAGATAGTTAAATTAGACTGAAAAGTTTGCCGAAACTAGTTTAATTTAAACTTAAATTATTAGCAAAAACAAAAAGTGCTCGAGATTATATAAGGCTCTACTTATTAGTGTTTAGAAATAAATCTGTTATTTCATAGGGTAGAAATGCAGAAAAAAAATCTTAGATACAGGTTTTCCAAGAAATTAAAATTCAGTTCTTCAGCACATTCAACAAAATTATTTTAAAAATCTGCCAGTTTTGTCGACTAACGGTTTGAAAAGTGATTCGCTGTACTCTTTTTGACGTTAGAAAATAAAATAAGTTTGATGTGATTCACAATTTCAAAGCTCTAACTCGCGAGTTAGAGCCTCCGTCTAGGGAGCAATTTAAAATACATATACGCAAATAAGCTCATGTTGTAAAGCAACTACAGTAGTCAACAATTGAAACAAAACCGCAAAATTTTAGGACACATTCAAATCCGAATATCTCATGAACCCCTGCGTTGATTTCGGTGCATTTTGAAGATTTGGAGTGGGCGGAGACTTCTCTTTATGGTTGGCTATGAGTGGCTGCTAATAACAATTTACGCTTTAATACACAGGGTGTTTAGTAAAACACTGTAACATTTTTAAATTTACATTCTTTTGCCATTCTTAGAAAAAAAATGTTTTTTTTTTTTAATTTTTTGTCAATCGATATGTCAAGGAGCATAATACCTCCAGACCATTTTGGATTTTTTTCGAAATTTTTACTATTAACCGAACTACTAAAAATTACGGCTCTAATGAACGAGCTTTACTTAGTCATGTCTAAAGCAATATTTTGTAGAAGCACTTATAGTTAATGTTCTAGCTAAAGCAGTTACTGGCTGGTGATATTGAAGACATTTGAGCCACCTAGTAACGTTCATCTTGGCATCATTTTTAGACATTTTTGGATTACTTTGGTTTCTCTGATATTATGGGAGTTGTACTAAGCACTACAGTGTGTCCCCGGATAGGTGGAACGACTCTCTTAAGAACTAAAATAAGAAAAAAATTGTGATAAATTTTGAAAAATTCAAGAAAGCCTTGGACATTATCAGAAAATTTTTCGCTAGAGTAAAGTTTTCTTTATATGACACATATGACAGAAATTCGGTAATAAAAGTTGCTTAGAATGAAAAACTAGGCAAATATACCAAATCAGAAAAATCTCGGACTACTCGGATTTTGATCTTTTATCAAATTATTTTTTATTTTTTTAGCTCTTTTTGTAGGAGATATGCCAAAAAGGAATTCGTACAAATAGCTTAAGATAAAAATTATACATAAAATATAAAATTTAAAAATTCTCAACCAACTTTGATTATTGACATAATAATCTTCCCATAAGCAAATTAAGAAGTGAGAGTCGACCGAGAATTTTCAAATTTGGTAAAGAAACTTAACTCTTGATTTTAAACAACTTTTAATAATGACTTTTTGCCGTATGTCTCAAAGAAAGAAAACTTTGCTCTGCCAAAAAACAGGCTTTCTGAATATTTCCAAGGCACTCTTTGATTTTCAAAACTTAAATTATACCATAAATTGTTCCTTGATCAAACAGGGCTAAAAGAAAAAAAAATAAATTTGATATTTTTTACATTTTACATGATCCGTTTCACCTATCTGGGTACACACAGTGCACCATAATACACCAATACTAGAAAAGTAATGCGGTATTCAAGAAGACAAATTTCTACAAGGTCTCAATAAATTTCGATAAAGTTCTGAATACTAAATCATTGGTCCAATGAGATTGCATGTAACGTTTTGTTATATTCGTCATTTTATTACAATATATTCATGGTAAAAACACAGCGTTTCAAAATTGGCAGTATTTTCCTTTCCATAACTCTGCCTATTTGGTCTATGGTTATCCGATTCTTCAACGCAATAATTTACCAAAATAAAGGGTACTACAGATTTTAGACAAAATCATTTTGGTCAACTCAGGGTATACCAGTTTTCATGGTGCATAATTAACTAATTTTAGCTTACTTCACAAGGAAGACTTATTCAGGAATTTTGTGGTAAAAATGTATCTTTAACGGACCAGGTCGATATGTCGTATGTATCTAATACATTATCAAACTCTTAGAATCCAAAGCAAATGAAAATTATTTCTTGCGTAACCTACCAAATAATTTATCAATATTTTGTCGGGTCACCTCTGGCTCTAACAACGCTTGCCACCGTAGAGGGGATACTTCTAACCAAACCGTTAATAAACTCTTGGGGAATAGCCTCCCATTCTTCCAACACAGCATTCCTCAAATCATCCAAATTTAGAAACTCTTCTGCACGTTTACTCAAACTCAGTTTCATCCTACTCCACACATGTTCAATAATATTCATATCTGGTGATCTAGCAGGACATTCCATTTGCTCTATATTGTTCTGATTAGCTCCTAACTAACAAGCCGGGCTCTGTGTGGACGGGCGTTATCGTCAATAAGAATAAAGATATTTCGAAAATTATTCGCAAACGGCAAAACAATATCTCTTACAGACAAATTCAAATACCTTTCTGCGTTCTTACTCTCTCCAACCAAAACCACTAAATCTGTGTTTCCATTCATCATTATATTATAACCCCATACCGTTAAAAAGTTAAGATATATTGTCAAGAACAAGAAATGAGAGTACAAATCAACAGAGAATATATAAATATGATACGATATGCTGACGACACTGTCACCCTGAGTGACAAACTAGATGACCTGCAACAACTAACCTAAACTGTGTAAACGCAGGAGGACAAGAAATGAGGCTCAACATAAATATGAACAAGACACAAAACTTATGGTCTTCAGTTGACAACCACATCCTGATGCTGCACTACCGACCGGTACGAAAAATATTGACAAAGTAACCCACTTTAAATATCTTGGATGTTATATTACCGAACATCTAAATCCAGATAGACAAATAGGATGTAGAATAGAGCCGGCTCTAACAACATTCCGGAAAATGAAACCACTATTCTGCAATGATAATCTGAACGTAAAATTAGGGCAGAGAATGGTAAAATCCTACATATGGTCGGTGTTGCTGTACGGGACAGAGATCTTTACCCTTAAGGCCGCTACAGTTAATCGTTTAGAAGCGTTTGAGATGTGGTTACACCGGCGAATGCTGAGAATACCCTGCACAGCTATGCAGACTAACGAAACGGTACTAGGCAGGGCCGACGCAAGACGTTTGCTACTAAATACAGTTAAGTAGCAGCTACTAAATACATTAAGTGCAGGAAAATCCAATCCAAGATACAGAATCCTACAACTGATCATGATGGCAAAAGTGGAAAGACGTAGAGGAGTAGGAAGAAAATAGCCTTCCTGGCTGAGAAACATCCGTGAATGGACCGGTATACGCAGCCAGAGGAACTATTTCGATTGGCGCAGAATCGAGAAAAACTTGCCCAAGTAATTGTCAACGTCAGGGGGACCTGATATGGCACTAGAAGAAGAAGAAGATACCGTTATACCACCTCCACCAAATGTAACCTTAGCATTCATATTTCCTTCATGAAACCTTTCATTCCTCTGTTTTCATGCTAAAATTCTTCCATCCGATTGACACAATGCAACTCGAGATTCTCCGACTCTCCAACCGAGAATCTGTAAACATGGACCTAGACCATTCCACCATTCCCCAGTTCCTATGCTCAGCCGCCCATATGCGTCTTGCAGCACGATGTTGAATCTGGAGCAAAAGGCAAACTTCATCCGCTTCATGTAAACTTTAAAGAGGCTTTTGTAAAAACGATCAAAAAACGCGATTATAAAAGTGCTTAAAAATCGAGTTCCGAAGGGGTATATCTCCGAAAATATTGCACCTACGGAACTTCCGATTTTGCGAGGTGAAAGAGAACATCAAGAAGAGGAAAAAACAGTTAGATTCATTCCAATCGCTCGAGGCGTTTTCAAGTTGTAAGCGGTCAAATTTGAGAATTGAGAAAAAAGTCGTTAAATTTTAGGATATATTTTATGACAAAATAAGTTAAAAAATTCTTAAGCGTATAAAAACAAGAATTAAAAAATTTTAAAAAATGTACATTAAGATTAGAACCAATATCGTTTTACAGTAACTCTGAGCATTTTTTTAAGTAACTCAATTTAGTTGGGACAATTTAATTTTTATTTCCATGGTTATATTAAATAAGGTTAGGATTGGGACCAAAATTGGTAAAAATTTACTTAGAACCTCTAAAAATGTAAATTTGAAAGTTTTGCAGGTATACAGGTAAGGATTTTAGTCTTCAAACGACATGTGGAACATAAAATTATCTACAGAAGAGTGTAATTAAAATTATATGATTTTATTTTCTTTACAAGATAGCCATAATTCACCAAGCCTCTTTCATTGTAACGCTGTATTGCACGATAATCGTAGATGTCGACACATTAAAAATTTTCGCCAATTCCTCTATTTGGCGTCCGCTTTCTCTCAGACGAATATTGAGCGCAAGTCGCTATTCGACAATCGGGACCTATTTTAAAAAATTACTGCTACTGCACTTTTATTTGTGACAATGTCAAAGTATACTTATACGGTACATGGTTACCTTGGTGGTTACATATACGTAAGGAATGCTGTGTTGGAGAAACTTCGAACGCTATTCCCCAAGAATTCATTAAGGGTTTGGTTACCTTTTTGTTGCATCAGAGAGGGCATACTAATTTAATGTTGCATAGGCTTAAATATAGTGGAGTATGCACCAAGAAAATTCGGATATTCCGAGCTCACCGAGATGATTTTGACTTTTGGCTAACATCTTGAATTGGATTGGATAATTGACTTTGAAAAAACGAGTCATTTTAGAGCCAATAAGCAGGATTATCGAAAAAGAAATATTGTCGAATTTGAAATACAGTGTTTTGACATCCTGTATATGTTGTAATAAAATATGCAGCAAAACATTTTATAGCAGTTTTGTAGCACCTTATAGAAACTTACTTACTTGAAAATCATGTTACGTTTCTAGTATCGGTAAATGTTTAAGTCTTAAGAAGATTAAGATTTTTTGAAGTATTACAAAATAATATACTTCCAGCAATTGGTTCTTAAATTCCTTTCAAACAGTTCAAATGACGCTTAGTATAGCTCCGTTTGTATCAAAAATAACAAAGTAAATCCTAAATCGTGTAGAGGTACATAATTGCTTTTACCAAATATTGCTTGACATGCAGACATAAGTATGTAAAGCTTATTCATTAAGGCCGAAATTTTAACGAACCTCGTATATGTTTTATTAAACCTAACACGTCTCGCTTTAGTATCTACAAAGTTAACAAAATAGACTTATCGCCATGCATATGAATTATAAGGAATTGTGTATTGAGAGCTAACCTAAATTCAGAAAAACCGTCATAGTTCGGTTAATACTAAAAATTTCTAAAAAAAAACTTCAAAACGGCCTAAAAAAATTATGCCCCTTGATTGACAAAAAATATAAAAAAAAAATTCTAAAAACGGCAAAAAATGTAAATTTAAAAATTTTGCCGTGTTTTATTTAACACCCTGTGTATTAAAGCGGAAACCGTTTGTTACGATTTTTATTGTGTAATGTTATTTCGTTTAGTCCGGCCCTGCAGAGGCAGCGGACGACTATCAATATTAGGATTTAATTCGTTGAACTTTTATGACTCTTTACAATTTAAGGGAGAAGGCTGATTTCCTATAAACATTATTTTATATCTCTTGATGAACTTTGTAATATTGAAGATGATGGAATTTTAAGGTAACAATTTTTATTGAATTTTTGTAAATAACAACAAAGGTGTAAAACGAAACGGGAGTCGTGATTGGCTAAAAATAGTGAACATGTTGTGACGTCATGCTACTCTCTTCCAATCCAAATGGTGAAAATCATTTAGTACAATTTTGCTACAAAATAGTACCTTAAAACAAATCTTCTCCTTTAACCTTACTTTCTTTTTTTTTTTGGTCTTGCTTACCACTACAAAATTTCCTTCTAGAAACTTCTTCATCTTCTGGCTCTTGGCTAAGAAAGCTGTGCTGAAGATTTCGCTCTACGGATTTTTGAGAGTGTAAAAGAGGGTTAAATTTCCAGTATATTAGTGAAGGTTGATACCTTATAGTCTTTGACTGATTTTACCATACGGAATAATATAACATCTCACTCCATTTGAAAAAAAATGAAATTTGCCAAGTGTAGATCACGTGGTAATTACCATCAGGCCACCCGCTAGCCCCAGGTACGTAGCACGTTTTCATTGTGATCAATAGTATCGATCTAATTGGCACCATATGATTTTAATCCGTCACCATTAAATTATTGCATGAAATATTACCTTTTCATTCCTTTTCATTTCCGGAGTTTAAATTACATAAAGCCATTTCTATCCAGGCCTGCTTGATACTACTTCATACTGCTTGATACTACTTCACACTGCTTCATACTGATTCATACTGCTTCATACTGCTTCATACTGCTTGATACTGCTTCATACTGCTTGATACTGATTTATACTGCATCCTGCATCCTGCTTCATACTGCAGTAGACGCTGACTGCATGCTCTGAGTCATACCTGGTTGCTTGACACCGCTTTTTGCGTGCACAGCTCACTCGCTTGGACCTCTGGAGCAACACAGGAAACTCAGGTGGGTTCTTTCCAGTTTATTTACACCGTGGAACACTCATAGTGAATAACTGAGGTACGCACACTACGAATTGAACACTTAATTTATCATAACATCTGTGTAAGCCCTCCATATATATATGAACGGTATTATTTTTGTCTGGAAACTGGTGTGCAGTATTTAGTTTAACTTGACTTCAAGTGCAACCCAACTTATTCTACAAATCACTACCTTTTAACTGTTATTTCATAAAGCTTACGCTTCATGTGGAGTACACACTACACTTAACCTCAGCTACGCGCACACCTTTGTTTAATGTAAATTAACGCACACTTAAATATTCACTTCTGTTCTATCACGTTAAGAACCAAATTTCCTACTGGAAGCAATAACGATATTTGGGTTCAAATTCTTAAGTGATTGTAGAAAATCAGCTGCTAGGTGCTAGGTACTATCAGTTCTCTACCTGTACTTAAAGGGGCCCTGACCCTCGCCCGATAGTTTAAACCTTTATATTAATACCCTTTTTTTTATGAGAAAGGGTCATTAGTTTATTAAACAGCACTTTAATTGTTTGACGTTTTGTTTATTGTTTATTCCAATTTGAGTCCTGGTAATTACAGCGTTATTTTATATTCCCGTTTTTGAGGCTTCTGTCAATTAAGTCGACTTGCTGATCCCACCGTGGGGCTATAAAATCGGGTGGCGCCTTTAAAAAAAAAATTCACTATGTACTACCCCCCGACCCCTCTTCGGCGTAAGGTAGTTAGCGGGTATTTTGCCTCAAATGGTCAGCAAAGTCTTGAGAGTAAATTTAGGCTAAAAAGGAAGAAAATAGTAACAGAGCTAATAATAATCGTAATCCATCCACCTTTGCTACGCATTACCAATCACGCACGTACGCAGGTAGCACGTTATTAGCGGCCACTCATAGCTAGCCATCAAGAGAAATCTCTGCCCACTCCAACCCTTCAAAAGGCAACGAAATCAACTCAGAGGTTCACGAGATATTTGAATTTGAATGTGACCTAAAATTTTGCCATTTCCGTTTCAATTGTGGACTAGTGTAATTTCTACTAGTTGGGGATGGTAGAGCAACTTTTCAGTTCTCGCTCACACTCTTATCGGGCAAATTATAAAAATAACACTCGCGAGTTAAGTCATGTAACATCATGTCTGTCAACGGGTTTTAATATTATCTAACTTTTGCAAAAAAACAGTTTTGAGTAAAGATTAGAACTCGCGAGTTATACTTAATCACAGTTTACTGAATTTTTCAAATACATTTAAAACTACAACTTGAGCCTTCTTACGTTCAAGAATCCTTTAAATTTTTAAAGCAAACTCGCGAGTTAGTGTTGAGTTAAGAATCTTATTAAGAGTTCTTATTTTTCACTCTAGCTGATAATTCTATTATTATCTAGATTAAAAATGTTTAAGCAAATTTTAATTTATGAAGTTTTTGAAACCATATGGATTTTGTCGCTTTTGAATTTTTCTAAGCTTTTGAAACCATATAAAGTTAGCTTTTTTGCTTTATGTAACTTCTTAGAAAAAGCAGCGAGTGAAAGAACTCGCAAGTTTCGTCAAGTAATCATAAACTCATAATAATTGGAAAGGCTAAGGATGATTGAGACTGAGCCTCTAATTCTGTTTTCTTTTTGTTCTGGAACCATATAAATTTAGTTTTTTGTCGGTAGACTGCTAAAAAATCTATTGAAAGGTTTTAAATATTGTCATTATTCAAAACACTAACGAATAATTAATAGAGAGGCAGAGGATGACTGAGATTGGGCTTTTTTTCTGTTATCGTGTAAAATGTTTTATAAGCAAAAGTTACTCTTGAGGTAATAAAAAAGAACAAAACCCGCGAGTGAAAATTATCTTTGAACAATTTTTAATAAAAGTTATCAAGTTTTTGTTTCAGGTAAATTACCAAAAAAACTCGTGAGTAAAAATTAGAACCCGCAAGCTTCTGAAAATGTGTTAATAGTTAGTATTATTCAATATATTTTCGACGTTAACCTAGCTTTAGATAAAAAATCATTTAAAAAAAAAAGCCAACCAGGATGTTACTTTCAAGGTGATGCCACTTTCACGGTACAGCAAAAAAAAACTGGCGAGTGATAACTACATTTTAATAAAGTTTACTGAAAGTTATCAGTTGAGCTTTGTTTCAGGTAAATTGCCAAAAAAATACTCGTTAGTGAAAATTAGAACTCCCGAGTTTCTGAAAAGTTTTAAAAGTTAGTATTATTCAATATATTTTCTATTATATCTATTATCGTTAACCTAAATTAGATAAAAAAATCATTGAAATAAAAAGAAACGTTGTAATAATTTGCGGAGTTAGAGAAGTTGCATTAGTGCTTCTAAGTTGAAGCTCCTTTCATCTCTAAACAAAAAAAAAAACACAAAATTCTCCAGTGATAATTATTTTTAAAAAAAATTTACTAAAAGTTTTCAAGTTTTGGAAACCATGTGAATTGAGCTTTGCTTTAGGTAGATTGCAAAAAGAAACACAAATTAGAACTGACGAAGGAGTTTCTGAAAAGTTTTACAAGTTGGTATGATTCAATGTATTTTTGACGGTATTCTATGTTAGATAACAAATCATGGAAATAGAAAACAAACTTGTAATAATTTTGGGAAGTAGAGAAAGTTGCGTCAGTTGTTCTAAGCTGAAGCTACTTTAATCTTTAAACAAAAAAAAACAAAACTCACGAGTGACAATTATTTTTGACAATTTTGACTGCTTAAGCATTAAAAGTTGACGTTATTCAGTACGTCCACTAATAATAATTGGAGGTTGAGAAAGATTGAGATTGAGCTTCTGTTCAGTGCAAACTATTGCTTAATATTTTCTTCGTTAAAGCTACTCTCAAGATTGCGAGTAAAATAAAAGTTTTTGAAAACACGTAAATCTAGCTTTATTGTTTTATGTGCATTATTAAAAAAGTTAGAACTCGCAAGGTAGGACAAGGAATCATAAACTTGTAATGATTGGAAAGGCTAAGGATGATTGAGACTGAGCGTCTTATTCTGTTCTATTGAAAACTATCTTCAAACTTTTTCTACGCTGAAGGATATTGCGTGGACGAGAAACTCACGAGTGAAATATATTTTAACCAATTTATCCTGATTGTTTTGAAGTTTTTGGATTCAAATAATTTAGGTTTTTGTAGGTAGACTGCCAAAAAAACTCATGAGTTAAAACTTATTTCTCGCGAGTTACTGAAAAGTTTAAAAATTGGAATTGTTCAATGCAATAACGAATTACAAGTGAGAGGTTGAGGATAATTGAGATTGAGCCACTTTTTCTGTTCTAGTAAGTAATATTTCCAAACATTTTCTAAGAAAAAAACTACTCCCGAGATTATAAAAAAAAACAAAACTCGCGAGTGAAGGTTATTTTCTAACAAATGTTAATGAAAGTTAGCAAGTTTTCGAAGCCATATGAATTGAGCTTTGTTTTGAGGTAAATTGTCAAAAAAATTCGTGAGTAAAAATTTGAACTCGCGAGTTTCTGAAAAGTTTAAAAAAAATAGTATTAGCCAATATATTTGTGACGTTGCCCTAGGATAGATAAAATATCATTAAAATAGAAAGCAAACTTGTAACAATTTGAAAAATTGGAGAAAGTTTTGTCAGTTTTTCTAACCTGGAACAAAAAAAAAACTCGCAAGTGATAAATATCTCTTAACAAGTTTTACTGAAACCTATCAAGTTTTTAGAACCGTATAAACTGAGCATTGCTTTAGGTAGATTGCGAAAAAAACTCGTGAGAGAAAATCAGAACTCGCGAGTTCCTGAAAAGTTTTACAAGTTGGTATTATCCTAGTATTTTATAGCAGAAAAAAAAACAAAAGTCGGGAGTGATAATTATTTTTGAATAATTTTGCTGAAAGTTTGAAGTTTTTGAAACCATATGAATTGAGCTTTGTTTCAAAGAGATTAGCAAAAAATCACGCGTATAAAAGTTAGAATTGGCGAGTTACTAAAAAGTTTTAAAAATTGGCAATTATTCAACATATTAACTAATAATAATTAGAGAGGGATAAGATAAATGCACTTTTTTTCCCTGAGTAGAGAAGCTATAAAAATTTTTTTTATCTTAATTAATCAGAGGTTTCAAAGCGGCAAACTCTCGGTGAAATCTTACCCAGTAGCAGATGTTATATCTGATCATACTCCCATAGTCTGTGTACTGAAAGCTTAGACTGAGTACTGAAAGATAATCTGAGTACGAAAGACTCAGATTATCCAAGTCATACAGAATAAGAAAAAATATGATGTCGACAAGCTGCAGAATAAGGAAGTACAACATGCAGTGGAAAGAACGATAAGTGAAGAATTACAGAAGACAACAATAGAGGAAGCTCAAATGAAATATACTTATGTAAATATTCAATATGTTAATTCAAAGTTGGCCCCTTGGATATCTTTTCAATTTATGGTATACGATAATATTAAAGGCGCATATTTTAGAAATTTGCCTTATCAAAATTTTACCCCTTTGACCCAATATTTACTACAGATCATATTTCTGGATATATTTAGTTTATTTTAGCTCCGCCAAATACCTAAAATTTATTAACAAATTTTGATAAGAGAGGAAATTGTATCCCTTTGTCGAAGTATAAAAATAAATTATGTCATATTACTTTCTCTAAGAAATATATTTTTTGTTTAAAAGAGTTTACCGGTAATAAAGTAAAAATTTTAGATTAGGATGTCTTGTAAGATTTTCTATTAAAATTTTGTGCGACCGCTTGCGACTTTTCTCCCACAATAGTATGTTAAATTCTGACGTTGTACAGTTCAAAATGATGTAAATGGGGATAACAGAAACCACTAAACTTATTTTAATGTCAGTAAGTGCAAATGAAGTTTGGTAATATTATACTTGTTAAATTGTATCTTGATTTTTGTATTCGTTCTATACGAGGTGCACATCGATCCACATCCAGTTTTTTATACAGGGTGTTTATTTAATACTCTCTCGAACTCACATATTATGACATTTTCTCTTTTCTTTTGTAATTGTATGTAAATAAAAACAAAAATTACACATTGGACACTGCATTGTACAGATTAATAAGATTAATTTGGTAATTTTATAACATAGTAGTAGGGTCTGAGGTGAGTTCCCTGATTAATAGGATACTTAAATAGGCATGATAGGCGTGTTCTACTAAAGGTGTTATAAATTTATATAGTCATCACTTTTGAAAATGCTCTAAACCGAGAAAGAAACCTCATGTGATCAATTAAACTTTATGGAACAGTTACGCAAGGCTCCATAATTATTGATTTAATAATACCCAAGAATGCACCCAATTACATTTTGGAAGATTAAAGAAAAAACAAGCGATTTATATGCATAATCTATCTTCACAATAAAATGAGATTCGTTAGCATTAAAAAATCTTTTTTTTTTCATGTATGTCTTCTTTTCATACGTTTTCGAAATGTTCACTCAGTTTAACAGCAAAACATAACTAATATAATACTTGGTTAAAAGTTTTAACATAACAAAGCCCACTTAAATTTATTAACAGTGCATAGAAAAATATATTCAAAATAACTAACCAATTGTTAGATAAGTAGTAAGGTATTGAATATTCTTGAAGTTTTCAAAAAATTCTAATGAAAACTAAGTAAATAAAATATTTTATTTTTGACTATCGCACTGAATTACTCATAAGAAATTAAAAAAACTATTCCATTTACACTTTTCCTTTATCTTTTATAAAACCAGATATAATTGATGGAACATTAAAAAGGGACACTCGGTACAAATTAAAAGCACATATTATTATCCTTATTTATTTTTGACATATTGTTTCCAAACATAATTTGATAATAACAATAATAATAATAACTGGTTTTCTACTTTCATTTCGGTTTTTATTTCACGTTAAGTATTAGTTCTACCATAACACCCTGTAAAAATTGTTGTATCACTTTTGTACTTACAGTAAAGCTTCACTTAGCATTATTAAACATTAATACGTCTTTTTCACCTTGTTTCATTATCAAGATTAGCTTTATCACTAACTAAGTAATATTGGCCACGAGAACTTGAAAATGCGCCAGTGTGCGGCGTCCAGACAAACCTGATGAAACAAACAATACGAAAGGTCCAGTGATATCAGTTGACGAAGTTAAACATGCCATTAAATGCGCTAAAGCCAAAAAATGCTACTGGTCCCAACTATATACCAGCGGAAGTGCTTAAAATCATGGACACGCATTGTATTACTATCCTGACGTCACTAGTTAATAATATATATGATAGTGGCACGATTCCAGCTGACTGACTTGTTTCATCATTAACACGAACACGAAACAATGGTAAAAGTTTTTCGCGAAACGGGCTTGGATGGAAAGGACATAAGGATTATTGCCAATCTATAATGGAATCAGAAAGCAACTACAAATCTTGAAAATAATTATCACCCTTACTCTTCGATCTTTACTCGGAGAGAATATTTAGGAAGGTACTATAAGACATCACAGACGGCGTGGCCTTAAGGTGAATGGTGAGCTAATCAACAATAACAGATATGCCGACGACATGGTTTTACTGGCCGATAACTTAGAGGGGTTACAAGAACTTACCAACAGAGTTACACAAGCAAGCGAACAATACGGATTGGAACCGAATATCAAGAAGACCAAATACATGTTTATAAGTAAGTCCCCTAATCAACGTGGTGGCCTGTATTGTAAAAAAGAAGCTATCGAGAGAGTGCATAGTTTTACTTATCTTGGATGTAACCTCATTGATTGGTGGGACCACTCCAAAGAAATAAAGTGCAAAATAGAAAAAGCTAGAACAATGTTCACACAAATGAAACACTTCCTCTGCTGTCGAGATCTCAGCACGACGCTCACGAGGAGAATGATGAAATGCTATATTTTCTCAGTAATGTTGTATGGTGTCGAGGCTTGGACGTTGTCCGAAGCAACAGAAAAAAGGATCAAAAGCTTTACTATGGATCCAGCGAATAGTCCGAAGAATTTCCTGTGTTGATCAAGTCACCAACGAAGAGGTCCTTCGTAGAATGAACTGCCAACTAAACCTCATGAATACCATAAAACAACGCATACTTGAATATTTGGGCCATAGAAACCCTGTCAAGTATCGTCTACAACAGTTGTTCCTGCAGGGAAAAGTGAAAGGAAGAAGAGGACCAGGTAGAATGAGAATTTCCTTGCTCCCGACTTCCATTGAACCGTTCCACCCTGCAGCCAACAAAGTGTGCATCGCCATGATGATAGCCAACGTCCGGAATGGATAAGGCCGACGAAGGAGAAGAAACTCTGCAATGTACGTCAAATCTGGAGCCTAAACTGCAAACTCAAATTTTAATATTCAGTATCTGCAGATAGTTAATAAGTAAAGATTAGAACTCGAGTTACCGAGAGTAAATATGTTCTTAGCCAAATTTGTAGGCTATATGAACTTTCGATTTAAATGCTGTATAAAAAAAGTTTTCGAAAAACCTTTAATTTAGTCTTTTCTCATACAATTTAAGTGGCATTGTTTAGTTTAATAACTCGACACACATGGAATGACGTAACTTTTTTTTGAATTCTCTAGATATTAGTATACGTAATAGCAATAAAAGAAAATAAAAAAGGGCATGAACAAAATTAAATCGTGTACCAGCTTAAAAAAAACAAAAAAAAATGAACAGTTAACCTAAAATAACACTGAAATAAATTAATTATTCTAAAAAATTCTCTAACGAGCTGATCGGTTTTCAAAGTCAATAGCATGACCCTCTCTTTGAGCTATTTTAGAGCACGTTTATAAAACTAACCTGCCATAATAAAACGCTCCCAAATCTCCCTCAAATAATATAAATTTTGACGTAAAATCGAATCCATTTAACAAGTAACAAATAAAAATGTTTCACCAATTTTTTCCATTTCTAGTGTGTCTTTTTGTCATATTTTTTTTAAAAAATAGGGTAGAACCCTATGGAACTGACAAAAGGACATGCTGCTCTATAATGCATACATTTTAGGGTGAGCCCGCTTTTATTTTTAGTCCTTCAAGTAGGGCAAATCTAAATCAGTACCAGACTGCCACTCGACACTTTCTTCCTAATGTGACAATAATTTCCAAATGAATCCACTAATTAAAATAAATAATTCAGCATTGCAATTTGGGTAAATTTGATTGGGCGGCGGCCTGTAAATTGCACTTTAGGTGCATTCAGAAACACGAGACCTCTCTATTCTTAACGCGGAAGAAAGGAACTTACTCATGTAGCATATATTTTGCAGGCAAACTCTGAACAAGGACATAGGATTTGTTCCCCGCGGTTTTGAATTATACAAGCTAAAAGTTTTTTCCATTTGAATTTTAAGAGAAATAATTCAGGTTTTGATTAAACTTGTTTTACGTTTGCTTGCAGCAAGCACCGCGCTGACATGCAAATTTTGATTTTTGGCTTGAAAGTGCAGTCACGCTATCAAGAAGCAGGGTCAATTAGCTAATTATTTCAAATCGATTTTGTGGCAACACTCTGAATAATTTTGGGCCGCGAACAGGGATTTGCTTTTATACTCCATTGCATAATGGAAATTACTAAAGGTTGCAAAGCATTCGGGATCAGATTCTTGTTATTTGATGTCGCCCCCTTTCTCCGCCTACAAAGAAACAAATCCAGTTTCTACAAAGTAATTGCAAAACCTGTTTTGATAACAACTCGTCGCCCTCGTGGTATAACTTCAATAACTTTTTATGTGGTGTGCGGGACGTGATCAGAAAACCCAAGCAAAATACACCCGGAAAATAAATAGAGAAATATTATTTGTCGGCTGATTGCAATCTGGTTATTGTAAATGACGCGAGAAAAGACTTCCTCCACTTTCTTGACGTTTAAAAGATGTTTTCTAGTATATTGTTTATGAGAAACTTTTTATTTTGTCTGCTTTTTATTAGTTAAACGCCAATATTAATATGACGGATCCCCTGACTATTGCTCCATTAACAATTGTCAACAATATGAATCGTGCATTTCGCGGTGATCACGAAATATAACAAATGGCTGCATGACGTGCCCAATGTTATTCAAATACGAACCTATTTTTGCCGACGACCTTCCTCATCAAATGTGTTTCCAATACAGAGCTGGTTAAACAAATCTTATTGTTGTCATTATGTGCTTGTGCTATAATGTTGATTGTATTTCTAAAGTTGGTCAGTCAGTTTTGCGTATGCAATAAATCTGTCAGCTGCATATTCGCATCTATAGAAATCCAGATGATAATATTATGTAATATTGATTAGAAATTTGTTTTCAGTTATGCGGTTTTCAGAGTGTGATGGTTATTAAATTCGAAGAAAAAAATAGAGCAGTTTCAGTTAAGAAGTGAAACACATTTTAGATTTCCAGTGAGCTTCAAATTGCACTGATATTTCAAAAACCAGTCCACACGAGTCAACTGAAGCAGATTTGAACAAAAACCAAGCGTTATTTTGGGCACGGTCTCATTACATTTAATATTAAAATATTATAAAATGGTTACACGTGTTGCGCCCTATGGCATCATCAGACCTAAAATAACAAATAACTAAAACCCAATATGCGACGACAAAACTCAAATACTTCACCGAAAACACGTTACACATTAAAAAATTCTACCAGTCGCTCTTCGTCCTTTCATTGGGAAGCATTCAAGGATAATTTTATAATGTGTAGTGTGTTTTTGGTGAAGTTTTTGAGTCTTGTTATTGTATATTAGGTTTAAATTATTTATTATTTTAGGTCTGATGATGCCCTAGGGCGAAACACGTGTAACAATTTTATATTCTCTTTGTGTAATATGAACGAAATCGTCAAATTAAAGCAGGCTTGAAGTTGGTTCACGCACAATTGATCCATGTGGGATATGTAGCATTTAGGCGATAAGTAGAGAACGAGTCCAGTTTTGAAGAGAACTCGAAGCTAACAATTTGTATCCATATCTGCTTGTAGTCTGTACAAAAGGTCAGCACTAAAAGTATTAAAATAACGTTTGATTTCTCTTTTCAACGATACCAAATTTGTCAAAATCGGTCAGACCACTAAGAAGTTAAGGCAGGTTATTGCAAAAACATCAGAACACCCGCACTATCTTTGTTTTTGAAATAACTAAAGTTTCTTTTTAACGGAGATGATAGAAAAACTAATTCTCTTGTGTAAAAACAAAAATGTTTAGGTTATTATGCCAAATTTACAGAAAATGCCATTTAAAAATTTAGGATGGCAGTTACGCCATCTGGTGGTAATTTTTAGAACTTGAAAATAGTTTCCAGCGATTCTTGTAAGAATCAACAAAGTTGGCTATGGTTGCAAGAAAACTAAGAGGTCTAGAAAAAATTCGTTAACGTCGTTCGATTGCCTGTAGTCGCTAATACAAAACCACTAAATTTTATAGAATTTGATAAAAAGATGGCGACGATATTTCAATTTCAAGTTTTGCACCATATTCTGACAATTCCTGTAGAAATTTTTAATTTCGATACAGCATCCGATTGGGCTCGAAATAGTGCAACTTTTTTTTTCGTTTAACCAAAATTGTCTCTACAAAATCTCAAAATCTCCTACCGTTTGCAAAATTCCCATCTAGTTGCTTTTATCTATGACACCCTGTATATTTACATAGATAGTATAATTGCGTCCGTAGGAATTTACAAGTGATGTTTGTGGCTTCAGCGGAGCCAACGAATTAGACGTGCTTTTATAGCTCAGTTGGCAGAGCATCGCTGTCCTGTTTACAGAAGGTCGCTGGTTCAAGTCCGGCTGAAGTCTACTTTTCTTTAATTTAAATTTATTCTTCTGTCCGCTGAAGCCACAAACTTCACTTATATATGAAGACACCAAGAAGATGAAACACATGCTAAGGGTGGCCGAAATGAAAACACTGAGAACAATAATGGGGAAAACAAGAAGAGAGAGTAAGAAACACAGAGATCAGAAAACAATGCGGCATACAAGATATTGTGAGATGGGGAAGACAACGTAAGGGGCAGTGATACAACCATGTAAGACGGATGGACGAGAACCGACTTCCAAAAATAGTCCTAGAAAACAACCCCCCCGGCTCAATCCCTGCCGGGAGGCTATCTAAAAGATAGAAGGAGAGTTGGTAATCTACCTCTTAGGAAAAGATACAGGGGCAGCTTCAGAATTAACAGATCGGCAGATCTACAAAAAGTAGAAGAAGAAGCAGAAGAAGAAGTTCGAAGTGGTAATTTAAGAATATAGACATCATTATTCATTGTTTTTTCAATGAGCTTGTAAGATTTATGTGAAATATACAATTAAACGGACGCTTAATTGTAGAACGTGCTTGTGGAAAATTTGATAGAAAAACTTCTTCAAGCCATCTTGCAATTATTTTAGTGGTTATTCCTCCTTATGCGGGATAGTAGCAAAGGCAAACCTGTAGACAGGATCCAGTCTTTCTGGAATCATAAACTCGAAAATATTTCCTCATTTAAATATCGTTTAAAAAGGCAAATTTTGACCATAGGCTGAGCAGCACACTAATACTCTTTGTTTTTCTAACAACAAGATGAAACGGTCCGTGTACATTTTGTGTAGGGTCCAGCATATACAAGGATTTTGGTTTTTGACGAATCGCCGGTGAAGAAAATTTTATAGCAGATAAAAAAAAATAAGTAAATTTGGCAACATGGTTTGTTAACTCAATGACCTTGAATGTCTTTTCAAGTACATCAAAAAATTAAAAAATGGTCCACGTGTTTTCTAGTTATCATCGAACGCATCGCGGTCGGATATAACTTTGTTGACACTTTTTCTTGTTGCAAAAGGTTCCTGAAACTAAATGTATCCGACATTTCGACTTTTTGCTCACTATACGCCGTCATCAGAGTAAACTTTATTATTACAATTATTAGTTTATAAGTCTGACACGCCAATAATCGGCTTTTCGTATATGACCAGCAAAATAGGTTTGGCGGAGGCCTTTCGACGTAAGCCAACTTTAAGCTATTTATCATTTTTAGTCTTCGATATTTCTCTGTTTAAATTTCTTTTTTTTTTTAAGACCAAAGCCGCTTATAACAAAAGAACAACGGTATCTCAACTAAATGTGGGCCATCTCAAATACTGCTCAAAATATCAAAAAATATTATCGTTTCATTTAGTTTTGTAATAAACTGCTCAACTTAAAGTTCGGCACAAGCAATTTTTAGTGTCATTTTCAACCAGCTGTAACTATTTAAGCAATGAATTGTTTTAAATACAAATTGCACGGCTTGAAACCTCATTTCCTCTAGATTAAAGGAGCGGATAATATTGAAAAAAAAAACGACATTATCTTTATTATATAGGGTGTGAAACAAAGTGATGCAAAAATTTCAAAATGTTGATGTTCTGCCTTTTCGCAATAAGCTATTTTTTCCTTATCGTTTTTCGGTAAGGAGTAAGCTAACATCCATATCTCGGGACCTTTTCGCCAGATTTTTTATTAAAGCACTCTGAATTTTTATACAGAGCGAAACGTAAAATGTGTGAAATTCTTGTTGCTGATATTTTTAAATCGTCGTAGTTCGAAAAGGCGGTAAAGGATCTTACGGTGTTTTCCATCATTTGTTGACATATTATTTGCGGATTGTTACCCATTCAAAAACTTTAAAAATAGTTGCGGTTTTTTCTAGTATACTAGCGATCAAAAAATATGATAACATTATTGTTGATACTCGTGACTTTTAATAGCAATATTAAATAAAATAACCTTTCTTGAGGTAAAGGGAAATTGAGTGATGCCGTCGCAGATAGCCAACATTAATATCTTTAGACGTTTTTGTAATTTTTTGTTTTTAAAGGACTAGAACCTATACAGAGGGAATCAAAATATTCTTGAAAATTTCGTTAGTAGTTTTTTTCAAATCGTCGTAATTCACGGACAAGTTGAGGGATTATTATTATTATTCTTTGCATCGACAGCATTATCTGCAGATTGTTTCTCACCAAGAGAGTTTTCCAAAAGTGGTTACTGAATTACAGGTACGCACTTGACAAAATTAGTATACAAGGCGAGTCATAATGGGTGGTTGAAAATGAAATATCATATTCTTTGGTCGATTTTAAGCCTTTCGCTAAGACTTTCTTTCACATATATTTGCTTAAAAAATACCTTTGAGTCATACATATCCCGTCGACGCTTCAAAAACTACTATAGGGTTTTATATGCATTTGAAAGCTGTTGAGAGTTGTCCCAACCGTATAGAACCCCTCTGGTGCTTGCTGCATAGAGGCGAAATTCGCAAGCGTTGCAAATATCCAGAACGACTGAAAATAACCTCGAAACCACACATGATGCTTGTTTGTGCTCATTTTTTGGCTTATAACCGAAAAATATTTGAAGATAGATGTTAGTATGGCTGAGTAAGTGTATCCTAATGTATAAGAGTAGTTGTACCTCACTTATATTTTCTTTATCCACTTATTTATCTACTGTGATGAATGTGGGACCCATGTGACCCACTACTATTTTTCTATGGGTTAGCCATATCACAGAAATCGTCATCGGTGTTCTCTTTTCTAGAAGAAAACCTTTACAACCATGTGAGTTGGAACAACTAGTTGACAATTTATCTGATGTCGAATCGATAGAAGACCCTTTTCAAGATAGTGGTTCTGAATATGTAGCCAGTTCAGAATCAGATGATGACAGTTCTTCCGATTTGGTTGTACCGAAATCGAAAATAGACAAGATTATGAAGAAATCAAAAGTTGGTGACTCTTTCATAGCAACAAAATTTGATACTGAGGTTAGCTTATCTCTAGATAAGAAGATGAGCAAGAAATACGTTTGCAAAACAACAATTCCAATTCGGAAGCAAGAATGCCGAATTTATGTGCTTGGAACAAAGTTGAAGAAAATTTTTCTCCACGTTTGAAATTACCAGATAACAAGCCCTGCATAATTTTGGCAGATGTCGACAGGGGCTCAACAGAAACAGACATTTTTTTAAAACTTTTTCTAATGAGTTTGTTTCGTTACATTGCACAATGTACAAATAAGTGTTTACAGATATTGGAAAAAGCTACAAAACAAAAACAAGAACAGACGGATGCACATGAAATCATGATAGTGATAGATTGCCACCTTACTATGGCGTACAATAAGGTTACTGCAATTAATCATTATTGGTCCTCAAAAGCAATAAAATTAGCCATATCTAGAGACAGGTTTCAATTTTTAGCTGCTAAAATGTACTTCACGTCGCCGATAAAACCAAAGAATTGCACCAAAATCTACTACATTGAAGATGTAGTTGCCTGCTTGAAGAAAACGTTTTTAAATGCAAGATCAGAAAGTGTCCACCAATCCATAGATGAATCTATGGCCAAGTTCAAAAGGAGATTGTGTTTGAAGCAGTATCTCCCTCTGAAGCCAATCACAAGAGGAGTGAAAATTTGGGAACGCTGTGACTCAATAACTGGGTATGTCTGTGACGTCAATATATATTACGGAAAATAAACTGATGAAGCTGTAGAGGGTACGTTAGGGGAGCGAGTTGTGAAGAAACTGACTGATACTGTGAGGGAGGAAAATATCACTTTTTGTTTTGATCGGTTTTTCACTTCCGTGAATTTGATTGATACAATCCCTTTTCCGGCAGTAGGAACATTCATTTTTTCGCGCAAGAATATGCCCACATTCGAAAAAAGAAAGAGGTGCCACTCCGAAGCTATGTGGATGGACAATAAGGAAGTCATGATGCTAAGCAATTGCCACCAAAATAAATTAGTTGAAATAAACCGGACGGGGAAAAATGGTGGAAAAATTACTTTGTCATGCCCAGAAGCAATTCAGTTAAATAGAAAGTCACTGAAATGGTGGAAAAAGGTTTTTTATAAGCTTTTACTAACTGCTGCAGTAAATGCTTGGATTATTTATAAATAAACACATAATAAGCCGAACTTGCCATTCCTAAATTTTTTGGTAAATGTTGCTGAAGGGTTAATAGGAAGAGGTCGCAAGGAAGCAGCAGTAGTCAGAAGACGAGTCTACGGAAGATCGTCTTCAACTGCAACGAATCTAATAAATGTTGGCCATCATCTACCTGTTGTTTCATCAACTAGAAAACGTTGCCGCAACTGTACAAAGAAGAAGATCGAAAAACGTACCAAAACAATTTGCTCCGCTTGTAACGTACCTTTATGTACTGAACGTTTTGCAAGTTTTCATACCTGATTATTGTTGAAATTACTCAAATGATATTCGTTTATTAGAAATAAGTTAATATTTTTGCTACTTTGAAGTATGGACAGTTCTTTTGTGTAATATAAAGCTTAGTTCCTATTTTTTTTACAATAAAATATAAGTAACTACAAAATATTTGTATAGATTTCTTTTACGAATGGGACATAAATGTCCCGTCCCAAACTACTAATGGGACGTATATGTCCCTGATAATTTTTGTACAAAAATTGATTTATAAGTATTTCCTTCTTGTTAAATACGATATATTGTTGAAATATTCCACACATTAACCAAAAGTTCCAGTTATTTTCCAAATTATATAGTCCGTATTTTTCGACATCTAAATCTACTGGGACATATATCACCCATTAGTAGCGAAAGGGTTAAGGGAGGTCTGTTATACAATGGTGTTGCCTATCGAGCTTCATTAAAAAAATTACAGGGTGTTGAAATTAGAATTTCAAAATGCATATGTATTGATTATTCCGAAAGCGTAAGAGATATTTTATTGAACGACGATTTTATTACGGGAGGTGCATATTTTGCATTTCCGCCAGTGGCGCGCTTACCAGCACGTCAATATACATTATTTGAAAAAAAATTAGCACGTCACTGTTTTTTTGAAAAAAGAAACTTAGTTTTTTAATACTCATTATACTGAAAAGAAAGAGGTCTCTTCGGGATTTTTAATACGACGCACCGTTTTCCAGTAAATAAATAAGAGCCATTGTAATGCATGTAAGTACAGTTGCGAATAATTACATTTTGATACAAAATCTATAATATTCGATTAATTATGGTTTGAATTATATTGCAAACCAATAGTATTTTAAGGGCCATTTAAAAATTAAATTTAATTTTTCGAGAAACCAGTGACGCCTCAATTTTTTTTTCAAATAATATATGTCGACGTGCTGTTTAGCACGCCGCTGGGGAAATAAAAATTATTATTCTTGGAGAAAAAAAGTGCGCCTTCTATAGCAGTCAAAATGTACAAAATTTCAATAAAATATTTCTTACTCTTTCAACACCCTGTAACTTTTTAACCAAGCTCGATAGGTAACACAAATGTATGACAGACCCCCCTTAAAATGGACCAAAGAATTTGATATTTCATTTTCGACCACCCATTATGACTCGCCCCGTATACTTATTTTGTCAAGTCCGTACCTGTAATTTAGTAACTACTTTTGGAAAGCTCTCTTGGTGAGAAACAATTTGCAGATAATGCCGTCGATCCAAAGAATAATAATAATAATCCGTAAACGTGTCCGTGAATTACGACGATTTGAAAAAACTACTAACGAAATTTTCAAGAATATTTTGATTCCCTCTGTATAGGTTCCAATCCTTTAAAAACAAAAAATGACAAAAACGTCTAGAGATATTCATGTTGGCTATCTGCGATGGCATCATTCAGTTTCCCTTTACCTCTAGAAAGGTTATTTTATTTCATATTGCTATTATGTGTCACGAGTACCAACAATAATAGTATTCAATTTTTTGAAAGATAGTATACTAGAAAAAACCGCACCTATTTTAAAAGTTTTTGAAAGGGTAACAATTCACCGATAATACGTCAACAAATGAGGGAAAAGACAGTAAGACTCTTTACCGCTTTTCCGAACTACGACGATTTAAAATATCAGCAACAAGAATTTCACACATTTTACGTTTCGTTCTGTATAAAAATTCATAGTACTTTCATAAAAAATCTGGCGAAAAGGTCCCGAAATATGGATGTTAGCTTACTCCTTACCAAAAAACCCTCCTTACCAAAAAAGGTAAAAATAGCTTATTGCGAAATGGCAGAATATCAAAATTTTGCAATTTTTGCATCACTTTGTTTCACACCCTATATAATAAAGAAAATGTCGTTTTTTTTCCAAAGTTATCCGCTCCCTTAATCTAGAGGAAATGAGGTTTCAGACGGTGCAATTTATATTTAAAACTATTCATTGCTTAAAAAGTTACAGCTGATTGAAAATGACTCTAAAAATTGCTTGCGCCGAACATTAAGTTGAGCAGTTTAGTTTCAATGAAAACAACAAAATGATAAAACTGTATGAAATTGCATAATATTGTCTTTTGATAGAAAATTATGCCAACAAAACAAAAAACTTAATTTAATATAATATATAAATAGCATAATATAATATAATAGAATAAAATTATAAGATGATAATTAATAGTTATGAATGATCTATTGACTACTGTTTAATTTTCGAATTGTACAGAGTATCCGGAAACTAATAGCATATTTCAGACATATTTTCGTGTTGATATGATGTTAGGATTGAAATTTTGTTGTTATTGTTGAATATTATCACAAATTCGCAAAAATTGGATTCGCCAATAATTAAGGAAAAAAATTATATATTTTTTTGTTTTGTTCAATCGTTTTTTTCTTACAACTATTTCCATTTTGTAATACTATTTAATACTAAATTTCAACTAAGAGGCTTTGTAATGTCTATAAGTAAATTTAGCAAAGACTATAATTTTTTATAATTATACAAAAATAAAACAAAAAAAAAATAATTTGATTTTTCTCGTTTACGGGTATATTTTACCAACTTGACACAACAGTAACTTACCTAAAACACTCTGAGATTTTCGATTTTAATATTAAAAGTACGAAAAAGGCAGACATAAAGACGTTTAATAAAAATATCATGACCCCCCCCCCCCCCAAATGTGGCAGTAACCGAACGATCATTCTAAATTCATCAACATAAGATCGTTCATGTAAGAATTAACACATTACCTAAGTTTGGTTTTTCTAGATAAAAAACCAACTACTAAATTATAAAGAACCAACGGTCAAAGGGCCATCTTCAAAGCGCCCTAGCTCTCTGCGAGAAATTTTTGGATAAGATGATTTACCACAAATCGGCATAAAAACATTTCTGGAAAATGATGTCTTTGTTAGTCAGTTTTGTCTTCGTTAGTCAGCGGACACCCTGGGTAGACATGAGTATGAAAATGTCTATAAAATAATGAAAAAGTTATGATTTAGACGCCATTTTGAAGAGAAAAAATACTTCTAACAAGTCTAATTGTGCATTTTTTTACATAGTTTTGTCCCTTTTATAATATGGGATTATATATAGCAAGATTAGTGACAATAGAGATTGGTTGAAAATGTTCGACGACATCCCTGTAAACTTTTCGAAAATTTTTGATTTTTGTTTGTAGTGTAAAGTCCTGTGGAAAACATACTAAATTTTTTTTTTAAATTGGTAGAAAATGATGAAAAAGCGTCTTTTGCATGTAAGAGTTCAGGAGCACATAACGCATACGATAAGAGGCGAAACAACAAAATCGGGAATTGCAGAGCACGCTTGGTCCGAACACCATAATATTAAGTGGTCGGAAGTCAAAATTGTGCATAGGGAACAGCACTGGAAGAAACGAAAGTTTAAGGAAGCAGTCTTCATTGGAAGCAATGAGGGAGTCTTTAGTAAACCAAGTTGTGGTGACGTCTCTTCGGTATGTCATCCGTTGATAAGGCGGAAAAGTACTGGTCACTTCTCGCTTGACTCGCGACGGTGGCGACGATCAGGCCATTAGAAACGGAGGGCGTGGTTAGCTGTGTGAAAACGAGCAGAGATTCCATTGCTCGAAACGTCGTGTAAAAAACTCAATAAAAACAATGAAAGTCCAAGATGTTTCGCTTAATGTTAGAAAGTGTTATGAGAGGATCTTGAAGACTTAGAGTGAAGCTATCATTTACGGTTTTCGAGAAAAAATACAAAAGTGAAAAATTCGGCCACTCGTGCCCAATTACTAGTAAATCTGCACATTTAAGAACGGAAAGGATTGAAATATAGCCTCGTTATTCTACTTTTTTAGCTTTTCTTATAGATTTTCCGATAAATCTTCATCGAAACGAGATACAAACTGTTAAGCCACAGAGCACGATTTCCATCTTCAAATTTAAATTTTCGGTCCAGTTTGAGAGCCCCCATTTGCTTAGCATGCAAATTTTCAAGACCTATGCATGGAGTTCTAATTAATGTTTTTCTTGTGAAAAATAGTGCGCCGATTTCGGATACATATACCCAAAAAGTGTCAAAAATTACAGCTTTAGGAACCATTAAAACTGGAAACTTGAAATATCGGTTGTAGTTTTTTTCATAATTACGAACAATATGTGATAATTCGGAACCCTGATATTTCTGGTGGTACCTTTTTGTATGTTTGGTCAGTTGGTAACAGTGCTTTTTCTGTTTTTCAGTTTCAACTACTTTTAGGTCTTTTCTCATAATTTTAGGATAATTCGCCTAGTATTGCCTGTAACTGGAAGTAGTGGTTGAACAAATATTAATTGTTATTTTAATCTCGGATTTATAATATCTTGAAATAATAGGTTTGTTCCCACACGCCAGAGAACCGTTCCAGAACCGTTAGAATATCATTCTGACCAACACACTCGTAAAAATTCCAAATAGAAATGAGCAATTTAGGTACTCTAGAAGCAATTTAAAGAACCTTATAAGGTTTGTTCCAACTCGCCGAGGAACCAAAATCCTTGCAGAATTTTCTGCAACTCTGGACAAACACATTGGTTTTCCCAATTTTAAATTTATATTAGTAAATTGACCAGTAGTGAGAATACGGGGTTGACTCCTCAGAATTAATGCGCTTGCCTGGCACCCTATGGGGGAGCAACCTCCTCCGAATTTTACCGTGCATGTCTAGCACCCTATGGGGCAGCAACCTCCTCCGAACTTTTAATCCGCCTTACTTCCTCCTCTAGGTTACTGTTTCACACTTATCACAAAACCCCACCATCACCACCACCACAAAACCACTACCAACATATACTTATATGTAAGTGAAGACACACGTTGGCATACCAACTGCAAGAGTTAGAGTTATTGTAGCAGAAAAGTTTCGATTTAATTTTCACAAAATATCATTCTCTAAATTTGCTAGTCAAAATAAGGATTACATGTCAAATAGTAAAAAAAATGTGTGAGTGGAACAACCAACAAAGTTTTAAATATTGTGAATACCAAGTTTTTTTTATCTTAACAGCTCTTTCACAAAATTTGTTTTAGTTGGAATTAGTGTCAATGATTTTTCACCCAAAATAGTAATTGGTGGAAGAAATTGATTCTACATGACTCTCAGTGAAGATGAGTGGATAAACTTTTGCAAGTATGAAGGTGTAATTGCATTCTACTTTTACTATTCCGGAGTTGATACGTCTGCCATGCAGTGTGGAAACATTACTTTAAGTTTTGAGAAAATTAATGACTTTCCAAATTCTAAAAATTAACAAACCAGATTCTAATTATGTATATCTTGGTCAAGAATCCATTGATAGCTTGTGGAAAATAATAGATTTGATAGCATGTAGAATTTCTATTATAAAAGAACAAAACTTTGAAAATTATGTTTACAAAACAACGATGGTAAATCAAATAGGCGACTTGCTCACCAATGTTTATAATGTTTTAAATCCAAGTGAAAATCCAAATAGTGAGAATGTCAGCACCATGTTGAAGTGTCTAATGTTATATCCAGAGGAGTTAGAAAACCGACTGCAGAAGCATGGAACAAAAAGGAAATATTGTAAAGAAATATGTGACTATTAGTGAAAGTAGTAATAAACTACATGTGCTAGTGACCTGGGACTTTGCATATCGACAAGCACGAAAAAGTGAATATCTTCAACTATATTGTGACAGACTTCGATTCGAAAAATGAATTGCTAGCTGTAGTTACAAAATTAATTCTATACTAAGTGAAGAGCATAGAAATAAAATATACCTAAGCTTATGTAATAAGAATTAATGTAATAAAACTATTATTCTTAATGACTTGTATTTTATTAAAACATATTGCAAAACATTAGTTTTATCAATCCATGAATTATGTGATTTATCGAACCCTAACCACTTTACATACACCTTATTGCCTTTGCGTCTTAACACTTTCTCAACCAAATAGGCATCTGGACATTTAACATGTTGTAATTCTTTTTCATAGAAATCACCTTCAATATCCTCATTTCGCTGATCTCTTAAAAGATATGTTCTTGGATTGGTCAGCTTAACCCTCCTTACTTGAAAAACTTCAGTAGACCAATTTGGAGTATATCCCTTAGCAAAAGCTTCCCGTTGTTTGGAAATTCTTACAAAATCATTCAACTTAAATTTAGGTTGTTTTGGATCTAAAGTTTTCTTGTGAGTGTATACGTTTTCTAAAATAATTTTTTCATTTCTTTTATTAACATCTGAAGGTCTATAGCCAGTAGTGCTATTTTTGTTTTATTATATTTATCCACAATTTGTTGTAATATTCCAAGCCATTTGTAAGTACCTTGATTACTAAATCGTTTCCACATAATACTTTTTATAGTCCTATTTACACGTTCTACAACGCTTGCTTTTAAATTTGAATAAGTACTGTAATGATTTATTTTATATTTTTCCATAAGCTTCTCAAAATCTTTATTGTAAAATTCAGTACCTCAGTCTGTTTGCAAATTTTTCGGTGGTGTTTTAGCACTAATTAGTATTTTCTCCATTGCCCTAGTAACAGTTTTAGCATTTTTCGATTTCACAGGTTCAACCCAAACATATTTAGAAAAGACATTAATAACAACTAGAATATACCTATTCCCTTTGTTAAATTTCGCATAAGGCTGCATTTCAACTAAATCCGCTTGAAATAGATCATTCAAACCTCTTACAATGACCCTCCTTCGAGAATAGTTTCTTCTTGCCAGTCTATGTATTTCATTTACTATTTGTTCTTTAATGTTTGTCATTATTTGTGGTATAATTATTCTTCAAAATTTTTAAAGAACGTTTTCAAATAATTTGTATAAAATTCAATCCACTCTTCGTTTTCAAAGTTTGTTGCTTTAGTTAAAGACTTATTTAGTTTTACAAGCTCTTTATATAAATAATTCAAAGAATCTAATGTTTCTGCTTTTAAGCATTGTGAGAATTTTATTCTAATACCATTCAACAACATTTCATGTTTTTTTATTACTAGTTCCATTAGTTTTTCAATATTTGCTATTTGTAAACGTACTTCCTTAAGCTCATTATTTTTGTCTTTATAAGTGTTTATTTTTTCTTTATTTTCTTTTAATTTTTGTTTTTCCACCTTAATTAAATTAATTTTTGTCAAAAGTTTGTCCATTGTAATATCTTTAAATTTAGTATTCAATAGTTCACGTAATTTCTCATCTTCTTCTTTAACGTGTTTTTTTGATAATTTAATATCTTCACTAAATTTGTCGATACCTCTAACTGCTTTCAATAACTCCTTTAATTTGTTATCTTTTTCTACTATAGATGATTTTAATGATTGAATATCAATATCGACTTGTGCACCTTGGAGACCATTTCTGTATCTTCATTAAATGTTTTTATATTAATTTCATTTTTTAAAGCTAAAATATCTGCTGAAATATGTTCAAATTTGTCTTTAAACTTAGTGTTCATTAGTTCACGTAATTTCTCATCTTCTTCCCTAACATGTTTTATTAATGATCTAATATCTTCACTAAATTTGTCAATACCACTAACTGCTTTCAATAAATCTTTTAATTTTTTATCTTCTTCTACTATAGAAGATTTTAATGATTGGATATCAATATCGATTTGATGCACTTTGGAGATCATTTCTGTATCTTCATTAATTGTTTTTATATTAATTTCATTTTTGAAAGATAGAATATCTGCTGAAATATTTTTAAATTTGTCCTTCAGTTCGGCAGTTAGTTCATTCATTCTCATTAAATCACCTTCAACTCTTACTTTCAACTCATTAAATTTATCAATATCATTTTTATGAATCATTAAATGTAGTGTTAAATTTCTTTCAATTTATTTTATGTTTTTGTCAATTTCGCTCTGAGTGTGGCGAAAATGCTTAACTTCTTCCTTGACTCTTATGTATACGTCAACAGAAAATTTCTCAAATTTCGTTTTAATATCGCTCTGTAGAGCACTTTTGATTTTAGATATGTCACTCTTTATTTCTTTTAATTTATTTACTTCCATTTCTAAATTATTTTTTGAAACATTCAATTCACTTTGGTAGTTTGTTCTAGTTTTTATGTCATCTTCAATCATCAGTAATTTCTGTTGAAATACTTCTTTCTTCGAGTTGTTATCTTCTAAAAGCGTTACTTTTTTCGCTACATTTTCAATAGCTAGATTGTTTTCATTGATTTTAGTCACATCAGTATTTGCTTTTTTTAAGTTCACCTATTTCTGTTTCTAAATTATTTTGTATAGATTTCACCTCATTTAGATGACTAGTTATTGCTTTAATTTCCATTTCCATCGTTTCTATTTTATTTTCAAGTTTTTATTTTGAGGTGTCATCTTCTAAAAGCTTTAATTTTTTTTGCAACATTTCCAATTTCTGTTTTGTTTTCATTAAGTCTTTTAGCTATGTTATTATTATTATTTAAGTTTTGAAACTTTTTTTAGAGTTTGAGCTTCAACATCTGCGATAGTTGAGTTTTCTAAATATGTTATATTTTGCTGTGCCCGCTTTGAAATATGACGTCCGAATTTATCCAGAGTCATTTTTTAATTAACTACAAATGCTTTTAGACTTTTCTATTTATAGTATAACCTTAGCTTCTTTTAGTTCCTCTACAATAGCTATAATTTCATTAGAATGAGCATTATTTCCTGCAAACGGTAGATGTTACTAGCAACAGCAGTCTGTCTACTAATTCATTGACATTATCCCAGTGTACGTAATCAGTGTTCAATTTGTTTCTTTTTAAAGTTAACCCTTTCCCAGAAGCTGTTGCTCTTGTTGCTATATATGGGGCTTTGGGCTTGCCAAAGACTTCAGCCAATTTTTGCATTGCTGTAATTCTTGTTCGATGAGAATGATTTTTGAATCATTCCGAAACGGTTTCTTGGTTAGTTAGAACAAATCTAATATGCTAGCTGGTGGCAAATGTTGTAGGTAGCATGCCATGTCATACTAAATACATGCGATTTTTGCAAACCTTAGAATAACGCCGCTTATTTAGACTAATGTTAGAAATAGAAGGGACGTTTATTTGACACATTCTGATAGGCAAGAAGAACAAATATAAGTGTGAACGAGAGGTATCAGCGTAAGACCCAGTTGGCGCGTTGTTCCCGTTAACCAAGTTGAACTTAATTTTATAATGTGGCAGAAACAATAAGCACATATGGAGTGATAATAACACAATGAACTTTAGAGAAGTTAGAAAGCATTAAGCCTCACGTCGTTGAGTTATTAGCTAGGCCACACCCTCGTATAAATCATCATTTTAATCCTCATCGAATCAAAACTCATTTCCCAGACAAAGCAAAATCCCGAAGAGAACCCATTAAAACTAAAGTCCTTTCGCAAATAACTTTCCACGTTGTGTCACCTGCTCAAGTTTAAACTAAATATTCAAAGCGCTTTTCAATAGTCCGCTATGTCATGCTCCGTCTTAACTGCATTATGTTCATCACGAAATAAACAAGTTTCAAACTTGCATGCAGTCAATTCTCCGCTGTTTGCTGTCTTGTCTCCGCCTAGAAGTTCGCTTTGTATAGTCCTGGGGATATTATTATTGGAGGGCCATTATGAAACTTCCTGACAAACGACTATCGCGCACAACAAACTTTGGTGATTGTATAGCATCATACATTTAAGGACAATTTTGGGCCCAAAACAAATTCTTAAAGGTGAAATTATAGGGATAACTCTAGCGAGCTGTTAATTACGTATCAAGTGGGTATCTTGCTGAAATTGGATGAGAAGGAGTAATTATTTCGGTAAGGTAATACGGATTAGCCTAATACAAATTTGTATAACAAAGTTTAAACGCTTCCCAAAGCTTTCCTCTTGAATGCTAAAATGGAATTATAGTGGAGAATAACAGAGCAAGGCTGCGATCGAGTTATGTTTGATCTAGCAACTGACTACAAAATATTAAAAATTGCTCTCTGCTTATAGTATGTTTTCTACAAAGTATTGTAATAAAGGCTTAACCAAGCGAAAGCTGGAAACGTCTTATAAGACTTTTTCTGGGTTAACGTCTTTAATTTCATAGAAACATAAATTAAGTCCTCGGTGTTAAATATTGTGGGTAATAAATTAGCAAGGATACAACTTTAGTGGATACGAAGATTATCGCGCACTTTGAACAAAGTTCCGGGTTTTATAATGTCGAAATTGCATCATTGGCGTAGGTGGTAAGCTTTTGCAGAACCCAAGAGAACTTACCCCGACCAATGTAACCACATGAGTAACAAATTCGTTTATTAAACGTTGACAATCGGTCATATTAGTGCTTCGGCATCTGCATTACGTTAATTTCACGTAAAAATCGCTTAGATGAGCACGCTTAAAAATGGTGTCCATACATTTGTTTAAAAGATGATCGAAAACAGCTACATAATTATGTGACGCAGTATTTCAATACTGAAGAACTGTTTGTGGTTTAATTGTGCTGTATGGTTTATAATTTCATATCGTTTGATATCAAATCATGTGACCTTTCGAGTAGGAGAGTGATGGCGCCAATTGAAAGATGGTTTTTGTCCCCGGCATTCAACACAAAACATTGTTAGTTTTGCAAGTGGCGCCATAGGGCATGCGAGATAATAGTGAAGTGAAACCAAACCAGTTTTATGCCAAAGCTCGAATTCTGTCAGGTTTGAGGTATACCAACTGATGAGCTCCAATAAGAGCGAAACCGGTCTATAGTTCCTCTGCTGGAGACTCTGCTGAATACCCCCTGGGGACGACCTGAACGTAGTCCCCAGACGGTATAGGTACGAATTTCGTCCATCTGTCTGTGGGAAGCGACAACTTCGGCAGAAAACTGGCTTGGTTGCATTCCACGATTAACTCGTATGGCAAGTCGGGAGGTAAGTCGGGAGGCAATCAGTAATTGAAATAAAAAAAAATACATTTACATAAAAATGCTAAAATTTGATGCTTAATAAAAATAAAAATAAAAAATGGCGGCTCGATCAGTGAACATTTTTCCACTGAGGATTCACACAACCCGTTGCAAATGCAGCTATTGCTTTTGTGTCAAAGTAGCAGATTCTGAAACCAGTTACGCGCTCAGTAAATCTGAATCACTCAAAACTAACACGAAAGGTAAAGACGTCATGCAGATCATGAGTTCATTCTTTGAAAGTAATGGCTTACAATGGGAAAGATTGTGTGGAATATGTATCGATGGAGCACCAGCGATGCTTGGATCAAGATCGAGCATTCAGTCAAGAGTTAAGGAGCTGGCACCCAAAGCAATGGGAGTACATTGCATGATTCACCGATTTGCCCTTGCCAAAATCTAGTGCTCTTAATACTAGCCTATTCAAGGAGCTATGGCAAAACATGAGTTCAGATTATGAAGTCCTGCTTTTCGACACTGCTGTTCGTTGGCTGTCAAAAGCAAATATTGGTAATCGAGTTTATGAATTCAGAATCGAAATAAAAGTGTTCTTACCAATGAAAGGAAAACATGATTTATTGGCATTTTATTTAATGGAATTTTAATAATGATAATTGGATCCAAAGAGCAACTTACCTATCAAATATCTTAGATCAGATAAACAAGCTAAATTTAAAACTGCAAGGAAAGGAAATCCATATTATTCAGTTCCGAGATAATCTCCAGAAGTTTGTATTGAAACTACTAAAAACTGGCTGTTTGAAAACCTTTGCACCAACATTGAAGAATCGGAGAGGGGCATAGTCAGCAATCTAAAAGACCAAATTAACAATCATATTCAAGCCCTTGAATAGGAAACTCTACGTTATTTCCCCGAGTTTTCAGAAAAAGAAGCTGCATTGGCCAGAAGTTTCATGTATCGTTGGATGTGGCCGACATTTCTGATGAAGCACAGGATGAGTTTTTGGAATTACGAAATAGCCCTTCGGCTCGGGATATTTTTCAAGAAAAATCGTTACCCCAATGTTGGTGTGCTATGTATCAATTTTATCCTAAAAGTTCCACGCTTGTTTACCAGTTATTAGTGCCGATCGCCAACACTTACCTTTGTGAAAATGGATTTTCAACTCTTTTGCACGTCAAGACCAAGACCAGGAATAAATTGGATGTTGAACATGATATGAGATTGGCCATGGCAAAAACCCAACCAAAAATTACATCCCTTATTAAAAAGACGCAAGCGCAGTCATCACATTAATATTTATTATTGTTATTGTCTAATTTAAATTAAACGGCTTTTTACTGTTTGAATTGATTTTTAATTTCTTTGTCTTTCGTTCCCTCAAAAATTAAGGTTACAATGCGACGGAAAACAATTACTTTTATGTGAGCTCTTTCGGAATGTTTAATCTTAATACACGAAAAACATTAGTACAAATTTTGCAAAAGTGGGCGTGGCACCTTAAAAATTTTCGCGCGTTTGGGGGGCGCATTTAGGGGTAGTAAACTTTTTCTAAAATCCAAAAGGAGTCGCGATTGAAAAAAGGTTGGGAACCACTGCCCTAGTGGAAGCAACTGCCGTCGTCCGACGGCGCCACTTGCATACATGCACAGTGCCTTGAGCAAGAGAGGAGACCAAGTATGTTTCGAACTCGTATTTCTGTCAGGTTTGAGGTATGCCTTACTGATAAGCTCCAATAAAAGCGAAACCGGTCAATGGTTCCTCTGCCTCATAGAGGTATGAGTTTGATACTCCGCTGAACGTCGTCCCTAGACGGTATAGGTATGAACCTCGACTTTCACTATTAATAGTTTTTCAATTATAAACTTATTCAGAAAAATCATAGTAAGCCTGGAATATATACTTTGTCTCTCTTGCCCTCGCAATAGTAGAAGACTAGAACGAGCAAATAGGGGAAAATTGAGACAAATAACATAAAAATTGACAGTTAAAAGTGTCAAGTGTCAGTAATGTCAATGTTATTTCCGCGGTTCCGGTTGGATCTTTATTTTAATTGTGTGTCCCTTTATTAAAAATACAACTTTTTTATTCAGAGAACTTTAAAAATTGACGAAGGTCTCACCCCCTGAGGTTGTGCTGTTGGTAAGAAACAAGATTTAAGTACTAATCTTAGAGTTAGTTTTATATTGCTCAATATATTAGATTTTGTTGATTCTTTTAAATTATTATTATTGTTGCTTTAGGCAAATTATTTCTCTACTTTGGGTGGTGAGATGTTTGTCTCTACAGCTAATAAAATTGTTCGATGTGTAATAACCGACAGGGTGGTAAAAGCATTTCATTTTCGTGGAAAAAAGAAACATCTTTACAACAAATTAAAACAGAAAGATGTTGTAATTGGTAAATAAAAATCAGCATAGAGAAGTATGTATTCTATTTAAAATTTATATCTTTCTAGATGTCGTAAAGTGCAGATGCAGAAATGCGTCTACACTCTATGTGGAAATGCAATCAAAAATTAGTTAAAGCAATCCACCCATCCATTCAATTTGAAAAATGGCAGGCAAAGGTGCGAAGCTGAACCTTCTAGGGATGCAGTAGTGCACAGTTTGTAAGTTTATATATTTTTTATACCTAGACTTTCTCGCTTAGTTTACATTTTTATGTTCAAATGCAAAAAGAAAAAACGAACTAAGGTAATCATTAACAAAGAATACCCTGCTGGTAAAATGACAGAAGTAGAGAAACACGAGAATTTTTTTTATATACTTAGTATAACCTTAAAAATCGCCAAAAAAGTTCACGTCTATTCAAGTTTTTAAATGATATGAATGTAATTAAGTATTGAAAATAAGAGTGTTTGGCTCTAGGGAGATTTGTCACCTATCGATTTTCGAATAGAATTTTTGAAATAATTCTTAGATGAATCACATTTGTAGAAAAAAAGAAAATACAGACAAAAATAAATGTATTTAGAGTAAATTAGCCATTCAAACTTATGGTTTGTACGAATTTTTTGAAATGGGTACCATACACAGATGGAGTAAACAATATACAGAATTATTCATCAAACTAGTAAACATTGCCTCAAACGTGCTACCTCCGACAATACAAAGGGAGTTACTATCAACTTTAGGATAAAAAGCGTTTGCGCCAATCGTCATCATTTTTCGGGCAGAATCTCCACCTTTCGCATTTTTTTCCTGCGAATTACTAATGTAATTTGATCGTTTCAACAAATATGGATTCGTTGAAACTAGGCCACATGAACAGAGTACATTGAGTACACCCGCATGCACGTAATATACAGGATGATGCATTAAACTAGTGACCATTGGCGCAAACGTGGCTTATCCGAAATTATTACAAATTTTGGATGAGGATTGTTTACGCCAATGGTCACCATTTAATATAAAAAAATTGCCCGTTTTTGGATTTCACGTAATTTAGGCATGACGAATATGGTTCATACGAAATTATTGAAATTGGCACTATGAACAGGATGAGGCATTAAAATAGTAACCTTCGGCGTAAACACGTGCTTTATCCGAAAATACTAACAACTTTCGAGAGAGGATTGTTTGTATCAGTGGTCGTCATCGAACGAGTTCTGCACTTGAGATGTGGCAGCGACACATGTCTCGCTAACCACACAGAACAAGACAGATGTAACAATCTGCTCAGCCTACCTCCCTGGAGATGCGAAAGCCCAACAACTTCCTTCTGAGGCGATGCGGAGACTCGTCGATTACGAGAGAAGCAATACCAAGCTAATACTGGGATATGATGCGAATGCCCATTGTTGAAGACATGATCTCCAACAGGGAAAATAAATATTTACATATTCGCACGCCTATGCTTATTGCTCCGTTCTGTGTTGTCTCTCTGTCTCTTTCTGTTGCCACCCTGAAAACTTGTATGAAACCCCCCCCTCTCCGCCCGCCGCCATCAGCGACATCAAAAAAGGCACGTACGCAGTTTCCGTACAAGGTACAACCCCAGTGCAAAAAACCCCGAAGTAGTGCCAGTCTGTCTGTCGCCGCCACCACAGTATCGCGCCGTTCGCTTATCCGGAGCATTTTTATGCTCAATTTCGCATACCAACGAGTTAATTTCGCATAGTTTTGACAAAACACCCTTGGTTTGTGTCTCACCGTTTTGGCAACCCCTCTTGTCACGTTGTTTTCAAGAATCTCTCACAATACTCACAATTACTCGGCACCTGCCAATTGACCCTGGAGCTGTGTTTTGGATTGAATAGCAAGCAAAAACCCGCCTATGGTGCAGTTCTGGGACCCTCGAGAAGGATAGTTCGACCTAATTACAGCCCCCAACTAGCTAACCCAAACTCAATTGAAGAATAAGCTGGCGGACAGAACCCTGAAGATTGGTGAGAATGTTCCTATTTATTCATTAATGCTCAGAACAAAGAGTTGTGCTGCTTCACTGTGATTTGTGATTTATTGACTCTCTCTTTCCCTATTTGTTCTGATCAACATAGCACGAATCCTCAATTTTAAAGTAATTTCACTGGATTAAAGTAGTTTTGAATTTCTTTTAAAATTAAATTGCCTGTTGACTAACACGCAGCGGCGTTCGTTTGGACGTTATCTTATTGATAATGTCAGCTACCGAGCAGTGGCGTCTCACAATTTGATTTCTCTTTTTAACATACGTTGTTTATTTAACGTTTAGATATTTTAATGGTTTAGTTTAAGGTTAAGTAAATAAGCTTTAGAGCCTTATGCTGTTCAGGTTTGACCATATTTAGTTTAGTTTTTTAGATAAATTAATCTCATTCATTTACAAGTCAAGGTAACACATCAAAGTGATTTTTGTACATAAACATTGTAATAAATTAGTGTCTTTTCGAGCATTTGGTGAGTGGTTTGTTCATTCCTTATTCAGAGATCTGTTAATATAAAAGAATCTGACGACAGGTGACAGCCCGAAAGTCTTCTTAGATTTTCACCCGCTTTATGTCAGAGTTGACAGATATATTCTAGTCAATCTACAACATAAAATTGGTCCTTCGAGCCGGATCTCTGGATTCTGGATTGAATAGCCCTCATTTCATATTCACAATGGAAGTCGAACAAAATTTGAAAGAGTTAAAATTTCTGCGCGGTAGGGCTAAGGCTACTATTACTCGTGTAGTTACTTGGCTGGACACTAATGCAAGCGTGGAAAGTGATGTCGCTCAGTTTCGTATAAAAGCAGCTATGCTGCAAAAAGCTTTTGATAAATACAGTGAACTTCATGAAAACATTGAAAGTTTTGTCGCGATGAGTGATGGTAGAGAGTCGGACTCTGAAGACTTTGTGCTAAATGAGGAAAGATATTGTAATGCGCTCGCTCTGATACATAATTGTATTGACAGGTTAAGTTTGTTAAATGCTCCTCCCGCATTACAGCCCTTAGTAAAACCCCCACCTGCTCCAGTTTATGTAAAACTTCCCGAGGTACAAATTAAACCTTTTAGAGGCGAACTGCTCGAGTATAGGTCATTTAGACAGTTATTTAAAGCCACAATTATAGACAATACTTCACTTTCTGAGGTTCAACGATTCACATATTTAAAATCTTTCTTAAGAGATGAACCCCTCAAATTGATTGAAAATTTAGACATTATAAATGAAAACTTTGCAACTGCTTTGAATTTACTTGATAGTCGCTATGATAATAAGACAGCTACGATAAACGCTCATTTTCGTGCACTTTTTGATTTTTCTCTCTCTATTAAACATCCTGATTATTTGTCAGAATTTATTTCAAATCACAAAAAGTATCATGAATCATTGAAAAATCTAGGTTATGACGCTGCACAACTTTACGAATTTTTAGTAGTGTATCTACTTGAAAAAAATCTTGATCCGCATACCCAGAGGGCTTATGAACAAAGTAAAGAGGTTAATGACTTGCCCAACATAGATGAATTTTTTAAGTTTTTAGAAAAACGACGAGATGTCAACGAAAATTTAAGTTTTGTTGAAAATACAAGTATCCTTTCACACACTAAGAAATCATACAAAACAACTAATTTATTCTCTAAAGTAGAAAATGACTCTAATTTGAAGTGTCTTTTTTGTAAAGCTGCTCATAAAATATATAGGTGTTTTAACTTTAAAACTTTACCCTTTACAGAAAAGCAAAATTTTGTAAAAAATCACAAGCTCTGCTTCAATTGTTTGGGAAGCCAGCATCAGGTAAGTTTTTGCACCTCGAGAGGCTGCTCCATGTGCAATCGAAAACACCACACCCTTCTCCATGAATCTAGACAGGGTAACTCTCCCAACACTGCTTCGCCAGGTACGCCTCCTCCTCCACCTGCTCAAGATGATGTGGACCCTCCTACTCACTCAATGTCCGTGTTCTCTGCAAAAAAATCATTTGTTCTATTGGGAACAGCCATAGTCTGTGTGCGCAATTCACGTGGTGTCATGGTTCCCTTGAGAGTGTTATTGGATAGTGGTTCGCAAAACTCTTTTATAAGCCAGCATGCCATTGATCAGTTAGGACTCAAACCCTATGAACATCAACTTGAAATTTCTGGTGTTTCCTTAAGCAAGACAAACTGTAATAAAATGGTGAATCTTACGTTGCACTCAAGCGTCCATGAAGACAAAAAGTTTAAGGTTGTGTGTTCAGTGCTTCAGGAAATAACCGGAGAACTTCCCCAGTTAAATTTAGATATTTCACTACTCTTTATACCCACAGATAAAGTGCTAGCCGATCCTAGTTTTGGCACTCCTTCCCAGATTGACATGTTATTGGGGGCAGATATATACTATGACCTCCAAAGGGATGGACTTGTCTCTCTTGGCGAACAGCGTCCCTATCTTCAAAATACTCACCTTGGATGGATTGTTGTTGGACGCATGTCTCGCTCTGTCACTTATTGTGTTACTACAGGTCATTCTAATGTCAACTTCTCTCATGTCGCACTCCACACTCACACTAATCAGGGCTCCCTCGAGAATTTGGTTGAAAAGTTTTGGCAAACTGAAGAGATACCTGAGCTTGTAGTTAATACACCTGAGGATGAGTTGGCTGAATCAATTTTTGTGAATAGCACTAAGATACTCCCAGACAACACTTATCAAGTTGATCTTCCTTTTAAAGAAAAATCGGAATACCTCAAATTAGGTGATTCTTTTCGCATTGCCTATAAAAGATTTCTTGGGATAGAAAGTAAACTTCAAAAACATCCCCAACTCAAAATTGACTATACTGATTTTATTAATGAAATTGTTAAATTAGGACATGGCTCATACATTCCCTTGGAACATACTTGTCTAGTTGACCAGCAAGTGTCAAATAAGTTCTTTTTACCTCACCACGCAGTTATTAGATCTGAAAGTGTCACTACTAAAACCAGAGTGGTTTTTGATGGCAGCTGCAAGAGTGATACTGGTCTTTCATTGAATGACATATTGCTGAAGGGCTATCAAGTTCAACCCAATTTGTATGACATTTTAATTGGTTTTCGTTGTTTTCGCTACTCTCTGACTGCTGACATTGAAAAAATGTTTCGGCAAATCAAAGTTAATCCTGATCATCGGTTTCTTCTAAATATTCTTTGGAGAAGCAATTCACAGGACCCCTTACGCTGCATTGAATTGTTCACAGTCACGTACGGCACTAACTGTGTACCATATTTGGCCACACGAGTACTAAAACACCTAGCAGAAAAATATGCTGAACAATTCCCTCTAGCTTCGGAAGCTCTTTTGTACCAGACATATATGGACGATATTTTGGCTGGTAGTGACACCCCTGAACAACTAAGATTGCTGCACTCTCAACTTAATGATCTTTTGAATTCAGCTGGATTTAATTTGCATAAATGGAACACTAACGCACCTGAATTGTTGAATGAAAGCAGCATTGACCCTGCTCAACAGAATGACATTTTCCAAGAAAATTGTCCAAGTAAGATTTTAGGCCTTAAATGGAGTTCAGTTGGAGACTGTTTTGTTGTCTCTGTTCCTGAGTCTATTATGATTGACACACTCACAAAACGAAAAATCCTGTCTACTGTGGCTCAGATTTTCGACCCTTTAGGTTTTGTTTCCCCGATAGTAGTGGTTGGCAAGCTTCTTCTGCAAAAGCTCTGGCTACAGAAATTGGATTGGGACTCAGAGATTGATGATGAGTCTATTCTGGCCAAGTGGACAGATTTTATTGTAAACTTACCTCGATTAAAGGAAATAAAAATTCCTCGCCCTCTAACTCTTTTTGGCCCCATCATCTCTATTCAGTTGCATGGTTTTGCAGATGCCAGTATGTGCGCTTACGCTGCTTGTATTTACATGAGAGTCCTCTATGCTGATCAATCAGTCTCATGTCAGCTTGTCACCTCAAAGTCTAAAGTTGCACCTCTGAAGGTACTCTCCCTACCCCGATTGGAGCTATGTGCTGCTCTCTTGCTCGCAAAACTCGTGATCCTAGTGCGTGAGATTTTAAGGCGCAAATTTGATTTTGACTCTATCAACTTGTGGAGTGACTCCACTATTGCCCTTTGTTGGTTGAATTCGCACCCTAGTCGTTGGACTACCTTTGTATCAAACAGAGTAGCTCAGATTCAAGAGCAGACAGTGGGTTGTGTGTGGAGACACGTGAAATCTGAGGATAACCCGGCTGATCTCCCATCTCGTGGAATTTCCCCTCAGGAACTTGTCCAGTCAAGTTTGTGGTTCTCTGGTCCAGAGTTTCTTGACTGAGTGAGCATGATTTTGATCCTAACCACCAATCTAACCTTGAGACTCTTCCAGAGATGAAAAAGGTAGCACTTGTCAACGCTACATCCGTGGAACGAAATAGTTTTTGGAATGATTTATTTGGTCGCTTCTCTTCCTTCACTCGATTGCAGCGTGTCTTAACTTACATTGTTAGAGCGGTCAAAGTCTTTAAAAGGAAAAACTCTGATGTTGGTCCACTCACTGTTAATGAATTGAGACAATCTCAACATCTGCTCATTGGAAGTTTACAACGCATTCACTTTGAAAAGGAACTCAGGGAATTGACTAATGGTGTAACGCTCGCTAACAAGAACTTGATAAAATTTAAACCCTTTATAGATCAAGATGGAATTCTCAGAGTAGGAGGAAGACTCACTTACTCAAATGTGCCATATGATCAAAAACACCCTGTACTATTGCCTGCAAGGAATAATGTTGTTTCTATGCTACTTAATTTGGAGCATATTCGTTTGGGACATGCTGGCCCACAAACTATTCTTTCTCAACTGCGACTGAGATACTGGCCCCTGAATGGTCTTCGAGAGATTAAGAGAATAATACACAAATGTTTGATATGTCATAGACAGAATGCCACAGCCGCTCAGCAGCAGATGGCTGACCTGCCAAGAGATAGAGTCCAGCTCACCCGGCCCTTTGAAAAAGTGGGAGTGGATTTTGGTGGTCCCTTTCAGATAAAGTCTTCCCATCTTCGCAAAGCACCTGTTACTAAAGGCTATCTGGCTCTTTTCGTATGTATGGCTACCAACTTGGAGCTTGTTTCCAGTCTCACCACTGAAGCGTTTCTACAATGTTTGAGTAGATTTATTTCTAGAAGAGGAAATCCCACAATTATCTATTGTGATAATGCAACTAATTTTCAAGGAGCATCTAACTATTTGAAAGAACTTCGTGAATTTTTCAAAAAGCAACCCGTTTATGACAATATAAGAGAGTTTCTGTCGAGAAATGAAATTAACTTCAATTTTATCCCTCCTCGCTCACCACATTGGGGTGGTCTTTGGGAATCTGGTATCAAGAGTGCCAAGTTTCATATCCGCAGATTGATTGGAGAAACTACGCTGACGTTTGAAGAATTTAGTACCCTCCTCACTGAAATTGAAGCCATTATGAACTCCAGACCTCTCTGTGGTCTATCTTCCGATCCTGGCGACTTACAACCATTGACTCCTGGACATTTTTTGATTGGTAAAAGTTTGATGGCATACCCAGATAAGGACATTACCCAGATTTCATCTAACCGACTTTCTCTTTGGAAACAGTGTTCTCGAATTTATCAATTGTTCTGGAAGAGATGGCATGTTGATTATTTGAATCGCCTGCAACATCGACCAAAGTGGTTTTTCCCTGTTCCCAACCTTAAGGTAAATGATTTGGTACTGGTTAGAGATGAGAACAATCCCCCTTTGAGATGGCCTCTTGCTCGAATCATTGAAGTCTACCCGGGTCGTGATCAGAAGTTGAGAGTTGCCAAGGTGCAGACTGCAAATGGAATCTTCACTCGCAGTATCAATAAGCTCTGCCCGCTACCTATTGGTGACACGGATGAAGAATTCCTAGATTCAGACCCTATTTCTCCTCACTCATCTTAGTTTTTGGTTGAAGTTGATAACTTCAACAGGGGGCAGTATGTTGAAGACATGATCTCCAACAGGGAAAATAAATATTTACATATTCGCACGCCTATGCTTATTGCTCCGTTCTGTGTTGTCTCTCTGTCTCTTTCTGTTGCCACCCTGAAAACTTGTATGAAACCCCCCCCCCCTCTCCGCCCGCCGCCATCAGCGACATCAAAAAAGGCACGTACGCAGTTCCCGTACAAGGTACAACCCCAGTGCAAAAAACCCCGAAGTAGTGCCAGTCTGTCTGTCGCCGCCACCACAGTATCGCGCCGTTCGCTTATCCGGAGCATTTTTATGCTCAATTTCGCATACCAACGAGTTAATTTCGCATAGTTTTGACAAAACACCCTTGGTTTGTGTCTCACCGTTTTGTCAACCCCTCTTGTCACGTTGTTTTCAAGAATCTCTCACAATAGTCACAATTACTCGGCACCTGCCAATTGACCCTGGAGCTGTGTTTTGGATTGAATAGCAAGCAAAAACCCGCCTATGGTGCAGTTCTGGGACCCTCGAGAAGGATAGTTCGACCTAATTACAGCCCCCAACTAGCTAACTCAAACTCAATTGAAGAATAAGCTGGCGGACAGAACCCTGAAGATTGGTGAGAATGTTCCTATTTATTCATTAATGCTCAGAACAAAGAGTTGTGCTGCTTCACTGTGATTTGTGATTTATTGACTCTCTCTTTCCCTATTTGTTCTGATCAACATAGCACGAATCCTCAATTTTAAAGTAATTTCACTGGATTAAAGTAGTTTTGAATTTCTTTTAAAATTAAATTGCCTGTTGACTAACACGCAGCGGCGTTCGTTTGGACGTTATCTTATTGATAATGTCAGCTACCGAGCAGTGGCGTCTCACAATTTGATTTCTCTTTTTAACATACGTTGTTTATTTAACGTTTAGATATTTTAATGGTTTAGTTTAAGGTTAAGTAAATAAGCTTTAGAGCCTTATGCTGTTCAGGTTTGACCATATTTAGTTTAGTTTTTTAGATAAATTAATCTCATTCATTTACAAGTCAAGGTAACACATCAAAGTGATTTTTGTACATAAACATTGTAATAAATTAGTGTCTTTTCGAGCATTTGGTGAGTGGTTTGTCCATTCCTTATTCAGAGATCTGTTAATATAAAAGAATCTGACGACAGGTGACAGTCCGAAAGTCTTCTTAGATTTTCACCCGCTTTATGTCAGAGTTGACAGATATATTCTAGTCAATCTACAACACCCATCACAAGGTGTAGGCAGCACCAACATTAACATAAGAAGTGAGTCACCACTTACTTACCTAACACATGTAGACCTAACAATTAGCTACACTATCAAAAGACCAACTTTTGTAACTGTCAACAGACAAGAAGTTTCAGATCTCACGATCAGCACAAACCTTATTTCAAATAAGTGCTGCAACTAGACAGTATCCGCGGGGCAATCTTGCTCCGATCACATGCATATAAAATTTAACCTAAAACCAGGTATCAGACCTATGGTCACTTTTAAAGATCCTAAAAGCACTAACTGGGCTTCGTATTGGGAGTCCCTCCAGACACAACTGAATATGACCAACATCTCCTTTGACTGTCCTGTCCACATAGAGTTGGCAGCCGAGCGGCTGGCAAAAGCTTCTCTTCAGGCCTATGAAAACAACTGTACAACAAGCACAAAAGGAGACAACAGACAAAAATTGTGGTGGAATAACTACCTGGAATGTCAGAGGAAAAATCGTCCGACGACTCTATAATAGAGCAATAATAACCGGCGACTGAGACACTTACGGGTAAGCCCTAACTAACTACAACAAGCAGATCAGGGTTGCTAAAAAAGAGCCTTGGAGAAGGTTCTGTGGCGGGATTGAAGACCTTCCATCAGGAGCCCGAATCCATAGGATTCTCTCCAGGGAGCCGTGTCAGGAGCTTGGATCGATAAAACGGTCCGATGGAACCTATGCCTCCACTGCTAGTGAAAAGCTAGAGATACTCACAAGCTATCATTTTCTGCCGGCCGACAAATTTGGAGACTCATACAAGCCCCTTGGGACGATTTAAATGACCCAACAGTGCAGATTGGGAGCTCTTCAAAAAAGTGGTCAGATCAACCCTCTTAAAATCCACGATTATGGCTTTTCAATCATAAAAATCCCCCGGGGAGGATGGATTGTTCCCGGCACTACTATAACAGGGCCTGGATCAATTTGCATCTCTACTAACAAAGCTCTTCAGGGCAAGCCTAGAACATAGCACCGCAGCCATTCGATGGTGGGACCAACGGTGCTCAGGCTGGCTTGGAAGGCCTGGCGGCATTGAACATGGTCTCAGACCTAAGGGCATCAAAACGTTCATTGGACATTTGTTACGTCGTCAGGGTTCAATCACGGACAAGTTGGGACGAACGAGGCGAAGATCTATAACTAGCAGGAAGTACCTGGTACACGGACGGACCCAAAACCGACGAAGGGGCTAGCTCCGTAGCGAACGGGAGATCGGATGGCATCTGCATAGCAGAGAGCCTGGGTCGAATAACCACTGTGCTTCAGGTCGAGATACATTAAATTGTGGCGCCCGACACCTATTAGAGGAAGAAGGACACAATAGATCAATAAAGATCTGCTCGGATAGTCGGGCAGTGCTTCTAGCGCTTATGCGCTGCAATTCCAAAACTGTTTGGAACTGCCACAGCACTCTGAACACCCTATCGCAGGAGAACAGCGTCACACTGGTATGGGTCCCGGGCCATCGTGGTCACGAAGGCAATGAGAGGGCCGACTCTGTAGCCAGGAGGGAGGCGGGCTCTGCATTCGTAGGCCCGGAGCCCGCACTGGGAGTCCCATACTCTCTGGTCAAGACTGAATTTAAGAAATGGGGCAATGTCAAGTCCCAGGACTGGTGGGAGAACCAACCAGAACAGCTGACAACTAGTGGAGCTGGCAGGGGCAAACCTTGCTGGTAATACTTCCAGTGAGCCAATACAGTACACCATCGAACGTACAAAATTGCTAAGTTTTCGGATTTTCCTTTGTTAGACTATGACGGATATGGTTCAAACAAATTTTTTGATACTGGCACTATGAAGAGATGGAGTATATAGCCAATGCAAACAATAAGCAGGATGATACTTTTAAACAGTGACCACTGGTGAAATTTGGGACAGTTCAGTTCTGTTTTTGCTTAGTTTAGGTTAGTCCGAGGGGTAAACCGCAAAGGAATTGAGGTGTACAGCCGAGAGGAATTAGAAGGAATTAGTGGGAATTACTCGAGGAATTAGTTGGCATTACTGGAAATTAGTAGGAATTAGTAGGCATTGGTCGAGGAATTAGAGGCATTAGTAGGCATTAGTCGAGGAATTAGTGGCATTAGTGGGAATTAGTCAAGGAATTAGTGGGAATTAGTAGGCATTAGTGAGCATTTAGTAGGCACTTATGAGGAAATTTTATTGTAAAAGAGAAACATATTTTAATTAATTACCTAATGTGAGATGCCAAGACATGGTTACCTGGATTTTTAAATTAAATTTTCTCGTCCTAATTTAAAGAGAAAATTAAAAGTAAATGACCCTTCTTCATAGCCACTTTCTGCTCTCTTCAACGTAGTATTTTCAAATTCAAAATCCGACGTTTTCTTTACATGCAATCACCATTAACTTGATTTTTTCAAATACGGTCTAGATTTTTTTTTATGTTGGATTTAGAATTTCCTTGTAATTATGTAATCGGTGATATGCGACAATTAATAATTCTATTAACTTTTTCATATTAATGAACTACCTCGTGAACTACGTAGGAAAATAATAAGAAACCTTACGGATTAAAGTAAGAAGAAGACATGTCTTATGAGCGGTTTACAATTTACGAAAACAAGCACGCTCTTGTTTAGACGTAGGTGGTGAAGTACGGGGTGTTCATTATAAAACTTCATCTAGTTAGCTGTGAAATGTCAAAAAAAAGGATGGAGAAACAAAAGTCCGTCTTTAATTAGGTCATTTATGGCCTTTTCTGTCAAAATTGCATAGCCTGCTAGATGAAGTTTTATAAGGAACACCCCGTATTTGAACATCTTTTATAATTTTGTTGTTTGTAATTTACCTGATAATTCAATAAAAATTATGTTTTACATTAAATTTAGATTGTGGGGTAGAATGTTTATTAGTAATTATCTCAAAGGTTTTAATTATTGAGCTTTCATGTTATGTGGAAATAATAACAAGGCCGAATTAACAAATTCGAACAATCGCATCTCAAAATCACCAAAATCTAACCTCAACGGAATTATTAATTGTCGGATATCACCGAATGCTGTATTGCCAATAGATCCAGAATCCGACATGTATAAAGTAGAATCCAGAACTTTAAAAAAATGTCTTTAGAAATGTCTAGTCTTTAAAAAAATGAAGTTGATGATCGTTGCATGAAAACAAAACGTCGGATTTTTGGAGAATACTACATTTAAGTTGAAGCGAGCAAAAAGTGGCTATGAAGAATTGTCAATTAGATTTAATTAGGGACCTCTTCAAATTAAGGCTATAGAAGGAACAAAATTTTTTTTTAAATTCTGATTTTTTGCGAATATTTCCGAAACTCGTTGGTTCGGGTCCAAATGGATTGCAGTTTTTCAAGCTGCCATATATTCTAGGTTTATCAAATAACCTCAACAGAGAACCTCGCAGAGAACTCTCTGATGAAAACTCCAAAGTGGCCTTTTACAATCAAAAGACTACATAGCAAAAAGACTAAATAGCAATAAGCAAAAAAATATCATAATAACTGCACATAAATTTGCATGGTATTTAAAACCTATTTTAATCAAAAATGGTGCATTTTTAAGAAGTCGTCCAATAGCATCTTTTTAATGTAAAAAACAATGCTTTTTCAGCTTCTGTGATTAAACTCCAGAAAAAGTTAATAATAAAAAAGTTAGGGCTAAAAATACTCTAAGCCGGGCCTGGTTACCACCTTTCTAAGCTGGGTTTCAAAATTTCGTTTAAATTTTTCGACTTGCCTTAAAAATGCAATCAAACGTACACAATTTTATCACGTTATATAAAACGTTTACCACGTTATAAGAAAATCAGATTGTGATCAGCTCTTGGCAAACACAAAAAGAAAATTGAACGTAGCAAAACCTTGCAGAAAACGAAGAGTATTGCGGAATTTCCCACCTCAGATAATCCATCTGATATCGACTCTGATGGCTCCTCTGATGGCTACGAAGGTGGCCCTGTTCCAGACCCCAGAAATTTTAGTTGAAAAATATTACGCTGTTGCGTATGAATAGCAATGGTGTACATACAGGAGGGTCATTATAGACCAATTGAACTTGTAGGATATGAACCGCTTAATTTAAAAAGACAAGATCTAAGCAAGATCAAAAAATTATATAAATTAACAAAATAATGATGCTCAGGTAGGGTTCAGTAGGTACTTGTCTAAAAATAGTTACGTGATATCAGGCTCAGTAATCCTCGACACTTGCCTCGACATGTTTCGGGATATACTTCAAGACAAAAAACAAGTTTAACTATCCTTTTTTTTATTGAGCACCTCCCCCCACCCTTATTTGATATCTAAATACAACATAAAGGTTTTCAATAATTGAAATATTTTTTGATAAATTTTTTCCGAGGTATTTTCTACTTACCTATTTGGTTTCTTGTACATTCTCAAGATTAATGCTAATCTTTCTTCACTTATCATGAACTTAAATCATGAACATTATTTACAAGTGAATAATGAGTTGTCATTTTTGTTGGAAACGAAAGATTTTGAAGGCAACTGGCAACTCAAAAAGTAAACTACCCTAAACATGAAATCGGTAGTTACCACTGGTTCATTCAAATAATTATACTTCTATTAGGATGTGTTGAGACAAATGTAGGTTACAGTGTCTCTTTTTCACTAAAAAACGTAATTTTTACTGAAAAATACTTAAAATGGGGCATAGAATGAAGTAATTTAACGTCCACCCTCATAGAATTGAAATGAACATGCACGGGCGACTAGACCGTCATCTATCTGACGCATCATAGGTCGCGCCGTCGATTAGCGAAACCAGTAGTGGTTTTAAAATTGTGAATTATCTTTGTCGCACCTGTAACCCCAGTATAACCTATCATATTTTGAGAAAACCCGGAATCTTGGTCATGGATAAAGTATAGTATTCAAGTCGCATTTAATGAGGTATTAAAGCTGTCAAAGATTATGTAATATCGAGTGTAATATTTTTTTTAGTTTCTCGAGAACGCTACAACAGATATTATAAGGTGACTTAAGGGACCTAAGATGGTCAAATAACGTTTTATGGTGGCAAAGAGTAATTCTTTGGAAAACGCCAAATGGAAAAAAAAACCTGCCCAAAAGACATTATATCTAGTTTTCAGTCGAGTCAATATATTAAGTACAAACATTTTTCTCCATATAGCTGGGCTTCATTTGGAAGCATTCTTATCTCTTTCCCTGTATATAAGATCGAGACAAAACATCGAGATACCCTGTATATAAGAACCATAAATAAACCAGACCTTCATACAAATGCGTATTACCCATTCACTTATTTTTGTCATCTAGTTACCTTTGAAGCCTTCAGTTTTTTATATCCATCTCTTTTTAGCACATGTTGAGAAGATATGATAAAAATGTCTAAGTCAAATTTCCAACAAATACTTGACGACAATAATAAGTGAATGGCTTATATGTTTGTGTTGCAATTCTGTTAATAAATATCAGTAGTTGTGTTTATTTCTTAATTTGTTTCCATGTTTCTCCAACATTAGATTTTGGAGCCCATATTTCTAAAGACACAAGTTTTTTTGTCAATTTTAATTTTAAGAAATAACAGGATTAAGAAATAACAGAATTTTAAGAAATAACAGAGGTAAAAACATAATAGGAATTAGTAGGAATTAGTGGGAATTACTAGGAATTAGTAGACATTACGGGGAATTAGTAGGCATTGGTCGAGGAATCAGTGGCATTAGTAGGAATTAGTAGGCATTGGTCGAGGAATTAGTGGCATTAGTAGGAAATAGTTGAGGAATTAGTGGAATTAGTAGGCATTTATTTGGCATTAGACGGCACTAGTGTACAAGATTTCGGCATGCGGTTTACCCCTCGGGTTAGTCTTAGTTAGCTCAGTTAGTAATGTGAGAACAAGTTTTGTTTTCATATGGCGAGCAATCCCGTTAGGGCCCTCTGCTTTTCCATGAGAAGCCCTTATGGTTAGGTTAATTGCGGTCAGTTCAGTTATGTTTTTCTATTGGTTAGATTAGTTCAGTTTTGTTTTTGCTTTGGTTAGATTAGTTCAGTTATTTTCTTTGGTTAGACTTCTTTCTGTTCTTTTAAAACGCATTTTGATTGTACATTATTTGGTAACACACCTAAATACTTACTTCAACATTACGATAAATCTGCAGGTTTGGCAACATTCCAAATACCATTAGCCCGTGCTGTCATAGCTTAAAAGTTTTCGCATTGTATTCGAAGTGAATTTTCATGATTTAGATGATCATTTTTTTCGTTAAAAAGTGGTCCATCCAAGATTCTGTTTATTCTAAACTATTTAAAAATACAAAAAAAACTTTAAAATCGAGGAGTTAAAGGGGTTACCAGGCTCGGAGTGTTTTGTGTAAGTCTATGAAGCGGATGACATTGAAGCATGTTTGACTACCAAATGTGGCTAGTAATATTGATGTGATATAAGCTTTGTTCTGGTTTTGAATTCGGAACAGATTCTGAATTATTGTCATTTGCATAGGTTTACGGATCACAAAACTTTAATTTGTGATTTGTGAATGACTTTAATGATTTTTTAGATGCGCGAACATATTGGCATGAAAATAGTTCCAAATCAGTTCCAAAACAAGTGGTAAAATAATTAGTACTTAAGTCCAAAATTCTATTTTGTATTAGATTGTATAAAGAAGTAGCTCATATAAAATTAGTTATTTTTTATGTTCACAACTTAGTATTAATCAATATTTATTTTACTAATCTGCTGAAGAGGCGCTTTTTCGAATCATCAACATGGTATCAACTATCATCAACTATTTTATGTATTCTTTAAATAAATCATTTTTAAAGTATTGTTTTTTTTTTCATGAAACTAAACAATAGGTAATAAACATTTATGGGTTTCTGACGAAGAATTTGGATGACCCATATCTGGAAAAGATGATCCGAAACAACTACTTATACTCCTACTTTAACGTGACTAAAAAGTTGATGACAGTTCTGAAATGGTTAATCGCAGTAGTTGAAAGTTCAAAATCATAAATTATAAATTTCTTTCTTATCTACCATCAAAAAACGCTTTCAGCTTTGTCTTAGTGTCTCTCTCACTCTACCTGTCTAAACTTGTATGTGAAACTTATATTTTAGCCGCCTCGTCCGGAATAATTCAACTCCTGAAAGCCTTCTTGTCTAAGTTAAAAGAATTTTCGCATCCGCAAAGTAAAAATTCCCAATTCTTCCCGCACGTGGATCACATCAAATTTTTCAGCAACGAACTCGGCTTTGATATCTTAATCGGCACGTACCGCGTTCCACTTTCGCACACATAAACATATATTTTGATACGCTTATTATAAAATTTTAAAAAGGTTTTCTAGATATCCGTATTGCTCCGATGGCCCGGAATTTATAAAGGCAAAAAGGGCAACATCTATTATTGATTGACCGACCTCCTCTTTGGACAGATATTTATATATCGCTTTGAGATGGGAATGAAATAATTATGAAGAGTGGTCTCGTAGCGGGAGCGGTGAGGCATAATTGTTTTGTCCATTTCAAGCAGGCAAAGGTAAATAGCAACTGCTTTTCCATTAATCCCGTTTTTGACACAAAACAAACGATTAACCTTGAACTACATCTTGCAAGGCTCGGCTTTTATTGATTAAAACCTCATTGTTTGTACTTTCGCTTAATGGTTTATTTTCATTGTTCTTGCAGTAACGAGCTAAAAAAGAATTTACATGCGAGACTAGCTAACAATATCAGATTAGACCCCATTACATTAAGTTATTATTATGTTTGTAAAGAAGCCCTATCTTGGTTAGAAAGCATTTTTGGATAAGAAGATTTTCATAAAATCGACTTGTGATTCTATGTCTCTAGAATTTGTTTTGTTTCCTTTCTCGGTTTACTTTTCGGACACCCTCTATACAGGCTTGTTCATTTAATTTGAGACAGCAAATATCTGCGCAAGTATTAATTTTAAAAAAGCGTTTCAAATACAAATTGCCCGACGTCCAAGAGGAAATAAGATGCCAGCAACGTTATTGACTTACGTGATGTCACGAAGGTCAATTTTGTTTTTAATAGAAATCCATAATTTTTATTACTGACTATTAACCACGACTTATTACTAAACAACCTTTGTAGGAAAAAATTTTTAGAAAACGTCAAGGTAACTTTCAATTTACACTATTGATAAAAAAATTACTAATTTTATTGCCACTTGAATTGAAAAATTAAAGTTACTGAAGTGTCAGAAATTATGTCAATGCCAGTTACCAAAAAAAAAAAACGTCATTCATATATAACCAATAAAAATTGAAAAGCTATCTAACAATGTTCCTTTTATTTTAATAAATTCAATTGGAAATAGTATAACTACGGATGTAACCAACACACAATAATTTGGAGTTATATAGTGACTGCCTGCTTCTGCCTCGAATATTCCTTTACATGTTGCTCGATACATCAACCGAAACGGCAGTAATTCCTTTAAGCCCTGAACACATCGATTGAGAAAGTTTTTCAGGGTTTTATCATATTAAGTTTGTACGTACTTCAGCCCACCAAAACTTTTTTCATCATCTAGATTTATCTGATTAGATACATCTGAAGCTTTACGTGATTTGACTTAAAAGAGAGGAAATTCAATCATATTATAAGGCCTAACTTCCGTTCTAAAATATAGATATGAAATTTTCCTCAAGGCTGTGCCTCCACACTAACGAATAATTGGTAGTGTGGGGGCACAGCGTCTACTAAAAACAATTGACAAACAAAACCATAATCTCGTCCCTTTTAAAGAAGGGTAGTTAAGGCAATCGACTGACACACATCTAAGTCTGCGGCCTCGTAGTTTTATAGTATCTTACGTTGTCCGCCTTTCGTCGACGGTGGCGTCGGCGGCGGCGATAGCCTGGCGGCGGCGCACCGCTACAAATCAGAGAAGGCCCGGTTTCGCCGCCACCTGTGAATCCTTGGAAACCCTGGCCAAACGCGACCTTGGCCTCCGTTGCACCCAGAAAGAGAGTCTGTTTGAGCCGACCAATAGAGCAACGCTCTTGGCTCGGTTGTCACGTTGGCTCCTCCATCCTGGTATATTTTTTTTCTGGCTGATATTGGATTGAGCACAGGACTGAAATCTGACAGCCTGCATGGTAACAGACTTTTTTTTTAATTATACTACATTACATACAAAAGTGCTTCGTAGGGACGTTAAGGGCCATTTAACCTAATTCTAACAATTAATTTCTGTCATTCCTGGCATACTTAGCGGTTGCTATGTTAGAAGTCTCCCAAGGCTAACTTTTGTATTTTTTTTTATTTTGTGATTATCGCGCAATGCAAAACATAAACTTTTCAATTCGAATTTAGTCACAATTCTAGGCCAATCTGCAAGACGAGAGTACCTTTTTAAAGTATGTTGAATACTTTGAAGTTTTCGAATAATTTAGTTAAAAAAAAAATATTTAACTGAAAGATATTAACTGACACTGCCAAATACAACTCCCATGGATACCATGAAAAGATTATTTTATACATCATAATACTGGACATTGGAGAGTTAAATTTAATCCATAATTTGGTCCTTCCGCATAAATATCAATCTAATTAATTAAAAAAAAGTCGATATCTAAATGCCATACCATCCTTAAAAAGCATTTTTGAATAAGACCTTTTACGTCAAATCGATATGCAATCAACTCTAGAAGTTGTTTCTTCCATTTCTCAGTTTATTTTCGGGAAACCCTGAATCCAGTTTGGTCCATTTAACTCAAAACAGCAAATATTTGCACAACTATTAATTTGAAAAAGATGTTTTAAACAAAAATTGCTAGACGTCAAAGTGGAAACAGCATGCCAGAGACGTTACTAACCCAGGTCACAGAATAACCATATTATTATTTATCTCATAAATGAGACATATAATAACGTATGGCTATTTTGTGCCCAGGCGAGGTTACGAAAGTCATTTTTTTATTGCAAATCTATAACTTTTATTACGTAATATTAATTACTGCATAATAGAAAACGACTTTTGTAGGATTTTTTTTTTACGAAAGATCAAGTTGACCCAAATATTTCATTACCCCAATTATCATTTTTATGGCTATCTTAAATGATAATCGTGCGGGGTTGCTAGTCCCCCATCGAGCGTCTCCCCAGGCCGCCGATAGATATGTGGACAGCTTTCAAAGAATCTGTGACCCAGACTTGTGAGCAATTCCTGACCGCTAATAAAAACCAACGTAAGAAGGACCAGTGGATGGACCGACGAAATCTTAGAGGTGATGGAAGACAGACGAATGGTGAAAACTGCCAAACCCATAGCTGTAAGCATAAAGCAACTATAAATCTTGAAAGTAACTAGTGTGACACCTTAAATATCAAACATGGAGTCCGATAGGGGTGGAATTTTATCACCCTTACAGACAGGGTTGCATCTTAACCACAGACGGCGTTAAGGTGACTGGTAAGCTAATCAACAATATCAGATATACCGACGACACGGTTTTACTGGCCGATAACACCTAGAGGGGCTACAAGAACTTACCAACAGAGTTACACACACAAGCGAACAATACGGATTGGAACTAAATATCAAGAAGACCAAATACATGGTTATAAGTAAATCCCCTAATGAACGCGGTGGGCTGTATTGTAAAAACGAAGCTATCGAGAGAGTGCGCAGTTTTGCTTATCTTAGGTGTAACCTCAATGATTCGTGGGACCACTCCAAAGAAATAAAATGCAGATTAGAAAAGGCTAGAACAATGTTCACACAATTGAAACACTTCCTCTGCTGTCGAGATCTCGGCATGACGCTCAAGAAGAGAATGATAAAATGCTATATTTTCTCAGTAAGGTTGTATGGTGTCTAGGCTTGGACGTTGTCCGAAGCAATAGTAAAAAGGATCAAGAACGGAACGGATAAGGCCGACAAAGAAGAAGAAAAAAATTGAATAACTATCACATTAATGTTATTTTTCTTTTATTATTATTTACTTTATTAACTATTTAAAATTGTTCGTACCAACTTCACCACACAAATCAGACTCAGAATCATAACCTTTCTACACCGAGACTTTGTCTTCAGCCGGTAAAACTTACTTACTGTTCTTGTTACTTAGTACATTGTCGTGATCATTTTCGTCTTAGGCACCACTAAAACCGACCCAATATACCGCATACAAGTTAGTATACCAGTGAACAAAAGATCGACATTTGTTTATATAGTCGAATAGGTTCTATACGCATATAAAAGTTACAGTTGGATCGCTAAGAGAATGCCGGTGTGACGTCATTGCAAGGTTATAAATTTCATATGAACCAATTCAAAATTTTCTGGGTTGAGTTTCGAGTTACGTTAACCTATAAACGGGTGTGATTCTAATCCCGCATTATCTGTACTCTGGACTCAGTTTAAATAAACGGCAAACGGTATTATGGATAATGCACATGAATAAAACAAATAATACAAAAAAAAATATAAATAAGCTCTTCCAGTGAAATTAAAAGGAGCTTTAACCCTTAATTGTTACTTTTATTTTTTATCTAAATATAAAAGACATTAGCACTGATTTTTCTAGTTGAAATTTTGCTGCAGGGGCAATCTTTCCTTTAATAGATGCTGCTGTTATCTCACCATACTTATTTGGGAAGTTGGTTGCCAGATGACCATTATTTTTCCTTGATTACTTTTTTAAAAGAGTCCCAAAGGCTTGTTCAGATTCTGTAAAAAATTTGGCCTTGTCGAATTTGTGTGGATTATAACAGTAATCGTAGTTCGTTCGGGTTATTGGGCACTGTTTTAGGTCTTAAAATGTTTGTGGTATGGGTTGATAGTGTGGAACGAATCCAGAGCCTTTGCGCCCTTCAGGTACACTTACCTTATTTATACATGATGTCTCCTAGTTGCTTGGTCTACTCGTGCGCTTCGTTCGGTCTTCTCTTGTTATCGCATATGAAGTGAAAAGCTTTTAGATCTGCTACCTGGTACTAAAGCAATGGGTATGTCCGCTGCTATTGACATCGCTGTTAGCTGGTAATGCTTTCTGGGCCTGGAAAGCCCCTTCTAATTGAAGTTTCGTTCGAGCCACTCTTGCCGTTGACAAAGACTGCTGTTATTGCATCATACCTGTTTGTCGAACTTGCATGTGTTAGAGTAATCATACCCTTTTCTGATTATTCAGTCGTGATCTTCAGGTATTGTTAGTCGACTCTTCACTAACTTAAACATGCAGCCTCGGTAATGGCCTCTTCTACTGCAGTCATGAAATGTAGTTGGGTTGTTTCTTTTTTCCGCATATGAAGTTAAAGGCTTTCAGATCTGTTTCCTGGTACTAGCGGTGGACATTGTCCGCTTTTGGAACTCCATTTGCCAGAAGCTGGAAATTGCTGTCTGTTATTGATGCCATCAGTAGATGGTAATGCTTTCTGGGTCTGGGTTCAGGGGCTTCGTCCGTTTCATCACTGCGTGCTCAGTTCCGATAATTTTTTCATTTTTTGTCATAGTGAGGTTGATGTCAACTTGATATCCTCTTTGTTGGCCTTTGTTGGTAGGACTGGTGTGTGGTTCCAACTGTGTCTTTATAGTCCTTTCTTTTAGGTATCTGTTGAGCTTTGCAATTTACTTGGTTCTTCTACTTCTTGCATGCTTCTTGCTTCACCGCCTTGGTGGTTGGTGGTCTGAGCATCGATTAATGGAGGTTGATCGCTTGAATAGGGAGTGGTTTGGAGGTCCAATTTTTCCTCAATTTAATTTCTGGCTGTGGCCTATAGGTATTATTTTCTTCCGTTTCCTGCGATATAATCGTGAAGAGATTTTGTGGTATAGGGTTTCTTTTGTAACAACTAAATCTTTTTAAACTTTTCATGATGGATGTCTGTATTTCACAATCGTTAATATTAATAGATTCTTTTACTTTTAGTTTCACAACTTTTCATTCGCATTTAGATTAATTTTGGGCCCTCCTTATTTAGATATCGCTACTTTCGTAGTTCCGAGGGTCTCAAAAGTGGCTCTTAATCTCATTATTCGCATGCAGGTTCTTCCTTTTGACGAGACAGCTGGGTAATGTTTCTTTTCCCTACTTGGTAGCATACGCCTTTATTCTATAATTACTACTCTTGTAGTAGCTGTTGTATTACTTACAACAGCGACACTCTAGAATAAGTATTCTTTGTAATTAATGAAGAGCAGCATAAAAATTTGCAGATGTTTCTTAGTACCTCTCTCCTCTCTTGAACAGATGAAACCGATTCCAAGAGCTCGTCATTTTTTTCCTCGATTTAAAAGCAGGTACATGTAGCTATTTGTAACTGCGTTTGAAACTTGATGTTTGTTTCCTGGCATTATCTAAAAATTAGGAAGCCGCACAATTGATCTACGTTAGATTTAGAGATTAAAGCGAAGAATTTGCGCGTTACAATGCACATCGAAATTGGCCCGTTACCGCGACTGGAAAGATGTCCAGAAACTCGCAAATATAATTGATCAAAGCACCATCTATTCCATGCATTAAGTTGAATATTCTCATCAATAAGAAGGCTTTAAAACCAGTCGTCCTAAAAACAACTGATTTGACTATTCGGCGCACTTTATCAGTGAAAAAAGGCAGAAAAATTGCGATTTAAAAATTAAGAAAATACACGTCATACTGACACACGATAAACTGACAATGCTATTTCTCGAGGACGTTTTGCGTAACCACCAGACAAAATTTTATCTCTTGTTTCTTTTCTTATTATTGGGTGTAAAATAGGCAGGCAAATCTAACATATGTGTAGCATAATTTCATCGGATCGGCATTCTTTCAGCGATCGAAATGTTATTAATGAGCAACCAATTAGGGAATTATTAGAATTTATGGTTGGTCACTCTATCCAGATCAAAGTTAAGTAAATTAAGAATTTTAGGAGCCAGCCCCTTCGTCGGCTTTGGATCCGTCCGTGTAACAGGTACTTCCTGCCAGTTGTAGATCTTAACTTCGTTCATCCCACTCTGCCCGTGAGGGAACCCATATAAATATAAAATATACATATAAATAAATATGTGACGTATTTTAAAAAGAATAAGTTAGCAAAGTCACGTACTATGCGAACGGCAGCTTTGGGTAGGTAGAGAGCTAGGTCATGGTTCAGAATAACATAAAAAGGGTTGAAGCTTAGTAGAATTAGATAAGCTAGACCTGTTTATTGGGCGCCACTCAATTTAAGCTACTATAATATTATAGCTATAATATTATAGCTATAATATTAAAATTGAGAAAATTATCATAGCAATTATTGATGTTCATATTGTTTAGGTGATCAAACCAAAGTAAAACCAACAGGAATTATTAAAATTAGGCACATTTATTTACTATGGTGTTAGTTCTTTGTAACATTGTGAAATTTATGCACTTACCTTATTTGGGGTAATTATGGTTTTCGCCCATTAGGTCAGAGTTTTATTGTGTACCTAGTTCAGTAATTTCTAATATCACCTTGGTTATCTGCCCTTTTTGACTGAGAATGTATTGCCTTCTATTACGTTCTGTTTCATGATGCCTGAGTTTACCTTTCTGGGTTGAGAAGAGTGTGGACAGCCCGGCATTAGCTCCCATTGTTTTATAAGTGGAAGGTGTCGCCTGTTAGCTGGAATTTCAAGCTGAGTTTCCCGTTTGGGGACCCCTTCATGATGGTACATACCTCTATTTTTATTGTTTTCCTGGGCTTGGAGGATCTGAGGATTGTGGTGAAATTGCCATTGCCAATCGGCCAGGAGTGTGTGTTTCCATCGTTATTGTAGGTTTTCTGTAAATCTGGATTGGGGGTTCGTTTGCTTATGTTTATGTTACGATGTTTGGAAGTGGGGTTAAGTTAATCACTGGTGCAAAATTGCCAAATAGTGTCACTGTCACTTAGCCATCACTTATTAGTGACAATTGCGGAGTTCGAGCAATTCGACATCCGAGTGCCCCGTACAGAGACCATCTTCCCACATCTTAGCGAGCTAGAGCGAGAGAGACTCATATTCCGAGCGATATCGGCGAAGCTCCCGACAGCGTTCCCTTCGATGGATGGCGACGTCTGTCATCGTCCAATTCTCCCATACCGTATTCTGACGTCACCAGAGTACTAAAAGGTACTTATTGTCAGTTTTGATTTCGTGGAGATTGATGTTACTTTCCTTGAGGTTGGACTAATTGGCCATTACTAATGGGATACTTCTTCCTGTTTTGCTGTTCCGCATTTCTTTTGTCTCCTTTTTTTTCTATTTTCAGCTGTTTGTTTTCGGCTACTCTTCGTGACGTCATATTTGTCTTTGGCATTTTGGGCATCATTGCGGAAGGGTTTTGAAGGTCACTCGTGGGTATAAAAGGGCAGGACATTGACTTTTGATTTTTTTGATTCTGACTTCTGGTGCGTGAGCCAGAATCCCGTCGTGCTGGCCGTGATTTGCAAATGTCCTCGTGGTCTACTTTGAGTGATTTTCATCTCAATACTCTTTGGAGGATCAAGACCAGGGCATATTCCAAATGGTAGTTGCTTTTTGAAGTTTTTCCGGATCCTCGTGGAGAGGATTATTGTCGATTTACGCCGCTCTACCTTTACCTCTTGGAGGGATAAAAAGCAAGCCACGCCGCCAACGTCATCACCTTGCCCCGTTTGTCAACCTTGCAGGTATGTGTAGCTCCATTTAATGGAATATTCTGTAGTTTTCCGTGCTAATTCACGTGTTTCTATAGGGGTTTTACGTACGTCTACGTTTTTATGGTTGTGACGGGCTTCTGCTACGTCCACGTTTTTTTTTAACGGGCTTCTACTTTCTACGTTTGACGTTCTTCCGCCGTCCACGTGCCTTGTTGGCGCATTTTTGAAACATCCACGCCGTTCCTGGAGGCCTGCTCCTCATCAGAGACCTTCGGATAGCTGCTCCTCAGGACCACCCTGATCCGCGATAAGGGGATAGTTTAGAGTGAGAGCTTTCCAATTTGTTATGTTGTAAATGGGCGACGATAGTGGCTGAGCGTTGAACCGACTATCGTAGTTTTTTTTTTATCTTATCAATTTTAATTATTAACTTTACTTTTTGCCGTCACCATAACCATTTAAAGTAGTATTTTTTTTGATAGTATTGAGGCCCCAAGTAAGTGATTCTTGTTATTTTTTTTTTGATCAATTTTTATGACAATTTACTGAGTAGTAAGATCTCTCAGATCTTCAATTTGTTTGTGCTTCACACACTTTAATTTATTTATAAAGAATTAACTTTTGCTAGGTATTAGACAGCACTACGTCTGTACAGTTACGAATCTTTTATGTACCGCACCCTTTATGTCTTGTACCGTATTGTGTTGTGTAATTTTGAGGACAGATATTGAGGGCTCGTGATTCCTCACTTTAGTATTTATCGTTATTAAGTAAATTTCAATTTTCAGGTATTTAAAGTTAGATTTGATCAGGTATTCAATAATCACTCTAACATTACAGCGTTAGTCATTAGTTGGTAAGCTACGGAAGCTACCCTGTGTAAGTTTATGGCCATAAACCCTGAGCTCCGTCCCTAATTAGTTGATTATTGAGAGCCGTATTGATTTGTAATAATTCATATTCATTAGTACATAAATTTCCTTCACCATATATTCCAGAATATTGCAATTACCTTAAATTTTGTGTTTAATTGCTTTATAGCATTTCAAATTTTATTTGAATTGCTATTCTTTAATTTGTTAACCAATCTACCAATAGAAACAGTGTTATTTGTCCTCAAACAATTTGGCTTTAATTTCATGCGGATTTTGACTGGTGCAGATAATTGAGATTTATAGTTTCTTATTTTCATTTTTTTATTAAAAGTAAATTTAAATCAGAGTAGTTAGGAAAGTGGTAGTGAAAGAGGGATATATTTCGTGATTGGTATATTCCTGTATGGCATAACATCCTTCTCAGGACCTGGCGTCTTCCGGAAATCACGTGGCGCCTATCGGGATATAAAATAATACAACTAATATCGTATTGAACCTACCCCATCTTCACTGTTGCTGGCGGCCCGCTAGTGCTCCTGCTCGATTACTTACTATTCACCTCCTTTCGCTCTTTCTGAAGTAAGGTATTAAGTAACGATTTTCTTTTAGTAAGTTCCAGAGATTCCAATTAACAAACAAGAACTAATCAGTGCTTAACATTCCCAATAACTCTTGATAGTAAATTAATATTATAAAATAAAAGCGTCACATCTTACCTAAGGTTAGTGCAGGTACACTTGGTTTTTAAATCTACTCCTACCGGTTGGAATACTTGGCCAGTTTGTAGAGCTTTCTTGCTAGTTGAGGTAGAGGATCAGTGCATCATGTGTGATAATGCTGGACGGTTCAAAACCTAGGAGCCATCACCGTCACTAACGGCTCCATTTTCGGCACACGTGCAAGATGAATTGAATACATTTGCAAGATCGAAAAAAAGGGTATTGAGTCTTATTACTCAAACATTAATAGGACCTAATAAATGAACAAGGAAAGGCTTAGATAAGTTTAAATTAATTAAAGGAACTCTTACCCCACAATATGAGTACTTTACAATAGCCACATGGCTAGTCTGTAGCCGTTTAGGGACAGGCAGACGTCCGATGTGCCCTGGACAGTGGTTAAGATGGAACAGGGATTATCAAACGTTTTTACCTTTACCACCTGGGCTCTGAATTGGTGAAAAAAACGGAAATTATAGTGTCAAAAGGGGGAAATAAAAAGAAGGAGAAAATGAACCGCGAAAAATGAAAATCTTGCCATTGTTGCTAAATAAAAGATAAATTTAGGGAAAGTATTAGAAGAGCACATGAAGAAAATAAGGGAATCTAAGTAAAAATATTGATGAAATTTGGCAATGCTGTACAGAGAGCAAAATAATTAATCAACCCATTGACACATGTCAATGTCCGAAAGAAGTCAACTTTCGAAGGATTTCTAAGCATAGAACTCGAAGTAGAAGGATCGCATAGAAACGGTAATCAAGGTGAACAAACATGGCGGCCAAGGTAGTCATATTTCTTTGGAAATAAAATGGTATTGTACAAGTTATTTATGAAGGAATGAAAGGGAAGCCAGTAGGTTTTCTTTGTCAAAAAGAAAACGCTACATGATGACGTAGAGAATGTCCAATGCAATGTTTTGATGCCATTAGGTGGGAGATCCTGTTCAATACCGTAAGGCCTTCCAAGCCAACCTGGGCATTGTTGGTCCCACCATCGAATTGTTGCAGCCGGTATATCGCTTTCATTGCCCCTCATTCCAGGAGTATTGGAAGTGGAAGCAAGTGGAGCATGCGCTCCATGGCTGCCGTGGGCGTCGTTCTCATCGTCCTCGTGATGCAGAGACATATTTGCCTTTGCAGAGAGCACAGTTTAGCTTTGATGGAGCTCTGCTTGCTCTTTGGATATCAAACTATGGCCCCATACGTGATTATCGGTCTCATTACCGTCACGTATAGCCACATAGTTTGTGGGGTCCCATCCCCCATGATTTGCCGCACAGGTTCTTACACGACCAAAGGAAGAGCTGTGCCCTCCCCCTAACGGTACGATTATGGGGTCGTACTATTAGGATCACAGTATGGGTTTAGACTCAGTGGAAGAGGACTGAGAGGACAAAATAAGAAATAATCTTATTTTTATGTCAGAATATATACGGATTGTGGCATTTGAGAACGTTTGGGCCCATCTTGTTTTGCTGATGAGGGTTGTCCTTTCCCCTATCACCTAGTTTAATGATATTGGTTTTGCTGTTTGAATTTCATCATTACCGTTCAGTTATTTTCTTCATTTTACTTATCAACTTTAGCTTCTGCTAATATAATAGTCATCTGCCGAAAGTACGTTGTTAAAGCCCTCTAAGTTCAAATGAGTTTCCGGTCGCTATTTTCCGAGATTTCGAATCAAAATTCTTTTATTTGATCGTTTTTTTCCCTTTAATTTAATAGTAATTATCTGATCCTGATACAGGTTTCTGGCGATCTTCTTATAGTCCACTTCGGTGTTTTTTCAATATTTATGCAAGGTGTTCTGAAATCGTTATAGAATGGCAAAAATTCTAAACGAAAAGAGATAACCAAGAAAAATTCATATAAACATTGGTCCTCAAATGCTTCCTCACAAAGATACAGGAACTTGAACCGTAAAGCTTTATTTTTTTTTCATAGCACGTCCAATTTCGGAATTACTCATTTATGCGATTACCTAGTATTTTCAAAAATAGAATTTCAAAATTGGAGGTAGCTCATTATGATCTACGTAAATGGAGTTATTGACTTGTTTTCAATATGTACAGAAATGTATTTTGTTCTTGTTAGGCTCTTTTTTATTACCAAATTTTTTTTATCGTATGACACTGTTTTACTTAAGATCTATGCCTGAGCAAATAGTTGGCTCCTTGCAAAAATTTCCTATATCTAGCCGTTTTAAAGATAACTGCGAAAAAATGAATAATAACAAGTGCTTTGGGTAACAAAATGAATACATTTCACTACATAAATTCGTCAAGAATTTATAATCATTTTCAAATTTTCTTAAAGTGACAATTAACAACAAGTTTGTTATTTAAATAAGTAAAATAATTTCGTTCAAGGATACCTTCATATATTACTTCCACATTTCTTTTCAAATGTAGCTTAAGAATAACTGCTTATTTTGATATTTTTGAAAATATCGCAAAAATGTTTAGGGATGCCAAGTTCATGTGAGAGGCCGTTTTTGCTTCCAAATTGAACAGGGAGCATTAATACTCGGAAATAAACATCAAAGGCTTAGAATAACATATTTCTGGATGATAAAATCGTATCTAATAATAACAAAATATATTTCTGTATTACGTTTGAATCTAGTTGATAAGTCTGTCTTCTTCTACATATTCTCCTTCTTTTTCAAATCCTTTCTTATACCTTTTTTTTGTATTTCTTTTTATACTTACTCCTTTCTAGTTAACGTCTACTTTTCTGACCCTTTTCGAATATCAGCTTCTGAGTCTCTACCACTCCAGGCTCTCAGCTCTCTCTTATTTACTAATTTTTGAGCTCTTCTTCTTATATTTTTAACCTGGTACTTCTTATTTTCATCCGAATACCGTAATATTTCGTAGTCAGAAAACACGATAGCGTCTTCCTTAATCAACCTATTACATTAACATCTGGCCTTTTCTTACATTTACGATTTATACATAAAAATGATCGAACTGACTGACTTGATAGTAATATGAGGAAAGCCATTCGCTCTTTTTATGCTTAAAACACATGAGGCTTTTGATGAGTTTATTAGACAATACAACTAAGTAGTTAAGCAAAGCCGGTATCGGGCCACTTTCAAGGACATTGCAAAATCTCCCCACCCAGTGACAGAATATATGCTTTAATTCAACGAACTGTCTCCATCACCGAACATGGCAAACATATCAGGTAAACTGAATAGGGTCCAACACAGTTTCTCATACTACTCTTCTTTTTCTCAAATTTATGTTGTATGTTTATCTATATTTGCATTTTTTTTAAATTTCTTCTGTCGTAACCCTTTTCTTCTTCGTACAGCTCCACATTAATCTATTATAATACATCTTCGTGTTCATCTTGTTGATTCAGTATACTCCCGGTTTTTGCATTTTATTACGTTCTGGAAACCTTCTTACCTTGTGCTTGACTCCTTATTTTCTACAGTTAAAAAATTCTAGCAGCAATTCAATGTTGTGTAAAATTTAGTAAAATATTGAAATTTCTGGTACATTGTTAAAAGTCCATGGTTTTTCTCCAGTATTATTTTTTACCTGTTTTCCATGCTTAGTTTTCTGAATATCACTATCTGATTTTCATCCTATTCCGGTCTAATTTCTGTCAATAAACAGCAAATTTTTAGCTTGTCTCTAACTTCTGACCCGCTTTTTCGTTACTTTGAAATTCATCGCTTCGTTAGCATTTATAATCACTAATTTTGGCTTTCCTCTGGTGGCCACGACATCAGATTTTTTAATTTACTTTTTTGCTGATGAAATATTTTCAGGTTTTTCAACAAGTTGTCAATCCTTCCTCTTCCCTTCCCTTCCCTTTTTTTTTCGACTCTGTTCTCCCTACTTTCCTCTCTCCAAGCGTTTTGATTTTCATTTCTTCTCTCTTACCAGTTTGTGTTCTATAAAACACTGTTATTATGAATATTTCCATCTAAGTTGTTTTTATTTTTTGCCTACTATTTGATGCAAACTTGCTTACCACATAAACTAAAAACATACATTTTTTTGTTCTTCATAGCTACGCCGGAGATTCAAAGCTATGCCGGAGTCTCTTTCTCAGCCTATAGAAATGGCATTTCCATTTCATTTCCATAATAATATTTCACCCAGGTGACATTAAGGAAGGCTTAACTACACCCACAATCCAGCAGCCCACGCGAAGAATGCTATATAGATAAATCAGATAAATATTTTTATTTGCAGTGCTGTTTGACTCCAGTAATTTATAATTTATTTCGCAATAATTTGGACAAAAAATAGATGAAAATAACGTCCTCAATTACACCGAAAATTACAGTTTATATGTCGCATATACTGGAATACACAGAATACACAGGAAAACTGATTTCTTGTTCCAAATGAATATTGTTGAATTTTGAATGTTAGGCATACATATTATAAAATTCCTGCTTTTGATAACTCTCATAGATTACAATTTATAAATGAAGCTGAATTATTTTTCCTCCGAAACGGGAGACTAAAATTCACTCGGAGAATGAAATGATATATTTGGTGTGATCTAGAGTTACAATGTGACTAACCGAAAGAACTATTTCAAGTCTTATCGAGAATATTTTGGAATAAATTTTATAAGACTGATTTAATTTTTTTAATTAAATATTTAATGATTTAATTAAATATTGTAGAACTACTGTCCTTCATCAATATAAGACTGAATAAAATATGTACCTCATTCTTAATATGTTAATATGTATTCTTCATATCCATATACCCTAAAAACAATATCAACCCCTTATTCTAAAATTTACTAAAAGCCCCCGATATAAACACGGTAATTATCTGTTGGGCCCAAATTTATGTTCACCAATTTTAAACCCTCGGTATTTATTACCCACCAAACAAGGTTTCTTGGGAGAAAATGAAGCCGGGAAGATTAATACCCGTCATTTCGTTCGAAGTTCTTATTTACGGCGATAGAAAAGTATCCCAGAAAAAAGTTGACTCAATCAATAAAGGTGTGTTTTCACCTTGAAAAGGCCCCAACGTGTGGCAAGGGTCGCGTTTATAATTTCTTTGTAAGTGAATACCACGATAAATTGCTAGTTTTACGCATAATAAAGGTGCTGGTTCAAGGCGAGTCAAATAATTATTAACACGTGTTATTTGTGGTTTATTGAATACTTCAATGGGGCTCTAATAATAAAAATAATAACACTTGATAATAATACGATATTGCTTTATTCGCCAGGACATGGGGCGGTAAGACCTATCTAATAGAAATCCGTGAAACCTTCTAATTACAAGTCGCCATATTCGGGACATTGTCAAACAAACACTGCAGAGTTACTCCCTATAACAATGGAAAAAGCCCAATAGATTTATACACCACATGTTGCTTAATCTATAAAGCATAAAGGAAATTTTCTTTTATTGACTGGCCAACCTTTCCCTCGTCCAAAGTATACGTCTCCACAAAACGTCTAAATTTCCTGCAGGAAATATAGGGCTAGTTTTATTGTCGAACGAAAGATTTGAGGAATATTGGGTCGTCTTTCGAGGGCCATTTTATTTGGGCTGAAATATGACAATAGGGAAATGACTCAACTTTGTTTCGATGCAGGTCTTGATACAATTTGCAGTTTGATGCATATTTTCCAAATTATATAGATAGAAATGGAAGTGACGTTTCGTGACTAAATATGTCACATCCGGCAAGGATTTCTATTTGAATTTGCACAAAAAGCGATACAAAAACATTTGAGAGTCATAAAGTTAGTTCATCAAAAAATATAAAAAAAGACAGTTACGAATTATGAGAACTATAAACTGCAGCGAAATTACTCAAGAAAAATAGAATAAAAAATAGGGGTGTTAGAGGAAAAAGTGCCTAAGAAATAAGTCTGCAACAAAAAGAACATGCTCCGCATTAGATAGTTTCTACAGTGTGTTTTCAGTAATACAGGTCTAATAGATCTAAATTGTGCATTACTATCTCGAATATGCCCTATTGTGCAACATTTCTGGCCAAATACATATTTTTCAATGCACCCCACAGAAGCATATCCATAACTGTAAGGTCACGAGATCTTACCACCGCCTTAGAAGACCCGACTCGCCAATCTATGCATGAAGAAATCTTTAAACCAGGTATTCACAAACTATTTACTTTAGTATGATGAGGGGTGAGTCACTGCTTAACTACCTAACACAGGTAGACCTAAAAATTATCAACACAGACAACAGCCCAACTTTTGTAACTGTCAACACCAATTTTAGATCTCACGATCAGCACGAACCTTATTTCAAATAAGATCTGCAAGTGGACAGTATCCTCTGAGCAGTCTTGCTCCAATCACAAACATATAACGTTTAACCTAAAAATAGGTATCAGGCCTATGGTCACTTTTAAACATCCTAAAAGCACAAACCGGGCTTCATATCGGGAATCCCTCCAGACACAACTGAATAACATAAATATCTCCTTTGACAGTCCTGTCAACATAGAATTGGCAGCCGAGCGGCTGGCATAAGCAGCTCTTCAGGCCTATGAATACAACTGTCCAACGTGAACAAAAAAATACAACAGACAATCCTGGTGGAATAACCGCCTGGAAAGTCAGAGGGAAAACGTCCGACGACTCTTTAATAAAGCAAAAATAACCGGCGACTGGGACACTTACAAACAAGCCCTAACTAACTACAACAAGCAGATCAGGGCTGCTAAAAGAGACTCTTTGAAAAAGTGGTCAGACCAACCCTGCTAGAATCCAGGATTATGGCTTTTCGACCATAAAAATCCCTCGGAGAGGATGGGGTATTCCCGGCACTACAATCGATCAACTCGCTCCTTTACTAACAAAGCTCTTCAGAGCGAGCCTTTCATGGAAGTTTATAACAAACTGCTGATCCAGGTTGAGGGTCGTCTACATACGAAAGATGAGATGTAGGGAAAATATTCCTAAATCTCTCAGGCCAATCAGTCTAACCTCGTTTCTGCTGAAAACTTGGAGAAGCTGCTAGACCTATACATAAGGGACGGAGCGCTAACAACGTACCTCCTTAATACGGAAGAGTATGCATACCAGGCTAACAAATCAACAAGACAAGAACTCCACAACCTGACTTCAAATGGTGTCGCAGTTGGTATTAACATAGACATCGAAGGCCTTTAATAATGCACCTACAGACTCCCTCTTCAGCGCCAATAAAGCGAGCAGGATCGAACCAACAATAACCAACTGGATTCGCAACATGTTAGAATCCAAACTAATCACCGCATCATTAAACGATGACACTATCAAATTCACAACGGCGGGAGGTTATCCACATGGCGGAGTCCTTTCACCACTCCTGTGGTCCCTACTAGTGGACGACCTTCTGGCTACTTTGGAACTATGGGCAGTCGAGTTCCAAGCATACGCGGACGACATCGTTATCCTTATAAGAAACCACCCATACCAACAAACCTCCAGCACATTGCAAGAGGTGCTGGATGTTGTACACAGCTGGTTTTCAAAGAAAAACCTAGCAATAAACCCTTGGAAAACGATGATTGTGCCATTTACCCGAAGAAAGAGGCTGGACTTCTTGAAAGCACCATCCTTGTTCGGGACGGCAATACCGTTTGCCAACGAAGTAAAATTTCTAGGAGAAATCTTGGACAAATCACTCACGTGGACCCCACATGTGACTCGTACCGTTAGGAGGGCGCAGCTCTCCCTTTGGTCATGCAAGAACCAGTGCGTCAAATTATGGAGGGTGGGACCCCAACAAACTATGTAGCTATACGTGATGGTAATAAGACCGATAATCACGTATGGAGCCATAGTTTGGTATTGAAAGTGCAGACAGAGCTCCATCAAGGCTTCTCTGCAAAGACAAATGTCTCTGCATCACGGGGGCAATCAGAACGACGCCCACGGCAGCCATGGAGTGCATGCTCAACCTGCTTCTACTTCCAATACTGCTGGAATCAGATGCAGTGAAAGCGACATACCGGCTGCAACAAGTGACGAATATAGCTCCACAGCCTTTCGGTGGTGGGACCAACAATGCTCAGGCTGTTTTGGAAGGCCTTGCGGTATTGAACATGTTCTCCCACCTAATGGCATCAGAACGTGCATTGGACACTCTCTAGGTCGTCCGGGTTCCCACACGCGCAGACTGGGACGAACGAGGTGAAGATCTAGAACTGGCAGGAAGTACCTGGTACACGGACGGACCCAAAACCGACAAAGGGGCTGGCTCCGGAGTGTACGGGAGAAAGGATGTGCGGCATAGCAGAGAGCTTGGGCCGATTCTCCACAGTGATACATGCCATTGATTTGTGCGCCCGACACCAACTAGAAGAGGGAAGACACAATAGATCAATAAAGAACTGCCCGAGAGTTGTGCAGCGCTTCTAGCGCATATCTCCTTGCGCTGCAATTCCAAAACTGTTTGGAACTGCCACAGGACTTTGAATACCCTATCGCAGGAGAACGGCGTCACACTGGTATGGATCCTGGGCCATCGTGTTCACGAAGGCAATGACAGGGCCGACTCCCTAGCTAAAAGGGCGGCGGGCTCTACATTCGTAGGCCCGGAGCTGGCACTGGGAGTCCCATACTCTCTGGTCAAGGCTGAACTCCAGTATTGGAGCAATGCCAAGTCCCAAGACTGGTGGCAGAACCTATCTGGATTACACTCCAAAAAATCTATCAAGGGAAGAGGGAGGTCAAAATCCCAAGCATTGCTCATAGTAAATAGGAGACAAATCAGAGTGGCCACTGCACTGTACACAGGACATAGCCACCTAAGATCTCACATGCGTAGACACGGACTGTCCGAAGAGACGGGGTGCCGGCTGTGCTTGGAGGACCACGAGCACGTCCTATGCGACTGCTCCGCTATTGCCAGATCGAGATACTCACTGCTCAAGATGCTAACAAGATGTCGCCCGAGAGACTCATCAGATTCGTTGGGGGTCTGGGCATAACGGGTGACAACTAGTGTAGTTAGCAAATGGCATTTTGACGTCAATTAGCAAAGGCAATTTTGACGTCAAGCCGCCATTGCTTTAGGCAACTCGACGTCGGAAGACAACGTTGCCGCGATCACGTACCGACTCCCTTCTACACCTAAATAAGGAATTCAATTTCCGTTCGGGCCGACTCCAACTACGTTTTAGGCAGAATAGGTCATGATGAATGACGCATTTTTAGGAGTTTTTCTGACCGAGCAATATTTTAGGTGCAAATATTTTTACTTTTAACTACAATAAAATTGACCAATTTATATCACCATGCGGCAGCAACGGCACCTTGCAGTTTTTGCCACGCCACTTTGGCTAAAATTAAGGCCAAAATCGGGGGAAAAATGTCTCAAAGGATGTAAAAATACAAATTTAGGATATTTGGAAAAATTCATTATAACATTTGGGCTAAAATCAGTTAAAAATTACTTAAAGTGTCTAAAACCGCAATTTAAGAGTTTCTGGACAAACTAAGATTGGGATTAGGGTCAAAATGAGTTAAATAAAACATGACAATGATTAAAAATTTATATATTAAAAACAAAGTTATATATTTAAAAACAACTTTATGTAAAAATATAATAAATTTTGATGTTTTATGAAAAAGTCAGACTGGGGTTAAAGCCAAAATCGGCGAAAATGACTCAAGCTGTGCAAAAATACAAATTTGAAGGGCAAACCATCTAAAAATAAAAACTAAAATTATCTGGAAAAATTCAGGTTAGGACTAGGGCGAAAGTTTTAAGTTATTGAAAAAACTAGGGAAGACTTAGAATTGCGACTAAAGTCAGATAAAAATGATCCATTGTATCAAAAATATACAATTATGTTGATATTTGGTTAAAATTAAAACCAAAATCGGTGAAAAATGACTCAATGTGGCTAAAAATAGATATTTGGAAGGACTGCACAAAATCGTGTTAACGGTGTAACTAAAATCAGTTAAAAATTACTAGAAGTGTGAAAAATTTTGGTTGGGGTTAGGATCAAAACAGGTTAAAAACATCAGACAAGGCGACTGAAAATGCAAATTACTAAAATCGATAAAATATGAACAACTTATCTAAAAATTTAAATTTCGATGTTTTAAGAGAAAGTTATATTTATATTTATTAAGGCCAAAATTGGTGAAAAATTATTCAAAGTGTGTAAAAATACAAATTCGGAGAGTCTAGAAAAATTCAAATTTATAATATTATGACCAAACATCACTTCAAAATTACACAAAGCGTCAATCATCGTGTGCACAAACCACTTTATCTAACAATGTAAATTTCTAGGTATTATGAGAATGTCAGATTAGGATTAACACCAAAATCGATAAAAAATTATTCAGAGCGAGTAACAATACTACTTTGAAGGGTCTGGAAAAATTCACATTAACATTCTGGCCAAAATCAGGTTAGGATTAGGGTCAAGAGTGGTTAAACAATTACACAGAGCGTTTAAGAATGCAATTTGGACTATTTTGTTAAATTCAGTTTAGAATTAGGACTAAAATTGTTTAAATGACCAATTGCATCTCAAAATCAATAGATCAATCAATCTCAAAATATCAATTTTGATGTAGAGATGAAGATTCAGATAGGTCAAAATACGTGAAAAATAATTAAAAACGTGTAAAAATACAAATTTGGAAGATTTGGAAAAAATTATCGGTTAAAAATTAATCAAAATATCTAAAAATGCAAAGGTATTTGGAGAAATTCGAGTTAAAATTAGGAGTAAAAAATTTCGATGTTTCTTGGAAAAGTCAGGATTGGAGTGAAGCTTAAAATCAGAGAAAAATGGTTCAAAGTGTGAAAGTACAACATTGGAATTTATATCACCATGCGGCAGCAACGAAACCTTGCAGTTTTTGCAATGGCACCTTGCTTTCTCTGTGATATATGGTGTATAACAATCATTTACGTTTAACTTTTAAAACGTATTACTTATCAAAAATTACAAACGCATGTTCTTCAAAATATATTTGAAAAACTTCCAACAAAACGCAACAAAGATAACAAAAGCCTTCAAAAACTCGCAGCATTTAGTGAATAGCATTTTTTATTAAAAAAAATAAATGTATAACAAATCATATTATAAATCCGGCTCTAATAATTTCTAGGGCAAAAGAGGTAAAAGACCTCCCACATCTGCTTCAACAAATCTAGCTAATTGTGACCGAAAATTTTAAGAGTTATTGCTGGCAGCGTCGCGCAGGCGTTTTGCACTCTCCCTAGTTAACGAATGGACAGTCGATGGTAGGCAATTGCCAATGTTATGTAGGTTGTAGGGTAGGTCAAGTTTGGTTATCCGTATACATCTGCTAGGCCTCCTTAATTCAATTAATTGTGTTCAGCATTTTAGCATTTGTACCTTTGAGCACAGGTACAAATGTACCACACTAACGGTAGGGTAGTATATGCATACCCTACTCACTCTGCTACTACGCACCTGCTCTTTGTTTTTTAGAATTCCTAAATTTCAGTCATCTCTTTTCTGGCTAATCCGATTCCCGGGTACTATTTGTTTGTGCCCACTTCCCTAAGGTCTTTTAGTATAGAAGCTACTACTGTACTTGAAGAAAATTTGCTTTCTTGGCATACTTCAGCTGTTAGTTATAGGCCGTTATGTTAGGTTAATTAATAATTATTTATTATTTTATAGTTGGAAGATTATGTCGGCATTACGTCAGAACTTTCAAAGAATTGCAAAATAGCTATTTACCTAGCAAGTGCGGGAAGTGATGCTTTACCGCACGCTGATTGCAACGACCAAACGCCGCCTAGCGGAGTTCGGTCAGCAGTCGTGTGCGGTAGAGCACTTCCGGTACAGCGGTAGAGTCAATTTCCTTTAATCTTTTTCGTCTTTCTAGTTTACTTCTTTAAATTTGCGTGCGGTAAACTTTTACCGCACGCCTGTCAACGTCTTGAAATTATTTATAAGTGTTAGTGCTTCTACAATAAGTCACTGGAAGATCGTACCTAGTTGCTGCATCTAAAATTTCATCTGATAACACGGTTCTGATTATATGCTTTGAAGATTTTTGTCCCTACTTCTATTTTGTCTGTAAATTTATTTTTAAAAACACCAAAACTAACAAGCGAAACATTTTGTACTTCCATTGTCTTTATTATGTTTTTTACAGGACGTTTCGAGAAGTGGAATCTCTGCTCGCTTGCAAGTGAAACTGAGCATTAAGCTCGAGGCTACTTGTTTATGTACTAACACAGCTAACCACGTCCGGCATTCCTATTGTTCGGTTTGTCGCCACCGGCTCGCGCCAAGCGACCAGCACTTGTCCGCCGTATCAAGGATGCCATAACGAAGAGACGTCGCATCTTGGTTTACTAAACTAGAAAGAAATTCAGAGGTTACGAGAAAGTAAAGATCAAGTTTACCAAGGAGGAAGAAAACTTCCACGTCCTTTGCACAGCGAGGGATAGCCACAATGTTCCAGTGGGTTTTCGTTTAAAATCAACAATCCCTGGTCATCGAGCTTGCCGCATTTCCCTCAGAGCCAACCATGGACTTATTCGGTGTCAAATCAGCTACCACAGATGGAAAAATTCACAGCTCCTGGACGATATCCTACATGGGTTTGAAGAAATTAAGGAATTTACACTGGAGGAAGACCACCCCCCCGAGACCACCCCCCTGAACTGAAAAAGAAGCTGACCGAAAAGCACAATGACAAGCTTATGAAGCTTCAAAGAAAGGAGACAACAATTGACCACCACCAGCAAGGCCAGAGGACAATAGTCAACATACCATCGACCATCTTGAGTTCCAAAGAAGAAAAACTGCAGGGCAAAGGATTAAACTTTGCAATTGCTCCAAAATCCTACGACGATACAACGATACTCCAGGGGCCAGAAAAAGAGGAACTCAAGTGGAAAGTCACAACACTATTGGACAAACCACAACACCCACAGAGAAATATCACCAAAGAAGAGGAGTTAGCCATGAGGAAACTGCGGAGAGACAAGTCAATCAAGATCCTTCCAGCTGACAAAGGAAATGCAACCGTCGGCGTCGTCATGGATGCCACACAGTATAACGGCAAGATATAGGAGATTCTGACGAAAGGTAAATATAAAATACTACCTAATGACCTGACTAAAAGAGTTGAAGGACAAATCAACAGAGCCCTAAAAAAATATGAACGTCACATTCCTGGAGGCTCTAGGAGGTCTCTCACTCCACACCGTAGTAAACCACCACATCTCTATGGGTTACCTAAACTTCACAAAACAACTATGTCCCTAAGGCCAATCACAAGCTCTAGAGACTCGCCAACAAGTTCTCTAAGTACATTTATCTTTCAAATCACGCAAATTTTGGTTGGAATAATAACCTCCTTTGTACAAAATTTTTAACACTTTGTTAGTATTCTTAAGAACATAGAATTGGGTGATAGGGACACATTTGTGAGTTTCGATGTAGAAAGCCTTTACACCAACTTGCCGTTGGAGGAATCGTTGGATATCGTCGAAGTCAGGCTGAGGGCGAACGCATCTTTGAAGCAGAGAATATCGCTACCTGTGGAGGGGGTGATGGACCTATTGCACTACTGCCTCAACGACTCATACTTTCAGATTAAAGATCAGTTTTTTTAACAGGAGGATGGGCTTCCGATGGATTCATCACTGTCACCGGTTATGGCAAATATTTACATGGAATGATTTAAAACACTCGCCAAAAGCTGCGCGTAAACCCAAAGTCTGGCTCCGGTATATCAATGACACTTTTATTGTGTGGGACGGAAATTACAGGCATTTGCAAGAGTTCCTGAGTCATTTAAATAATATAAGACCAACTATAATAACTACTGCCTGTCATTTCTGGATGTACTGGTGAGTAAATCGAAGGATCATATAACCACTTCTGTTTACCATAAGCCCACGCGCACGGGACAGTTCAAACCATCATGCATCAACAAAAATGGGAATAATTAAAACTTTTTACAGGCGCGCCGTAGCAATATGCAGCGACAAATAATCCATAAATTTTGAATTTCAGAGTATTAAAGAGGATTCGATGCAAAATGGTTATACGGAAAAGACTATCTTGAGGGCTTTTACGGAATGTAACAGGGAAAAGCCTCGGCAAAACAGCGAGCACAAACTTCATCTATTTACTATACCATACATAAAAGAAACTTCAGAGAAACTTCGACGCATCGCGAAAGAGCACAACGTACGAACCTGTTTTCAAAACTGAAAATACATTAAGAAGCGTACTTTCTAAAACCAATCCGGAAAATTTAAATCCGGAAAAAGATTGTATTTATCAGATCCCGTTTTAGTGTGGCATGTGGTACATAGGAGAAACCAAGCATCCTTTGCAGAAACACAGAACTCCTACGAGAAGAGTCAGTGCTGGTCGCTTGACCAGCGACGGTGGCGACGTTTGGTTCAATAGGAATGGTGGGCGTGGTTAGCTGTGTTAGTACATAAGCAAGTAGCCTCGAGCTTAATGCTCAGTTTCACTTGAAAACGAGCAGAGATTCCACTGCTTCGAAACGTCGTGTAACAAATTCAATAAAGACAATGGAATCAACCAATCAAACTGTAATTAATCTGAACTTATTTTGGTTTAACTCATGAGAACAAAATAAATGCATGGTCTGGTAGTTAAGGCTCCTACTTTGTGAACATGTGAATACCGTTGAGGACAATTTTTTTTTTATTCCTCGGCGTGGATTTCCTACGAGCGCATGTGTATTAATTTTGTTGTCTTCTATAAGTTCAGTTAAATATGAACGTGGGTTAACCTTTACACGCAGGCACGTGTGGTAGACACGTATTGCCCTTTACACGCAGGCACTTAATTAATAGTGCTAAATGTCCTCCGAACCCTAAAGCGTTCAGATAAGTATAGAAAAGCGCAATCAATTTATTTCAACTCAGCAAAAAACAACACAAGAAAAATAAAATTAGGCAAAAGTACCGCTCAGATTAATAAAGCTTCATATTGTATGTAATTTGGCTTGTGTGCGGTAAGGCGACTTTACCGCACGCAAAGGACAGTTGGACAACTATGATTTACACCTACTTCGATGTCGGAATTGGTGCACAATTAGGCGGAAGGCGGAGAAATGTTATTTCAGGTTTTGGTCTTAAAGATGACAAAAATCAAAAAATTGGATTGCAATTGAAACAAAATTGATAACAATTCGATATATTTTCTGTAATAAACTAGCCAAAAAATGGCCCAAAACTATAAAGAATTGACATTAATATGACGCGCTTGACAAGGGTTTCACAGATGACATTGCCCAAATGACAAGATACTTTTCCAAATTTTTTTCATAATATATGACATAACGCCGGTAAGAGGCTTTTCGCGATTTTAGAGCTACAAACTTAGCAATGTTGTCGCACAATTCGCTTAATAATATTTGTTTATTATTTTCTGGGATATGTTTTTATGTCTTAAAAAAGTTTTTAATCGAAGAACCGTAAACGAAAACTTGGCAGGAGAAATTGCTCAGAAGAAGAAATGCTGGTCGAAATGTCCTTAGTTAGACTGAACTTTTACAGAGGACTCTGAGCAATACAAAAATTTTCACTGCTTTATTATAATCTGTGCTTCTCACAATAAAATTGGAAGTAAGAAAAAGTACTATTGTACATGCCTGAAGCCTAGAGATTGTCTCCGATTAGAACAAGTTCTACTTTCCAACCAATTTATGGTCCAATCCAAGAATCTCATACAATTTACCGTATGATACTGTCCTATTTCAGTTGTTCAAGATATTGAACTATAAGAGAAATTAAGAAAAACAGTAGACAAACAAATTAATTTAACGAAAAAGAATCCTTTGTAGAAAAAACTTTTTTCTACAAACGTCAAATAATGACGCATTTTAGAGCTCATTAGAGCATAATGACGCTCTTTTTTGAGGATCAGAATAGAGTTTACTTTTCCGCGCGTTGCCCGGGACAGCAAGCGAAAATAGCATATTGTTTAACGAGTGACGAAAATAGCATTTTCTCTCGCAAGAGAACAGTTTACCAACCGAGGCGAAGCCGAGTATGGTAATGTTCTCGAGCGATAAAAAATTCTTTTTTTGACGAGTAAAACACTATACTTTTTCTTCGACCATGCTAACATTAAGTCTTCATTAACTTTAACAACAATCTCCATAGAGTATTTCTTTCAAAAATTAAGCCGCGTCACTGTCAACGTGACCCCTCGATTGTCAGTTTGGTCAAATTCTTTGATTCACTTTTCTGAGGCCCGGACAAGCAAAGTATTCATGTTTTTGAATGATATCACGATTTTCCATGGTGTTTTATAAGATTAAATCAGTTAAATCGCATTTAATTGGCGATATACAGGCGAAATTATAACAACTTACTTTCGTCACTAGAGAAGAAAGTTAACGTTATGGGATTTTCTCTCACTAGAGACGAAAGTTGCTTTTTCGGCTAGGGCAAGGTATGACGAAAGTTTTTTATTTTTACATGGTCGTAGAAAAAAATTTTATTTTGTTGTCAATAGCAACTACCACCACTCAACGAAATATTTAAAACGTCATTGATTTAAATTTTCAAATTGTGTCTTCAGTTATGCTGAGTTGTGATTCACATTATTTGAAATTGATCGTTTGCAGAAAAAATGTTGCATTACGAGCAAAAAGTAACTTTTTTGCTCTCGAGTGATTGCCGCATCCGAGCAGGAAAGTTGTATTTTTCGCTCTTAATATATAAATAACTATTAACATTTTACTTCAAAAGGTGTAAATATTATTTATCGAAAATGTATGCTATGGTCTAAATAGCCACAAATTCTTATTTTTAGCAATTTTCATCCCATCCGAATTGACATTCTTCAATTCCAGAAAAAGTTCTTACTTATTTATTATCACTTTATCCTTTAGCTATAAATTTTCCCAGTAACCAAACAATGCACTGGCCTATGCTTTCGAAATAATCCGATACGCTTTTTATAGGTTTTATGGGCTCCGGGGCCCCATTCTCGATTCGCTCGTTTAGTATCTACCGAATATGAAATAAGCCCTCCATGTACCGGGTGAGTAAGGAGTCCCAGGGCTCTGCAGTTTTGAGCCCCTCGACTTCCTCAAAATTTATTGTTTAGTTGCATCGGTTGGCTAATTAAGTTCACAATTGTAGCTTACAGGAATCGGTGAAGGGAGAAGAGGAAATTAAATGATTGAAGGTCCGCCTGGCTGCCTAGGCACGCAAATTCCGCAAGGAACATGTTTGCCAAACGTGACTATGCTGGATTTTGTAATGGAGCTGTAATTTTCTTGTGCTGGGAAACTGGAAGAACAGGGGGCTGGGCGTCAATATTTGCAGACTCATAATGACAATATCAACTTAATTAAGCGACTGAAAGTTGGAAGTTAATATAATCTTTTCGTTTCGATTCGGATATGAAAACTCCACCCCAAGGTAACAAAATTCTGGAGAAACTAATATCGCCTACATTTGCTATGCGTGTCTGGATGAATTGGACGCGTGAGACCCATAAAATCAGAGTCACAACGAGGCAAATCGTATATTTGCAAACCCCCCGGAGCCGACGAAGTGCCTTTACAATTAAAACGTCCCTAATTTGTATCTGTCTACTTGTTCCAGTGAAAATTATAAGGTCGCTTCAAGAAAATTTAATTGCCGAATTACCTGGGTCTGGGTGCTCTGACGTTTTGAGCCGCCTTTATGATGAGGGTGCACCCGGTATGAGCAAAGAAAGTCTTACTAGAATGGTTATTGGTTCATATATAAGCCGGGGCAAAACGTGCAAGCTAAACTAGGTTAGCTAGGAAGTTTTTACTCAGTATGATTTACTGAGTTTTAATTAAATTCTCCTCTAACGAAATAGTCTTTACTGTTTATTTGTGCACCTAAAAGTGACGTTTTAGTGCTTCCGGGTTTTTGGTCGAAATGGGGCGATTTCAATCTTCTGTGAACTTAAGAAATATAATAGGAGCGAAATTAGTCAGAAAAGTAGACTTTTCTTCGAAATAACTTCAAAGCATGTTCTAAAAGTGTCTAAAAATCAACTTCCAATGGGGTTTATCTCCAAAACTATTGAAAACACGGGACGTTCTTTTATGGGAGGTGAAAGAGGACATCAAGAAGACCAAGAAACTGTTGGATTTATACCAATCTGCATACTCTTCTAAAGTTACAAATGGTCAAAGTTGGAAATTGAGACAAAAAAAAAGAATACCTCCCCGCTTGGTAAATTTCAAAAACGATTTGAAAGAAGACGTCAAGAGAACAAGAAATATTTGGATTTACTCCAATCGGTACAGTCGTTCTAAAGTTACAGGCGGTCAAAGTTGATAATTGAGAGAAAAAAACCCAAACAAATAAGGGCGACTTTTACAAGTTCAGTCTAGACTTAGAGTTTGAAGATAACGAAAAATTTGATAAGGAATGCAATATACGTCAAATCTGGAGTTTAAATTTAGGTAGGGTTCAAACTTAACTTGCAAAAGTGACACTAATTGCGTCATCAGAAAACAACTAGCCATGAATAAATTGCACTATAATCCATTCGGTTATTACTGTCGTCAAGTAGGCGTTGGAAATCTGACATATTTCACCCGATATAACATGACTGACAGTGACAGTGATTAATAATTAGTTTGAGGTTAAGGTTATTGTTTACTGTTTTGCTCACAAAGTTGCCAGATAATTTCATTAGTTCAAACTTTTAATAAGAATAACCTAGAATGTAGTAAAAAATGGGCCGGGGCTCAACGCTAGCAAGAATATTATATTTTATTAATGTATTTTAAAAATGAATCTTTCACAACCATAATAGTTGAGGCTAATAAGTTTATAGTGTGAATGTGATATGAGTAATATACAAAAAATGCAAGTGATTGTATGTATGTATAAGAAGTTGGCTTTTTGGACGAAAAGAAATGACCGCTGACAGACCAATGATGTGTCTGTCAAAGGCAATTGAAAACACGAAAATGGGAAAATGGGATGTAACTGCTGTAAGCTTAGGTACATATCTACTTACGTATTAATAGTTCTAAAATTGCATAGTTTTCGGGTGTCGTGTCTGATATCAAACATTATCAGCATGGAATCATTGGATTCATAAGTATTATTTCCAGTCCTCAAACATCCAATAACTGAAGAATGTAGGTATAGAGCAGAGCAGAGTTTATGCTTACCCCAAAAATATTGGAAACTTCAAACAGCAAGGTCATAGAGGGCAATTCTGGGGGGAGGTTTCTTCTGAATTGGAGTCACTTTTATGGTTACTGATTAGTGTTAATTACTTTTCGCATCTTTTTGTTAGGATAACACAGTTTTTTTAATAACAAAATAAAAAATGAACGTGTTATGTGTAAAAAAAATCGGCAACCGCGAAATTTTAATGACACGTCTTGACAAGTTTGCTTTGACGACAAGTAAACAAACAATCGCAATCGATGTTATACCGGAGAAATTCCACGGCATAGGTTGATGCCAAAAACAACTGAATGGATTATATTAAATTATTAGTCCTCATTTTCCGTTCCAGTTTTATCTGTAACATTTTTAATTAATTTTAGTATATTAATCAGCACTTATTATTTCTTCCATCGGATAATAGTATATGATCCAACAAGCAAATAATGAAAGCCTTCATTCTGGAAGGTGATGCTGGTCACCTGAAAGAATTGGTGCTTTTTATAAATGATGAGTCAAGGTACTTTAGACATATAGAGAACAGCTGCACATATTTATTTCAAGTTTTGTATGTGGCCACAAATGCGTTTAAACTCTATTTCTAAAATATCTTCACCTTTGTGGTGTTGACGGTTCAACTGAAAAGGAGTACCAACTTCGGTTACATTATAAATAATTCTTATACGGCTTCTTATAAAAAATGATCATGAAAGTAAGATAATTTCTTAGTTTAAATATTCTGTAAGCTGTTAAAGTTTACTGCTGTTAAAGTTTGAACCCTACCTAAAGCTAAACTCCAGATTTGACTTATTCCACTGTCGAACAAGGCTGAAGGAAATTCAATAATGGATCCCGATTCAGAAATGGATCCCAGTCCGGGGCACCCCTTAAGCGGGGAGAGGGTGCGAAGAATCCTCCCGTCTGTAAAAGCGAATAAAATACAGTTGTACAAGGAAAAGACAAAGATCGCTATGTGGAACTTGCGTAGCTTATAAGATGGCTTGGTGCCGGAACCCACAAAACTTCGAAGAGTGTCCTCTGTTACTCGAGGGGCTACGATCCCAGACGCCAATATGGAGTGGCTATACATATTTCCCCTGAATTAGAAAAGTGCGTTATTGATTTTGTTCCGCTAGAGGATCGCGTGATGCTCCTGAGGCTACTTATTACCCACAGAGTGATGAATGTAATCCAAGCGCAGTGGAGGAGTTCTACTCCACATTGGAATGCGCTTTAAATCTAACGAAAAATGGAGAAATAACAATGGTTTTGGGCGACTTTAATGCTAAGATCGGGAGTAGTACTGCAGACGAGATAACAGGAAAATATTTACTGGGAACACGTAACGCTAGATGAGATCGTTTGGCACAATTCTGCATAGAATCTCCATCTACCAATAACTAACACTTTTTTCGAACAGCACCCTCGAAGGCTTTACACCTGGAGGTCTCCGGCTGATCGCCATAACCGAATAAGTAGAAACCAAGCAGATTTCGTCCTTGTTAAAAACTATCTCATGAAATTCGTAACCACAGCGAGAAGGTACCCGGGTGCCGACTTCAACAGGGACCACAACCCCGTTGTGATAAATTTTAAGCTTCGCTACTTCAAAAAGATTCAGCGAAGAATCAGACTGAAGCGAATAAATATCAAAAAGCGTGGAGAGCCTGTGGTGCGGATACAAGCTAGCGAGAAACTGGAGATGCGTCTACAAACAGCCGATCATCGTGACGGAAATGATGTGGAACCCCGATGGAGTATGCTGAAGGAGGCCCTTATAGATACCCGGGAGCTAGACATAGGCTATACGGAGAGCTCTGCTAGGCACCGGTGGATGACGGATGAGATCCTACTTATGGACGACGGAAGAAGAGAAAAGGCCAGAGACGTGGATCGTTAAAAGAACTGAATTTAAGGCTGAGAACAGAGTGCCGGAAGGCTACATGATAAGCACAACCTGTTCAGTCTTCACAAAAAAAATCAAGGAGTTTACCAATACGCAGCATACACAGCAGCATGGTGTTTTGGGAGATCCCAATAGCAGAATTTTGGTGGCCACTGAAGAAAAGAGAAAACAATGGGAGGAATATGTGAAGACCCTCTTTAACGATGTTCGACCTAAAAAACATCCTAAATGTTACGCTGTTAATTCGTCTAGTCCTGGAATCACGAAAGAGGAAGTAATACGCGCTATCAGGCTTCAAAAAAGCGACAAGGCCGTGGGACCTGAGCAGGTGCACGCAAAAACGCTCAAACTCATGGCGGATGCAGATGGGGAGGGCCTACTCTTCCTCACCTCTCTTTTTAATTCTATATATCAGACTGGAGGAATCCAGTGAACTAGCTAAACTCGACGATCATCATCATAATCAAAAAACCGAATGCTTCCCACTGCGATGACTACTGCATGATTAGCTTGATGACCCATGTCCTCAACGTATTCCTCCATATCGTCCACACACGTGTATATGCCAGACGCGAGGGACAGATTGGTAGCACGAAGTTCGGATTTAGGAACGGAATGTTTGTTTGACTACCGTAAGGCATTCGACTGCGTTTCGCACCAGACACTTGCTGAGATCCTCAAATCCATTGGTGTTGACGAGGGAGACCTGCGCATTACCACCCAACTATTTATATTGGTATAAGACGGCGAATGTCAGAATAGAGGGCGAAATATCTGAAGAGGTAGAGACTCGGAGGGGACTGAGACAGGGTTGTGTTCTGTAGCCCCTTCTTTTCAATATATATTCCAAAACTATTTTTCGTGAAACTTTGGAGGATGCGCAAGAGGGCATCAAGATCAATTGCATTTGCGTTAACAACTTACGCTTTGCTGATTACACGGTCGTGTTTGCTGACAGCCTGCCGCATCTCCAGAACATGATGAACCGTATTGTCGAAGCAGCGTATACGGAATTCAAATGAACGTTGCCAAGACCAAGGTTGCTATATTCTCCGAGACACCAAAACTAGCAACCCTCAGAATTAACAACGCGGTTGTACAACAAGTTTCGGCTCTAAAATATCTTGGCGCGCTCATCAACGAAACCAATTACCCTAAAGTCGAGATTCTTGCAAAGATCGAACAAGGTCTTTCCTTGCCGCGACCTGAGTTTGCAGCTGCGTGTGCAAATGCTACGCTGCTATATTTTCCCGGTCCTATAGGGATGTGAGAGCTGAACTTTTAATGAAACACTGGAGCGTCGGATCAACGCGTTTGAGATGTACTTATATCGACGTATTGTGCGCGTATCCTGGATAGACCGAATAACCAACGAAGAAGTACTCAAGCGGATGAATAAAGACAAATAAGTATTAACAACAATGAAAGAAAGAAAACTGCAATACATCGTTCAGATCATGAGAGGAGAGCGATATGAAATAATCCACCTTGTTATTGAGGGAAGTATCGACTGCAAAAGATCTGTGGGCTGACGGCAGAATTCGTGCCTGAAGAATCTGAGAAGATGGTTTGGTCGAACGTCTATTGAGAAATTCAGGGGTGCAGTTTCGCGCAACATTATAGCCAGTTGGATTGCCAACCTTCGGAGGAAGACGGCCTCGTAAGAAGAAGAAGAAAAAGAAGGAGCTGTTAAAATATTTGATTTTGATATTATGTTCAATTAAATGCTTTTCGAATGCACGTAGAGTATCAAATTATGCATATTTTTGTTCAATTACTCTCGCATTTTTTATAGGAGTTTTTTAAATTTCTAAGATGAGCAACGAATTTGAATAACCCGTAAATTGTGTAAAAGAAGATAGACAATTAAAGGGGCCATAAACCTTAAAGAAAATATAAAATCTTACATATCATTGAATTTGCGATAAAAACGAAAAAATTGTGATAATCAGCTTTTCGAGATTCAATTCTAGTAGCCTAAATTAACGTAAATATAGACATCTGAAGTTGATAATGCTTTAGAAAAATCGTAAAATCAGAATTAGAATTGAACAACACAACTGTGTGCAATTTAACACAATTGTGCAATTTATTTTAGATTATCGTGTCACACAAGGTCATGAAAAAAATAAAAACTATTTTCGTACAATCAGATTTTTTTTTATAATTTTTAGTTGTACTCAAAGTGGTAGAAATTTTGAAAATTTTTGAGATGTAGTTACAATGTGCCCTAAAATTCACAACCTTGTCCCAGTTTAATCAAATTTTTATCTCTATCGGTTTACGAGATTCCATTGATGAGCGGCGAAATTGAATAATAAGTATTTGATGAGTTAATTGGAAAATTTTGATATTGCACAACTTGTTAAATTATCAGTTTTTCACAAGAGATTACTGGATTGTCAGATTTTATCATACTTATAGCTACATTTAATATATTAATACCATACTAAGAGTTTTTTCGTCAACATGACGTTTCCTTAAATTATCAAATTTTAATAAACCTACGATTTTTTTCACAGCAATGTAAGTTGGATCTTCTGTTTTATGTAATGTGTCAAGAAAATATATAAACTACGTCTCTACTGTGATTGTATTATCTTCTTCATTGACTGTTTTTAATTACTTCGTAATTTAAATTTATATTTGACCCCATAAAATTATTGTAACATTCACTAGTTTACAAAAGTAAATGAAATTTTTTAATACGGTTATTTTAAAATCTTAATGGCCTACAAGTTTATTGAATTATTAGACTATAAGGCCACTAGAATCTATGGGGTCATCAGATTGTTGAAAATTTGTTAGATTTGAGTTCATAAGAAGCCATTAACAAAAACTTTACATATTGAACGTCCTTAAAGGTGTCGGTAATAACATTAAGGACGTTCGAACTCTCTTCTAGTTAATTCATTAGCAAAACCCACAGAAAACGTAACGCCGGAAATAAGTATCATTTCCGATAAATAGGAAGAAAACATGAATCCCAGAAATTCTTTATTGTTTTAAATAACTATGTACTTGTAGAAAGTATTGCGGATCCACTTTTCCAGAAACCGCAAAAAGATTATGCAACAAATGATTAGTCGGTATTGCTTACCTGGCAATTTCTTTAAAAAAATTCTGAAAGCTTTCAAAGTGTAAGAAATTTTCGTCAAAAATCATTCGTCAGATAGTTCCTAGCTTCAGCAAGGAAGTAGAAACATTACTTCCAGAAATTATTTATTGTTTTAAATAACTATAACATGAATAAATTTGCGTGTTCTGTTCGAACTTCCTTAATAAACCAATTCAGAAATTGGAGGGCAGTTTTTGAGACCGTCAGAACGGGTATAAATTTAAACCTGCAGTGCGTAGGTAAAATTAAAAAAAAATATGTATGAATAAAAATAAATTATCTGCACAAACAGCCTGAACTAATAATATTTCTTAAAGAAACATTTGTCACAGGTGGCCTCTAAAATTTTGGTTCCAACCATGAGTCGAGTATTCTAACGCTCTTATGGTATCTCCCTGAAAAAGCATTATACTACCTCAATTTTAAACTCACGACCTAAAAGATAACATGTGAGTTCCTGAGTTTTGAAGCTTTCCATGTCTATTTTGTCTATTTTTTCTTTTCAAGAAACCCCCCCCCCCCAAAAAAAAAACGCTGTAACAATTGAATAGTCGGTTTTGCTTTTCTGGGGTATACGTATTTTTATTTGTAATTAATCCCACTCAAATGGCAAATCTCCTACTCACCTACCTATTTGCAGGATTTTTCTTTCTTCAACTATTTACCTAATGCTTACACTTAGTATTTTGAATTTGATCGATTTAATACTAAATATAATTTGGCACAATGTACTTTGAACAATGTTTAGCAGCCAATTTCATAATCAAATTTAAAGTTCCTTTAATCTGAAGTGTCATCAAGATGTGACATCTATTTAACTTGTATCAGGGAAAATGACACATGCTGGGAGTTATTTTAGTTAAAGGGACTTTAAATTTGATTATAAAATTGGCCGTTAGACATTTATTGACTTTGTAACCGGGTACATTTTCCTAATTTTTCCAATGTCAGTTTACCGGTTATATCTACCGGTAGATCGCTGGTAATTCCACTTATACCTGAATTTAAGCCATTTTACGGTCAATTAAGAAACGATTTGATTCACCAATGACATTTTTTTTAATAGCTGTCAATCTCAACGGTAATCTTGTTTGGTTTGTTATTATTATATTACTGTTCTTCTTATAGCGAAATCGACATTATTATGATAATTTTTATTTGGAAGAAGTTGTTTTGTTAGTTGTCGTAATCCTAGGTACCTACCCCAGTTATGATTTTTTGTGGAAATCAGGCACATTTTTAACGTGGGACACATAACATACGCATAAGACGGTATGCATTGTATAAATCAGTGTTAAACAAACCTGCTTATGCCCTCCTAGATACCTACTATAAATGCTTGAAGAACTAGGCTAGAACCAGTTCTTAAAATGGACCCATCCTCTCCTCCAAAAACCGGCTTCCATGGTCTCAACGTCGAGTTGTCCATTACAATTTACAATTACTATTAATTATCACCAACTGCAAAAATAAACAACACGACTAGGTAGTTATAAAATTTAAATTTAGAAATGTTCATTAAATTTCAGACTGTAAACTGTAAAAACATTTTTGCGTTCTGTTTGTTAATAGAAAAGCCTCGGGCACGAACTGTCAATACTGACATTTTCTCCTTTAATCACCGAATGTACCGTCTAGACCGGTACATTCGGTGAGCTACCGGTAGCGAACCGACAATTCCACCGGTTAATTTAGAAACGGTCACTTCCTGGTATATGGTGAAAATTTAAACGAAATGGTAGCTGACCGGTTTAACCGGTGGATCCACCGGTGAGTTTTGGAATTCGCCCTATGGGAGAAATCCAAAACTCACCGGGTCATCTACCGGTTAAGCTGGTCACGTGATGGCCATCTAGCTATTCAATGGATTAAGCAGGTGACTGACCTACCTAGCCTGTAGATGGCCTGGTGAGTTTTGAAATTTGCCATCTTTATACAAGGATAAATCAAGGACTCTAGACAGTACAGGACAGCTTACTACCATCAAAACATAGGCCTAAAATAGTGACGACTAACCCCAACAAACCTGAACTAACGAAAACATCTGGTGTCCGTGGGTCACTCGAATTTATAATAAATTGAAACGGCATATGCTTCTTCTATTTAATGCTAAAAAATCAATTATCTATCAAGTAACAAAAAATGTTCAGGATAGCTGCAAAATGTGTTCCTGTAAATATAGCAATTTGTGTGTTGCATGGACCGGGCTATAAAGAATCGCTTTTCGGCATTTTTGCGATCCAGCTAGCGACCCGTTAATTCAGTTAAGTGATTAAACGCGTATAAATAGATGCGCTCGAAATGCGGCCATAATTATAATACGCTAGAGAGCGCTGTTCTATTTGGAATCCGGGGCCTAATTGACATTTGCATGGGCGGCTACAAGCCACTGCAATTATGCCCAAATTGCTGATTGTTCCAGATTTCAATCGGCTTAATATTCACGCACTATTTTCACTCACCCAATCAACATATTAAGCGACGCCGCTGCTCCGTGCCCGTTTCCTGATATCAATTTAGCTTCAAGTCTACCATCAGCCACGTACCCAAGCACGACAGATATCCTTCTTTGAAGTAAAGCTGGTTTACTCTTCCTCTTTTAGTTTATCCCTCTGCTTTTGTTGCCAGACACGAAACAGGATATAGGAATTCCACTCCACTGTCAAGCCATGTAAATCAGATGACTTATTAGGGTGTCAGGGCCTTTCAAATGTCGAGGTCGTCGGGATTTTTCTAAATATCGCCCTTTCATTTACCGAATGATTTATGCCGCACAAACGTGACGCGAGAACGCCTTTATCAAATATTCACCTTTGAAACGTTAATGCCTAGATATCAGAGACCGCATTAGTGGAATAATGGTATCTATTAAACGCTAGCAAATTAATATATCGCCGCGGATCAGTCATAAAAGGATTTTCCACCTGACCGGAAAATTGCTTAATCACAAAGGGAAATATTGTTCTCAGATTTCTAAAGGTATTGTGCCGCGAAAATTGGATAATAGCGCGCTAAATGGAAAACTCTCGTATTTCCCAAATGGTGTATTAATTCCCGGTTTGAAGCATCCCATTCGTGATACCCAAAAAGTGAACGTTTTTGGCCGGTGTAGCAAAAATAGATGAGAAATAACAAAACATTTATTTAATGTCCAATCTCACCTTAAAAATGCTAACCACATATAGAGGCAAATCTAGTTTGAATGCTTGTGTTTACATGCATGATTTTTTTTTTTGGAACTGAGCCTACGTCACCATTTTGGGCCCTTGTTGTTTAAATGGCAGCAAGCTCTTGTAAACTGTCTGGAGTCTCTGGTTTTGCTCCTGTATAAATACTGAACAGTATGTTAATCATAAGTATTGTTGAAATGAAAGAAATAAATTAATTATTTCGTAAGTCTGGAGAGAAAATCCTGAGACCCGTCGATTTTTAATTTCAGTTGCGCATTCTGTCCGATTTTCTTTTTATTTCTTATGTCATCTGTAAGCGTGATGATGTCATCGATAATTTTTTTAAATGGAAACGTGGTTGATGCGGTACATCATTTGAAAGGTTTTGTAAATTCTCCATTCAACCATATCAATACTTTTAAATAAATGACGTTTGTAAAGTGTCAATACTAATTATTAATATTTATAATTTATTTAATATTAATTTTCGGCTCTATTGCAATATGGATATGTAAATTTGGTAGATTGTCACTGGAAATAAACTGTTAAATTTTTGAACGTTTCTTGCTTGACTTTGTATGTAAAAAAATCTGATTTTTATCAAGAGTGCTACATACAAATTAAACGTCGTTGACATGTCACATGTAAATGGTATTAGTTCGATTACAATGCAGTCAAATTGTGTTATAATTATTATTCATTGTTACTTTGTTCCAAAATGAAACTTAGTGAAACGCAGAGAATTGAAATTCTTATAATGATTGGTTGTGGAGATAAGACAAGGACACAAATGGAGGTTTGTGCATAATTCAACGATAAATATCCCGACCGTGAACCAATTGCGCAATCCACCGTCAGCAAAATTGAGAAAAAAATTAAAGAAACGGGCCATGTAAGGGACCTCCCAAAAGGCAGTAGAAAACCAGTCGCAGAAAACACAAAATTAGATGTTCTACTAGCGTTTCAAGAAAATCCCCATACCAGTTCTCGGCAAGTAGCATTAGACAATATCATACACCATGCAACAGTTCTTGCTACGCTTAAAAAGGAAAGGTGACATCCCTATAAAATTGTTTTAGTCCAGGAGCTTCTGGAAGATGACTTTGATAGACGCATTCAATTTTGCGACATTATGATGGAAAAGAATAACACAGATCCAATGTTTTTAAGAAAGGTCCTTTTCTCGGATGACGCTACATTTCTTCTAAATGGTCATGTAAATCGTCAGACGTGTCGGTATTAGGCTCAGCAATATCCGCATTGGATGCAGAAGTACCATACTCAATATCCGGAGAAATTAATTGTATGGGCGGGCATAATAGGTAATAAAATTATTTGACCATACTTTTTCGAGGAAATTTTAACAGGTCCTCGATATTTAGAATTTCTCCAACATTTCTTAATACCAGAGTTGCATCGACTGTTCCCAAATAGAGATGATTTATGGCTACAGCAAGATGGTGCGCCCCCACACTATGCGGTCTTGGTAAGAAACTACTTGGACAGAGTTTTTACAGCTATGTGGATTGTGCGACGAGGATTAATCGAGTGGCCACCCAGGTCGCCAGATCTCACTCCGCGTGATTTTTTTATATGGGGATACTTGAAAAGGCGAGTGTACAAAAATAGACCACATACTATCAATGAACTCAAGGAACGCATACGGCTCGAGATCGCGCAAATAAGTGCGGAAGTTCTTCAGAACGTTCAGAATGAATTCGTTGCTCGCTTATCTCATTGTCTCATCGCTGAGGGCCATCAATTTGAGCAGCTTTGAATTTGGTTGTTATTTCGGACAATAACAAGAATGTTAATTTTTATAATAAAACTATTTGACACTTTACAAATGTCATTTATTTAAAAGTAATGATATTGATTGATTGAAACCACGTGTCCATTTAAAAAAATCATCGATGACGTCATCATGCTTATACACTTTACAAATGTCATTTATTTAAAAGTAATGATATTGATTGATTGAAACCACGTGTCCATTTAAAAAAATCATCGATGACGTCATCATGCTTATACAGATGACATAAGAAATAAAAAGAAAATCGGACGGAATGCGCAAAATGAAATTAAAAATCGACGGGTCTCTCCAGTCTCTGACTTACGAAATAATGAATGTATTCCTTTCATTTCCACCATACTGTGTATGGCAAGGGCTAGTCATGTCACTCAAACTCCACTATCACAATACCTTAACAATTAGGACACAGCCCACCTACCTAGTAGTAGGGTGCTCGTAACGTCTTTCTGAAGCATTTCAAGCGTTAGTTTCCATAACTTGATGCTATGGAAACCAGCACGGGTAACCAATTTTAGAAAACTATTGAGAAAAAACATCACACAAAAAGAAAGAAAGTCCATCAGTCATATCTCACATGTGAAAGTTTTTTGTGGTAAGCCACCCCTTTTTTCCTTTTTTTATATTTTAGGTTGTATTCATAAATTACTTTTTATCTATTTAACAATAATAAAATACTCTTGCAGCTATTTTAATGATGAAGATGCCGTAAAGCAACGAAACGTCTAAGACTAAAAGAAGTTTGGAAAAAAGGCACTCTTTTTCCTCACAATACCAGGACCATATCCCAAGAACTACCCCCCTCCCCCTCCCCTCCATATAATTAGTATCAAATCGTTCAAAATACTGATTCTGTCATAATAAACAGGATAAGTCACAAAGAAGCAAAAAGACATAAATTGCAGCATTCTTAGAAATGGTCGGCCGATGACCGGTCTAGCAACCAAGCACTTCTTCTTCTTGAAGTGCCTTCTCCATTCAATGAAGATCAGCAACAATTCTGGCAAATTCGGCTATGTCCTGGGCTCTTCTCAGCAGGGAGTTTGAGTCTAAGCCTGTTCAATCCCTTATGTTTTTCAGCCAAGAGCACTGTCTACGTCCAGGACCATTCTTTCCCTCAATCTTGCCCTCCATAATCAGTTGCAGGAATCTGTATTTGTCCTGTCTCATGACATGGCCAAGGTAAGCGGTCTTTCGCTTTTTTATGGTCTCGAGGATTGTTCGGTCTTTGTTCATCCTATGTAAGACCTCTTGATTAATGGTACGATCGGTCCATGGAATACGCAGCATTCTGCGGTACACCCACATCTCAAATGCTTCAAGTTTATTAATGCCTCTGACTTTCAGCGTCCAGGCCTCGACTCCATACAGTAACGTGGAATACACATAACATCTAACGAAGTTAAATCTTATGTTTAAGTTGAGTGTTCTGTCCGTTAATAGGTTCCGCATCTTAATAAAGTTAGTTCTCGCTTGCTCTATGCGTGATCTTATTTCTATCTCAGGATCCAGGTCCTCGCTGATCCAACTTCCCAGATATTTAAATTTAGTGACCTGCTCTATAGGTGTTCTGTATATATTTATGTTGGGATGGTTGTTTGGGTTGCGGCTTATTTGCAAGATCTTCGTTTTTGAGATATTAATCTTCAGTCACATTTCATCCCCGGAAACCGATATGCTGATTAGGCGTTGCAGTCCTTCAGGACTGTCCGCAATTATCACTGTATCGTCAGCATATCTTAGATTGTTTATGAGTTTCCCATTGACTTTCAGACCGTCCACCGCCTCGTCCAGAGCATTTTGGAAAATGATTTCTGAATACATATTAAAAAGCATGGGGCTAAGTACGCACCCTTGTCTGACTCCACACCTAATGGGTACAGTGCTTGTTTCGGTGTTTTCCAGTTTAACAGATGCTATTTGCTGTTCATAGAGATTCTGTACGATCTTTAAATCCTGGGCATCGACACCCTTTCTTTCCAGTAGTTCCAATAATTTGGTGTGATCTATACAGTCAAAGACCCTTGTGTAATCTATAAAGCACAGGTACACTTCCTTTCGCTGGTCTCTGTATTTTTGTAGTAGGACAGAGAGTGCAAACAAGGCCTCTCTGGTACCCATTCCTTCGCGGAAACCCATTTGCACTTCGCTTACATCCTGTTCGCATTTTGCACGTATGCGCCTATGGATGATTTTCAAGAACATCTTTAACACCTGGCTCATCAGGCTGATCAATCCGAATTCTGCACACTTCCGTGGTTTTTTAGGAATAGGTATGAAGATTGATTTCAGCCAATCTCGGGGGATGTATCACGATTTATAGACATCGTTAAAAAGTTGAACCAGGATGTGTGTGTTTTCCTCTCCTATAAGTTTTAGGATCTCTGGGCAAAGGCTAGTTGACCTAAATTTAAAAATTAAACCTTGCAATTTGTTCAATTTGTTCAACATATGTGTACATCGAACCGCTCATGGACTTCATGGAAAAGAAGGTTGCAGTCGTTTGGGAAAAATGTGCTGACAATAAAGAAAGTTAAGACGAGCATTTTTGAGAGAGAAGCGGCGCGGCAGTGTTAGTCTGGGTACTCTCGAAGAGAGTCCGGTTTTGGGGGGACTCACGAGCACGGGCCACCACCATCAGGGCCCAGCCTATTGCAAAAACCACAAAAAGAGTCAGTTTAGGGGCTCGCGGAAGCAGTTTTTAGCTTGGACATTCGCGAGAGGGGTCGTTATGGGGGAATTGGTGAATAGGAGTCGAGAAGGAGCGTCGTTATTCCGAAAAAGACGAACGAGCACCGACCGAGACCACCAGTAGGAGCCTACATTCAAGTTTCGTTGTCAGAATACAGAGAAGGGCGGAAGCACGCCATTATTCCCATAAGTCCTTTTATGGAGCTACGAGGTTCGTTTAATTGAGTGGCAAGATATGGTCCCGGTCTATCTAAAAATCATGTAAGAGCTACTGTCCATTTATTTGCGTTGTTTATGTAGTTATTTTCGTTGTCGCAAATTTGCTAGAGTAGGCTACTTTTAAGGTCATTTAAGATAGAAAAAACACACACTCTTTTATTCGTGACATGGTGGAGAGCGCAAACCGAAGGCAAATATGCTGATTTGTTACTTTATTTGTGTTTTTATTAATTTAATACGAACCAGGGTCAAGTAACTTCTACGAACTACTGCCCGAAAATTTTATTAGTTCAGATTTCTTGAGGTTGATATTCTTTGTAGAAGTTTTGCGTAAATTTTTAAAAGTTGGTAATTTAATTTTTTTCTTTTGAGGCAGGTGTATAGTTTCAGTTTTTGCGAAAAACTACTAAGAACAAAGTAATCATATTCCACATAGAATTTCAGAATTTGCGTATTGAACAATAACGAGTTCTAAAGAAAATTCGTGGAATCTTATTTGAGGTGTCGTCTCGCTTTAGCAATTTTTTTTATAATGTAGGAGGATAGAATATTTTTATTCGTTGTAGGGCGTCAGCTAGAAAACTCAGTTTTGCCGAGATAAGATTTTTTTTAATTGAAAAGCGTACCAGTAATTATTATTAAAAATTACGCGTTGTCATCAGTAAAGTAGTAGGAAGGGACATTGTTTCTGAGAACGAATTTGTCAAGGAAAATAAGTTAGACGTAAAATAGTATAAAAGATATTGAGCTAGAAACCATATACTATCACAGATCTTTTTGCATATTCTCATGGACGCTATGATGTAAACCACACGACCCACTGAACCAAAAGCACACAGAGCTGGAGCCCAAGGCACCCCCAGGAAGTAACGCAGCGAGTCAGCTAAAGCCGAGCTAGGTCCTGGGTAGACGAACCAAAGAGCAGGTCCCTTTACAGTCAAAAACAAAGGGATGAGCAGCTCAATAGTCAACCCACCGACAGCACGATCAGCAAAAGCTCAACTAGGCAAGGAGGCACAGCAACCGAGCCGACATAAAAGAAAAAACCGATAGTAAAACCGTTCTTGGAAGCAGCCACAAAGTCGATTATAGGGGGCCAATCCAGGGTTGCAGGTAGCGCAGATGGGGCAGTGTAAATGTGAGCAAGCAAACGGACATTTGGACTAGTATTGTGAGAGAACATGCAGGTTTATCAATTTAGATCAACAAGTTAAGTACATTTTCGTTTGCCACTCTCGTGGCACTATTATTTTTTCTTAAAAAGAACTAAAATGAGACAAAACGTTATTTACTACCCAATGAGTTATCCACTTAATTGATCGATAACGTGCTTAATAGTGCCGAGACCAAGGTAGGTAGGTAGGTGGTAGAAGGAAGCTAAATCATGCAAATGGGTAGGTGAGTGGGATACTGAGTAGGAAAGTTGTTCAAGTTAGTGAGAAGGATTAATAACACAGAAACATGAATGTACTCCAGACAAGGAAGACTGACTAGTCATTTCTTACAGCAGTTTTTTTTAGGTCTCTGGAAGCTTGAAAAATTACATAGGGGTTTTGAATGAGTAATTTTTTAAGAAACATTATTAGTTCAGAATTTTGGATATTTTTTTTTACTGGGTTATGGAAGATTACTCTTCTGTAGACACGCAAACTCATTCATGTTGTATTTATTTTAAACAATAAAGGATGTATGGGATTCATGTTTTTTTCTGTTTTTCGGAAATGATCTTTAGTTTCGGCAGTAAGTTTTCTGTGGGTTTTGCTTATGAATTAAGTAGAAGAGCATTTGAACGTCCTTAATAGCATTGGTAAAACATTAATAACGTTAAAACAACATAAAACAACGTTAAGTTTCGTTAAAAAATTCTAACAAATTTCCAATAACCTAGTGACCCCAGATTCTAATCATTAGAAAACTTCATCTAGACACCTATGAAATGAAATTGTTAATTTGAAGCACGTCGTGAATTACTTCGTTCTTTATTGGCCGTCAAAATTTCAAATTTAGGCACGTTTACACTTAGCGAACGTTTTACTGGTTGAATACTCTTACAAGCTTCGAAAGTGTTTCCTTCCTTTTTTTTCTCATTGAAAATCTAAGGAGGAAATTACTCAAATAAATTTAACAAAATAATGAATGGCAATTGACATTGACATTAATGGCATTCTAGACAATCCAGAATGTTGATAAATAAATAAGACGGCCTTAATTGAAAACTTAGAAAGACAACCCACCCTTTATGCCAAATTCGTAGACGAAGATCATGGACCTTGGGAGGTGAGATAAACTAATATTTTGCGTCTCTGAACGCCTGAACAGGTTTTTCGCTCTCAGAAGTGGCGATTTTCATATTGATCCTTTGACTTCTGACGACGACAAAGCACCCCAATCACCAGCACCAGCACGGTGTAGCCTTTGGGGAGAGGAGTTTTTAAGGCTTGGTCCTACTAAATGCAACTGCAACCAAAAGTTCCTTTAAACCATTTTGTGTTGGAAAAATTGAAAACTGGTTTTAATAGCTATTTATGTAACCAGTTACGTAAATAGCTATGTGTGCTATCGAATAAATGTTTGTGTTAGGGGCAATTTGAATGAGATAGAGAAAAAAGGGTTTTCGTTACGTGTTTCATACAAGATTTTTTCTAATTCTTTCTACAAATACCTACTTAGAGAGAGAGAGAGAATTATTATTACTAAACTTCAATATTTACTTTTAAACCAGTTTGTATCTACTTAATACCGTAAAACTGTAGCAACGGTGTGCCACAACCGAAACCTGCAACTGGCAATGAAACAAATTTTAATCACCAGGAAACGAAATTTTCATCACCAGTTACGAAAGATTTTAATTTTCGTAACTAGTTACGAAAAGTAGGACGTTACGTCACTGTCATCAGTATTGAAAAGTGCCACTTTATATGTCAAAATTAGAAAAATTCATTAAAACTAGTGTATGATTCTAATGTTTAATATCTGTAGAATCAGAAATGAAGTGGATTTTCAAAGGTATTTAAAATTAAAATATTAGAGCTGAAGACAAAAATAAGTTTAGGCTCAATTCCTGAAGCTGAACTTGGAAATTTTGCACCAAACCCGGTATGGACTGTGATTATTGGGACCTAGAAGAAAAGATGTATTTGTCAGTAGATACTCTCGAGGTTTAAATTTGTGTATCGGTGTAATAGTTCTCATCCCTCCCCAGGCTGGAAAAACTCGTCTCCAACTGAGAGCCATCTGCCATTTATCTAAAATACGCTGGTGGATGTCGCCTGCTCCTGCTCTGTACAACATCTCATCTTTACTCCGTACATTTCTAGCTTTAAGCCGCTAAACCACGGTCTTCAATTTGTCGAGGAGCCAAAACTGTACTGATGAGGGTAGACCCCGAGACTAGTATGCAAATGGGTTGATCGAAAAATTAGTGACCTCGTTTCGCTTCGTTCAACTTCCGATAACCAGCGAGGTACATAGCAATATGGGCTGCTTCTCGAACTGAGAGCCACCTGCCATGCAGTAATGGGCCTAAAATACGCTGGTGGATGTCGTCAGCTCATGCTCTGTACAACATCTCAGTGCTATTGTGTTATTAATATATTAAATGTAACTGGAAAACATCTGACAAACCAGTAATTTCTTGGAGGCCAACTGATAATTTAGCTGTAATATATCGAAATTTTCCAATTATTTTTTATAGTTTCAGGGTTATTAAATGAAGAGAAAATACAAAAATCTTGCAGACTTAATCTGATTATTTTCCTAATCCATTGCAGCTGCAGTGCAATTGTCACCGAATTACAGCGAATATTACCCTCCTATGCAAATTTCTCCATATAAACTATGTAATTATCACAAAATTACATCGAAAACAACCAATGAAGCAAAAATTACACTAATAATAAGGTTAAACCACAATTACAGCGAATATTTCCCTCATGTGTTAAATTTTCCATATGAGGAGCGATTTTTAGAAAACTTACAGCGAATATTACCCTCCTATGTAAATTTCTCCATATAGACTATGGAATTTTCACAAAACTACATGGAAAGAAACCAATGAGGCAATAATTACACTGATAGCAAGGTTAAACCACAATTACAGCGAATATTACCCTCCTATGTAAATTTCTCCATATAAACTATGCAGTTGTAGCAAAATTACATCAAAAACAACCAATGAAGCAAAAATTATACTCATAACAAGGTTAAACCACAATTACAGCGAAAAGATCCCACCAAAAACTGCGTCGTAGCTGCGTCACAGGTTACGTTCTAAATATGGTTTGATTGTTACATTAGATGTCGTTTTTAAGATGTCATTGTACCTCCTGTAACTCTTAGTTTTTGTAATTTTAATTTTCAGTTGCCTTTACTATTTATATTAATCTATGTAGTAGAAATTGTTACAAAATAAAGTTTTAATCGTTTTACTCGGGTAATTCTACTACTCAGGGAAAGACAACAACGACGATCACAATCATAGGCATGGAGTTGGCATATTAATCGATGAAAACTTACAAAAATCAGTAAAGAACTTTATACCTCTTTCTGAGATAATTATTCTGATACAACTCTATTGTGCACCCTTAAACGTTGACATTATATAGGCTTATGCACCAACAACCGAGAGGCCAGACGATGAAATATAAGAATTTTACAATCAACTAGATCAAATCTTAAAAATAATAAAAACTAACGAAATAAACATACTTCTAGGGGACTTTAGCGCCAAAGTAGGTAAAGTTATCACAGAGTGATATCGGTAGCCGGGGATTATGAGTCGGGGTCAAGAAATGAAAGAAGTGAGAAGTTAATACAATACTGTGAAGAAAACAATATGGTAATAACAAATAAAGGGTACAAATTACCACCCAGACGTATGTACAACTGAAAGTCACCACAGGATAACGATCTACATATTGTCCGTAACGTAAGATTACATCATTATTAATAAAATATTTAGAACCTGTATGTGCAACAAAAGTCATAAGAATGCCAGGGGCGGATATTGTATCCGATCATAATCCACTCGTTTCCGGTATCAAAATACGACTCGCCAAAATTAAGAAAAATAAAACATAATTAAGTCCTCCAACCCAAATTAACCTAGAAATGAACAAACTTGAAGATCATATGAGAAATGTGTGAACAATAAACTTTCATACTCAAATAATACAAACGACACAGAGAAACATTGGCAGGACATCAAAAAAGCATTTGAAGAATCAAACGAAAAGTTTTTTCAATGAACTGAAATAAAGGCAAAGGAGGCATGGATGACAGAAGAGGTCCTAGAATTGATAGAAAAAGGCAGAATATGCGAAATCACAAATAACAATAACGAGTATAAATATCTATTAAGGAGAATACGGAAAGAAATAAGAGTGGCAAAAGAAGAATGGCTTACTGAAAGATGTATAGAAGCGGAAAATGTTAATTGTATCGGGGACAGCTTTAATCTCCATAAAAAGTAAAATAAATAGCTGGGCACTTTGATAAGAGACCAACAAATTTTATCAGAGACGATCACCACAAAATAATAACAGACTCCGAAGAACTACTGAAAAGCTGGAGGATATATGCCACTAATCTTTTTAACGATGACAGATCAGAAAGTTCAACGCGCCAAATAAATAACCCTCTATCAGGACCAAGCACATTAAAAAGTGAAATTGTGTATGCGACGAAATTAAAGAAAAATAATAAGGCTCCAGGTATCTGATAACATGTACTCGGAGACATTTCAATTAATTAACGATGAAAACATGAAAACAATAGTGACGCTTTATAACAATATATATGATACCGGACATTTTCTTGAGGATTGGCTCCGCTCGAACTTCAGCACGGTACCAAAATCAAAGAACACAAGGACTTGTAAAGAACATCGCCTTATCATTCTAATGAGTTATCTTCTAAAACTCTTCCTTCGAATGCTGCACACAAGGCTTTATAAAAAATGTGTAGAAGTTAGTGGAGATAGCAAGTTTGGTTTCAAGAAAGACTTCGGAACCAGAGAAGCGATTTTTAGCCTACAAACACTAATACATAATTGTCAAGATCAAAGAAAAGATGTTTTTATATGCTTTATACACTACGAAAAGGCATATGACAACGTTAAACATGATTTCCTTATAACATATTTGAAAGACATACGAGGTGTTCATTATAAAACTTCATCTAGTTGGCTGTGAAATGTCAAAATAAAAGGATGGAGAAACAAAAGTCCATTTATTTTATTTATCATCCTCTTCTGTCAAAATCTCATAGCCTGCTAGATGCAGTTTTATAATGAACACCCCGTAGAACAAGACGATAAAGACGTAAGGCTTATAATCAACCTGTACTGGAACCAGAAAGCAGAAATTCGAATAAATAGCTCAACAACGGAACTGTTTGAGATAAAAAAAAAAGCGTGTAAGACAAGGTTGTATCTTGTCTTCAATGATTTTCAACTTATATGCAGAAGGAGCGTGTTTAAAGAGGCAATTTCAGAGAGTCCCATAAGTATTAAAATAAACGGGATTCCCGTAAATAATATCAGATATGCAGACGACACTGCATTATTGGCAGATAATGTGACCTATCTCCAGACACTGCTTAACCTGGTTAACGAAGCAAGTGAAAAACTAGTGTTGAAAATTAACATAAATAAAACCAAAGTAATGATAGTGAGTAAAAATAGTCCTCCAAACGGCCCAAACGCTAGAATACATATAAATGGAAAAGTTGTTGAGAGAGTCGCAAGGTTCAGATACCTGGGTTGTATGCTAAATGAAAAATGGGACCCAGAACAAGAGATAAGAAGTAGGATTGAACAAGGAAGAACGTTTTTATAAAACTTCGATAATTCCTTGTAGACAGACTTAAATACAGAATGCTGAAATGTTACGTCTGGTCAGTCCTACTAAACTAAGAATCAATTGAAACGATACACACCAAATTTTGTATGAACTTTAAAATTGTATCCAAAGCCACTCAACCGATTTTCGTTGGCGATGCCATTTTGGTAAGATCCTTGTATAGACTGCTTTAATTGGTTATGTACCCGGTTATATGTTTTGTAGGTTTCCTAATACAGGGTTCAACAAAACTTGACGCATATTTGTAAAAACTTTTTGAGCAGATAAATTTTCGGAAAAAAATTTCAGAACATTTTTTGCTACGGGAGTATGTGGAGACGCGTCATGCCTCGAGGCATATTTAAGGTTTTTTGGATATTTTGCCTGGTTCCATAGATATTAACTTTTTCTATAAAAGAGGTATCATTGTTTATTTTGACGTTTCGACACAAAATTGGTGCCTTCATCAGAGTACTACAACATACGGAATACTTAATTTAAAGTTATATTTGTACACTAGCAGGAAGGAATGGTATAAAGGAATAAATGAAAAAAATATATAAAGATTACTACAAGTACAAAATAAAATGTTGGAACATAAACGTATTGAGGGATGATTAAAGTAAAGAATAAAGTCGGTAACTCGAAGCAAAAGAGCGTCAAAACTGAAACCTACGATGCATATGGTGATAGGTTAAGAAGTTGCAAAAGGGTAAGAAAGGGAAGAAAAGGAGGAACTGTGAGGGTGAAAATGACTTACCACAAAACGATGTACTGTTTTGGTTCGAAGTTTGTTGCAGTTTTTTCTTTTATGTACTGTTTCTTTGAAGTCGAAGGTTAACATTTTTTTAATGAAAATTTTGAAAAAACAAATGTTGCATTATTGCTTTGTATATGCTGCTCGCCGTGTCGAAACCCTGCGGCTAACCGTCAGAGATATCGTACGGCACGCAGCATGTACTATGGGGAATTAAAGTAATTTTTTTAAAGTATTTGATAAGGAAGCCTATCAATGAAGGAAGATGCAATGGCTAGTAAATTGGTCAAGGTGGTGTTTAGTATACACATACATCGCAAGGTTAATTGTTTTTAATTAAGTAGGTCTGCTGACTGGTGGCTTTCGGTGTTAGGTTTATATTGTTTTGGAATTTAACTATGTATTTTAGGTAAATTTTTGAACTTTGTTGTAAAACGAATAATTCGTTATGGATATTGATATATTTACTGATTTTATGCAGAGGGTAGTTACAGTATGTAGGAGTAAATTTTACTTGTGCCATCAGTGTCAGTTTTTGCGTTGAAGCAATTTTTTTTTTCTTTATGAATACCATTTCATAAAATTCCTTTTTTTTTTTTTTGTTTTTTTCTGTTTTTAGGACTTTAGCTCTTTTAAAATCAAAATTATGCTGATGTTCATTTGCGTGGTGGGTTAGGGCCATTTATGTGTTTGTGTCCATTAATGCGATGTTTTAAGAACTGGCTAGTCTGCCCGATATAGACGCCAGAGCACCCTGTTTGGCAGGGTATTTCGTAGACGATGTTGCTTTTTTTGTCTGTGGTAGTTTTGGGTTTTAGTTTGGTAAAATGTTGGTTAAGTAAATTATGTCCTTTAAAACTGGTTTGGATATTTTCTTTGGAAACTGTATTGCGGATTTTTTCGGAAAGACCAGGGATGTACGGTATAGTTAAATAGTTTGTTTCGGTATTTTTTTGGTATGCCTGGTTGAATTGTTATAAAATGTATGTATTCTTTTTTTAAAGATAGTGTTAATTAAGCTGTAGGGGTAGTTGTATGTTATTAGGGCGGACTTTGCTTTTTTGAGGACTTGCTGGTTATGACGGATTTTTTTTGAGATATAGTGTGATTTGAATTGAAATTTAAGTATCTGCCAGACCAGGTGGGTTTCGTGTACCATGAGGTTCTTACTTTGCCATTGCTATTATGGAGAGTGAGGTCTAGGAAATTGATTTGCTGATTTTGTTCGATTTCTATGGTAAATTCAATTTTTGGGTGGTATTTGTTGAACTCGTTCAATATGTGGGTCTTATTTGATTTGTCTGGTTTGAGGACTATTATTTGAGGGTTGTTTTTCAGAAACTGTCTAGATTCATTTATGTTGCGTTGGAGGTTAATATTGTTTTGTTGTCCAGTAATTTGTGAGACTTTGTTTTTGTGGGTGTATATGTGACTGCTGCAAGCGGATCTGATATTGTCTTTTGTTTGAGCTGGTAAGCCGGATATGGCAGATTCGATATTAGCTATGATGTCAGTTACTGGAATTTCTTTTTTGTTTCTTATGGGTAGGGCAAAATTGGGGCCTAAACTGAGGATTTGAGAAACATTGGTTGGTATGGTGGTGTTGCTGAGATTTTCGGTCCAATTAGTTGTAGGGGGATTGGATGTTTTGATGTTACGTTATTCCAATAGGTTATTGTTGAATTTATTTGTGTTGGAGTTTTTTATGGAAGCGAATAGATTTTCAAATCTTTGTTTTTCTTTCTCAACAAAGGCATTGTAGACATTTGGCGAAACAGTATTTTTGATTGAGGATTTTGCGTGTTGTCTATCTCTTGTTAGTTTGTTTAGTTGTTTTGTGGTGTCGGTTATAAGTATATTTAAGGTATTGAATCTGAAATTATGTAGTATGTGTTCATTAAATTTTTTTTGAGAGATTCACAGGCAAATGATATGTGGTTAACGTTGACGTTTAAAAAGGTGGGTGTGAGATTTTTAGTTTTGCATCGTAGGAGGAAAATGTTACGGTTTTTAGGATTTCCTATCTTTGTGCTAAGTTTTACCGACAACTTCATCAGTTGGGTCGTGTGGTTTCCATATGTTGCAGTGATGTTTGCGTAAGAGAGTATTTTTCCCCTGCTCTGGTCAATGGTTGGCAGGTAGGCTTCCGGATTCTGGGACCCTTCTGGTAGTATGGCTGGTTGTTATCTTGGGTTCTGGTCCTTTTTTTTTAATAAGATATGTTACAGCGGGTGCTAACTTCGTTGCTTACTTTGACGTTTTGACACAAAATTGGTGCCTTCATCAGACAAAGCAATAATGCAACTTTTCTTTTTTCAAAATTTTCACTAAAATAATTTTAACTCTCGACTTCAAAGTAACAGTACATAAATGAAAAAACTGCAACAAACTTCGAACCAAAACAGTACATCGTTTTGTGGTAAGTCATTGTCATCCTCACAGTTCCTTCTTTTCTTACCTTTCTTACCCTTTTGCCCCTTCTTAATCTATCACCATATGCAACGTAGGTTTCACTTTTGACGCTCTTTGCTTCGAGTTACCGACTTTATTTTTTACTCTAATCATCCCTCAATACGTTTATGTTTCAACATTTTATTTTGTACTTGTAGTAATCTTTATATATTTTTTTCGTTTATTCCTTTATACCACTCCTTCCTGCTAGTGTACAAATATAACTTTAAATTAAGTATTCCGTATGTTGTAGTACTCTGATGAAGGCACCAATTTTGTGTCGAAACGTCAAAATAAACAACGAAGTTAGAAGCACCCGCTGTAACTTATTTTAATCAAAGAAAAAGGACCAGAAAATTTCATATGGAATATAATGACTATACATAGGGCAAGCTAGACGTACAGGCGTAATGGCTATAAAGTTTGACACGTCTACAGTAGCGAACAGAAAGTAACATTTTTTCAAATATCCAAGTGATAATTGATAATTGTCCATTAAGTGATGTGGAAAAAAATGCATGGATTAATTTGGAATTCCGCTTCCTGTTTATTGCAGCTATTAATGATACCCCGGGAACTTTTTCTGTCCTTCTTTATATCTTCATTAATTTAAACAAAAAATAGGTTTTTTCTCAAAGTGTAACATTTCAAAACCATAAGAAAAACAAATCTCCTATTCAATGAGCATTACAACAATTTGGAATTGGACGTAGTCATCTGAGAACCAGAGCTATGTCTAATTGTTTAGATGTACAGGGTGACCCACGAAACTGACATTAATCCTCAGTTTTTTAAGTTTCACATTCTGAATTCTGACTGAATAAAGCTGAACTTCGAAAATTGTTTGTATTAATAGAATCAGAAAGAATTAACCGATAGTCGCATTTTTTAATTTGAATATGTTCAGGAGTATGTAAAGGAATGAATGAAGGGAAGAATGGCGAATAACAAGATGTCACACATAAAGATGAATAATATGAGGGCCTTGAAAACACTAAAGATACTAAGTTAAATAAATATGAAAAGCTTAGAACAATCTAGAATTGTTTTTAGGAACTTAAAAACTTTCAACTGCGTTCGAGAAACTGTGAATAATTACAAATCCTTGAAAACAATTCTTCTAGGTTGACAGTCAAAGCAATGTCCTCTCTTTAAGAGGTATACAGGGTGATACAAGATTTATGTAACACACAGCGTTTCCACAATTTCTATTTTAAAACTTTGAAATTTGGAGGTGATAAATGAATCATAAATGTGCCTAAGTGCCTGAAACGGGAATGTCTATTGATAGAGAGATTCCCTAAAAATCCACATTTATTATTGATGATATGGAAAGTTCGGGCGTGATTTTTTTGAAAACGGTAAGAGATAGGCATACATTATGTTACACGTTAATAACTTAGAATTCGAAGGGGAATCCGAAAATGAACAAATATAAAGGGTATTTCATTCAAAAAATGAAATATGGCGGCACTTGCGGTTAAACCGAAAGTCGTGCCTTAGAGCGTGAAACGGGATCTGAGGCACATTTACGATTTATTTATCACCTCTAAATTTCAAATTTGTAAAATAGAAATTGTGGAACCGCTGGGCTGTTACATTCATCTTGTCACCCGCTATATCTCCGGTAATTATTCAAATATTCTCGAACGCAGTTGAAAGTTCTTAAGTTCCTAAAAACAATATTAAATTGTTCTAGGCTTTTCATATTTATTTAACTTAGTATCTTTTAGTGTTTTCAAGGCCCTCATGTAATTCATCTTTATGTGTGACATCTTGTTATTCGCCATTCTTCAGTTTAACCGTACCTCCTGAACATATTCAAATTAAATATTGCTACTATGGGTTAATTCTTTCTGATTCCAATAATACAAACAATTTTCGTAGTTCAGATTTATTCAGTCAGAACTCAGAATGTAAATCTTAAAAAAATTAGGATTAATGTCAGTTTCGTGAGTCACCCTATACATCTAAACAATTAGACATAGCTCTAGGTTCTCAAATGACTGTGTCCAATTCCAAATTGTTGAAATGCTCATTGAATAGGAGATTTCTTTTTTTTATGGTCTTGAAATGTTACACTTTTAGAAAAAAAACATTTTTGTTTAAGTAGTTGGTGAAGTTAGCGGGATTAGGACAAATAATGCACCTCTTCTTTATTCGAAAATGGCCGACGTTTCGACTGTTTATTTAGTCTTCATCAGGGCTAAAACCCAATGAGTTAAATAGTAACAAATCCCTGGGCCCAACATAAAATTGCAAATAATGTTTGTTACATAGTGGAACGTAAAATCATATACATCTACTACATCTATATTTTTATTTTTTTTATTTTAAAAATGACAAGTACCAAGTAACCAGTAAACATTGAGGCGTACATTACGGAAGACAGAACTTACCTTAGACCTCACTTAGAGAGGGTAGTCATTTAAAATTCTATTCAAGATGGTTAAAATAGCAAACTCCATTTGATTGTTCGGTGACCCTGGTATCTTAGGCTCGACAAACTACACGTCCGCCGCACAAGGCACAAAACTTGCGAATAATAATATTTGCTAGGCATTATCGCACATTATACATATGTATATTATGTTCCATTTCTTTTTGCATCTCGTTAGCCTTGGAAATTTGACATATTTTACCCAGTATATATAACTGACACTGACAGTGATTGATAAATTTGTTTAAGGTTATGGATATTGTTTACTCTTAAGCCTACATAGATGCCAAGCTCTTCCAATTATTCCAGTTTTTAAGGCAACGATATTCATAGTTATTAACTCTTGCGATAACTAATTTGTGTGCTTTAACGGTTAAGTTAATTTTTGAACTTTGACGGTTATTAGCAATAAATGAATATAACAGACTTTTCTTCACTTCTCGCTACTTTTCATTCAATTCCAAAACTTATTATCATTCATCATCATATAATATACACTAAGGACTAAGGTATTAAAATTCGTGATCCTACTTCTTTTTACGTATATTGAGCTTCCCAAAAAGTGAAATTTTACCGTCTTACAATTTACCATGAGGTTTTAACATTATTTACATAATATAGTTACATTATGTTCAACAGTAACATTATGAAGAAAAAATAAAGAAACTACAGCAATTTATTCTGTAATTATTGTAAGTAGTAAAACAATGATTTAATCGGTAGTTATTTCCTATAGTGATACATTGTAGTGGTCTTTATTCAGTTCTTCAAAATTGCGTCTACCTAATACTGGTGTCACGTGGTCTGCTTCTTCCTTGTCGAGGGCGTGTTCTTATATAATGTTTTGTACAGTTCTAGTAGGTACTCACCTAAAAATAAAGAACATGTAAAACTATATTGAAAACCCATCTAGTTAATAGATAAAATTCAATAATTTTCTTTGTTTATCTTAAACTGGAAGTGCTACTAAATAATTTTATCTTTACCAAAGCAACCAGAATAAGTACGACCTTTATAACATTTGGTAGAGTAGTTTTTGGAACCCTATACAATTTGTTATTTGCGAAACTAAGGTTCCAGTATATAGCGCAGTGGCACTAAGTGAACGTACTCGTATATGAAAAATTAGACTTTTGCAAAATAAGTAATGAGTAAGTACCTGGTAATAAGTAATTTCCTTGCAGGTCGTGTATGAAAGCGCTTCTTGGCATCCCCCTACACGGGGCAATTTAAATTTGAATGGATTTTTGGTGTTAGTGTTAGTAGCTTTCTATTCCTGGAAATTTTCTGGATGTGAGTCGCTTTGCAGGTAATCATCGCGGCTCAGGAGACCTTCAGCTTTTCTGAATGAGCTTCTACTACCGCTCAAAATGTCTTCTTCTATGATTTTCCTTTTAGCCTGGCGCATTTTTTGTAATGTTTGCATCTCAAGTTTTCAAGCCTGACGTTCAGCCCTTTAATAGGTGGCAGCTGGAAAGTGAATTTGCGCGAGGGCCGAGGAGCGGAGTTAACTGACATGTGAACTGTAGACTGTCGTGTAGACGTTTTTGTGTGACGGGGGTGCTGGTATCTACCTAGGTTATTTTGCTTTGCATATCCTGGTTAATAAAATTATTATCGTTGCATTTCTCTATCCTATATTAAGTAAAACTACAAAAAGCAATTAACTATAGTAGGTACATTCTTTTATACTTAAACCATTATTAACAGCTTATGAATGAAGACATTTCGTAGTATTTCCAGTCCTCAAATAGGACTTACAACCAATATAAGGAACATTTATACTTGTGTGCATACTTACCTCAAAAATATTGCAAATCTTTGTTTGGAAAGTTCTCTTTTATAAATAATCGAATTTTCTTGTCGATTATTTTTGGCATATTAGAATTCTTTTACTCTTCAATCCACTTAAAATGTTGATGAACGTGTTGAAATTTGACAACGACGAACTTCAATTTGACAAAATCTTAAAGCTTATTGGAGACAATCGCGACTAAAAATACCAGTTCGTAATTACTTTGACTGTATTGGTTAAAAAAAAACACGTCAAGCGATCTTATTGGCCAGCTTTCAAATTGCCGATTTTAGTTATCACCTTCCAATTCTGTATTTACCGTATCTGTTTTGACGATAAGTAAACGACAATTGCCATCGATGTTATACAGGGTAAATTCCATGGCAATGTAAGATGCAGAAAATAATGGAATATGGTATAGTAAGTTCATGACGAAGGGGCCGCTATCAAGTGTCGATCACTCTAAGTTTCCTAGCCAACAATCCAGATGGAAGGTTGAAAAACAATTATGGTTCTGTTAATTTTTTTCTTTTATGTTTATTATGAAGTCTTAGCAGATGTTCATAGTGGCTGCATGGCCTGTAAGACCCTGTGTGTCGATTCTAAAATTGACAGTGTTATTTAATTTTATTTGTATCATTTCCGAAATGTTGCGTTTTTTATAATTAAGTTCCCGGTCAACAATGGAAACTTTCGAGAAATCGAAATTATGTGTGGTGACAAAATGGTGATGTACCAATGCCGTCGTCTCACCCCTCTCAAGACTTCCCTCGCGACAGTCGTACTTATGTTGATACATTCGGCTCTTGAGGTATTGGCGAGTTTGGCCCACGTAGCAAGATTCACAATCAGCACATGGAATCATATATACAATGTTCGAAGCCAAACTGTGTGGTGTTTGATCTTTCAACCGTGAGAAGATGTCGCCAACCGTATTAGTACTGTAGTACGTCAACCTACATTTCGGGTTTTTTTCCCGGATTTGTCTCTTTTGTTTAAACTAATGAAGATATAAAGAACAGAAAAAGGTCCCGAGGTATCATTAATAGCTGCAATAAACAGGAAGCGGAATCCCAATTTCATCCATAAATTTTGTTCCACATCAATTAATTGTGGACATTCAATGGATATTGGATATTTGAAAAATTTTTACTTTCTCTTCGCTACTGTAGATGTGTCAAACTTTATAGCCATTACGCCTGTACATCTAGTTTGCCCTATGTATAGTGTTTATATACCATATGAAATTTTTATTAATATTTGTATTATGGGGCGAATGGGAGGAACTAGGCAAAATATCCAAAAAACCTCAAATATGTCCCGAGTTCCACAAGTCTCCACATACTCCCGCAGCAAAAAATGTATATCTGCTAAAAAAGTTGTTACAAAAATGCATCAAGTTTTGTTTAACCTGTATTAGGAAACCTGCAAAACATCTAACCGAGTGTATAACCGATTTAAGCAGTCTATACATGGATCTTACCAAAATGGCATCGCCAACGAAAATCGGTTGAGTGGCTTTAGAGGTAAACAGTTTTAAAATTAATTCAAAATTTGGGGTGTATCGTTTCAATTGATTCTTAGTTTATATGAGGTGGAAACGTGGACATTAAAAATAACAACAATAAATATGATTGAAGCTTTTACGTTATCACGTTTACGCACATAAGAAATGAGGAAGTACTCAAAAGAGCTGAACTAGAAGACGGGGAACTCTTCGCATATATGTATAGAAGGACGAAACAATTCATACCTGGGACACATACTAAGCGGAGAACGCTATCATTTTCAGCGCCTCATTCTTCAAGGCAAAATCGAAGGTGGAAAAAGGGGAATAGGTAGAAAAAAATTATCCTGGCTACGAAACATCCCATAGTGGACAGGCATACAGAACTTTCAAGAACTGCAAAGAGCTGCAATAAATAGAAACGTCTAAGGGACGGTCGCCAACGCAGGGATTCTGTAAGGCATCATGAGAAGAAGAACCCGGGTAATATTCTCCTAAATTACACTCGTGCATCCAAATAATGTAATAATTTTGCATTCAACCTTGTGATCTTGAAAAAACTGCATTCAGTTATTTTCATACTATGTTAGAAGTGCCTCCACCTTCGGTGTAAGGCTCTTTCGTCACAATATCGGGAAACCTCCTTTCAAGTGTATAGTAAATCAATATTTAACTTAACCAAGTAAACCAATGCACAAAACAACTTCTTTTTGATAAAAGCTGCACCAAAGATCAAATAGAGGCGGTTATTTAGATAAAGGTATGACAAGAGCTGTGAATTAGTGAATTTAAATAAACTACATTATGCAAGAAAATTTCTGACCGATCCTTTTGATCAGATTTTTTCTGCGAATTTCCCGTAACGCCTGCAAAAATAATGCCTTCCGGCTGGAAAATCGACATTGTGGAAATTAATTCTTTTGTGATACAAGGGCTTTCAGCCTTATTGGAGAGCACGTTTAAACGGCATGTTATATACAGACGTGCATTAGTTATGCAAATTCCGACCTTTTATTGAGCTATTATACATGTAGAGCCGATTGTCATTCAAGCAGGCGTTTTATATAATTTTAGTTCGAAATTGGAAACCGCACAGCTTTAAATTCGATATCGATTGTTGCTTGAGAATAGACTCAGTAATTCACAGACACAGTGAGGAAGTTGGCTTGTAAGTGAACTTTTAAACTATTTAGTTACCACTAAGGCACTGCAGGAAGGAAATTACTGTGGAACACATAAACACAAATGTCCGTTGAGGTGAGTTTTTCTGCCGTTAAACGTTCTCTTGCGGATAATTTTTATGGCTGCAGTAAATTTTCCAAAAGGAAATTGGACGAAATGCCTTGTGTTCGGAATGGCTCTGGCCTAATTTTTAAAGAAAAAGTCCGCGAAGAACACGGAGCATGCATGTAAACACAAGCACTTAAGCTAAATTTGCCTCTATGTGTCGTTATTATAAGGTGAGATTGGCCATTGAATAAATATTTTTGTTATATCCTATCAGTTTTTCCTACATCGACAAAGTTCACTTTTTGGATATCACGAATTTATCTGTAGAGTATTTTTCAAAATATTTGGTGAGATAACTAGAAAATATCAAATATTTCATAAATTGTTAAATTATCAGTTGTCTCCAAAATATTACTCGGATAATGACATGTTTATAGTTACATTTAATATGACTTATTATATTATATTCAACATGACTTTTCTTTAAATTATCATATTTTAATAATGTATCAATTTTATGCATTAATTATGTAGCTGCAACATTCTGTTTTATGTAGTTTGTCAATTAAATCTATAAGCTAGAAACTAATGATTTTTTTTCACGAGGTTTCACGAAGAACGTTTACCATTGTTTCGCATTTATTATATAGGCGGACATGAAGATTGAAGACTGAGAAAGATTCTTAACACGTGTGACATAAGCCTGGTGGTGCGGTAGTCACCACAAAATTTTTCTAGAGTCCATTTTGCAGAAAACCAGATACCACAATCTTGATTAGATTGTGGATGCAAGACTGTGATGTCTTAAGCGAAATTTCATGTTAACGTGATATAGTCTTTTCATTACAGCTACATTAAAACAGTTTTTACTTCAAGTATCTGTGATGTTTATTTCAGATCAAAGTAATGCAGTCAATGCAGCAAAAGTTCCGGCACAATTTCGGTCATTTTCCTGCGTATAATCCAATCTCAGACTCTAGAAACTCTATCAAGAGTCCATTTTGCAGAAAGCCACATACCACAATCTTGTGGTATGTGGATGTCTTGATTGTGGATGTCTTAAGCAAAATATCACGTTAACGTAATATAGTCTTTTCATTACGGCTACGTTAAAACAGTTTTGACTTCAAGTATCTGTGATGTTTATTTGAGATCAAAGTAATGAGTAGATATGCAGCAGCAGTTCCGGCACAATTTCGGTCATTTTCCAGTTTACAATCCCATAAGAAAATATATTAATATCAGAATAATAATTTTTCCTTCAACATGACTTTTCTTTAAATTATCATATTTTAATAATGTATCAATTTTATGCATTAATTATGTAGCTGCAACATTCTGTTTTATGTAGTTTGTCAAATAAATCTATAAGCTAGAAACTAATGATTTTTTTTCACGAGGTTTTAGCGCATTTAATGGCATGTTTAACTTCGTCAACTGATATCACTGGACCTTCCGAATTGTTTGTTTCGAGTTCAAGTATGTATTTCTGTCATGTTTTCAGTTTTTCGTTTACTTCATAGACAAGCTTGCCTTGTTCATCCATAATGTTTTTTGTTGTTTTTTTTTTGTGTCTGCCTGTGACTTCTTTGATCTTTTTGTACATCTCTTGACATTTCTCGCTCATCCATCTTTCTTTAGCTTCTCTGATTTTTTTGCTTAATGGCACTATGCATTTGTCGATAAGCTATGGGTTTGGCAGTTTTCACCTTTCGTTTGTTTTCCATCATCTCTAAGATTTTGTCGGTCATCCACTGATTCTTCTTTTGTTGGTTTTTATTAGGGGTCAGGAGTTGTACACAAGCCTGGGTCACCGATTCTTTGACAGCTGTCCACATATATTCCATATGAGCTTCCTCTAGTGTTGCCTTCCGTAATTCTTCACTTACCGTCCTTTTCACTGCATGTTGGACTTCCTTATCCTGCAGCTTTTCGACATCATATTTTTTCTTATTCTGTATGACTTGGGTAATCTGAGTCTTTCGTGGTTTAGCTCTTATTACGCAGACTATGGGAATGTGATCAGATGGAACATCTACTCCTAGGTAAGATTTGACCGAGATTATGCTGTGGGGTTTATTGTTGGTAAAACGATAGACACCGGAAACTTTGTGACGTCAAATTAACGTTTCTCATTAGCTCTGTTAGCTCTGTCCTAAGATCTAAGTGAATATATTTTCAACTGGATCAGTTATGGCTTCTTATGCAAAGAAGTCCTTTTTCTAACTCCTTCGGGCTACCTAAGAACCCTCAGACAAGAGGCCCTCGGTTTTCCTAAGCACGTCGTCTTCAAGGCGAAAACATCTACTTAATGCCCCGATACATAAATAGCTATTAGCTAAGAGTTGCTACGCTCTTTTGTTGGGATAATTAGATCGTAGATAACAACGTGTCTTTATCAAACTTTATCCTACAAGAATTCGGACTTAATGCCAAATTCCTCTTGTATGCTCATTTATTCTACCATTCAGCATCAATCTTTCTAAATCCTTTACACAGCAAAATAAAATATCTTTGGTTGTAGATAATGCAAATCCATAGCTGTTGTTGATTTCTCTTGAGTGTGGAAAATCAACAGGCTTGGAAAATGGGTCTCACTTCTGTGAGCTTTTCTGGAAGGATTTTTTTAGTATTAGTTTTTTAGGGACACAATTCAAGGGACAATTCTTTTATAGCAACTGAATTGGCTATTTCTAAAATTTTGACTTTTACAGCGTGTGTAGTTTAAGATCTTTATTACTTGACCTTGTTAGACTTCGAGTTTCTCTTTTGTCCTCTTTTTCATGACCACTTTTTTCTTTGAAAGTTTTTCTCCTATGGTAGCACTATAAATATTTTCTTTTTAAAGAGCTTACCTTTCAAAGTAAAATTCAGTTTTGACTAATTTGAATTTTTCAACTTTTCAATACTAATTATTTCATATTCTTGTAACTCAAGCCTCTACTCATCAGTACAACATGTTCATTTAGACTGCTCTTTACCCTGTGCATACTTTCACCGGCTCGAGTTCTTTAGTTTATTCATAAAATCTTTACAGTGTTAGTTCTTGTCGCGATTCGAACTTGTCTCTTTGCATTCTAATGTTTCTACCACTCATCATTGATTTTTGTAATTAATCTGCATACGCGGATAAGATATTCTTAGTTACATGGAATAAAAATCCATCGACGTTGAGTTCTATTGCAATGGGATTTTTCCAGGGTTAGTTATTTTGGTCGCTTTCGGAGCGGGATTCAAGGGATTATCTTTTTATATCTACCGCTTTGACTATTACTTCTAACATTTGTATTCTTTGAAAATTTGTGTAATTTGAGATTTTGTTCACTTAACCAGCCTAGACTTATCGAGTTTCTCCCTACTCCTCCCCTTTTTGGCCACTCTTTTTTGACCTTTTTGACAATATCGCATTAACGTGATATAGTCTTTTCATTACAGCTACGTTAAAACAGTTTTGACTTCAAGTATCTGTGATGTTTATTTCAGATCAAAGTAATTAGTAGATATGCAACAAGAGTTCCGGCACAATGTCCGTAATTTTCCTGTCTATAATCCAATTAGAGTTTCTAGAGTCTATTTTGCAGAAAACCACATGCCACAATCTTGATTAGATTGTGGATGTCTTAAGCAAAAGTTCACGTTAACGTGATATAGCCTTTTCATTACAGCTACGTTAAAACAGTTTTGAATTCAAGCATCTGTGATGTTTATTTCAGATTAAAGTAATTAGTAGATATGCAAAAACAGTTCCGGCATAATGTCGGTCATTTTCCTGTGTATAATCCCATTAGAGTTTCTAGAGTCCATTTTGCAGAAAACCAGATACCACAATCTTGATTAGATTGTGGATGCAAGACTGTGATGTCTTAAGCGAAATTTCATGTTAACGTGATATAGTCTTTTCATTACAGCTACATTAAAACAGTTTTTACTTCAAGTATCTGTGATGTTTGTTTCAGATCAAAGTAATGCAGTCACTGCAGCAAAAGTTCCGGCACAATTTCGGTCATTTTCCTGCGTATAATCCAATCTCAGACTCTAGAAACTCTATCAAGAGTCCATTTTGCAGAAAGCCACATACCACAATCTTGTGGTATGTGGATGTCTTGATTGTGGATGTCTTAAGCAAAATATCACGTTAACGTAATATAGTCTTTTCATTACGGCTACGCTAAAACAGTTTTGACTTCAAGTATCTGTGATGTTTATTTGAGATCAAAGTAATGAGTAGATATGCAGCAGCAGTTCCGGCACAATTTCGGTCATTTTCTAGTTTACAATCCCATAAGAAAATCTACAGTCCATTTTGCAGAAAGCCATATGTCAGAATCTTGATCAGGTGGTGAGTGTCTCAAGTAAAAGTCACACAAACGTGATATATTCTGTTCATTACAGCTACATTAAAACAGCTCTTACTTCAAGTGTCTGTGACGTTTATTTCATATTAAAGTAATTATTACATATGCAGTAGCAGTTCTGGCACAATTTCGGTCATTTTCCTGTGTATAATCCCATTAGAGATTCTAGAGTCAGCTTTGCAGAAAGCCATATACCACAATCTTGGTCAGATGGTGGGTGCCTTAAGCAAAAAGTCACATTAAAGTGACTTTTCATTAGAGGGACGTTAAAACAGTTTTGACTTGAAGTATCTATTATGTTTATTTCAGACCATAGTGTAGGCATGAGTAGATATCCAGCAACAGTTCTGGCATAGTTTAGGTCATTTTTCTACGTAAAATCCCATAAGAATCTAGAGTCCCTTTTGTAGAAAGCCATATCACAATCATGACCCTATGGTGAATGCCTCAAGAGTTAAGTCAAAAAAATTACTTTGATGCTCCAATTGTGAATTCAACTTGCATTAAAAAAAGAAACAAAATTACGTCTCCTTCTTTCTTCAATAGTGGCTTGAGAATATTAGTTCAAATGAACTAATATTCTGGAAATAATTTTCTATACTCCAAAGAATAAAATAACTTACATCTTACACAAACAACTTAGTAACTTCAATAATCCAGTAAGCTATCATGGGACGTCTTATCCCCCTTATTGAATTTATCCACGCTTCTCACTTCGCATTCTGAGAGAGATAGTACCCCATAAAATCGAAAAACTTGCCTCGGGGCTTGTAGAGTCTAGATATAGCACTCAAAACCAACAAGAAAAATGTTTATTTCAATAAGGGAGGTTAAAGTTTATCGCGAAACATCTCACTTGTCATTACCGTTCTAACGTGGGTCTTGTATTTGAGGTTCGTTAGATAAACTAGAAGCTTTAGTGTCTAGCTCTAGGAAATAATTTGTATTATTTAATTTCATATAAAAGCTTCAGGTTTCAGTTCTGGGCTTAAATGAACTTCGGCGGAGTCATATGTGTAGTTAGGGCACGGTTCTAATTTAAAAAGAAGCCCCAAGAAGTTTTCCAATGGAGTTTTTGCCGAGATTCACCTTCGATATTTATAGACGCAATAAAAGTAAGCCGCAGGAGAGCATTTAGAGGTAACAAAAATGTATTTGAAAAGAGAACTTTACTTCCAGCTTAGTTACGTTCATTCTTTTTAAGCCACCCCCGTGGTTTATGATCATTTCCAATGGTCCTCCGAGATTGCGTTCCGGGAAGAGTAATTTGTTAGTCTGACTCCAGGTACTTTAATTGCACTTATTACGTGGGCGTCCCTTTCCAGACCAACCCACATAAACGTTAAATTAAGAATTAACTTTTAAAGGCGAAAACGCGACGTGAAAGTAGGTTGTAAGTTTTGCATTTGCTGAAAGCCCTGGAAACGAAAGCGATGGCAAGTGAAATGAGGATTTTTGCTTGCTTTTCATGTTACACGGCTCTCCACCTGGAGAATCGGTTTGTATACTTAAATCTTTTCAGGCTCCTCGCCGACTTAGTCGGAGAAACTTCTGGTTTTATGTGATTTGTTTTGAGTGAAAATAAACATTAGGAGAGACAAAAGGAAAATCTCGGTCGCGAAAATTTAAGTACGTTCCATTAAACAATTTTAATTAAACTCCGACAATGCCTGGGAACTTGGCAAGATGTAATTTATTCAGGTCAGTGTAATATTATAAGGTCTGTCTTTTGAAGATATTTCCTTTGTTTTTAATTACGGCCAAATTAAAACGAATTAGAAAACTTTGTTTTTTGTTAGAAGGTTAAATAATAACTTGACAAAAGTCCTTGACAAGAGGTTTCTATTTGACCTCAAATTTATGAAGAACGTTAGAAAAACTTAATATTGTTTGATAATTCTTTGTTCTGCCAGTGTTAATGAGTCAATGAAATCCACTCTAATTTCCCAATTGTTTATTCGCTTTGCCCCATCCTAGGCATCTAACTGATGAGCTAAATGTGTACCTAGATAGTACTGCTGCAGTTAGTTCAGGTTAGTAGTATTTAGTAGTATGTTAATAGTAATTCACGCTCGCTGAATATCATTTTTGCAAAAAAGCGCTTTTTTTCTCTCTTTTTCACCTGCTTTTTCCCCCACTAAACCAAATCAATCACGACAATAAAGATACATTACTCACTTCAGCAGCAAACATGTACACGTATTCTGTTAGCTCTAAGTTAGCCCTACCCATGTGCTCTTTTGTTACCACCTGACTCGGCATACTAATCGCTCAAAATAAAATTTTTCTACAAACGTCAAATAATGACGCATTTTACGCCTTCATTAGACAAATGAAAACCTAACCTTTTTGAGGACCAGAATGCGAGTTTACTTTTCCGCGCGTTTAACAAACGATTACTCTATAAGTTCTGAAAATTTCCTCAAAATGTGCCTAGAAATAAAGAAAATATGTATAGTTACAAATTGTATGCAATGTATAATGTATACAAATTTGCAAAAGAAAAATTTGACGCAGAGATTGAATTCCAAATGAGGAACACGAGCCTGGATAGGATGTCATACAAGGACTTCATCAAAAAAGTGACACTGGCCTATAGAAAGTAAGACAAATGACGAAGAGTCCACAACGAAGAACCACAACTACTTACTGGTGGAATTAAAAAAATTAAAGAATCCAGGGATTAATGCATGGACCTGAGACGCTCATACACCAGGGCTAGGACGCAGGCCCCGATGAAAAACTGGAAGGAGTATGAAAACTCCAAGACCGAACGAGGAACAGAGACCGACGAACTGAAGGGAGAAATAAGAAAATCCGAAACACAGTGTGCAGGCAGCTAGAAGACGAGGTTCGGGACGAATGGTATAAATATTAAATACTACACAAAAATCTGAAACAAGGACGTTAGCTAGAAATGACATCGTGCAGGAAAGAAGAGGCCGCTGGGCTTCTCTTCTCCACCATGCAGCCGGAATTACCCGCAAAAACATACTACATGGAATATACTGAGTTTACCATAGAGGAACTTAAAGAAGCGACCAGCAAACTCACATTCAAGAAAGCACCGGGCTCGGATGGATTACCGGCAGAAGCTGTAGAGGCCACAGGGTCAAAATACTAGAGGGAAAAATGTTAATGTTGTTAATGATGAAGGGAAAGAAGCAAAATTAGTACTGACACTAAAACCAGGAAAGCCAATGAAGACCGAGAAAGCAGAGTCTATGCCCATATCTGAAAAACAGTATGGCTTTAGGCGGGGTGCATCCTCGCTAACCGCCATGAGGGCTGTCAAAGGTAAGGTGGAAGCGGTAAAGGGAAACCAAAGGAGAGCACGGGCATGATGCGTACTAGTCACACTCGAGTTGGTAGACGCTTTTAGTAGTGTTTCATGGGAGATAATCATGAGTGAACACCACAGAGGAAGGATATCTGGCTACCTCATGAACATACTCATAGACTACTTCGAATGCCGCACAGTAGGAGAATCGACTAGATTAGGCGGTCAAAATTCAATTTCAAGTGGCTTTAATCTTTTTGAATTATTTTGTTAGTAAAGACAAATAAGCAGACTGAAAACTTCAGCAAACGACTTTATTTTAACTTCACTTATTTGAAAGATTTAATGTTGAAAACTTAAACGGATCAATTCTTAGCCTTCTAATGAACATTTAACTGAAATTTTGTCCTTACCTTCATATGAGTCCTTATTATGTTGATAAAAGCTAATGAATTCTCAAAGTATTATTAAATACCTTAGAACTGATGCACAATATTACAATTACCCCCTTCATATTGAGTTTTATTTTACTACACGCCTTTTTAACAAAGAGATGAGTTATGGTCATTGTGAACTTATACATTTTGGCTTATAGAAAAAGTTTCGGATAGTTCCGCTCTAAAATTGTAACAATTATTATCCGTATACATTAATTAACCTTTGGTCTCTGATAAGTTTTAGCTGCAGCCGTGTGCAGTTGCGCAAACGCATGGCGGCAAAATTCTACTGCGTTTCGATGTTTAAGTGACTTTGACGCTTGAAAGTGTAATTTGTGTTTTAGTAAAGATTATCGTGACGTCATCAACACTAACCAATACAAATATTAAGGTTTGTACTGCAAAAACTGAATTTTGACAATACATCTTCAAAATGATTTCACTTAAAATTCTAGGTCTGTTGAACATTCTTTTGACTCGTTAATGTGTTGCAAAGAAATTTTCGCTCTGTGAATTTGAAAATAATCTTAACTATCATCTTAATCCCCTTTTCCTGTGTTTTGGGTAAAGATTATCGTAGGTCTTCGACTGATTTAGCTGAGATAAGTAGTTAATCAAAGCGGATACGAGAACAGTCCAAGGACTTGCGCTTGGTTGTGACGTCGAAAATCGCAACGACGGGTCCACGCTAGTCATTGACCTTGATCGCCTGCGACATGCGTAAACTTGAGCGCGCGCCTTGACCTTGAGAGACCATGATGAGCGCTTGAGGGTGACCTCGAGAATCGCAACAAGCGACCTTGACAGATCCACGCTGAAGGTCGCCTTGAGCGTCACCGTCGGCTGATGACAGATATGCGTAACATTGAGCGCCTATGGGCTGGCGTCTTAACCTTGAGAGCTAGCTCGTCCCCCACCTCAAGTGCTATATATAAGTAGTAGCGGAGCTGTAAATTCATGGTCGCACAGATGTCTTCATTCTTTATTGATTTGAACAAAGAGCTTTACGCGAAACCGTTTGAAAACGTGCGGTCGGTTCCGGTCGGGCAAAAATTCGAAATTTTGTCCATTGACACTATAGAAACGCAGTTTAGTCCGAAAATTGTAGTCGAAATGAGCGAATGCAAGACCATTTTGCCACAACGATTTACAGTCAAGTTTACTCCAGAACGTATTGCAGACATTAATCAAAAGATTAGAGAAAAGGATGTTAAATATTTTTTGCAAAGTCGGGGAGCTCTAGGCCGCACCACAAACATTGAATTCTTGGTAGAATGAAGCCATCGATGAGGACTCCGATGAAGATAATTATTAACAAAAATTAGATAGATTTTTAAAATGTACTGTGTAGAGATGTGAAAAGAATAAATTTTCCTCCGTGGGGACACTCCTCAGTCAGTGGATCTGGTTCACAGTTTTTCATTCCTATTAACGACTTAAAGAATCGTAAGCTATTGAATGTTGGTTTTCCTGGTAGTGATACAAATGCAGCCAATAAGGAAAATGTAGATCGTCAAATTGGTATGCTCGGGAAAGGAATTAATAGAGTATATAAGACGTTAAATTCTGTTTTGGTCGGCATTGACCAACGTCTCTTGTCGGTGGAGAACGACCTGAAAGCAGAAGATAATAGATCAAATGAGATCCCTAAAGAATGAATCACAGAAAGAAAAAATTCAGTTAGTGAGAGAGTTACATCGACCTGTGCGAATAAATTTTCTCCGACGACGTACTATTCTTAAAGGTTTAGACGATTTATGGCAGGCAGATCTTGGACAGTTAAATCAATTTGCAGGATCTAATCGAAATTTAAAAGGAAAACAAAACCTTCAAAGGTAGTATATTTTCGTAGTTATTAACTGTTTTCCAAATTTGTTTGGTGTCGACCATGAAGACAAGGGGGAGGAGGTAACAAAACCGTTTGCAGATATTCTTGAAAGTTCCTCTCTAGTAATCTCCCTAAAAATCTGCAAACTGACCTTGGAAAGGAATTATACAGCGTTCGTTTTAAAAAATTAATGGTAACGCATGAATCATTACAGTACGTTGAGCTCTAAAAAAACTGCAATTTTCGAAAGAGTAGTTCGCACCCTAAAAGAGCGCCTCTTTATAACGTTTAGTCTAAATGGAAACAACAAGTGGATCAATGTCTTGCCCGAGATAGTGGACGAGTATAACAACGCCAAAAATAGGATTATTGGAATGAAACCCAAAGATGTGAATTCAAGCAATGAAGAACGTGTAATGAAAACTTATTTTAACATAAAAGTTTTCCAAGGTTAACGATTTAATGTAGGGAAATATTATTCGTATCAGTAAGGCAAAACATATTTTTGAGAAGGGATACACAGCCAACTGGACAACAGAGCTGTTTAAATTAGTTAAAGTTCAAATTACCAACCCACCCACGTATTTGCTGGAAGACATGACAGGTAGAGCTAATAAGGGCGGATTTTATGCTGAAGAGTTACAGAAAACTGTGAATCCTGACGTCTACTTAGTTGAAAAGGTATTGCGCAAAAAGAGGAAAAAGTGCTGGTGCGTTGGTTGGGGTTAGATAAAAGCTATGACTCCTGGATTGATTCCCCAAACATTCTGTGACATGACCATGTTACTAAATATATGCAGGAAAACACAGAGCCAATGTTTGGTCTCAGAATTATCTTTAAATAAATGAATTTCAAGACACTGTTGCTGGGAAAAACCACATGGAAACTACTAGGGGGCAACCTGAATGTATGTTAGTGCAATGTTATTTTATCTTTATATCGCTAAATTTCATAGACAACCAAATCATATAAATCCTTATTGACAGTGACGAGAGTGCTTGACACTCATTTGGAGTGTAAAGAAGCTCAGACATTTTCGAAGCATACGTACGTTAAAGTGATTGTATAGTGGCGCCCAACGTGGAGACACATTTATTGTGTGGCTGTTCATTTTTGGTCTCCTTGGGCTTTCTCTTGCTTCTTACCTTTTAATTATTTTTTTTTCTTTCAAATACGATTCGTCTATCTCTCCGTCGCTGATGATTTGCTACCAACTTTTTTCCAACCCTGGAGGTGCTGACTTTTGAGGGTTTCGCTTTCTTTGACTACTCCCTCTTTGCCTCTTTCTGGAGGCAGAGCGACTTTAGCAGTTTAAATCTTCAAAGATTTTTTTTGTAAGTTCTAAAATGGCGCTGTGTGCATGCGATTCTTAGGGAAATAATGAAAAAAAAAGATCAAAAAGTAATCTTAAATAAAATTGCGCTGTGGTCCCTGTTTTACTTTAAAGTGTATAACATCCTTCTCATCATTCATTTTTTTGTAATTTGGTTTGCCTTCTCGCCGCCATCTCTTCGCCGCTGATTATTTCATCCAAAGCTTTTCACTTTTTTTCATCCTTAGATGTGCTGACTTTTGATAGTTTAGCTTTCTTCGGCTTTTCCCTCTTTTCTTCTTTCTCGCCGTCAAAGCGACCACAATAGTTTGAATCTTCATAGGTGTTGTTTATATATTTTATCTTTATTTCGCTAAATTTCATTGAACAACCAAATCGTATAAAGCCCTACTGGCAGTGACAAGAGAGCTTGACAGTCATTTGGAGTGTGGAGATGCTCACACATTTTTGGAGCATAGGCACTTTAAAGTGATTTAGTAGTGGCGCCCAAAGTGGAGCCACAACTTTTCTTGTGGTTGGACCATTTTGGTCTCCTTTTTCCTTTTTTTTTGCTTTTTAGCATTTAATTTTTTTTATTCAAATGCGGTCAACCCATCTTTTCGTCGCTGATCCAACGCTTTTCACTTTTTTTTTACCCTGGAGGTGCTGACTTTTGATGGTTTACCTTTCTCCCTTTTTTCTTCTTTCTCGCCGGAAGAGCAACCATAATAATAGTTTAAATATTCATAGGTTTGCTTTGTAATTTCCAAAATGGCGCGGTCTGCATGCGATTCTTATGGGTATAATGAAAAAAAAGATCAAGACGGAATCTTAAATAATATTCTCGCTGTGGTCCCTATTTCAGTTCAAAGGGTATAACTATTCAATACTACTAGGGTACCCCTAGTAGTATTGAACATTCTTCCAAAGTCTTTGATACGTTGTTGTGTTGCAAAGAAATTTTCGCTCTATGGATTTGTAAATCAACTTAACTATCATCCTGATCTCCTTTTCCTGTGTTTCGGATAAAGATTACCATAAGTCTTTGAGTGTTTTGGATGGGATATCTCAGAATTATCTTTAATTAAATGATTTTCAAAACACTATTGCTGGGTAAAACTACATGGAACGGGCAGGACACACCATCTGGAGGTATGTTAGTGCCATATCATCATAAAAATCTCTACTGACATTGAGGAAAGAAGTTGACAGTCGCTTGGAGTGTGGAGAATCTGAGGAATTTTTTGGAACATACGTACTTTAAAGTTATTTTATTGTGCCACATTTTTCTACGTAGACCCACATTTTTTTTGTGGTGAGTGCTTTCTGGTTTGCCTTTGCTTTCTCTTGCTTCTTAGCATTTAATTCTTTTTTCTTCAGGCGGTTTTCTTTTTTCCAGCCCTGAAGGAGCTAGCTTTTGATGGTTTAGCTTTCTTTGGCTAATCCTTCTTTGCCCCTTTCTCGTCGACAGAGCGGCAATAATAGTTTGAATCTATATAAAATTTGTTTGAATTTCCCATTATGACGATGTCTGCATGCGACTTTTAGGGACATAATCACATCAAATCCAATCAAATGAATATATTGATGTCATTCACGAAATGTCACACACGTTAAAACTAAAAACCTATAGTCTATCCTATAGCTAAACATAATTTAAAAAAGAAATCCTCACAATTACTTAGACAATACAAACAAACACGCGATCATTCTATCGATCAAAATTAAAACCAAAGTCAAAGTAATCATCCAATGTATAGAAGCAAGACTTTACAAGCCATTATCCTCGCTTTGAAGGAGCTCAAGCTAAATTTTTTATTTCTGCAGGCAAGTTATTGTATAGCTTAACCGCCCAATACCCCGGCCCATTCCGACATCTTTCCAGCCGCCTGCATGGAGGAACGAGTATATGACTATTTCTAGTGGCATAACTATGCTACTCCTCATGGGACCTATAACGGGTCTTCCTGCTTTTGATGTAGACTAAGCAGTCAAGTATATACACACATGACACTGTCAATATCCCCATCCTAACATTCTCCTCACGACAATCATCCGTATACGCAACTCCACCCAACACTCTCACAGCCTTCCTCTGCAGGCCAAAAACCCTTTTTGGCTTCTGGCAAGTGCCCTCACAGTAGAATTGCACGTATGAGCATGAAACAGTGCAAAGGAGGCCGTACTCAATACTCCGGCCGAAACACAGTGGAACAGCATGCGATGCACGTACAAAGATCTGTTAAATTTGGCAGCAATTATGTCAATATGTCTTTCCCACTGCACCCTCATGTCAAGAACAACGCCCAAGAATTTTCACTTCCATCAAGTCTATCACCGGAAAATCTCTCATGGCAAAAGTAACCTGGTTTGTTTTACTCATATTAAGAAAGAGCCTATTAGATCGAAACCAGTCCCCAGCACTCTTCCGCGCAACCACGACCCGCGCCATCGCGTCCCCCACGGAAGCAGACGCAAAGGAGATGGTGGTGTACTCAGCAAAGAGTGTGTATTTTTCTCCGCAAACACTCATAGACAAATCGTTGATGTATATGAGAAATAGAATTGATCCCAGCACAGAACCTTGTGGCACACCTATATTGATTTTTTTCACCCCTCCCACCTCCACCATCTCGCTTCTAGACTCCAGGTATGACCTCATCAGCCGAACACTGTCGTTCGAACACATGTAGTGCTCCAATTTCTGTAGGAGGATATCGTGACTGACACAGTCAAAGGCCTTGCTCAGATCACAGAACAGAACCGTTTCATATTGCATCTCGTGGAATGCATTCAGTATCTCCGACAGCAGGCCCGAGACTGAATCAGTGGTACTTCTGCCTTTTAGGAAACCCCAATGGCTCTCCGATAACAAGCTGTTTCTCTCAAAGTGCTCGACTATTTGGTTTGCCAGACATTTCTCTATCACCTTGGATATGATCCGTCTTGAATCTCCCGTCTTGAATATAGGTTTCACGATGGCTGTCTTGAGACATCTGGGAAAAACCGACGAACCAATGCAGAGGTTAATAAGTTTAGTCAGTGGAACCACAACACATTAACTCGCTGTTTTTATTAATTTAACATTAATTTCGTATATATCACGGCTTGCTTTATTTTTTAGTGCATCAATAATGTCCCTGACTTCATTAAAAGCCTCCTGTTTGAAAGAAAACGACACATCCGGGGACCCCAAACACTCAAACTCAAGGTATCCCGCTGGAGACTTTCCGCCTGGCAGAATCTCCTGTACTATTTTATGAGAAATCTGGGCAAGAAATTGGGTGTTATATCAATATTCTCAACTGACTACGTTCTCTGTGTTTATTGATGACCTGCCATGTTGTCCTTACGGGGTTCGACGCTGACCGTATTAGATCATCATGAAATCTTATCTTGGTCCTCTTCAAAGCCTCCCTATAAGCCATCCTGAAGCCAATAAGTTCTTCCCTTATTTCGCCATCTTGCTGCTGCAACTCAGCAAGGAACTGCAAGCTGTCACTCAGCAAGGAACTGCAAGCTGCCACGCATCCCTCAGTTCGTCACCGAACCACCCAACTGTGCTTAGCTGCTCCGCTTTTACCCTATATGCTTTCTTAGTGAACGACTGTATGTAGGCACCATGAAGAGCGTCCACAAACCTTGTGAAGACCACATCAACATTTTCATTCTCCCGGACAAAGTTCCATGATTTATCCCTAAGGACGTTATAAAAGTCATGCAAGCCTCTCCGGGTCATCGGTCTAAATACCCTCACAGACTCCCCGACGTCGCCATCAGACACCCTCTCAACCATGCTCTCTAAAAACCGCCTGGTATCTAGTTGGCTCAAATACGGTCTGCCGCACACCCAAGCCCTCAAATATGTCAGTGAGTCTTTTAGTTTCAGAAAAAATAATAAAAACGACAAGAGATGCAGCGAAAATAATGAATATTATTTCCGCTGGGGCCCCTATTCTAGTTCAGAGGGTATGACACACAAAAATGTGTGAATAAAACCTGGACAAGCCATTTATAAAATTTTTTTAAAGTAGATACAATAACAAATTTCCTGTCTTTTTGTATTGTTTGGTGTGGTACCAAAACTGACAATAACAAAATAAGGTAAATTACACAAAGATATTTTGAGGCAAATAAGTTGCAAGTGGAAACAAATCAAGAACGCCCGAATACAAATTCAACTACCGGCATCTCTATCGTAATCTATGGCATTCGGGCGCACTCCATTAATAATTCAAAATTGATTTAAGATTTAGCGCTAAAATACCTTCAAACATTAATAATAGATTGATAAGCACTATAAATCGTTCGGTTTTAAAGGAAGTGGTTTCTACGGCGGTTACAATGGAGCCACGGTGGCGAATCTGACACACGTTCATGCTGAAATACCAGCCACACTAAAACGTTTCGATCTATTAAGGAATAGAGACGTGTTGCGACTTTAGAACCACAAGCAGCTTTAAGGATAAATAACTTGAATTGTTGTGTTAAAATCGTGGACATATTTGTAATAATCGTTTTACTACTCCCAACACTAATCACTCTAATATTTAAAAAAAAAATAAGTGTCATTGTCAGGTTTGAGTACGATTGCTCGTATGGGTATAATGCTAAAGGGTATAATACACAAAAGCTCCCTATTTAGGGCGCATAAATGAAGGCAGCCATCATATATTAGATGTTACTTACCTCTTACGTGAGAATACATGAATACATTAGGGGAATTATGTTTATAAATGAAGCATTTATCTGTGAGGCAGTATATTCTATCACTCTAACGCCTGTAATGGCGTAGCCGTAAAATTTTGTTGCCTGCATTTAGGGTAAACGATCGATAACCCGAATGGATCTTTTATGGTGGAACATCATAAAATAATCATAAATAATTCGCTTTACTGTTATCGACTGGTTGTGCATTCAAGATTCGCGTTTTTAGGAAAGAAGCAATCTTTTATTGCCATATAAAAAAATATCATAAAGTTTGGTTCGAGGTAATGATCTTCTCGTTAAATTGTCGTTTGGACATGCAAAGGTCACGGTGTGCACTTTTCCAATATAAAAAGGTTAGCAAGTGTTTTAATCTAAGTTTATAGCAGTGGCAACATAAAATTGTGGAGGAGCGACCTTAATAACTACCCAAATACAAGACAAACCTAAGTAACTATACTCAACAAGTAAACGCAATGAGAAAGTAACCAGCTTAAACAGATAATACTATTTAAATCTTATTGACTCAGTTTGACTTGGGAAATTCAAAGCCGTTCCCACTTATTCTCTGTTCGTATTCAATGGACGTCCCCATCGATTGGACCCGAACTATTCAATGCAGCCCTAACGACAGATAGAGAGCAAACTTGATATTAAAGCAGAGCAATAAATAGGACGTTTTAACACAAGAGTTTTTCTACGGAATTGTAGCGCTGGGAAATATAACGTCGTTAAATAACGGTTCAATTGCCCGAGGTTGAATGGGTTCAAATGTCATGGGTGTGGAGGACGGTCTGATTTGATTGGAAAGCTCCTTTTCAAGGTTATGGCTTTTATTCAGAGCAGAGCTACGCGTTTTAAGGGAAGAGACCCTAGAAACCAGCTGAGTTACGAAGTGGGCTAAATAGCACATTTTGTATATTTCCATTAAAAAAGTAGGCTTATATCAAAATTTAAAAATGTCATGTGCGAAATATTGATAGCCCAGCTTGTTTGGGATTAAAGTATCTCCAACTTTTGTATTTGTATCGTTTTACTAAAACCTATAATGACAGCTAGATTGATTTACAGAAATCATAAAAATTTGCTTTTTACCGATTATCTAGTATGTCAAAATTTTTCAAAGCAATGAAGTGATTGTGAATTGAATAAGCATCGAAAACACTCACCCTCAGGTTTATAATGATGGTGAAAATTAGCCTAAGTGAAGAGATTGCTAAATTTACCATCCATTAAATTTCCTCTCAATAACATTTATGGATACCGCTGATCACTCGTAAATATTAACTTTCTTTAAAAAATAGTTCTTATTTCTTTACTTTTTGAGTACTTTCCTATTGATGATTATTGGACTTTGTCAACACACGAGTGCTAAAGTTCAAAGAGAGAGCATGAAAACGTTGTTTCCAGTGCTTCATCCTTTAAGAAATTGCCATATATCTTTACACACAGACAAATTTTAAAAGTTGAAAAGCGATATGCAGAATAAACTGCTGGCCAATTGCAACACTCGATTTTTGCAAAGATGAAAGAAAACATATTCTTTCAAATTTAAGCGTGTCTGAATGCCTAGCTCCTGGTGGTCATCCGCGGTTTGTTGCGGCGACGACTAGGCATGTAAATTCAAACTTCACCATTACAACTCCACAACAACTAGAAAACCACAGGCTTACCAATAGTAGGGTGCTCGTAACGTCTTTTTGAAGCACTAAAAGTGTTGGTTTACATAACTTGATGCCAGGACTGACCAACACGAGTATTCAATTTTAAGCAAACTATTGAGGAAATAACATCACACCGAAAGAAAGAAAGTCAGTCACATCTCCCATGTGAGTGCCATAGGGCATCGAAACGTTTAATAGAAGTTTAAGAAATTTTTTTTTTTTTTTTTCATTACATAAGGACCGCACCCCAAGAACTACCCCCCTTTAAAAACAAAAAAAGTCCCAAAAAAACTTGATTTAACAATTGTCTTGCTATAGGGTGCAAGTTTAATATTTTTTTTACTCCTGGTACATCTAACAGATGAGGAAGCCATTTTTAGCGCATGAATAAGTTCCTGTGATCTTACTGCATCGATCATAAATGGAGCACTAAATAAAAACATCAAGCGGAATCCATTTCATGCTAAAATGTTCGAGAAAATGGACTTTTTCGAAAATTTGGCATATTTATCAAACGGATATTTATCGGACGTTGGCAGGTGCTTCCACTAGGGCATGCGAGATAATAGTGAAGTGGAACCAAGCCAGTTTTCTGCCGAAGTTATTGCTTCCTACAGACAGATGGCCGGGTTTCGGACCTCTACTGTCTGGGGACGACGTTCAGCAGAGTATCAAACTCATTCCTCTATCAGGCAGATGAACCATACCCCGGTTTCGTCCTTATTGGAGCTCATCAGTATCGTATAGCTCAAACCTGACAGAAATACGAGTTCGAATGAAACTTGGTATCCTTTATTGCCCAAGGCACTGTGTACATATGCAAGTGGCGCCATTGGACGACAACAGGTGCATCCGCTAGGGCATGTGAGATAATAGTGAAGTGAAACCAAGCCAGTTTTCTGCCGAAGTTGTCGCTTCCCACAGACAGATGGCCGAGACTCGGACCTATACTGTCTGGGGACGACATTCAGCAGAGTATCAAACTCATTTCTTTATCAGGCAGAGGAACTATAGACCGGTTTCCCTCTTATCGGACCTTATCATAATGGTATACCTCAAACCTGATAGAAATAGAGTTCGAAAAAAACTTGGCCTCCTCTCTTGCTCAAGGCGCTGTGTACATATGCAAGTGGCGCCATCGAACGACGGCAGGTGCTTCCACTAGGAATAAGAGATAATGGTGAAGTGAAACTAAACCAGTTTTCTGACGAAGTTATCGCGTGAGTTTGATACTGTGTTGTGTCCTCCCCAGACAGTATATGTACAAATCTCGGCCATCTGTCTGTGGGAAACGACAACTTCGGCAGAAAACTGGCTTGGTTTCACTTCACTATGTCGCGAAGTGTTACATCATTCTTTATAATCCCGTATCAAAAAATCAATTTTGAATTTTTTTGAAGTTGTGCAAACGAGAAATATAGGCTTGTCGCGAAGTGTTACATCATTCTTTATAATCCCGTATCAAAAAATCAATTTTGAATTTTTTTGAAGTTATATAGGCTTAATTACAGCACTTTATTTTCAACCCTGTATAATATCACCTGACTCACTTACCTTCTTTGAATATACCATGTAAATTAGTGCAAGGACGGGTCTATTCAAAATGGTTTCGATCAAAGAAATCCGTTGGTCCATTTTAGAGTTATGATGTCTCAAACTTGGCGCAAAAATTGAATATTGCAAAGCAATTGGCGAGCAGTTTAAAAATGGTAGCATACAGTGTGTCCAAGATGAGAATGGCCACCATGGTGATCTCATAAACGGCAGAAGACTCAGGTTTGGTTAAATGGGATAAAAGTTGCGAATTCGAGGGAGTAATTTCATAGTGAAAACGGATCGACTAATTTATTTTTTGTTTCTTTAGTTATTTTGATAAAAACAGAAATTTTCGAATTCCTTTTTCTCGAGTTATAGTATCCGTTAGAAAAAAAAACAAAAACCCACTTTTTCTCAGTTTTTATAAGCTTCAACATGATTAGTCTTGGTTTCACCCTACGACGTTTGGTTTGTCAAGGATGATCATCAACTTTTTTTTTCTAAGTACGGCCCTGGTAAGTTTGTTGTGGACTCTAAGACAACTTTTTATTACAAATACAGTAATTTAAGCAATGCTTAGGTTTTAATTTTTTTTTTGTAGTAGCATGGATTGTAGTAACTTTTCTGGCTCGCCAGTATTGCCTACCCAGAAAAAGTTACACTTTTGCTTTTTACGAAACAATCTACTATTACTGTAGTCGTGCGATAAAGTGATAATTTCTGCTCCCAATTGCGCATGCTAAAGACGCGTAAAAGTACAAATTTTTTCGAAATTAGCCAAAGGGGTCAATTTAAAGGTACATACCTTCTATTTTTTCTAAGAAAACTAGATCGGTTGGAGTGAGTCCAACGGTTTCTTGTTCTTTTTGATGTTCTCTTTCATTTCCTACCAAAGAAAGTCCCGTAGGTTCAATAGTTTGATAAATAGACCCTTTCCTGGTGTTTTGGGCACTTATAGAAAATACTTTGGTGACATTTAGAAAAAAGCTCACTTATGGGACTAATTTCACTCTTAGTATGTCTGTGACTTTCGTTTGCGTGAAGTTGGCAATAAACATCCAGCCTTAATTTTTTACATATTGTAGAATCACTCATGGCCTCGTAAAGTTATAAGCTGTAGTTCAGACAATGATGAAAATAATTTATATAAATATCAGTCATTACTTTCGGTGTTAAATTATATTATTACATTAGAGTAGTTGAGAGACGTTATACTACCGAACCTATAGAATGTTTTACTATTCGAGGGAATGAAAAAAAAAATAATAAAGACTGTCTATAAGGCCCTATATCTATCTTATGTAAGAGTGTCCAGACATTTTTATTTCTGAAGTTCCAAAATTGTACATATGTAGATCAAGTAGGAAATGTTCAAGGGATGTTCTCATACACAACTCATAGAATGCTTCACCGTCTGAGGGGTTAAAAAAAATAAAAACTAAATAAGATGCTATTGTTATAGGACTTCGGAGTGTCCTGGACATTTTTAGTGTCCGCATTCCAGAACAAAACATCTATACTTCTATTTGGGGAGGATTAAGGGATGTTCCAGTATACACCCCATAGAATGCTTTACTGTCTGAGGGGCTGAAAAAAAAAATAAAAACTATAGATAAGATGCTAGTGTTATAGGACTTCGGAGTGTCCTGGACATTTTTAGTGTCCGCGTTCCAGAACTAAATATCTATACTTCCATTTGGGGAAGATTTAGGGAAGTTAAAGTATACACTTCATAGAATGCTTTACCGTCTGAGGGGCTAAAAGAAATTAAAAACTATAAATAAGATGCTAGTGTTATCGCACTTCGCAGTGCCTTGGTCACTTGTAATGTCCGCGTCCGAAAAGCAAACATATATGCTTATATTAAGGGAGGATTTAGGGATATTCTAGTACCAACCCCATAGAATGCTTCACCGTCTGAAGCGTTGATGAAACTTAAAAACTAAAAATAGGATGCTAGTGTTATAGGAATTAAGAATGTCCTGGACACTTTGAGTGTCCGCGTTCCAAAACTAAACATCTATAGCTCTATTTGGGGAGGATTAAGGGGTGTCAGTACACACTCTAGAAAATGCGTCACCGTCTGAGGGTTTGAAAAAAATTAAAAACTTTAAATAAGATGCTAGTGTTATCGGACTTCGGAGTGCCCGCGTTCCAAAACCAAACAAATCTAGTTCCATTTGGGGGGGATTAAGGGATGTTCTAGTACACATCCCATAGAATGCTTTACGGTCTGAGGGGTTGGAAAAAATTAAAAACTATAAATAAGATGCTAGTGTTATCGCAATTCGGAGTGTCCTGGACACTTTTACTATCCGCGTACTAAAACTAAACATATACAGTTCCATTTGGTGATGTTTTAGTACACACCATGCTTCACCAAACATTACTTAATCTTCCCCAAATGGAACTGTTGATGTTTACTATTGCAACGCGGACACTGAAAGTATGCAGGACACTCCAAATTACGATAACCTAGCATCCTATTTAGTGTTTTTAATTTTCTTCAACCCTTCAGACGGCTAAGCATTTTATGGGGTGTGTACTAGGGTATCCCTTAACCCCCCCCCCCACACCAAATGGAGCTTTAGGTGTTTCGTTTTGGAACGCGGACATTAAAAGTATCCAGGACATTCCGAAGTCCGATAACACGAGCATATTCTTTATAGTTTTAAATTTTTTTCAACCCCTCAGACGGTCAAGCATTCTATTGGGTGTGTACTAAAACATCCTTTAATTCCAAGTGTTTAGCGTCCCAATAGCAATAGTACGAAAGTGGATTAGCAGTTTCGGAATGAAATAACAACTTCATTCAATTTTCAAATCGCCGACGTTTCGACCGTACATTGCGGTCTTTATCAAGGCTACAAATGTAAGCAAAAAAATCGACATAACTTCGTCACTTCATTAAGAGTTAACTAATCTTATTTATTTTATCAATTTTTTTTTGTCATTACACTTTTAACTCAATGTTACTAGTTACATGCCTTACGTTGTAGTGTTAAATTTGTGTTCAGACAAATTTGTATTTTTGAAATCTTTGTGTTCAAACATATTTTAAACATACAGGCAAAATAATTTTAATTGTCTGTTTTTATCGCCCATTGGTAACTGTGATTGCCTTTTTGCTTACATTTGTAGCCTTGATAAAAACCGCAATATACAGTCGAAAGGGAGTCACTTTCGTACATCCCTCAAGGCGATTTTTACAAGTTCAAGTAAAACTTCAGATTGAAGATAAAACACCAAACTTGATGTACATTGCATTGTTTACCTGACAGATGAACAATGCAATGTAGGTTATATCTGGAGTTTTATCTTCAATCTGAAGTTTTGCTTGAACTTGTAAAAGTCACCCTTAATCGTCTCCAAATGGAGCTCTAGATGCTTAGTTTTGCAACGCGGACACTAAAAGTGCCTTTTATTTATAGTTTTTAATTTTTTTCAACACCTCAGACGGTGAAGCATTCTATGAGTGATGTATGAGAACATCCCTGGAACTTTTCCTACTCGATCTGTATATGTATAATTTTGGACCTCCAACAATAAAAATGTCTGGACACTCTTAATTAGGATAGATTATAGGGCTTTATGGACAGTTTTTTTTTCATCCCCTCGAATAGTAAAACATTCTATGGGTACGGTAGTGTAACGTCTCTCAACTAACCTATACTCTGTTCAGCGAGGGTTCAATATTACGTCATAAATTTTGACGTCATACAAAAAAACACATCTGTCGGTGATAAAATGTCAGTTGAACTAAATGTCAAATTAGTTATGTTTGTAGGTTATTATTTAAAGCTGAGGCTAGAATAAATCAAATATTAAGGTGGTGTTGCAACTGAACAACTAAGGCATAATTTTAGATTCATGTGTTGCATGATTGCAACCAAATATTCTCGTAAAATAATTATTAATGACAGTTATATAGTGTTCATAGACAATAATGAAATTAAGAATAGGTATCTACTTTGATGTATAATTGCTTTGTATAATGAATACGGAAAGATAGTTGAAAAAAAAGGAAAGATAAAGTTGGTGGAAATTCAATACTTGAATACGTATCCGCATGAATTCATTCATTTGATGAAAATAACTGTTAGGCATTTATTGTAAACATATTTAATTCTTGAAATTTTTGTTACAATTTAATTAATGCAATATTTGATAATAAGACATGCAATATAAATAACTTAAATTTAGTACATGATCTAACTAAGTGGTGGGCAATTTTTTTAAGACACCTAATCGCGGTTTTGCTTTTATCTGTGTCGCATGTATGCACCGTTCTTCCACATTTTTTTTTTAGTTAATATTTTCTTTAGTTGAAGAACACCTCGCTAATTTTGATAAATTTTATTTCCACAAAAGCGGACCTACTCTTTAGGTGACACCAAGGAAAGATATTTTTGTGGACCAGTAGGTGTTTGTTCAGGAACAGGGGCTTCTTTTCAACAATTGAGAGTTCATTAAGTGAAACATCTTGGACTTCCATTGTCTTTATTGAGTTTTTTACGCGACGTCTCGAGCAGTGAAATTTCTGTCCATTTATCAAGGAAACTCACAAGTTTCACTTGAAAACGATCAGAGATTCCACTGCTCGAAACATCGCGTAAAAAACTCAATAAAGACAATGGAAGTCCAAGATGTTTCACTTAATAGTACATCATTGTCTACCACTTTTAACTGAGCGTTCCTTCGGGACGTATGTTCTTGGAATTTCTTCCGCCGCTTCGTCGATTGTAACTCCTTATTTCTGCACTATCTTCGTTTCTGAACTTAGTTCTACAAAGGCTGGGCTCGGTACAGTTCTCATGGCAAAAGACACCCGATCTGTTGTTCTGGCGACCGGGTAGTGTGGGATTCGCATGGAGCACCCCTGCCCCTGCCGCACTCGACCACCAAGGAGGACCTAGTGCGTCACGGGCAGCTTCGGTACCACTAAAAATATCCTCGACTCTACGAGAGTGGCCCTGGGAGCGGCGGCAGCACTCGTACAGAAGAGGTGACTGGATCACCCCGTACATCGCGGTAGTCGGTCTAATTTAGTTCTTGAGAACTTCATTGTTTTCATCACTTGAACAAGCAATTTCGTCAGTTCCGTCTGATTCATTTAAGTCAATAATTACGGGCATGATATTTGAAGAATCAACTAATCTGTCTTGTTGCCACGCCTCACCAATAATTGTGTTAGTATGGTGAATGTATTTTTTCCATTTATCTGGAGTAATCTGTAATATTATTTTTTTGAGATAGGTTGACAACATACAATTAATTCATAAAGTACTAAACCTTCTCTAAAGCCTCATTCCATACAGTAAATACTTGTTCATGTGCAGCCGCTACAGAACCGATCTTTGAGTCGTAATACCTTTTACATTCAGACCACACCAGTTCTATCGGATTGTACTGGCAATGGTAAGGTGACAACCGCAACACTTTGTGACCGTACTGCAATGCTAATTCATCAATCCTAATAAACGCAAAAAATATGAATGTACATGTCAAATAACTGCTTTTTTTAAAGTTTTTACTTACACATATCGGTTGGTCGCTGGTACATTTCTCTTAGTTATATCCCAAATTTGATCTTTCATGGCGTTCTCAGGTACAGGAATATGTATTTCAATCAACCAGGTAATTAAAGAAGCTTTGGACCAACTTGCATTTGGAATTTTTTCTACCAAAGATGAGTGATATGGCGCATTATCCATAATAACCAGACACGGTTCTTCCAAGTTTGGCAGAAGTTGTTCCGAGAACCACTTTATAAAGTTTTCAGAGTTCATGGCATTGTGATAATCACCTAGTAATATAAAAAAATATTGTATTTTAGAGGCTAGATACATGGTGATCATGGTTTGCGTCCTTAAGAGTCACTTCTACATCTCCAGATGAAAGCCTACCTGACCTGAAGTCTAAACTCCGGATATGATGTATATTGCATGGGTTTATCTGTCAAAATCTTTCGGTAGCATTCAAACTGAAGTTTAAACTGAACTCGTAAAAGTCGTTCTAAGTACTTGGGTTGCAGCGGTTAGCGTTCTTAGGTTTAGAACAAAACAAAAAACCTTTGTAAATCGAAAAACTTTCAATGTTTCAACGCTTAATTTGCTTTTTTCGATTTACTAGGGTGTTTCATTTTGTCTTCAACCTGCTAACCACCACAACGGATAGATTAAATTTAAGTATTAAATATTGTTACCTGACTTCGACTTTGATTTAAAAATTAAACTTGCGTTTGGAACAAAGCCGTCTTCAGTTCCTGCATGAAGTATAATAAATCTAGCCCCTTTGCCTGATTTCTTTCTAACAGTTTGAAGTGAACCATCCTGCCAACTTTGACGAAAACCACCCTTGCTGTATAGCCACGTCTCATCCAAGAAAACAGGTTTATAACGGAATAAAGAACCTTCATTTTGTATGTATTCACGCAAAAACCTCAGTCTGCTTTGTGCCACATAAGGCTGTTCCATCAAAAACAGTCTGTTCGATATAGAACACTTTTTCCACTTAAACTTGAGACCTTTAATAGCTTTATGCAACCTACCGATGCTTATTGAAATTTTATCTATAATCTGTAGTTGAAAACGCAAAGATCGGATTGTCACATGTTCGCCTAGAAGTAAAGTCATATTAAGTAAGATGGCTATAGGATTTCCAAAAATATTGAAATAAGTATATTCGATATTGACATATAATAAGTACTATCACCAAAACCATTACCCGACGAATACATATTGTAAATTCTGGTTCTAATTGAATGCTCATGAACAGTGGTAAGCGAATTTCCCCTGCATAACGCAATAGCTTGGCTTGTCTTGTGCGTGACGTCCTCATCTTTATCTATGCCTTGCAAACTAATTTTCTGAACAGTACTTATGGAAATGCCTAAGGCATCTGAAACTCTCTTTAAAATATGGTATTTAATCTTTAAAAATACATCAAATAGAAACTTACATTGAACACTGCATCAACTGGTAATAATGTTTTTCGTGCCACTTTTTCTCGCTAGTCAATAAGATGATAAGTAGTCAATAAGATGATAAACTTGATTTGATGAATTGAACTTGATATCAAAATTTGCTCCTTTTCACCGTAGCGTTTAGGCATTTTGTAACAATTTCACAAAACTTTACTTTGCCGGTGACGATTAATTCAGAATTTCAAAATTTTGACGACGACGATGACATTAAGCGTCAAACTAGCTCTACCTGGTGGTTTTATTATAAGAACTAATAATACGCCTGTTTTTTCGCGATCTTTTTCTAATGAAATGAGATGAGGAATGTGACGTCATATTGGACCCTCACTGAACAGAGTATAATTGGTCATTACCAATTTAACACCGAAACTAATGACTGATATATATTTAAAATACTTTCATCATTATCTGAACTGCAGCCTATAATGTTACTAGGTCATGATATTTAAAAATTCAAGTTTATGGCTAACTTCACGCAAACGTCACTTTCAAAGGGGATTGAAATCGCCTCATTCCGATCAAAAATAGCAGAACAGTAATAATCAAAATTTGACCAAGTGGGGGGGAGTATTCTCTCTTTTTTAATATTGTTCAAATTTGACCGCTTGTAACTTTAGAACGACTGAACCAATTGAGTAAATTCAATAATTTCTTGTATGTCCTTTTTCACCTTCTACCTAAGAAAGCCCCGTAGGTTCATAGTTTGGGAGATAGACCCCTTCCGTGGTCGATTTTTAGGCTAGGCACTTTTACAATGTGCTTTGAATCAAAATCGAAAAAATATGTTTAATAGTTTGGGAGACAGGCCTTCGCAGTGGGCGATTTTATGGCACTTTTAAAATGTGTTTTGGAGACATTGAGAAAAGTCCTTTTATGGTACTAATTTCACTTTTATTAGGTTTGTTTCGTTCCTAGGGGATTGAAATCGCCTCATTCCGATCAAAAACAGCAAAACAAAATTACCAATATTTTTTAAAAATATACCAAAGGGGTGGGGGTATTTCTTCTTTTTTCTCAATTTTCAACTTTGACCGCCTGTAACTTTAGAACAATTGGAGTGAATTCAGCGGTTTCTTGTAGTGAAAATAGTTATTTTTGCTGAAAGTATATTGTCACGAATAAACGTGCGATAATATCATATGCAAAATAACTATTTTTGAATGGGTGTTAATTTCAGCTTTAAAAATTACTTATAACTGAATATCGGGTAGTCGTTGCCTCCCCCGAAGGGTCCTATGCTGATTTACTCACTGAATGGGGCACTCAAAACTAGGGGGTTTATATCTACAATGATAAGATGGGATTCAAGTATACTTCTATTTTCTGTGCCTTAAAATTACCCTAACTACTTTAAGAAAATAGACTATCTGAAAATTATACACAATTACAAACACAGTGGTTCTTAGCTAGTCTGGCAGGTAGAGAAGGACCATATCGATATTTTCTTTCAGGGATAGTTTTTTCGGTGGACTGACTTTGTTTTATACTAGGGACCAGTTTATTCTAAAAGGGGGGGGATGTCACAAAGAGATAAAAAGATAGAAAATTTCAGCATTCTCAGAAATAGCCAACCGATGACCGGTTTAGTAATCAACACAGGTTAACCCCAATTTAAAAATTTTACCTTGCAAATTTGTTCAAAACATTAAAAACTCTGGAAGACTAATAAGGTGCAGCTTAAAACTCTCCGAATTCGATTAGACAAAAACACACCGCAAAGAATGCGAGAACAGAGATGCGAACTACCTTTCGCGTAATAACCCCCCCCCCCCCCCCCCCTTTGAACAGAAGGAAAAGCGAGAAAAGGAAGAAACATTGACGACGTACCGACATACCTATTACAATGGGACAATGGAGATACATCAACAGATAACCACGACAGGAATGAAGAAAGCTTAAACAAAGCCAGAGGGAAAGTCAAAACATTGGAAAAATTACCGAAGACTTAAATAACATAGATACTTGCCCACTGCAAGAGCTAAAAGGATAAAGCAATTTCAGCTGAGAAATGAATTGTTATACAAAGAAAATATGTCACGAATAAACGTGCGATCGTATTGTATGCAAAATTACTATTTTTGATTGTGCGTTAATTTACGCTTTAAAAATGACTTCTAACTGGGTATCGGGTACACGTTACCTCTTCCGAAGGATCCTATGCTGATTTACTCACTGAATGGGGCTTTCAAAACTAGGGGGTTTATATCTAAAATGATAAGATGAGATTCAAGTAAACTTCTATTTTCTGTGCCTTAAAATTACCCTAGCTACTTTAAGAAAATAGACTACCAACACAGTGGTTCTTACCTAGTCTGGCAGGTATAGGAGGGCCGTAAACTTGGCACAACTAATGTTGTCTAGTGGGTCCCTACGCCCTTATGGATACTCGTGGCTTCTTTACTTCTTCTACTAACGCTATAGCAAATTTAAGGAAACAACTTAGTATTTCTCGAGGATGACCGTTAGTCTACTTGACGTAACGTTCCCCAAAAACCCCGAACTCAAAATCTTGGAGTCTGGCCTACGTGAAAGTCTCCGAGCAAGTCCCCAAACTAGACTTCATTCGTGAGTCCCCAAAAACAACTCCTATTTTTACTTTAAACTTACTTAAACTTTAAACAAAGGGATGGTACCTGATGGTGGTCGGGCATCCTTCCGGCGTAATGTCGACCTCCGACTAGCCGAAAACGCGGCTCCCCGCACCGACTCCTCGTGAGTCCCCCCCCCCCCCCAAAACCGGACTCTCTTCGTGTGCACCCAGACTAACACTCCCGTTTCTTTCTTAAAAAAGCTCGTGCTAACTTGCTTTATTGTCGCCACATTTTTCCCAAATGATTGTAATCTTCTTTCCCATGATGTCCTTGAGCGGTTCGATGTACCCACATGTTGAACAAATTTGCAAGGTTTAATTTTTAAATTTGGGTTAACTAGTGCTTGGTTACTGTGGCATGTCACAAAGAAGCAAAAAGACATAAAACTGCAGGATTCTTAGAAATGGTCGGCCGATGACCGGTTTAGTAACCAAGCAGTAGTTGACCCAAATTTAAAAATTAAACCTTGGAAATTTGTTCAACATGTGGGAACATCGAACTGCCCACGGACGTCATGAAAAGAAGGTTGCAATCGTTTGGGAAAAATGTGCTGACAATAAAGCAAATTAGCACGAGCGTTTGAGAGACAAACGGGAGTGTTAGTCTGGGTGTTCATGAAGAGAGGCCGGTTTTGGGGAGACTCACGAAGAGTCGGTGCGGGGAGCCGCGTTGGGGCTGGTCAGAGGTCGACATTACGCCGGAAGGACGAACGAAAAAGGAGACTAGAAAAAAGGGTCGTTTTTGGGGACTCTCGAATGGAGTCTAGTTTGGGGACTTGCCTGTGTACAAGTCCCCGAGCAAGACTGTCGGAGTAGGAACTGGTCCTCCTTTATCTGCCATACTAGGTAAGAACCACTGTGCTTGTAATTGTGTATAATTTTCGGAGACTCAATTTTCTTAAAGTAGTTAGGGAAATTTTAAGGCACAGAAAATAGAAGTTTACTTGAATCCCATCTTATCATTTTACATATAAATCCCCACTAGTTTTGAAAGCGCCATTCAGTGAGTAAATCACATAGAACCCTTCGGGAAAGGTAACAACTACCCGATACCCAGTTAGAAGTCATTTTTAAAGCGTAAATTAACGCACATTCAAAAATAGTACTTTTGCATATAATACGATCGCACGTTTATTCGTGACAATATAAAAGTTGCTGGTTGCATTAGTCTGGAAGGTAAACATTCTATCAAATCTATCAAAATCAGGACAAGTTAATACTGGAACAGTCACTATACATTCCTTAAATGCTTTAAACATAGATATATGATATGTTATATATCAAATTAGCGACTTTATAAAGAGGTATAGAGAGATACAAAGAATTTAGCTCAAGAATAAGTGTATTGGGTGGGTTTATGTCTTGCTCTTAAAAACTGTTATAAAGGAGCTATTGCGCAGATAAGAGTTCTTCAATTTGATAATACTTTATTGCTGGTTTTGAAAGAGAAGGCAAAAAGGCAAAATTCAAATTTAAACATAATTCAAGGAGAGCTGTCCTATAGAGTCTCAAGGAGAGCGAGTCAATCTAAACTGCTCAACTTAAAGTTCGGCACAAGCAATTTTTCGTGTCATTTTCCATGAGCTGTAACTTTTTAAGCAATGAATTGTTTTAAATACAATTTGCACGGTCTAAAACCTCATTTCCTCTAGATTCAAGAAGTGGTGTGAAACAAAGTTATGCAAAAATTGCAAAATTTTAATGTTCTGTCATTTCGCAATAAGCCTTTCTTCCTTATCGTTTTCAGGTAAGGTGGAAGCCAACATCCATATCTCGGGAGTTTTTCGCCAGATTTTTTATTAAAGCACTCTGAATTTTTATACAGAGCGAAACGCAAAATGTGTGAAATTTCTCTTGCTGATATTTGTAAATCGCCGTAGTTTGGAAACCTGCTAAGAATTAGAATTTTAATGTGTTTTCCCTCATTGGTTCACATATCGTCTGCGGATTGTTTGCCATTTAAATATTTTTTCAATAAGTTCAATTTTGTCTATTGAACTAGCCTTCAAAAAATACGATACCATTATTGTTGATACTCGTGACTTATAATAGCAAGATTAAATAAAATAATCTTTGAAGAGGCAAGGGGAAATTGAGTGGTGTTGTCGCAGATAGCCAACATCAATATATCTAGCCGTTTTGTATTTTTTTTTGTTTTTAAGGCATTAGAACTTATACAGAGGGTATCAAAATATTCTTGAAAATTCCTTTAGTATTTTTTTTAAATCGTCGTATTTCGCGGACAAGTTGACTGATTATTATATTTATTTTTTGGATCGACGGCATTATCTACAATTGTTTCTCATGAAGGGAGTTTTCCAAAAGTGATTACTGAGTACGGACTTCACAAAATAAGTATCCGGGATGAGTCATAATGGGTGGTTGAAAATGAAATCTCATCAATTCTTTGGTCGATTTTAAGGGCGGTCTGTCATACAATTGTGTTACTTATCGAGCTTCGTTAAAAAGTTACATGGTGTTGAAACTAGAATTTCAAAATGCATATGTATTGATTATTCCGAAAGCGCAAGAGAAATTTTATTGAAGTTTTGTTACAAAAATTGCACACATTTTACGTTTCGCCATGTAAAAAAATTCAGAGTGCTTTAATAAAAAATCTGGCGAAAAGGTCCCGAAATATAGATGTTGGCTTACTTTTTACCTGATAACGATAAGGAAAAAGCTTATTGCAAAACGTCAGGCGAAAAATTTTGCAATTTTTGCACCACTTCGTTTCACACCATATATAATACGGATAAATTCTTTTTTTATCCGCTTCCTGAATCTAGAGGAAATGAGGTTTCAGACCATGCAAATTATATTTAAAACAATTTATTGCTTTAAAAAGTTACAGGTCATTGAAAATGACACGAAAAATTGCTTGTGGCGAACTTTAAGTTGAGCAGTTTATATTCAGATATAAAATAAATACAGCATTTTTGTTTATCAATTTTACACAGTAATTCTCTAACTTCTGAGGCCTTCAAAGCAGAAAAACAACAAGGTAAGCCGCAAAAAGAAAATTGAAATTTTCCGTCCTATTACACCCAATCTAGCCATCAAATGGAATTCGTGAACAGTCGTGATATATTGTATGTGTTGGAACGAATTTAAATACATATTATCAACTCCGTCACGCGAGGTAATAACCGCTTCCTCAATCTTGCACAGTGACTAAGTACCTCGCTGCTAAACGAATGGACACGATCCAGAGGTATGAAAAGACGTTTTTCTCTTAGAAATGACGCCAGTCGATTTAATGAGGATGTCAGAGAAGAGAGCCAAAGAAAGTTAAAAGTTGATCATGAATTATGCAAGTCACGTTATTTTTAATTATCAAACCAGAGACCCGCGTTTACGCTAGAAAAGAGCGTTAATGAGCCTTAAGTGTTTTTTTCATAATTAATTTTAATAAAAAATTGGCTTCGTGGTGTGACCAGACTTTTGAGTGCCCACTGACATCACTCTTTTAAGTGGACCAAATACTGACAATTAGAAGCGGTCTTTTTGATGTGCACTAATAGACCGAAAACGTGGCAATTACACGGCTATAAATCAGCAGCACACGAAGCACATCTTTCATTCCGTTTTCGTGAAAATTTACCAGTTTTTTACCACGGGGCACTTGTGCGGGAGTTATTATTCAAATGTATGCAATACAACACGTGTAATAAACTAGTTAAATTAAGTTTTGCTGTGTAACATCCGCCTTCGGGTATTTCACATCAAATCACAAGCCGCCCCTCAGTCACGCGACGTGGTGGTATTTAGCTTTTTGCGGATTGTTTTTATTACCGGGGATTAATAGAGTTGGGATTTATGTCCTTGGGCCGGATGGGGATTATTTTCGGAGCGGACGTTGTTATAAAAAGGCGGTCCCACGTTCTCCCACTTTTTAAATGGGCTGAGACCAACATCCATTTTTATTAAGCACAAAAGTTAATTAAAAGCTCAGCTAAGCCCTGACTCAATGGAGAACTATCACATTTTTCCATCGAATTTATTAACATTTTTATCACCAGAATAAGTATCTTTATGGCAAAAAGGAAGACTTTTTTTGGTACTGTTACCTTTTAAAGAGTAACCCCTCTTGACTCTAGGCCAAAGCAGAAGATTAGCTATTGGTGTCAATCGAGGAATAGAGGATGGTTTATATATGAAGAGCGTTTTATCAAAAGAGGAAATCTCCACTTCAAACAAAAAATTAAATTTCGATTGATTTGGGGTATTTTCCATGGTTTTTATCGATTTTCTATCACAAAATCACTCCCCCTTCTCGCTTGAAAGTCGTCCTAATTATCAATAGTTCAGTCAAATTTGGACATGCATAAATTTCAATTGTACAATAGCTATAAAGCGTTCCATAAAGTTTTTCCAAAGACTATTATTTGAATGACGCCTATATAATTTTTAAACTGTGTCAATGTTAGTTATGTTATAAAAACCGTAAATCGTAAGGAAGGATTCCGCCAAAAACGAGACATACTATAGTCTGTTTTAAAACTAGGAGGAGTGATTCAAGTTTTTGGCGCGAAAATGGCGGTATTTTATTGGCCGAATGACGGCCCGATTTACACAAGCAAACTTCTTCTGACGTTTCTCGAATTTAACAATTCGAATTTTCAAATATTTTTTTGTGTGTTCGTTGTTATTTTCAATTTTTGATTGTCCAGTTCTCTAATTTTCTTGGTTTTATATTGTTATATCGTCCAAAAATTCTTTTAAGAACTCATAATATTGCACTTTGCGTTATTTCGTTGTTTTTGCCATGGATCCGGCCATCCCAAGTACTAGCGGCAGCAGCGGAGGCGGAAATTCTCCACCCAAGAAAAGAAAACGTTTAGATTTGGGGCATGTCTTTGGCAGAGAAATAGTATATATTATAAATTTATACAAGTAATTAACAGCAGACAAGCGTTTAATAAAAACATCTTTTCTGATTTCGAAAATTTGCTGAAGCAGGAGGTAAAAACTGACTCCTGTATATTATTCCCTAAAGGGGCTAAACATTTTTGGGTATTTCTAATTATTTTTAGGGACTGCAAAGTCCACAGTTTACCGCACTCTGAAAGAGTGTAGGGAAACAGGAAAAGTAGTCGCTGCTAAGCATTTTGGTGGAAGACCTGTGACCGTTAAAACTCTCAATGAAGGCCAAAAAAATGAAATAAGGAGGTTTGTACATAGCTTTTTTTAAAATGAAATTCCCACTCATGAAACAATTTTTCCACATACATGAAACACATTCCCACTCATGAAATACATTCCACACAAATGAAATAAAACACTTGAGGTCTCAAAAAGCCGCAATGATCTGCCATTAATGTCCTGAACATCTTTGCACCGTCTAATGAAGCAAATAAATTTTAAGTCAGTTTTTCAAAGTATTGAAATGCTTGGATCTAAAATTATTATTCTATAGGTACATGAAAAGAAACCTCAAGAGTATTTTAATTGAACGAGGTGACATTGTCGTATGGAGAAATACATATTTAAGAAGTATCCAGCGGTACAGGCGTGAAAAGCGTCCCATTTTTTATCTTGATGAAACTTGGGTCAATGAGGGACATACCATAGAAAAAGTGTGGGTGGACTAAGAAATTAGAAATAGACGTCATACTCTATCTTTCTCTCTCAAGATTTCACAGCCAATTTGTTAACGTTCTTACTGAACATCCAGTAGTATCGGTATCAGTTTCAGTTTGTAGAAATGGGCTCTAACTGAGATGGTGAAATTTCAAATTATCTTGTTTTCTTGTATTTTGATAATGATCCATTTCTGCACTTGCTACTTTTATACTAATTTTTTTCATATTTTTGAATGTGATTTTAAAATGAATAGATCATACCTATTAAAACAGTTATTGGCTTGGCAAGTTTAATTTCAACATTAGAACTTGGGTTGTCCATAAAATTGTCTACCTAATCCCCTAGTTGATCTCACATTTCCCGCTACCATACAAACTAGCACAGCAGTATGTTTACGGGATGTTCATTAGAAAACCTCATATAGTTGGCTGTGAAATGTCAAAAGAAAAAAATGGAGAAACAAAAGTCCATTTACTTTTATCATCCTTTTCGATCAAAATTTCACAGCCTACTAGATAAAGTTTTCTAACGAACACCCCGTACATTCTAAAGCGTAGCTTTGAAGCCCTGGTCTGGTCTGGTTCAGTGGAATTTCTTCCATCAGGCGTTTTGTCGACGAAGCAAGGGGCAAAACGAGCTCCCTTATGCCCAATTGTTGCTAGTCTATTGCACCATGGCATCATAGACTATAATGCACTTTGACTAGCCATGAAAGCCTTCACAGTGCTTAATAGATTTCTTTGGTGTCTATAGAGAGCATTAGGAAATACTGGTAACAGGTTATCGAAAAATAAGTAGAGTTTGCTTAATAAACACATGTCTTAAAACCAACCTGAATTTTGTTTTAGTTTTAACTTTTAAATTTGGTTATAACTAAAAATTAAAATAAAATATTTTTCAGTTATGTAAAAGGGACTGGACATTTTAGAACACAAACAGGTATGTTTATGTTTCTGTTCAAGGTCTTTCCAAAAATTCTAACTAAAGTTCAGTATCTTGTAGACAGTATTTGTAGCATACATAGGTACCCCCTCATGGTTTGTTGCTCATGTCAAGTCCAGAATTTTAGTGGACAATTTTTGCCACAAAAGATATTATGTTAAAATCTGCTAAAGAGAGAGAAAAAAAGAGAACAATAAAAATAGCTGTTTGCAATATTCGCTTGTTTGCAATATCCCCCTGTTCGCAATATATGAATTATATTAGATATTTAATCAAGGATGTTGGAAAGAACTAGAACTAATACCCAAACATACCTAATTTTGTTTCAAAATGTCTAGTCCTTCTCACATAAATTAAAAATTACACAACAATATGTGTTATTTTCTACATATCTTTTAATAAGGGTTGGTATGCCACACATGTTATGTAAAAAAAACAATACAAATAAAAATTACAACTCGTATGTGGCACAGGAAGAATGTCTGAAGTTAAGTCTTGTGTGAGTTTTTTTAGGCCTGAATGTACAAGCCACACTCTAAGTCAGGTTCAGCAAAACTCAACTGGTACATGAGCCCAACTTTCTTATGGGTGAGTTCAACTTACAGTTCAGTTTAGCTGAACCTGAAGTTGCCTTGTTCCAGCACATGGAATAACTTGTCTTTATTTTGTCTTCAACCACCCATGGTCACTAATCTTTTTTTGTGGAACTAATAAGCTGTGAGAGCTGTTGTTAAATCTGATATCTTTAATATTTGCACTAAAATGCAAGTGCTTATAAAAAAGCAGTACTAAAATACATAACTTATTGATCCCACAAAATGCAGAGTATGGAAATGGGTTTAGTGCATTGTCATTAGTTACGGTGGTTATATTGGTTATTCCTCGGGTTATTCACAAAAACTCATTTCCAAAACATCAGCTTTCAGTTTACTATTTTGCTACTCATTCTTTCCCACTTTTTCCAGTTAGTTGGAAAATATAGTAGGAATGTTTGCTTAAAAGGCTTGGTATCAGAACAATTGCATTAGGATAATGTAGTTCACTCTCAATTACACTAATGTAGTTCACCCTCAATTATACTTATAGGTTCCGTGAAGAACTGTTATTGGTTCTGCATATTGTATTATCTTCAAAAAACACTCATCATCTTCATGAAAGTTATGTGAGCATAGGTATGATGAAGAGATAGATAGCAAAGAATAGGACCTCCTTTATACAGTTACATAACGATGTTAATAGAAAAACTTCAATATTGGCTTAAATCAAATAATTTTTCATATTATTTAACTGAAAAAAGTAAACATATGACATAACCTCATTTCATAGAAAGAAAATAATACATCATAAACATGTTTCATTAAAAACCCAACGCCTCGAGAACTTGGCGTGTTCTAGGAGAAAGAGATAGCTAGTCAATAATATTTAAAAAGAAAGAGAGATGAGAAGTTCTGCTAAATAACGTTGTCTGCATCGCGCTCGCCCAGTTCGCATGTCTATTGAATTTCCTGGTCTACGATAATTCTAGTAACTTTTTTGGTAACTTTTATCGTGTAAATCTATCTTTATCCTTAACTCCTCCTAGTTTTAAAACAGAGTATAGTATAGAAGGTAAATGCCAATAACAACTTCCCTACAAGTTGTTATGATGGTTTAATGTAGTTTTACTTTAATATCTGCCATCAGTTTGACTTTGAGTAAATCAAATTAATTTTTTCTACAAACGTCAAATAATGACGCATTTTACGCTTTCATTAGACAAACGAAAACCTAACCATTTTTGAGGATCAGAATGTGAGCTTACTTTTCCGCGCGTTGCCCAGGACAGCAAGCGAAAAAGATTTTATCGCTTGCTGTCAATAGCAACTACCACCACTCAACCAAATATTTAAAACGTCATTGTCAGTTTGATTTAAATTTTCAGATTGTGACTTCAGTTATGCACAGTTGTAACTCACATTATTTGAAATTGATCGTTTGCAGAAAAAACATTGTATGCATTACGAGCAAAAAGTAACTTTTTTGCTCTCGAGTGATTGCCGCTCTCCGCTTCGCGTCGAGCGGCAAACTTCACTCACGAGCAAAAAAGTTGGACTTTTCGCTCTTAATACATAAATAACTATTCTCGACGTTGCTCGCATTATATTAAAAAAAGTTTTTATCAGCTTAAAAATGTTCTCAAAATTACTCAGTAGCTAGCACATTTAAGAAGAACGGTTTTAATTTCTCTGCCGAACTACCCTTTACAAAGAAGCCTAGTTTTCTGAGTCAGAGCGTTGTACCTACCATATCCGAAGTGCAGATAAACACTGTTCCTGATCAAATTTTGAGAGCGGAATGAATGCATTTTATGTGCACCTTGTTTCATAGCAAGAGTATGTCCCTCCCTTTTTGTAGATTTCTACAGTGAAGAAATGTTAACGTTTTGTAAAAGAGCTAATATACAGTGAGTAGATAACTGCAAATATACTTTTAATAGAAAGATTTTATGGTTCCAGGAATGAGAGCGCCATTTACGTAACACCTTGTAATGGCTCAGTGTTAACAAACCTTCTCTTAATATATATTATGTTGCACAGGGTGAGCAAAACTCGATGTCCCAGCTCTAGCATAAGAAAATTTGTTATCCTAAAAATTACTTCTGCCAAGTATTTGACTTGAAAAACGTAGTAGCAGCTCAGTACATGGATTTATTATTTTCGCTTACAACTATTATTTTTGGTAAGTTGGAAACAAAATTTTTTGTAGCGCCAGCATTTTATAACCCTTAAAATAAGTCAATATAACCAATAAAGATGAATATGTGATTGCGTCCCAGAGAAATATATGTGGATGTCAATCGCCTTCACCCAAGGCGAAGAGGTTGTAGTACTTATTGCTGCCTTGTCCCAATCCGCCAATTTACGTCCACATAACCAACAAAACTGATACATTTCAAATATTATACGGGGGCAATCTGTCAAATTTCCGTGAACTACTCTTCCGAAAAATATAACGAAAAGCTTTATATATGTTTATTAAAAGCGCAAAGTGCCACTTTGCACTCGAATTACACACAAGATTTTTTCTACAATCGATGTTTTTATATAAATATTTGGTAAAAACTAATTATTATTGATAACCTCAAATTTTTTGGTCAAGAACGATCTTAAAGTGACGCGTGAGCCACAAAATTGTTTTACTTCTGTCAAATATCCTTCAACTCATACTTTTGTGTCAAAGGTCGCAGAAATATTAAGTGTTTCTTTAATATGGTTTCCATGGTAACTAAGCGAGCGTTTTGGTTACTTTGTCGCTCGGCGAGCGGCAAAGTAAAAAAATGCTCGCTTCTCGAAAAGGAACAACTTTGCACTTCATTTTGGCAGCGCAAATTTGTACTTTTCGCTCGGTTGTAGAAAAATTAGTTTTCTCATCGCTCAATGGAGGACTTTTGTCACTCAAAAGAAGTCTTATCCAAGTGTGGATTGTTCATTTCAAAACGTCATTTAGTTGGCTGTTAAATATCAAAAAAAAGTATGGAGGAATAAAAGTCCATTTACTTTGATTATGTCATCCTTTTCTGTCAAACATTCACAGCCTTTTCTAATGAACACCCTATATATCTAATAAGGTGCGAATGTCTACAATAAAAAGACAAAGCAGTCATAGGACGGTTGTAAAAGTTTGTAGTTCTGTTAAACAGCTGTAAGGGGTCAATTGGGTAAATAATTTCTAGTCTGGCGATCTTAATACTCGATTGCTCTTTTCTACCTCAGATCCTTAGCGTGGGAGGGAAAAACCCTTTGTTAGGGTTATTCAGCGATAGACATGGAGACCGGAATAAAAACGCCCACATTTTTGACGCATTAGCAGTATGGCTTGGAAACGAAATTTTTAACTCCATTGAAGAACAGCAGAGGGAGCACGAAATTCCAATTGAGTCGAGTCGATTGCTCGACTGATAATTCCATCGAATGAAACCACCAAGTTCACGAAACTCGATAGAATGAACTTGTCGGTAACCACAAACATGCAACCCGGCAGAACAAATTGCTAGCTTCACCATGATTTTAAAATTACAAATGAAGCCAACTCATGACAGTTGACAATTAAATTGTTTAAAATATTAGTTTGGTTTTCGTTGTTTCAAAAAAAAATATCTTTTACACCAAATAATAGGAATTGTCCTGAAATGACAACAGGATGAATTAGCAGTGCAAATGCCAAAATAGTCTTAAAAAAATGGGGAGGACTATCTGAAAATTTAAATAAATATTTTGGAATAGATATATTAAAAAGTCAGGATAAATGGCAAAAGGTAATCTCTAGTTTCTGGAAATTTTATAGTTTTACAGTTTTTTTTTAGATATAAGATATTCTAGACTTGGGTGGATTTTAAATACAATTTGAAGAAAAAAGCAGGAGATATAAAAAATAACAGAGTCAGAGAGGTGGAGGGCCTGGGGGTAAAATCCTTAATGAATTTGAGCTGCGTGCTTTAGAGATTTTGGAATCCGGATTTACAGAAGGCTTTGGAAACCCAGTGAATATCGAAGAAAATCACAACAACCTGTGACCAATGCTAGTGTGATTGAAAAAGAAACTTTAGCTTCGCTTCCAAATTTTACAGATGACATACATGGCAACCTCAACAAGACTAATATTCCCTCAACTAGCAGTGAAAGATCCCCCGTCAAAGAAACCCACAGACAAATCCTTAATAGACAACAAGTTGGGATTACTAGTTTGGACCATCCATACCACCGAAGGAAGAAACCAAGACCTTCTCAAGAGAAAATGGAAGCCTTATATGACAGAACAATCGAGTTACTAAATAGCTATTTATGGAACAAGTTACGAAAAGTCCGATTTTGTGTAACGAATAAATGTTTTCCTGCAATTTGAATGAGATACACAAAAACGGCTTTTCGTCACGTGTTTCATACAAGATTTTTTCTAATTTTGAGTACAAATACCTACTTAGAGACAGAGTTATTATTATTAAACTTTAATAGTTACTTTAAACCACTTTGTATCTACTTAATACCGTAGAACTATAGCAACGGTGTGCCACAACCGAAACCTGCAACTGGTGGTGAAACGAACTTTTCATCACCAGTTACGAAAGATTTTACTTTTCGTAACTAGCTACGAAAAGTAGGACGTTATGTCACTGTCATCAGTATTGAAAAGTGCCACTTTATATGTCAAAATTAGAAAAACAAATTATTAACACAATTGATAAAAGACTGGGAGAAGTTGATTGTCAATTAACTGCTTCATGAAAAACTGTAACATCATACCTAAGCAAATATGTTTTTTGCAATCCCTGTTCTTCAAAGGTATTATTAGTTTCTCTGCAATTATTTATTTCTACGTGGTTGTTAATTCATTTGATGTGTGATTCATACTATAATTAAATTTCCGTCAGTAATAAGTATTTATTGAACTTGTGATAAGACAGATTCTTTCAATTACACACATGTTGATCTCTTAATATTTTTTAACATGTTTTATGTCTTGTCGCCAGAACAAGGAGGCGCATTTATTCAAAAAATTTAAATAAATAAGGCTGTTCTGCTGTTAATAAAAAAAATATATTTTTTACATTGTTACGTAAGATGTAAAAAATAGCAACTACGAATAGCACTACGGGGATAAAAGTTCATCTAGTTGGCTGTGAAATGTCAAAAGAAAAGGATGGGAAAACAAACGTCCATTTATTTTGATTATGTCATCCTTTTCTGGCAAAATTTCATAGCCTGCTACATGAAGTTTTATAATGAACACCCCGTATTTAGCTTATGTTAAAACTATAATGAATAAGTGCTTATTGATAAAATTTGCTTACATTTTTTTACAAGGAAATCTCGATTGATGTTTTCTCTATTCTTTAAACTAAGGGCATATTTTCATTTCAAGATAATGTTAATGAGATTATTTCAATTTATGAGGATAGTAAAAAGTTTTCCGAAGCATTGAAGAAAGATAATGCCGAACGTAGGTCAAGTGTAACTGTTTTAAATAAGCATTCACAAGCATTAAGTACTTTAGAAGAAAAGTTAACTTCATTTAAATCGAGAGTCACACTTGATTTAGTCGAGGTAAATAAAAGGGAAAAACTTGCGGAGTACATAAAAGCAACGGAAGACATTTGTGTTAGTAATAGGAATTGTGTCAACTTGCGCTTAGAAGAAGCTACTAAGTTATCGGGTGGTAGTCAAGTTGATAATACGATGGGGGATAACTTCGAGTTGAGAACCGCAGGTTCGCTTTTACCAAATATGGATGGCACCGAAGAGGTTACCAAACAGTTGATCGACGCGATTGATTTTTACGCAGAAACTTTAAAACCGGACAGTAAGCAATTATTAATAAAATTTGTCTTGAAAGCCAAACTAGCTCAGAGTGCAAAATTGCGGTTAGATAATAGTTATGATACTGTAGAAGCCTTGTTATCTGATATGAAGAAGTTTCTTTTGCAAACTAAATCGGCAACTTACTTAGCTGTTCAATTGCACAATGCCAAACAAGAGCATAGATCTCTTGATAAGTTTGCGAAAGAAATTGACTTGTGTGACTTGTGACTTGTGACTTGTTGATTTAACTATAGCTCAAGCCGGAAATGATGATAGAGTGGTTCCAACACTTAGGGCAGTCAACGAGAAAATAGCAGTTAATGTTTTTGCGAACGGTCTTAGGCATTCGGATTTGAGAACGATTATTAAAGCTCGTAACTATTCAAACTTAAAAGAGGCCATTGCGGGGGCTATAGAGGAAGAAATCGTTAAAGCCCACAAGAGCGTGCTGCTACCACTAACCCGAATATGTACCACATGAGAGGTAGCCGAAGGGGCTTCCCACCAAATCGAGGAATTCAGGAGAATTTTCAATCTCACCGTGGAAATTTTGGCGGTAGTAGAAGCAACACGTTCAATAATAACGACAACAGGTTCAATACCTTCAGAAGCAATGACAATTATATTCGTAATAATAACAATAGAGGTTTCGGACGCGGCTATGCGAATCAATATTACAATCGTCAGCAACATTGGCAGGCGAGGCAAGGCCAAGGTTTCGGATCTCGAGGGAGTAATGGCAATCGCACAGGTCACCCTCGCCAGGTCTACGTTGCTAATAATAATAATATTGGTAGTGTTAATCATAACGGCAATCACGGTATCAATGAGGGCGACAACAACAATATAGGGAATCGGGAGCAAAAGAATGATGAATGTATACCTGACAGAAACCAGTTTTTTCGTGTCTAGCATAAATGGCGATTGGGGCAAGTTGAGTTCTAATCCACTAATTTATATTCAAGTTTTATATGCAGGTACACATTTAACATTTTTAGTTGATACAGGAGCGAGTATTAGTTGTATATTTTCGGATTGTTTAAACGGAGAACAAAAAATAGATACTTTAAATCAAATTAGGATTAAAGGTATATCGGGTTCCACGTTTGCGTTAGGATCCACAAAGTTAAATTTTACAATCAATGAGGCGGAGATTGCACATTTGTTTTTCGTAATGAATAGGTTTGATAACACCATAAATGGGGATTAGGTTCAGACTTTTTGCAGAATTTTAAAGCAGGTTTAGACTTTGAGACATACACCATTTCTTTGACTAACAGGGGTGGTACAACTGTTACCACTAACCTTCATTCAAAATTTGATCACTTCACGGTAATACCTGGTCGTAGCGAAATTATTACGTATTGTTTTGTCACCGGAACCGAGGAGTGTATAGTGTTAAATGAGGAGGTAGTGGAAGGTGTCTTTGTGGCGAGTACAATAGGCAAACCGGAAAAGAATAGGGTACCTGTTAGGATTTTAAATGTCAACGAGAGAGAAGTTACATTACGGAATTTTCATCCAAAAACTGATAATATTTCGAACTACGATGTATGCAATTTCGGGCATAGCAACATAACGGTAAGAAGGGTAGAAAAAGTTTTGGAATTAATAGGTATAGATAGAGCCAATAAGGAGGAGAAAGACTCCATTGAGAAAATTTGCGCCAAGTACGCGGATGTTTTTCATGTAGAAGGCGATCCGTTATCAGTTACAAATTTATATCGTCAGAAAATAAGGTTGCATGACAATGCGAGCCCAGTGTATGTAAAGCCTTATAGAATACCGCATGCACAAAGAACTGAGATTCGTAAGCAGGTAGAACAGATGATTCAGAATGACGTAATAGAAGAAACAAGATCAGAGTGGTCTGCACCTTTGTTGATAGTGCCAAAGAAAGCGGATAAGACGGGGGTAAAATCATTTAGAGTCGTTATTGATTATAGGTTGTTAAATAAGGAAGTAAAAGATGATGAGAAATTTCCTTTGCCAAATATAACCGAAATATTAGATTCCTTATCAGGGGCAGTATACTTTTCACATTTGGATTTAACGCAAGGTTATCATCAAGTTGAACTGGATAAACAAAGCAGGAAATACACGGCGTTTTCTACAGAGATGGGTCAATTTCAAATGAAGCGATTGCCTATGGGATTAAAAATTAGCCCTGGGGCATTTTCCAGACTCATGGCTGTAGCAATGTCAGGACTAAGCTATGACTCTTGTTTTGCTTATTTGGACGATCTAATAGTTTTTGGGAACTCTTTGCAAAACCACAACACAAATCTCATAAAAGTTTTACAAAGGCTTAGGGGAGTAAATTTGAAACTAAACCCTGCTAAATGTGAATTTCTAAAGACTTGTTATATTTGGGTCAAGTCATATCAGCAGAGGGCATTTCACCTGATCCTGAAAAGATGAGAGCAATGGTAGATTATCCAACTCCAGGCAGCTCGGAGGAAGCGAAACGATTTGTCGCTTTTGCAAATTATTATAGGAGGTTTATAAAGAATTTTGCCGAAATAGCGCAACCGTTAAATAATTTAGCTAGGAAAGGGAAACTTTTTGAGTGGACTGAAGGATGTCAGGGCGCATTTCAGAAATTGAAACGTGCTTTGGCAAGTCCTCCAGTTTTGCAATATCCAAATTTTGCCGAGGAGAACAAATTTATTTTGAGAACAGATGCAAGTGGGTATGCGTTAGGTGCGGTACTTTCGAACGGTAATGATAGGCCAGTAGCGTATGCGTCAAGAAGTTTAAATAAGGCAGAGAGGAATTATTGTACGATTGAAAAAGAACTTTTAGCCATAGTATGGGCAGTAAAGCATTTCAGACCATATTTGTTTGCAAGAAAATTTAAGATACTGACTGACCATCGACCTCTAACTTACTTATTTAATATGACAAACCCATCTAGTAGGCTCACAAAGTTTAGATTATTGCTGGAAGAGTACGATTTCTCGATAGAATATGTAAAAGGCTCAGATAATGTAACGGCCGACGCGTTGTCTCGAGTGACTATTGATTCTAACGAGTTAAAGGAAATGTCTAGTAAAATTTACCAGAGCTTAAATGTAATGACTAGGGCACAGACAAGACAGAAACACGACACGATACATGACAATGACATTATACCAATCAGAGATAGGATTGATCACCCTACTGTGGTTGAAGTACTGAAACAACCATCTAATACGGTAGAACTACGTCCGATAGGAGAAGATGAGTTTTTGAAACTTAAGAGAAAGCCACTTTATGAACGGGTTAATGATATTTTATATGATGTGAATTCACAAATTATTTATATTGGCTGGAATCACCGATCAACGTATGACTTAGGTACGGCGTTGAGGGATCTAGCAGAAATCTGCGCAGTAAAGAAAATATTAGAGCTCTATGTAATAAAAGATATAAGTGGTAAAGAATTCTTGGAAGAATTACGTGGTTTTAAAGACGTTCTATCAGAAAATAACTTACAAATAAAGGTAGTGAAAGGAGTACAAAGAATTGAAAGTAAAGAGTTGAGACAGTTGATCTTGAATGATTTTCACATGTTACCTACAGGAGATCATGCAGGAATGACCCGGATGAGTAACAATATTAGGAGGTATTATTTATGGCCTAGCATGCAAAAGGACATAAAAGACTTTGTCAAAAGGTGTGATTTTTGCCAGAAGTATAAGCATTCGGCGTGTGTTAAGGCTCCAATGGTAATCACCACGACAGCCAAGGAGGCGTTTCAAAGGGTATCTTTAGATCTAGTAGGACCTTTGCCGCAAGATAATTATGGTAACAAATACATTCTAACCATACAATGCGATTTGTCGAAATTTAGCATTGTATGTAACGAAGCATATGCATTACGAGACAAGGAATCTGCAACAGTCGCGAGGTCGTTCGTGGATAATTTCATTTTGAGATTCGGAATACCAACCGAGGTAATTACAGATCAGGGGACAGAATTTTTATCGCATACATTCAAGGAATCGTGTAGGCTATTAGGTATTTCACAGCTAAACTCAACAGCGTATCATCATGAGACGCTGGGGGCGTTAGAGAATTCGCATAAACATTTAGGTGCTTATTTAAGAATGCAAGTCACTAAAGAAGGTACCAACTGGACAGATTGGATACCGTATTGGTGTTTTTCATATAACAATTCAGTAAATATATCTACACGTTATTCGCCCTATGAGTTGGTATTTGGTAAAACGTGCAACGTACCGTCAAATGTCAGTCGAGACGTTGATCCACTGTACAATTTCGACGATTATCCCCTAGAGCTAAAATTTCGGTTATAAACAGCATGGACCGATGCGAGGAGAAACTTAGTAGATTCTAAAGATAAGCGGAAGGCAAGGGTTGATGTAGATAAGTCAGCAAAAATAGTTAATTATGAAGTAGGAAATTTAGTTTTGTTAAGTAATAAGTCTGTAAATAGTAAGTTAGACCCATTGTTCAAAGGACCGTACAAAATATTGCAAGTGAAAGGTGTGAATTTGGTGTTAAGTGTGAACGGGAAGGACAAAGAAGTTCACAGGAACTTAGTGAAGCCATATTACGGACACTAAACCGTGCGGGTAAATAACCAGGGCTGGCACGCGTACAGCGTCACAGCTGGCGATATGTTTATAATATATATTTATATTAAAGGTAAATAATTGTTGCCACTAAAGGTAAATATTGTGCATCGTAACTTTAATTGTTTCTTTATTTTTATTATATTGTAAATATTGAGTGTGATAGATTATAAATAGTTAGTCTAATTTGATAATATTGTAATTAATAATAAGCAGATGTTCCAGTGCATAAGTAGGAAGGAAAAAAAATGTGTTCTGAAAGAATACATTTTTTTTCTTCTTCGGGGGGAAGATGTGGTATATAGGGCACTCCATAGCTGTTAGCCTTCACCAGTCGCCAACCCTAGGTAACATTCTAAAGTTCGTGATTAGTAAACATCACGTTCGTTGATAGTTACATTCATTGGCAGTATTATTGTATTATTGGTTAAGGTGAATGAAAGGTGAAGTTCACCCGGTAGTACGTCAAGTAATACAACATTATAAAAGGATATAGAAGGATTGTGAAGGGAGCTTCTTGTTTAGTCTTGATTAGAGTAGAGTCAAGAGTGAGAATATAGTAGAGTACGAAATCCAACGTCGTTTGATTTACCCTAATGGCATACTGGCGATAGAACCTTGCTGAGTAGCAGACGAGAATAGTACATACTAAAATTGCAGAAACATTTTTTTTTTGTTTCTTCAAAAGTTCTTGCAGTGAGATTCTAAATTTATAATAATATACGTAGTAACGCTACTGGATTCTACTGGAAAATAAATGAGATAGGGAGGTTGCCTCAAAAGTGAAAGTGTTAAGTTTATAATTTACCCTGTATCTCAAACCCAATTTTACAAAAAAGTAACATACTGCCCCGAAAATCGCAACCCAATGTCTTTAAGAATAAGGCAGATATCCCGCAAAAGTGCCCAAAATTGCTAGGACCTGAAAAAAATTAATTTTATCTCCTAGACTACTAGAAAACATACCTTGATATTATATACCTTCACAGATCGGTAATATCAAATTTTGCCATTTTTGTTGTCTATAGATGAACCCCTTTCTAATAGTCTGGGAGATAGATTAGAGCTGTTACTACCACATAATAGATTTAATAAAAAGTTAAATATCTTTTCCTATCATCTTCTAGTAAAGTCTAGTAAAGATATTAAACTATTTCACTAAGTTTTACTTAGCAGTTGGCCATGGAAATCTGACAAAGAACTCCCTGTATAAAATTTGAACGGTGTCAGTGTTTTTGTTTATATCACCAAAATTTAAAGGCTAGAAAATATGGTCGGTACAAATAATGTTGTTCTCTAAAATATTGACAAAGCAAAACTAAACCACAAAAAAATATATTTTTTGTGTAGTTTAGCTTTGCTTAGTCAGAGTGCAATTTCAAGGATCATCAAGGTCTTGAAAATTGTCAGAAAACCTTTTTGTTTTTGGTAGGGTTAAAGATTAAAGTTCTCTTTCTATGAAAAATACGACAGAAAGTAGTTAAGAAATGTTGATTAGAATCAAAAACTAGGGCAATTTATGAAATTTTCAAAATTTCGACTTACTATGATTTTTCAACTTTTATTAAATTTTAATTTTGTTTTTGCTTTCCAGTAACAGGTAGGTCAAAAATTCATTTGTAAAACTTGCTTCAAATCAGAAATAAGAATCGAATCAGATTGAACATGGTCTGGCAACTGGATCAGTGGCTATTTTTTTAAAGTGATTCTGAAGAAAAAAGTGAAAAAGTTGGCCAATGATTTTGAAATTTACTATAGAGGTTTAACTGATGATTCTAAGCAACTGTTCTTTTTAATCGATAATTTTACGGTATTTTATTAAAAACCATAGAACCTTATATAGGTACACGTTACGTAACATAATGTTCAAACAAAACTAGACATCCACCTCGTGATCATACAAAATCGGACATATCCATTTATTTCTGCTAGTTTTTTTCTTTAATATCAGTTTGTCTAAGAAGTGTTATAGCGAGCCTATTTGACCAACCATTTCCTGGAATTTTTGCAAAATTTGTTTATTTAAGCATTTAGAAGTACATACATACATATATGTATTTTTTGTTATGTTGTCTTTTTATGCAGTACATACATATAAATTTAGTTTGAAATTGTGGGATCTAATTTTTTTTATGTCATCTTTTTAGTATGTATGTACATACATACATATTATGTAAGGAAAGAATGTTCGGATTATCCGTGCTTTTCAATTATCCGTGCCTCGTCCGGTCCCGTGGAGCACGGATAATCGGGGTTCTACTGTAATATGTTTTTCTCATATTTCTCGAAACTACTTTATGTGAAGATATCAATTTTCGAAAAAATTCTCCTAATGTATCAAAAAGAATAGGGAGCTCGAAATAGACCATGTGAATTGCTTGTGTCAGCAGTGTGACTGATGTGTTATTGTTAACCTGAACACACTGCAACGACTCGTTAAATATAAAATAAAGAATGGTAAAGTTAATTTTTCAAAGGAAATTTTTGAAAGCTCCAGAATCAGCAACCAGTGGCTAAAGGCCGTTTTACAGTTCGCAATTTTTCTTGCAACTGGCAATTCTCTTGCCATGCGCATGCGCAGTAAAGGACCAGCAGTTTACTTGCAACTCTGGTGTAAAATTTGGTAACTTTTGAATTGCCACCATTGCAAACAAAAGTTACTGTCACAAATTATTTGAGGTTAAGTCACATGCATTTTGTTTTGTTTATGTATGGTTTTTATTACTTTTATATGTTTTTGTGGCCTTGTTTAATTGAAAAGCCAGAACACAAAGTTTTAGTCAGTCTGGGAAGTTAAAGAAATGTCAATATTGGCAGCACTGTTGAATATTTTCAGAAATGGCAAGAAATTGCAAACTGTAAAACAAACTTGTCAAATATCTGGTTGCAATATATTGCAGCTGCAATGCATTGCTGCAATAAATTGCATGATCAATTGCAAACTGTAAAACGGGCTTTACGCAATTAAATTATGTTTTTCTACAAACGTCAAATAATGACGCATTTTACGCTTTCATTTGGCAAACGAAAACCTAGCCTTTTTTGAGGATCAGAATGTGAGTGTACTTTTCCGCGCGTTGCCCAGGACAGCAAGCGAAAAAGATTTTTTCGCTTGCTGTCAATAGCAACTACCACCACTCAACCAATTATTAAAAACGTCATTGTCACTTTGATTTAAATTTTCAGATTGTGTTTTCAGTTATGCTCAGTTGTGATTCACATTATTTGAAATTGATCGTTTGAAGAAAAAACGTTGTATGCATTACGAGCACAAAGTAACTTTTTTGCTCTCGAGGGATTGCCGCTCTCCGCTTCGCGTCGCGCGGCAAACTTCACTCTCCGAGCAAAAAAGTTGTACTTTTCGCTCTTAATACATAAATAACTATTTTACCCCAAAGAGTGAAAAAAAAAACACAGTTACCCCCCTCCACTGCAGCATTAACTTTATAATTAAATATGTTTTTCTAATTTTGACATATAAAGTGGCACTTTTCAATACTGATGACAGTGACGTAACGTCCTACTTTTCGTAACTAGTTACGAAAAGTAAAATCTTTCGTAACTACTGCTGAAAAGTTGGTGTCACCACCAGTTGCAGGTTTCGGCTGTGGCACACCGTTGCTATAGTTTTACGGTATTAAGTAGATACAATGTGGTTTAAAAGTGAATATTGAAGTTTAATAATAATAATTCTCTCTCTAAGTAGGTATTTGTAGTCAAAATTAGAAAAAATCTTGTATGAAACACGTGACGAAAAACCTTTTTTGTGTATCTCATTCAAATTGCGGGAACTCGCTGCGCTCGTCCCGCAAACATTCATTCGTTACACAAAATCGGACTTTTCGTAACTGGTTACATAAATAGCTATTTAGAGATAATTATTTACACCTTTTTGATGTTTTTTTTTATATAGGAGAAACTTTGCAGCACCCGAAGGCTTATGAGATGAAAGGTGGAATACAAATGTTAAATAAATGTGGAAGAATAAATGAATTGTTAAAAGGAGATTTAGAAAATCACAACCAAGATTGTCGGCAAGCAGCCTGTTTACTTTTAAACTCAAACAATCAATACTGGGCAATAATGAAATGAGTAGTGAAACTCTCAAAATCAACATTGCTGTGTTTCCTATATGGTATTTTTTTTTTAATTCATTCAACTAATAACTCTTCAAAAATTTCTTAAGACTTACTCTCAGAAACAGCATTTGACCGGATGTTCTTATATAGTTTCCTTAATCGCGTGCTGCGAAATCTCTTTTTCTAGCACTGCCTCGAAAATGAAAAAATGCATACTACTAACTACCGTTGAAAATCTCAAATTGCAAATAGCGTGCGCAAAGTGCATTTTGCACACGCTCCTGATTGTTTTGCACACGCCTTGCATATAATGTATAAAACGAATGATCATTTATGACGCAAAATTGCAGTCGTAGAAAAAGTATAGTGTGCAACACGTACGAAAATCACACTTTACACTCTTGTGACGTTGTATCACTCGCCGACGCCTCGTGTCCAAACTACCACACTCGTGTGAAAAGTGCAATTTTCGACACTAGTTGCACAATATATTATTTGCTACACTGCCTCAAAAATGAACAAATGTGCACTACTAACTACCGTTGAAAATCGCCTATTGCAAACAACGGTCGCAGAGTGCCTATTACGCACGCTCCCATACAGAAGCGTGTGCAAAGTCCGCTTGGCACAAGCTTCTCATTGTTTTGCACATGCCTTGCATATATTTTCTAATACGAATGATCGGAAATACGGCTCGTGCCCAAACCGTCACACTAGTGTGAAAAGTGCAATTTTCAACTTTCGTTGCACAATATACTATTATCGCACACATCGGCGAGTTAAAAGTAATAGTTGACTACATTTTTCCATTTTACGGTAAAACCTAGCACCGAAAAGCACAGATAAATGGACATAAAATTCTACAGAAGACTTAACACAGGCTAAAAGGCTGCAAAGTTTTTTTCGTGTTTTCACATTTGGGCCTTGGACGTGCTCATCACCAGACTCTCACAGAAGTTTTTAAACCATTATTGTAGTCATTTTAAAAGCAATGCGTCAAGGCTGCAATAACGTGTGCGTCAGCCAAACAACTCGATATCTAAAAAACTGAATAAACACATGCAGTTTCAACAAAAACGTTCAAACACCATGCTGGCGAACACACACATAATGTCATAGAGGAGACGTAGACCTTAAGAACGGAAAAGAACTAGGAATGGAGAGAAATTTCGATTAACGAAAACTTTACTACCCTACCTTAGATCAAGTAAAATCCAAAACTGATTGTATCTAAGATACAGTAATAAAAGAGGCTTTTTCGCTTGTTATCCAATTTTACGAAGGATAAAACTACCAAATTGTACGTCATTATTACTAACATGACGTAGCACTCCATATTTCAAGACCATCTTGTCGGACACAAACACATAACGTAATTTTTTAATTACTTTTAAGGAAAATAACATTATCCGAGAGCTTATCCATCTGCTAGCACCAAAAGCCTTCCAGTGCATCTCGTAGGGGGCCAAGAAGATCAAAGGAGATGACCTGAACTAACCGTCAAACCAAAAAAAGTACGATTTTTCTCTGGAAACAGCCTCAAACTAGTCAATTACTACCACAAATCATATTATAGAACTTTAGCACTAAGTGAGACATCATAGAGTTTTTATCCTGGCTTGTATCCTTCTTTAACTTTCCTAACTTATACTGCTCTGTGACAAGTGACTGTGCCTAGTGATTAAAATTACCATATACTTACCACAGTGATCAAAATTACTGTTTTCCATATTAAAGGAGATAACCTGAACTAACTTGAACTAATCAGCAAACCAAAAAAGTTACCATCTTTCCCTGAACATAACCTCGAACTAGTCATTGACTACCGCAAATCATATTTTACAACTTTAGTTTCGACTTTAGTACTGAGTGAGAGAGCATTGAGTTTGTTTACGAGTTTCCCCACTCCCTAGTTTCTAACCTTTAACGCCCTTTTTTTATTTACTTGATTACTTTTTTACTGCGCTGTGAGCACTGACTGTGAATACTGATCAAAATTACTGCCTTCTACCTGTTCTAAGCTTTAGATTGACGTGCTTCTGTGGTTCATATAATTTATCCTTGTAGTCTTCAAATGGACGTTTATTCCTCTTTAGTGCTCCAGAATTCTATTTTTTCAAGAAATGTTAAGGAAATTCGCCATTTTTTCAATTCAAGTTGATATCGATCTCGAAGTTATGTGCACTTCAGATGCACATGTCGTATCCCTCTTAACAGTCATTCCTGTTAACAGTCATTCCTGTGCTCTAGACAGGATTTTTATTCTTTCAGCAGCTTTTATTGTTTAAGAGCAATTGCACCATTTTTTCTGTAACCAAGTTGATATCGATCTCGAAGCTATGTGCACTTCAGGTGCACATGTCGTATCCCCGTTAACGGTAATCCCTGTTAACAGTCATTCCTGTGCTCTAGACAGAATTTTTATTCTTTCAAGAACCTTGTGGAAATGGTTAAAAAGTCCGAAGAAAAGTATGACGTCAATTTTTTTACATTTTTACGAAATTATAGCACGATCGGTCCTGGGTTATAGATGCTTAGGTAGAACTCGTTTAGTCCATCTCTTATATCGGATCTCTCTTATACTCGTTTAGTCCACCTCTTATATCGGTTTTACATCACATTTATTGCCAATTTGAATTTATTTTGTTTATATTTCACCCTGTAGATTCCATATTTTTACAGCAAAAATTCTAAATTAATTCAGAGAGGTAGTACATATGTGTTTTTTTAGGCTTGGCCAAGTGTCAAGTCAACACTGTTGAGTTTGAAATTGTGACGAATTCACACTTTAAATTTTAAATTGTCATTCTGAGGTCAATTGGTGCCGACCCCATATACCCCAGCAAATCCTTTTATATCCCGGCGGATAACTTCCAATGTTTTCTATTCGGCATCTAGGTACCACTTTTTTTTGGAAAATTAGAAAAGGGTTTGAATTTTGAAACAAAAGATGCAGACGTCTAGAATTATGCTCAAAAAGGCGAATGGTTCCGATTTTTTATGTTTTATTTTCTATATTTTGGCTCCTCTCACTTGATCTCGTCTGATATCTGAAATTTTCCGAAACAAACATCAACTTTAAAAGTTCAGACTAAGTAATAAAAATCTTCTGAAAGCACAAGAAAATTTTATGGCAGGGGAAGATTTGAACACTTTTAGGAAGATTGTGATAGACATTTTATAAAGCATGGACAATTTCAAAATTCTGTGTCGGAGTTCAGGCCAAAGCGGAAAAGCTGAAAATCAGGGCTTCCAGTTTAAGGACATTCCGATATACTACTTCGTTCGTAGTGAGAGTTCGTAAGGCTCATATTAAAAAAAAAAACACACGGTATATAATTTTGTGGTTCGAAACGAGAAATTTTTCGAATTTTTGTCTAGGTCACTGTCACTTTACAGGTAACTTAAGGGGTACTTCACATAGTGTTTGCAACGTAAATTAATTGAAATAGAGATGATGTGGCCCAAAAAAGCAGAGTTATAGTCTTGTTATTTTTGCATTAAATGCCACTGTAAATTTGTGAGTATTATTGGTGGTGATATTTTAGTAACGAATGCGTAGAATGTCACGAAAGCAGCAAAATTTAATTCGTTAATTTCTGATCAAACATTTAACTCCCTAGTTCTCATAAACATTGCAAAACTTTTCGACGTACTTTGAACATTTGAACATTTTTAGGAAGATTGTGCTAGACATTTTATAAAGCTTGGACAATTTGAAAATTTTGTGTCGGAGTTCAGGCCAAAGCTAAAAAGCTGAATCAGGGCTTCCAGTTTAAGCACATTCCGATTTACTACTTCGTTCGCTCCGATAAAAACTCTTTTGACAATACAAGGCCTCCTCGTGAATCGATGAGTTGGCTCACATCAGATAAAAGTCAACTATCTAGTATATTACACAGATTTTACCCATTCACTTATTTTTGTCGTCTAGTTATCTTTGAAAACTTTTTCTTTATACGCATCTCCTTTTAGCACATGTTCAGAAGATACGATAAAAATGTCAAAGTCAATTTTCCAACGAATACTTGAAGACAATAATAAGTGAATGGCTTATAAAGATCTTCTTGTTTCCCAGTTTTGGCCCCCCAATCAGCAGTGGTTCACACACCGATCGAAATGAATCCAACCGGTTTTTCCTCTCCTTGATGTCTTCTTTCGCCTCTCATCATTGGCGGTTCCGTAGGTGCTATATTTTCGGAGATAGACCCTTTCGGAGGTCGTTTCTTAGGCACTTTTAGAATCGCGTTTTTTTACCATTAAAAAAATATATATAGTAGTCATGCGGACACTAGCGGATCTAGCCTTCTGTGAAGAGGGGGGAGAGAAAAAAGATAGCCCAAAAGTTTTTTAATAAGATGAGTGTACTTTTTAAAAAAATTCACGTACTAACCCATTTTGACTGAGAAAGTCAGTAACAACTTCACTGACTGCCTGCAACTTGAGAACGTCTCGATCGATCGGAGTGAATCCAACCGTTTATTCTCCCTTGGTGTCTTCTTTCGCCTCCCACCATCGGCAGTTCCGTAGGTGCAATATTTTCGAAGATACCCCTTTCGATGGTCGTTTTCTAACCACTTTTAGAATCGCGTTTATTGACTATCTTTAAAAAAAAAACCTTTTTAAAAGTTAAATTTATTCGAATTGAGTTTCTTACGTTCCTAGGGGATTGCAAGCGTGCCTTTCCGATCAAAGACAGCAAACAAAATTTTCTAATTTTTTTCGAAAATGTACAAAGGGCGCGGGATATTATGACCTTGACCATTTTCTCAATTCTCAATTTTGACCGCCTGTAACTTGAGCAAGCCTTGACCGATCGGAATAAATCCAACCGTTTTTTCCTTTCCTTGATGTCTTCTTTCGCCTCCCACCATTAGCAGTTCCGTAGGTGCAATATTTTCGGAGATAGACCCCTTAAGAGGTCGTCTCTTTTAACACTTTTAGAATCGCGTTTTTTTGATCATATTTAAAAAAATACCTCTTGAGTTTGTTACGTTATAAGGGGATTGCAAGCGTGCCTTTCCGATCAACTAGAGCAAACAAAATTTCCGACATTTTTTCGAAAATGTCCAAACAGCGGGGGGGGGGAGGAGTATTATGACCTTTTTGTCAATTCTCAACTTTGACAGCCTGTAATTTGAGAACGCCTTGGCCGATCGAAGTGAATACCCGTTTTTTCTTCTACTTGATGTCCTCTTTCACCTCCCACCATCGGCAGTTCCGTAGGTGCAATATTTTCGGAGATAGACCCCTTCGGAGGTCGTTAGGCACTTTTGGAATCGCGTTTTATTTACCATTTAAAAAAAACTCTTTAGCGGATAAATTCATTCAAATTGAGTTTGTCACGTTCTTAGGGATTGCAAGCGCGTGCCTTTCTATCAAAAACAGCAAACAAAATTTCCAACATTTTTTCGAAAATGTCTAAAGGCATTGGGTTATTATGACTGTTTTCTCAATTCTCAACTTTCACCGCCTGTAACTTGAGAATGCCTATGACGGATCCGAGTGAATCCAACTGTTTTGTCTTCTTCTTGATATTTTCTTTCACCTCCCACCATCGGAAGTTCCGTAGGTGCAACATTTTCGGAGATAGAACCTTTCGGAGGTCATTTTTTAAGCACTTTTAGAATCGCGTTTTTTGACCATTAAAAAAAAACCTCTTTAGAGGTTAAATTTATTCGAATTGAGTTTATACGTTTGGATTTTTTTTTTTTTGAATTGGATATTACGACTTTTTTCACAATTCTCAAGGTTGATCGCCTGTAACTTGAGAACGCCTCGACCGATCGGAGGGAATCCAACTGTTTTCCTCTTCTTGATGTCCTGGTTTAACTCCCACCATAGAAAGGACTTTTTATCGTCCCGCTGTAGTCCTCAAAATTTTGCTTTTATGGCAACTTTTTTCTCATCCTTTTGTTTTCTGAGAATAGTCTCTTGCCAATTCTCTCTAACTCCTAAAGAATCAATTTTATTTGACAGCTTCACTCAGACCTTTTTCCTCAAGCTACGGACTTTTTTTTAACGGTAATTTTAGTGACGAAAATCTTTGAGCACTTTAGATGACACTGTAAAAAAAGTGTTAAAAAGAAAGTGGCTCTAAAATATGACGGCCTATTTCGCTTGGAATTAGCCATGTGTGCAGTTCATTTAAAGAGAACCCTGGGAAGAACCGATGGCTCTAAATTCTAGAATTTTAGATTCTAAGTATCCCATATACTGCAGCAATGGCACACGCAAAAACTGTTTTCTACTTTCAGACAACCAACTATTTTGTACCTTAACCAACTTTGAAATATGTTTTTCACTTTCCATTTCCAAAAGAAACCAAGAATATGAATGAACAGATTCCACTTTGACTTGTTCAGCAGTTGAATTTACAACCTCCATCTCTGTCTTATCTAAAGGTCGATATTGAGGATCTTCGGGAAACTGATTCTCCCTTAATTATTCCCTATCTGTAGTGTAGTGTTCGTCGTCAGACGAGGGTTCAGGGTCGATCTCCTGGCCTTCCGGGCCTTAAGTCATTAACATGTAAACAGGACTGACGCCCTTCAAACTGACCTTCGTAACATAGACCTCCCTTAACTTCTACAACTTCTCCTGGGAACCACCGGGGAGCAAAAGCTCCTCCATTCCCATTTTTTACCATAACTTTGTCACTCACTACAAAACTTGTAGAGGGAGGTTCGTCTGTTCTATCACATTCTCGTCGTATTTTCAAAGTTATTTTAACGGCCTGCTTTAAACGTCTTTACGGTTAGGGGGGTTTTGATCTAACTTTCGACGATGCTGTCGAATTCTCCAACTGCCAGGACAAGGAAGATCATAACCCAGAATCAATTTAGCAGCTGTCTCTCCAGTTGTCCGATTTACTCGGGGTATAAGGACTTGCAATGCAATGGGTAAAACAATCTCCAGTGAGACTGGGGTTTATCGTGCAATAGAACACGTAGCACTTTTTTAAGTTCTTGAACTTGGCGTTTAGGAGCACAAGATAAGTTCATTCAAAGCCATTGATTTCATTTACATCTACATTTTTTGTTTTTTTTTTAGTTGTTACTGGCTTCCACAAGCTGCAGTAAACGCTGGTTGTTCACTTCAATGGTCTCTTATCTAAGGTTAAAGTATCACTGTACCAAGGTGTTCAAAAGCACAAAAGTTTTAATTCTATCTTTTAAATTTTGCTTCAATTATCAAAGGATAGATATACACTTGTGAAGAACACTATCCGTGCCAATATGTGTCACCCTCTTTGCTATATATATTTTTTAATATTAATAGCTTTTTTAACAGGCTGTATGAGTGCGCACTGAGTGTATTTCCAGCTCTATATTTTGGTTGAATTAACTAGTAGAATGTCTCCAAATTTGAAGCAAATAGCTGATTAATCCTGGGAGCAGGGGAAACATTTATAAAGGATTTTTTTGTAATTTCAACATTCTATATTTCGGTAACGAGGGATTTTCGATTCAAAGATGCCCAATTATGATAACCATGAAAAAAAAACATTTGGGGGTCATAAATTAAAAATGTGAAGAAGCTTAAAAAATTTGGCTACTCCAATGAGTTCTGTTTTAAAAAATGTCCATAAACTTTACAGCATGTGTGCGGTAATAGTATATTGTGCAACTAGTGTTGAAAAATGCACTTTTCACACGAGTGTGACGCTTTGACGAGCCGTAGGCGAGTGATACCATGTAACAAGAGTGATTTTCGTAAGTGTTGCACACTGTACTTTTTCTACGACTGGAATTTTGCTTCATAAAAGATCGTTCGTATTATAAAATTTATGCGAGGCGTGCGCAAAATAATCAGAAACGTGTGCAAAGTGGACTTTGCACACGCTTCTGTATGGAAGCATGTCAAAGTGCACGGTTAATCTGACCGTATAATAAAGGTTGTATAATAAACATATACAATGTATAATACAACATGTACATGTATAATAAAGGTTATAAGTCACTCACACTGCTGTCGTTATCGGGGCTATCACAAATGTGGGTTTGAAGCAAGTCTGAGACTCCTCAGTAACTTAGTAAACAAGGGATAAAATTCACTTTTTGTAAAACCAAAAGAAATAGAATAAAAGTAAAGTGTTTCTTGCTATTCTCACTATTAAACAGTAGATAATAAATATGACCTTGAAATTCCATTTCCAGTGGAATCAGTGGTTAAATATTTTCTGATTTCTCCAAAGACATTTCCTATAAGTGGCCTCTTTGCTGACAAACTTATGGAAAAAAACTTACGTTTTAAAATGTAATGGAATCCTTTATTCATTGGTCAGGTCTCCTTCAACCAGTTGAAACCTGCATCAGCCGCCCTAAATATTGAGGGAAATGTGATCAACAGAAGAGCACGAATTTGTGCTGTTCCAGCCAATATCAAATGTTTAACCAATTTTAAGAATTTTAATATATTTGCCTGTTTTCAACGTGTTTGTCAAGTGTGTTTTTATTACGTGTCTCGACCACTCTCTTTTGTGTTACCTCCTATTGAACAAATTTAGCGCTTATTATACCTCTAAGCCAAAACCTGCCCTCCTAAATAATAGTTATTTACGTTATAAGTCCGGTAATTATAGTTTTACCGTAGGAGTATTTTGAAACGACTACTGTAACACGTTACCGGATGTATGATGTACAACATTTTACCTCATACTTAATAAAGCAGAAAATAAAAATAATTTTCTGCGCGGCGAATATATTCTTGACAAATCCGCCAATTTGACAAATAGTTTCATTACGGTATCCTGTACCGGTACCGGTACAGGTTACCATGGATATAATGGATTTATTGAAGATCTGCCGGTACTCAATACTGTAAAATTTCTTTACAATATCCAATCCTGTAAATAGTTATTTATGTATTAAGAGCGAAAAGTACAACTTTTTTGCTCGGAGAGTGAAGTTTGCCGCTCGACGCGAAGCGGAGAGCGGCAATCACTCGAGAGCAAAAAAGTTACTTTTTGCTCGTAATGCATACAACGTTTTTTCTGCAAACGATCAATTTCAAATAATGTGAATCACAACTCAGCATAACTGAAGACACAATCTAAAAATTTAAATCAAAGTGACAATGACGTTTTAAATATTTGGTTGAGTAGTGGATAAAATCTTTTTCGCTTGCTGTCCTGGGCAACGCGCGGAAAAGTACACTCACATTCTGATCCTCAAAAATGGTTAGGTTTTCGTTTGTCTAATGAAAGCGTAAAATGCGTCATTATTTGACGTTTGTAGAAAAAAGCTATTTACCGGATTAAAATCAACTACGTAAAAGTATTCTAAATGAAACAGTATGAAGTAAATATTATAAATTTATGCACGAAATATGCTCCTTTTCTTTTGAGTATACCTAGCGGAAAAAAAAGCATTTTCTGCTCTATTTGCCACTTCGCACAGACAGATGGCTGAAATTTCTGACCTACATTGTCTGCGGGCTGCATAAAGCCGAGTAATCAAACGTCATTCTGTCAGACAGGAAACCAATGAACGGTTTTGCTCACTTGAACGCTTGTTTGAGCTCGTCAGTATAACTATTTGAACTTGACAGAACACAAAGTATCACTGCATTAAATTTTGGTTTAGTCGTGGATAAAAATTATTAGTTCACTCGGTTAATTTTTTTTTCATGAGTTTGATTCGACCGGTAATAGCGCAAAAAAGGGGATCCCGAAAGCGCATAGAACCCAATAAATGAGCGAACTCAGTTAGAATTTAATACATAGTTACATTAATTGAAATGAAATAATAGACCAATCCCCAGAGCACAAAATTCCAATATAATTCTTTACAATCATTATTTTATGCTGACCCATAAAAATTTACGAGAAAAATTTCCTCATGAATTAGACATTTAAGCTGACCTATCGATTATTACCAACATAAACCGCGATTCCCGTCCTTGGCCATGATTTGTAAATAATATGGAAGGTCATGTCGATTGACTTTTTACCACTTACCTTCATCTTGATTGCTCCCCAGTAAAATCTCCATATCCTCGTAATCCCCGTCGGCTAACAAATCCTTGGGATGTTTCGGCAGAAGTACCCCTTCGATGGTAGGCATGGAGGGAAATCCCAATATCCCCGAGTATGAGTTCCATTGCTGCAACGATATCGTTTTGGCATCCACACCCCTCATGCAATCCAGAACTTGATAAGGGTTGCTTTCAAGGTGCGACACGTTGCCGCAGCCGCAATCTTGCACCAAAGCTCTCCCAATACTTTCGGCTTGCTCCGCTGACATGTAGCTCCAAGGAGTGTTCATGGTACCGCTCTGAAGTATACCCCTTTTTGCTAGACCCTTGGTATAAGGACTGAGCAGTAGGATGCTGACCGAACCTCCCCCCGCTGACTCCCCAAAAAGTGTAATAAGTTCCGGGTCGCCCCCAAAACTGGCGGCATTATCTTTAATCCAGCGTATAGCCAAAGCTTGATCCCACAAACCCATATTTCCAGGTGTCTCCTCGGTTGTGTGGGGAAAGTACTTCTTCAAGTACAAAAACCCGAACGACCCCACGCGGTATTGCATTGAAGCTACGATGACGTCACTGGTAGAAGCAATTATATCGGCGTCATAGATGTCCAAGGTCGACGTTCCGCTCATGTAACCTCCACCATAAATCCAGATCAGCACTGGTACCTTGGGACGTTCCATTGGAGGCTTATTCTCGTGGTGCCTAATGCGCAAGCGTTGCGGTACCCAAATATTCAAATACAAACAATCCTCAGATATATTCGTGTTGGGGTTCCACATCTCTTCGCCTTCGAAGCCTGGGAAATATTCGTAACGTTCTTGGAAGCAGGAGTTGGGCAGCTTCGTGGCATCGAATACCCCATGCCAGGAGTCTATGGGCACAGGCCTTCGGAACCTGAGTTGCTCTATGGGAGGTTTCGCGTAGGGAATTCCGGTGAACACGTGCACTTCCCTCCCGAGAACCGTTTTCGAGTAACCACGTACCGCGCCGTTAGTGGTTTCGACCACAAGGGGGTCGTTTCTGTAAGTATTCGGCTTCGTGGTAGGATCCTCGCTGGGCCACGAGTACCCCAGAGCACCGGAAATGGCAGCCAGCACCAAAATGTAAACAACTTCCATTTTTCCTAAGCGTACGTTTTACGCATATCGAACGAGCACGTGGATAAACAAATATCTGTTGCTCGGGGCACGAACGTAAAAAACGGGCTCACGCGTCGGCGTCGTTGTCGTCGGCGTCGTCGATGGGCGTCCCGACGAGGAAGATGTTATTTTGGTGACAAGCTGATTCTGACTGAGGGCCGCGGTTCTCGGACTACATTTCGATCGGAGGCTTGCGCGGCTAGAGCCAAGACGCTCTACATTATTTACTATCATCATACGAATGCCCTTGTTATTACAAAACTTTCCATTTCGTGGGAGATATAGAGCTGGATTTAATTTGGGTCTGGTTATTACGTGCGGTGGCTTCTAAAGAGAAAAGGATTATTGTATTAGTTTTACCTTTATATGAGGTTTTGTTTAACGTCGTGGGGGCGCACTTTGATATGCAAATTTAAAATTTATAAAACGCTCGTATTCAATTCAGACAAGTTAATAGACACGAATATCCTGTAATTAGATAAAACTACAAAAACGTATCTGCTATAAAATCATCCAAAGTGAAATATAGGGTCTCTCAACAAGAGCAAATTAAACTTTGTCCCTGAATCCCTTCGAAGGTAGTATAGTTTTAATTACCAACGGCGATTGGTTGCATAGTTTCCTTGATCAATAAATTATGAAACTCAGAACTCTTGCCGGTTGCGGCATGAGCAATGCTAACGCAGTTTATCGTAAATATATACCGGGTGTCCAGCAGAACCCTGGACCTAAGAGAATAACATGGGAAATCGGTTTTTATTTTTTTGCACCTGTACGGTTGATTTGATTGAAAAACTTTTAAGAGTAAAGTTGTAGAGCTTATGGTCAGCTATCATCCTGTAGTTTTTTCAATACCTCAGTATTGGCTGTTTTTTGGAAAAACGCCTCGAAAGTGCAAGAATTTGAATTTGGCGCGTCACCCCTGCCATGCATGTGCAGTGTCGCCAACATAATAATTTCTTATGTCAGAGTCAGATCCGATTTTATTTTCTCATTTTTTTTTGAGGGACTATCATGTAGTAATTAACGTGATTATGCATTAAAAATTAACGGAAAAAGTTAAATGTCACATGCATGGCGGGGGTGACGCGCCAAATTCAAATTTTTGCACTTTTCGAGGCAGTGCCGCTTAGCTTTGCCTTTAAATTTGTTTTACATTTATCATGACCACCAACAAATTTGACCGGTAATGAATATCTGTAGGCATAGAGTTTTAACTATACTTTCCTAGCACAAAAGACACCCCAAAACATATGCGCACAGCATTTTTCACAGAAACATCCCGTAACTTTACTTATGCCCGTTCTCACCAATATTTCCTTAAGTTCCGAATAGGTAAGGGCCGCATAAAAGTTAAGTGACATTTATATCATTCTGTATTGCACCATTCCTTTTAAATAAAATCTTAAGCAAGTGTCGGGTGAATTTGGCAATGTTGTATCTCCCCGACGGATTCTAAGGGTTTTTCATTTTCACTAATAACAGAACCTATAATAATCATTTTGGCATTTATCAACAGGAGCATTAAAATTCCATAAACAAAATAAATTTGCCCAGCTCAGAGACCACGAGATCCTGCACAAATCCCATAAAGAGTTAGTATTACTGAAGTGGTCTTGTTATTGTTGTTTTAAGACAATATGATGCTAGTTACGTCCGTGGGCCAAGGTAAAACAATGCGCCAAGTGTCTGGAATTCTTTTCAAAACCAAGAGCGAGAAATTCCATATTAAGGCCATTCATAAACAGATTAATGAGCCATTTATTTGTAACATTTGTGGCCGCAACAGTTCTAGGAAAGCTCTGCTAGAGGTGTGTTACTAACCAAGAATTTTCAAAATGATTTTAGATTGTGATGGTTTAAAGCCTCACAAGTGCGATCATTGCCAGTTCTGAACCGGAGACCAGAGCAGTCTTCACCAATATGTGATATATGCGCACACAAAATAAAATGATAGCCGAAGTTCAAAACAATAAAAATTCTTTACTTTCTTTAGATTGAGTTGTAATTTTTGTTTGACAGTTTGTCTTTCTTTCCAGCTTGCACCTGTGAACGATTCTCATTTAAAGTTAAGGGCGAAATAAGCCGCGGAATTTCTAGGCTTAGACACTTTCTTAAAATGATGCTTATCATGTGGTGCAATGATATTGCTTGTTTATGTGCCACTTAACCTTAAGTATACTTTTTTCCTTGGTGCGAACGGGCATTAGCCACTCAAACTTCAGACACGTCATCTCGAACATTCGGGATGACGTGTGTTCATAACATATTTATCTTCAGTCTGTTAACCTCTTACTAGTCACCTATTAGCCGTAAATTCATGTCAATTACACAAAACATACCCCGTATAAAAAGGAAAACTCAAATGGGAGCCTCGGTTAACTGTTTTAAGTTTGCCTTGCTATTGTGCGAGAGCGCCACTAATGTTCAATTTTCAAAGGTTACAGTTTTCTTAAAAAAATACCATAAAACTGGGTTAAGTTGAAGGTGACAGTGACGAGACACTGAAAATTCCTGTCTTTTTCAACTTGGCAGTACTCAAATTTTGGCACAAATTTCATTTAATTTCAATGATTTCGACTTGTTACTTATTGAGTGCATCATTTAGTTCAAAAGAGTTAATCACTGCAAAGATGTTGTTACTCGAGGATGATAGAAATCCCACTCCAGGTGCTTTTCCTGTTTTATGTAAGCCCAAAGGTAAGAGTTATCAAATTTATAAGGAATACCTATGCAAAATATACTTTATGAGATTTTCTAGTATTAGAGATTGGTATTCTATACTATCTATTATACAAGCACATGTATGATAAATAGTATTGTTTCCTAATGTTTACATGTTATTTCAACAAAAAAATACATATATATTTACATCAACTACATTTGCAGAGAATATCAAAGAAAATAAAACTCTGAGGGACATTGATAGTAAATTAGAAAAACATGGATTTATGCATCAACAAACAAAGTGATTCTAGAAAACCATGGAAATGCGTTAACTGTGTACTTTGGGTATGAACCCAAAGCACACAGTTAACTTAACTCGCCTTCTTTCTCTGGCTTTGCAATCCATCAAAAAAGTTTTATTCCAGAGACTCAAGCATTACCAGGTATAATAGATACTCCATAAATTGGCGATTATGTATTATGACACAATATTCTAACATGAGAAATGTAATGATTATAATTTACTAGTGAACTAATTTTAGTAACATATTACGTAGTAAGTCTTGCAAATTGTTACAATAATTTTAGGAGGTGACACACTAGGTGATTTTCTGTCTATTTAATCAAATACTACCTACTAAGTGATACTAAATTTGTAAAAAAATCTACATTTGAATTTATCTCTTTTCTTTGTTAGTACAAATATCATATTTATAGAATTATAGGTAAAAAAGCGCAGTTAAAGTTGAAAAACATTAAAATTTCATTAACACGTATATTGTAACTGTTGGTAAATTCCCACGTATATGTTTTATCAAATTGACTCAAAACCACGTATTCTTAAATTATGTCTTTCTAAAATTATGGTGAAATGACAACTTGCAAGACATAGATAGTATAATTGTGTCCATAGGAATTTAAAAAACCGACGTTTGTGACTGCAGCAGAGTTCAGTGGCTTCTGTCCGCTGAAGCCACAAACATCACTTGTAAAATAGTAGTATTAAGAAAGTCGATAATAGGGGATGTTCATCTGACAACGACATTTAGTTGGCTGGGAAATGTGAAAAGAAAAATATGAAAGAACAAAAGTCCATCTACATCATTGACAATGGAGTAAATAAATAGACGCCGCGAGTTAATCATAAATGGGTATTTGTTTACTTGGCATGATATACAAACCGCATACTTGGAGGCTTGCAGGTTGTTCGGGTAGAGGGGAAGCAGGAATGCTAAAAACAATATGGTGCAATTTGAATCTCCTAGGACACATCTCCAGATGACATAAGCACACATAGGCGTATTACTTTTCAAGGAAACAAGTATACAATTTTTACGCAGCATGCGTCTGCATTTTTATGCACACCAAAACATTCAAATATTTTTATATTTAAATGATTTTTAATACACACCTACTATACCCATTTATAGAGTTTTTTTAGATTAAAGATTAATAATAGAATAAAACTACAAACGGCGCTAATGGCTAACGGCTAAGAGCCGAGTAACAACATAACCACAAAACACAAATGAACTTAACGGTGAAAACATAATTTCCTAGATTTATTTTTATAATCTCAAGTTCTATACACAAAACATTGTCTCACAATGGCTAACAAACAAATCAAAACACAGAAACTATTGCTAAAAGGAAAAAAGTCGGCGGAAAACTCTTAAAACCAGAAAAAGAAATCCATGAAATAATTGTCATAAACTGACATAAACCACGTATTACAGGATTCTGCAATGTTGCCGATTGTGACCAGTTGGCCATCTTAAACGTATTTTTTTTTATTTTATCGCTATAAGTGTTCTATTACTCACCATTCAAAAATTATTTGGACAGAGTAGATATTATGGAGGACAGCAATAGATATTATAGTAATCTAGTGGTGTAAAGATTCGCAAGATATCATCCAAAAAAAAGGATGTGCCAATTTACTAGCAAAGTAATCCTGGCAATACTGTATGGAGAGTTTGTTTATCACGCCAATATTTAAAAATGTAAATAAAAACCTCTACCTTGATAAATCCTCTATGATCTACATCGATTATGCCATCCTTTTCTGTCAAAAAATCATAACCTTCTAGATGACGTTTCCCAATCAACACGGGGTATATAATATATTTCGAATTTCAGCACAGAAAAATCGGTAGGCGAATTTTTATTTAGTATTTAGATAATTAAATTTTGCAGTTTCTATGTATATTTGTATATTAAAAATATTTTTAATCGTTCACTAGGACGTAAGTAAATATTTGAATTGTAAGAGTTATCTATATGTTAGTCAATTTTAGTTAATGCCACAGCACTTTCAATTTTTTTTTATTTCATAGAATTTAAATTGTGCAGGATTATTGAGTTCAAAATCAAACACTATTTGAAAGAAGGTTTCTAACAACACACAATTATAATCTTATAATCTATTAACTTTAGGTGTCAGGAAACCTTGGTGCCATTATGACATGAATGATAGATTAACAAAAATTAAGTATATTTTCGCTTCTTTTTGAGTGCTTTTTGGAGGTTTTACTGATAGTACTTTTCTATGTTTTTAACCTTATGCTTTTCGTTCAAAAAGTATAACTTGAAATAAGCTTATAACTGAAAATGGGAACTGGTACATGAGTTCTACCAGCTGACACCAGTAAAAAAACTTTCTTATTTTTGCTTTATACTTAACAGCAAATTTAAAAATATTTGGAAATATTTTTGATTTTTAATGTTTAAGCAGGAAAACTTTTTCATTATTTTACAGTTGTAGGCTTTAATTTCCATTGTTTTTTTTTTAATCTACGAAGAAAGTTCATTTACTACCCTCAAGTTTGTGCCACATAACTTTATAGTGTGTTAGTGCACTTTGTAGTTTTTGTAAAAAGTAGAATACCACACAATTTTGTTATTTTCAAGTATGTTTTAGAAAATAAAATTTAATTTCCACATAATAAAATACTAATAGCGACTTTATTTAAAATACTACTTATTTGTATCGCAATTTAAGTTAACTGGATTCAGGTTATAGTATTTATTTGCTTAATCTAGTAGAGACTCGAACTTATAGCAGATAAAAGAATATCTGTGTCACTTATCTTAATACTGCTAAGTTCAATCGCAATATATAAGTACTAAATAGTTCGTAAACTATTAATACTATTAATAGCAGGTAGGCTAAATATAAATTGTTTAAGACTGTTCACTTCAAAAGCCTTTTTAAAGTAGTTCTCTATAAAAACAATACCATAATCTATTTGGTAGACCATCAGGTTGTTTGAGGAGAAGAGATGTGTTTTTTTAGTAAAAATGTTAGAGTATACCCTACATAAAGCCTCTGCCGAACAATGTTTATAAATCAACCTTTTTGCTTGGAATAAAATGTAGAATAACATATTGAATCACATGCATCTTCTTCTGAAACACCCTGTATAATGGTGCCTTCCAAAAAGCGGAATAAAGAATGGTTAATGCGCCAGGATTTCTAAAACTATGCCTTCCTATTAACAGATGGCGCTGAAATATATCGCGAAGGTGTAACATGTCATTTTCCTTTCTATATGGGGATATTTTGTGGTCAATTAGTATATTCAGTAACCCAGAATCTACGCGCATCCACAACGGAACTTGAGCATCATCAGCAAAAAAAATAATATTTTATTTTGAAAATTAGGGTCGGTAGGATCACGTGCTGGTTTCTGAGAAACCCAACCTCTACCCTTGCTCGTCGGAGAAAGCATCCCCAACGGATACGTTCTCCACGCACAACCATCTCTCCGCAGAACTATGCTTTTTCCAAAACATCCAATATTCTTCTTTCTGCCCATCTCATTCAATATTACGGCCTCTGATGAGGTTAGCTTTTTTGTAGCACCACTGCCACCTTGTGTGTAGATATGTGTGTAGTATCTCCATAGAGTGGGCTATTTTAAAGGTATCCGAGAACCGAGAACGTACCATTACGAAAAGAAATAAAAAAGAACAACTTATAAATGTTTTCGTTAATATAGCGTTGTCTTTATTCCTTGAAAATATTCACACCATAACATTTTTGAAGGACAACTATATCTGATTACATTTTATAGTACTTTTTCTCTATTGATCACGGCTTGATTCAAAATAGTGGGATCGGATTACGTAGCTTGTACCCGGTACAGAAGAGAAGTGTGTACGGGTGCGTTCTTGCCAATTTAAATACATTCTGTAATTTGTTAGATGTAAGAATACCAGCCTTATATTTACATCGAGTTAACAATGTTGGCAATATTGGCTGTCTTACCTGGTGGTCTTACCTGGTGGTCTTGTTTACAAAAGAAAAATTAGCAGCCTCGACTAGGGCTTACAGACCGTCGTGAAAGAGACATCCAATAGTTATCAACGAAATACCTATAGTCGGTTTTGAGTTTATTTTATATAAATTCATCTTATATTACCACTTTTCGGAATATGATATATTCATAAAACTTGCTAAAAATGAAATTTCTTAAAGTATCTCCAGATTTGTTCGGATATCTCCTGATGAATATACTATCCTGTTAATGATAATCGTCATTTAACATAATTTAATCATTTATATAATCCTATTTAATCATTATAACATCATTTCTACCACCGGAAATGCCCCATTGAAGTGTGCCACAATAGTATATTCTATGTTAAGAGCGTAAAGTATATGTTTGCCGCTTGCGCATGAAACTCGCAGCTTGAGGCGAAGCCAAAAGCTGCAATCATGCAAAAGCGGTAAGAGTACTTTCGGCTCGAAATATCGACGATCCTTCTTCGACGAATGACCATATTTCCATACTATCAACTCAAAATGAAAAAAATAATCTTTCACTGTGTGTATTTTTAACACAACACAATGCAATTTATTGTAAATTTCTGGCAAATTCTGTATAATAATTGCTTCATTCTTGCTACTGGTTACGGAAGAAGTTGTAGCAATCTGTGTCTTATTTTCGTTTTGTTGAGGGATTGGTCCTCGTTCGGTTTGCTGGGCGATTGATCCCAGGATTTTTCGAGATATCTCTGTTTTGTTCTGTAGAGATTCTTCTACGTAGCCTTCCCCTACTGTTGCTGATCGCCAACCTCCTATTCGTTTCAAAGTGGTAATGTTCGCTCCAGCGTCTGCTAATAAGGTAGCCGAAGATCGACGGAAACAGTGTCCTGTATAATTATTCGTACCACTGTATAATTATTTGAACCACTTGATTTACACATGTCCCATTCTTGTATCTTAAGAAAAATCTTCTTATTGTGGAACTAGATGGACGCAAATCAACATATTTACGGTAGAATGAAAGGTAATGAAGATTTTCTTCTCCTCCATTTGACACGATAAATGTTTGTTGAATATTGGTTTTGGTGTTCGGTACTTTTATTATAAGTATGGACCCATTATATTCTATGTCATCCAGTGGCATTTTAGTGAGTTCATCTCGACGACACGCTCCGGAGACACCGAATATTAAAACAACCTTAAAGTAAATAAAAAACATTTTTTTTTCATATTGTTAATATGAACGTACACTTTGTACATACCTTGAATATCAAATAATGGACATCTGGTGCTTCTAGCAGAAACTTACTGATTTCCTCTTGTTTGAAAATTTGGGATTTTTTGGGCTTATAACCGACTGCTTCTTCAAGAAGGCAGTCACTTTGTTGTATTTACTAATGTCTACATTATTTTTGATTGAAATGGTTGTTCGGAGCATAGAATAAGTAGACTACATCGTTGATGATTTCTTCGACTTCGCAATTTCAGCAAGATATGTGAGCAGAATGTTCTCTGAGTATGAAGACCCAGCTTTGTTTGTCTTACACCACTTAATAAAAGTTGAATATTCCTTCTCATAGCGTTTTTTTTTATTTTTGTGGAAGTAAATCGAGAGTCTCGTTTTTCGCACTTTCTACAATTTGTGGGGGAGTACAACTTATATCGCTCTCGTCGCTGGACATCGTAAAACACAAAAAAGCTGATTAATAATTAAATTTTGATGGATCGCGTTTACTTGACATGCCAAACGTTGTCATGGTTAGCTGGTGTTTATATTGTCCAAGTAGAAAGTGAAATCGCTCTAGAGCGGCAAAACTGCAAAAACGCTCGCTGATCGGCAAATTACGACTTTATAATCTCAATTGAGGGTCCGAAAAGACTACTTTCAATATCAGTTCGTCGAAAAAATATATTTTTTCTACAAACGTCCAATAATGACGCATTTTACGCTTTCATTAGACAAGCGAAAACCTAACCTTTTACTGTTACTGTGTGTGAGTTTACTTTTACGCTCCTTGCCCAGGGCAGCAAGCGAAAACAGTAGATTATGTCACTAGAAGTAAAAGTGGGTCTTTTCGTGTTGAGTCCAGAGATTGACGGCCGAAGCGAAGCTGAGGCCTGCAACTGGGCAAAGCACAAAAACACCTTTTACTCCGAGTAACATATAATTTTTTTTTTCAAGCATGCAGAAAATAAGTCTATTTCAGAGTGATTCAGTTTTTCAATTTTCTCTCATCCTCTTACTTACCCAATTAGTGGTGTATATTGTTGCGAACTCAGGGTTCAATAGTTCGAGTGTAACGATTTAACACGAAAACACTATTTATTTATTCCACAAATACACAAGACTACTAAGTAACTCACTACTTAACACGCTTATAGCCTTCTATTATCGTTTGTTATTTTAGCTTACTTATAGCTCGATTAAAATAAGACTACTCGCTAACCGCGGCGCTATTCGCCTTTTATACACAATCCTAAAATTACAGAAAAACCTAGAACGTTCTTGATAAGAATTCTTGAATAATCTCACATAAAAAAAAAGGTTGTAAACAACTGCCTTCTAGATAAACAGAGCAATAAATCACACAGAGCAATATATCACTCGTGTCAGCCATGACGCAGTGCAGATAGGTCGCGAAGCTCCACCAACCACACGCGTTGCCCCGCCTCCGGCGCTTCGTCGCTGCCTACCGTAACAATATTATTTGTAAAATAAATAGAATGGGTTATAACGGTGGTTTTCAATGTTCAATGGTTCAATAGTATTTAATCATAACCAATGGTTCAAGTGGTTTAGGTAAATTATGGTAAACTAAACATTCGTAGCATTATAGTCGTTTTCAGGAAGATATTCATCTAGCCACCCATGACATTCTAAACGCACCTTTTAAAAACAATTGAAAAGTTACCAAAAAAGTTACTAGATCGGAGAGTGGTGCGAATCGAGCTTAACGAACGAATTTATCGGGTTTTAACCTCAAATTTTGTAATTTTCAAACATAACTAATTTATTTCTCAAATTTTGCTCAAATCCAATTGTTATGCTGCGTTTGTAATGAAGAAAAGTAAACTGGCTTAATAAGCAACAAACTACCACACAGAACTATTAACACAATTCATCGCATGATCCAGAAAACTCTTCAACTGCAACCTGCAACCTCCAACTTCTGCAAAATAAGATGCCAGAGGAGAGTTACAAAAATTGAGACAGGAAGACCACATTCAAGCAGTTATTGATGAGAGAAGGACTGAACTGGACCATCAACCATGAACAAGATTTCCAAAAGTACCAAATATACTCACCCAGAAATTACCTTAGTGTTTATTTTTTACATAATATTATATAGTTTACCACTTTCCAAGCTTAGAATTGAATGCAGATTGCAGTCAAGTAAAAATTGTTCCAAACACAGCAACATCACCTGAGAAAAGATTATGTGTCTACCAGACTGAATTTAAGTACTGGTACTGCCATATGATTTGGATTGTGTGATTAGGATCTGTGGTAAGAGTCCCAGTGGCCTTTTCATATAGGTTACCTATATGCCATATGTCATCCATAATTCCTAGATCCACACACCATCCATAATGTTCCTCGATGATCACTATGGATCGAGTTAATATTAGTCTAGATTATTCCCCATCATAAAGAAAAGAATATTTCCTACCAGATGATATTACTGTTATATCATTTCAGTTGTCATTTGGGTATAGCTCCATTATTGGAGGTCAACTTATAAAAGTTGACCTTTTCAGTTGCATGTGTCGGTATTTAGAGAAGTGTACGTAACGTCCTGAAAAAACTCAATAAAAACAATGAAAGTCCAATATGTTTCATTTAATAATACATTGTTGTCTACCACCTTTAAACAAATGCTAGAGAACCATTGCAGAACCTGTAAAAAAAATCATTTTGGCCAACTCACTACCAAACATTTCAAATTGAAATGAGGAACCATCTTGACGTTTGCAGAACCACTCTGGACAAGCACATTGTTTACTTCACTATCATATTAGTGAGTTGTCAAGAATGATAGATCATTCTGGAATGGTTTTTTGGTGGGATGGAACAACTTTTCAACTAAGAGAGCTACAGTTCTTTAAAAGTTCTTTAAAAATTCTTTCTTAAACATTTCTTATAAACTCCGTTGAAAATGTTTCGACTTATATGCATAGAATTTGAAGTAACTTTTAGAAACAAGTAAAGGCTATTTATTAGTTTGAAATTAAGAACCCCTTTGCAACTAACTTACTATACCTGGAATAAAAATACTGTTGAAGTTGCAAGAATTTTTTTTATTTTATATACAAAGCAAAACAAGTACACATTTTGGAAAATATTTAAAAAATTATAACACACATATTGTCATTATTGGCTCAAAGAATATTAGAAACAAGTTCTTTATCTACAATTTCAGCGTATTACATGTTAATAATTGCATAATGCCCCAAGATGACTGCACCCGTAACTTGGGAGTCTATTTCGATGTCAAAATGAAGTTTGAACTCCATGTAGAAAAAAAGATTACATCTATAATTATCAAGTTAAAAAGTCTGTATCCATATAAGTACTTGTTGCCCAGCGACATAAAGCTTAGATTAATTGAGTCATTACTATTGGCGCAGCTGGATTACTGTAGTGTTGTCAATTATCATTACTTAACTGAAACTTATAAAAATAAACTTCAGAAGGTACAGAACTCATGTCTAAGATTTGCATATGCAAAAAATAAATTCGACCATATAACACCAGTATACATAGAAAATAGAATTTTGAAGTACGATCAGCGAGTTGAAATGCAGTTTTACTTATTTGTACAAAAATATTAGCAACTGGACTACCACCATACTTGTATAACTATTTCATACGTAGAGCAGATTTGCATGCACTAGTATTAAGAGTTGTAGTTAGATTTGATATTCCTCAGCACACTTCAGCTAAGTTCAGAAGCTGTTTCCGCTATCGAGCAATCCGGTGCCTCAACTCCTCCCTATTTGACAAAATGCTTAATTCCTCAGGGAAAACCTTAAGGAAGTACCTCAGGGATGTTTATTTGTTGGAGCTGGAGGGATGAGTTGGGTAGGATTGACTGGGAAATTAAAATAGTTTTATAGTTTCAAACCTCATATAATCATTTGGTATCGTATTTATAGGCGGTATGGAAGAACGCACTGCGAATATTGTCCTTTTGTGTATATGTAATTATCACAATTATTTATTTATTTAATTATTTATGTATGTTGGTAGTTTTTATTGATTAAAATATAGTATAAATATTTTATATTGGATATTAGGACTTTATTTTCCACTACAGGATGTCTAGTGTAACATGATTTCGGAAGTGTATAGAGCAGGTCAAGGTCACCGAGTTGTTTGTAAACATTTTTTTCGCAATGTGGGCTCTAGGACATACGTTGGGCTCAAAAGATGCACTTGAGAGTTTGTGATTTGGATACAAACTTTCAAACTTACTCGTGTATTGTTTTGGAATTTGTAATGAAATGAGTTATGAGAAAGAACCATGACATGACATAAAATAAAAGGTTTCTGCTTGGTTTCTGTTAAAATCTCAAGTATAATTAAAAATTATATTTGCAGAAGAAAATAATTCCATACACATGCTGCTGTTTTTTTTCTAAGAATGGAAGATCCACTTCAAAGGCACATTAAGGGTCTCTGTAGTAATACATTATACAAAACACTTAAAATGTATGGTGATTTAAATATTAGAACCCAGGATTGTAACCTTCAAGAGGCCCCTTTTGAGGTCCAGTGCTTAGCAATCACAATAGCAAAAAATTAATATATCTAATATGATATGCAGGAGTACGATAATATATAAAAACTTATTGTTATTTTGACAAATGGTGAGATGTTGCACAGAGCATCCATAGATTTTTGGCTTTAAGCTGCAAACACATGGTCTCCAATTTGTTGAGAAGCCAAAGCTATACTGATGAGGAGTAGACCTTAACCAGTATGCAGATAGGTTGATCAACAAATTGGTGACTACCAACTCTTTAAACTGTTTTGACAAATGATATATGCATCCTTCGGAGAGATTAACACTTACATAATTAGCACTCTGTATAACTGAGATCACAATGGTCACCCTCAAATTGGTTACCACACTTTACAGAACACTTAATTTATAAACGGAAACACACATTTTTTGTTCAGGTTAGTTCATCCTTTCTTTGGTACATTCACAGATAATTGAGATAGTCAATTGATCATTCTTCATTTGGATAATACAAAATCATTCAGTAGCACCTTGAAGATGTCACTTGAATACTGGAAACTGGGCAATTCTTTTTTTCTTTCTTTCTCAAGCATCGATCACTTTGCTTACAGTCTTCATACAAAGTCAAAAAGCAGTCGATGCATGCAGCTGCAGCTCTGCTACTGGAGTTAAGGAAATTGTTAAAAAATACCTTCATTCTGTAAGGGATCAAATTCGTGGTAGGTCGTCATATAAAGAACTGTTTGATGATAATATGCAGTGTAGTTATTTGAAAATTACTCACAAAATTTGGAATAAGAAAAAAATAAAAAATATGAGAATTGAATTCACAATATTTACAAAGATGCATATTGCATCCAAGGAATTGACGGACGTAATATTGCGCTCTCTTTCTCAAAATACATGCAGAAGAAAAGGATAGAAAGTAAGGGTCATGCCATTTCTTAAATTTTGACATAATGTGATTGATACCAATAGAAAATAAGAATTTCCCCAAATTTCCTTTAAAAAATTTTTTTGAAGAAGTGCTGCCACTACAAAACCGATATTTCCATGGCTGGCTAGATAAATATCTTCCTGAAAACGACTATATTATCAATACTAAATTAATAAAAATCACATTGACAGATAAATATGATGACATTTGACAGACGAACTCAGAATTCGAGAACATATGCGATTTCGACTAATAACGGTTTCGGGTCGCTCTGAGAGTACTCCTATCCTTTGTTTTCTCAGTAAGAATGTAAAGATGGCAATACACTCAGATCGGTCTATCTGGTGTCATCTAGTGTTCAAACAATTTTGGTGAATGAAAATCGTTTATATATGCGGCACTTTGACTTTGACTCGGACTTTTGACTGTACTTTTACTGCCTAAGACTTTTTTGCTACTTTTTTGTTCTCAGGACTAGAAAGCCCACTTTAGGTGTGCGTATGGAGAAAACAAATGACGTACTTTTAGTCCGCTTGAAAAAAAAATTTTTTCACTGTCTGTCAATAGCAACTACCACCACCCAATCAAATATTTAAAACGTCATTGTCAGTTTGATTTAAATTTTCAGATTGTATCTTCAGTTATGCTCAGTTGTAATTCACATTATTCGAAATTGATTGTTTGCAGAAAAAACGTTGTATGGATTACGAGCAAAAAGTAACTTTTTTGCTCTCGAGTGACTACCGCTCTCCGCTTCGCGTCGAGCGGCAAACTTCACTCTCCAAGCAAAAAAGTTGTACTTTTCGCTCCTAATACATAAATAACTATTATGTATTATCAGAAAATAACAAGACAGTTATGACTCTCTGCTTTTAATACACTGCTGGACAATATGTTTGAGTAATGCAAATTTGTAAAGTTATTTTTTAGAGCAGATATCTTCAATCAAAATCCATTAATTGCATTGCTCTAAAAAAGTAAGAGGTAGATTTTCAAAAAGAATTAGCACACTAATTTTAATAAATAAGCGAGATATCAAAAATCGGTGGAATGCGTATTTTTCCATTAGTGGATAGATTACCCTGGAATAGAAATTACAAATCGATTTTGGTTTTTCTAAATCTTCGGTAAAATAGAAATTTTGATTTTTTGTGAAGGTCTGAATTTACACCCTGTATATGCCTTTCGTAAGCATAATGAAAAACTGGTATTAAGACCAATTACTCTCAACGACGTTTCCAAAAATTCCTGAAAAATTCATTTTGATATTTCACGTCGGCGTCGTCTAGAAGATATCTGCTTTCAAAATAACTTTACAGATTTGCAATATTCCAACCTATTGTCAAGCAGTGTATTTCTGTAGATATTATGGGCACCATTTCGTAGAGCCAAAAAATAAAAATATTCCGAAAATGCAGTTACGACTCTTATCACTAACAGGGTAGTATATCATCTTTTACTCAGTGAAAAGCTGAATGTTGCTTGTCAAAGATATATAAATTTCCAGTCGAAGGATTATCAGTTTTCAGATTTTCCTTGATTAATGAGTCAAGCTCTCCGGTATAGAAAACATTCTCAGCTACCACCTAAATTCAGTGGTCTCTGTACCAGAAGAATTATTCTTTTTAAAAAATCTCATAAAGAACTGGATCCTATTGTTTTAGTCAAGTCTCTGTCACCTACTTCATTTTACATATCTCCAGATTTCAGATATTTTCTGATCATTAGATGTCTGCAAAATCTTCTCAGCTACCGCTGAAGCGTTAAAAATTGGTCTCAGTATTAACAGATTTGTTTACTAAACCAAAGATATTCCATCTCCTGAACAACTGAATTCTGGTGCTGTAATCAAGCTTCTGTCATTAATCTGTCTTTTATGTCAAATAAGTTATGTGAAGTAACTCTAAACTTGAAGCACTAAAACAGTAGTCTCTGTACCAGGAAATGTGTTTTCTGAACTAAACTTGTTCCATACACGGAAGAGCTGGATGTTACTTATTAAAGATACGTACAATTTCAGTGTTGTAGTCAAGCTTTTGTCAACTATCACTGGAGCATTTTTGGTTGGTCAAGGCAAAGTGTTTTCTCAAAAACTTGATTCTAGGGCTGCAATTAGGCCTCTGCAAAGACTTAGTTTGAAGTGGCTTCAGTTTTATATTTTTAATTTTGATAAATTACTCTCTCCTCTATCGACCATCTTCCTTAATAAAGCTGAAGTATTAAAAACGGGAGTTTGGTATAATGAAAAAATGTTTTCTGAACTAAGCATATTCCATTCCCTGAAGGACTGGATTCTAGTGCTGTAGTCAAACCCTGACTACTTCATCAAAAAGATCTCCAGCTTTCAAGTTTTCCATTATTGATGACGTGTGCCGTATTTTGAACTTTCTCAGCTGCAAGTGAAGTACGGGGTGTTCGTTATAAAATTTCATCTAGCCAGCTATGATTTTTTTGAGAGAAAGAAATAGAGTTATAAAAGTACGTCGTAACTTGACTCGCCATCAAAACAGATTTGTCATTGCCACTGTCCAATCAGCTTTTAGCGCTTCAACTCTATTAGCGGCCATCTTGTGTTGTCTTTATCCTTGTTGGCCAATTTTCCCGTTTCCCACCTTTTTGTTGTTGTTTTCTAGTTTTACCAACCAAATTTTTGATAAAAACGTAATTTTTTATTGCTATAAAACCTGTTTTGTATTTGGACAACATGGCCTTCGCCTTAGAACATAAAACTTTTATGTTGAGTTTGATGGAAAGTGGATGGCGAATAGGTTTATTCCATTGGAAACTACGAGGAGGAGGCTCAATTTCCAAACTTTTCTGTGGTCTATATGCAGTTCAAGAAAACTTTCTAGCATTGCTTACAGAAGCAGGTAGTCTACAAAAATCAGGCAGTGAATCTCACAAGAAAAACACCAATAAAGTGGTTACACAGGCACAATAAATAATGCAAAACACACCTGGTACTTCTATTCGACAGTTACACCATCAAATAGGCCTTTCTGTAGGTGCCACCCATGCAATTTTACATAAAGATCTGCAAGTGTACCCATATCGCTTCACAGATGTGCAAGAATTGCATGAAGCTGCCTTTTCGCGAAGACTGCAATTTTGCAATTGGTGTATTGATAGGGATAATAACCAGAATATTTTCCAAAAATCCATATTTAGTGATGAAGCTTGATTTCAGTGAAGTGGTTATGTGAACTCGCAAAACATGAGAACTTAGATTAGTGAAAACACCCCCATGAAATAATTGAAAAAGGACTACACCCTGAAAAAATTGAGAGTTTGGGTAGGAATTACAGCTTGCTGACTGATTGGTCTGCTTTTCTGTGAAGGTGGCTGATCACTAGGACACTTCAAGCATTACCAATTGGATAGGTACCTGTATAAGCTACTGAATTTTGCTAGCATTTGGAAAAAAATACATAAAATTCTTCATTAATATCAGTTAATTTTTTGTATTCAATTTATTCAGTTGTCAATTATATTACTTCTATTTGTGAACATTTATAAAATATGTTTAATAACGAAGATCAATTTATTGTTAAACAGTTGATAAGCGAATAGGAACATGACTTCCCAAAACTCAATAAAAATGTCAAAATAAATTAACAAAATGTGATTAGCTTTATTAGAAGTCTTATCAAACACATTAAACACATATACCATTGAACCTATATATCAATTTTCCGTATACCAATAGGAGATACAAGCCCTTTTCAAAAACTGTAATTCGGATAAAGTTGATAACTATCAGCTGAGTTTCTACCATTCATATTGAGTGGAAATCGGATTCAAACTGTCATCAATCTGGTTTCCTGAAAATTATCTGTAAGGATAAGTCTGAACTAGGATCAATATTTCCGAAAAGTCCTATTGTGACAAAGTGTGTGTCTCAAATTTTATCATTCATATTCCTATTAGTATAAACACAGTAGGACTTTTTGGAAATGGTAAACCTGGATCAGATTGATCTCTACAGCTCGAATTTCATACAACTCGATTGATGACTGATAATAGGACAGCCAATTGAGTTGGTTGAAAATAAGCTTATAGTAATGATCGACCCAATATGGATTGCAATTTCCAAAAAGGACTTTTGTGATCATAGAAATTGAGCACTGTTGCTTTTGAATAAACAGGTTTTAACCAGCCAATTTGTAAATTGTTGATATGAAACATGGTGGACAGCAATCCTTTAAACTACAGATCTGATCATTGACCAAGATTATCCAGTCTAATACTATTAATTGCTTATCAATGTAAACTTAATTTCTGTCTATAACATTTTTAAACAAATTCAGTTTATAACTATAAGTTAGGAATATGAAGCTGGATGACCCTGCATTATTTAGTAGCTATTGATGCAATTTAACACACATTAAACTACTTTGTCATTATATGAAAAGTTAGCATTTATTATTGAACATGAACGTATCATATACCAATAGAGATGTTTCCTACATTCTTGCTCGTAAACTCAAGTCCATACTGATCTTTTCCAAGATTTCTGGAATATGCTTCAAGATTCAAACCTATAATAGGTATTATTATAAAGTTATTTTTGTCTATACTGCTAATATTTTAATTATTATTTTACTTTTAAAATCAACACAATTTCTGACTTCATAGAGATGCTGACAAAACATTACAGTTATTTATACATTTGCATCACATTAAAACTGGCTTTTAGACTCAAAATTGTTTATGTATGTACACATGTGCGTTACAAACTGCTATAGTATGATCGCATATAGCTTTTCCACACTGGGAGCTAAGAGAACTATTACACTTGTACACAAATTTAATCCTCGAGAGTATCTACTGGCATATACATTTTTGGAAACATCTTTCCTTCTAGGTCCTAATGGTCGCAGTAAATACCGATTCTGGTGCAAAATTTCCAGGTTTAGCTTCAGGAATTGAGCCTACAATATGTTTATAAACTTATTTTCGTCTTCAGCTCTAATGTTTTAATTTTACATACCTTTGAAAATCCGTTCCATTTCCGATTCTACAGAGATAAAACATTACAATCATACACTTGTTTTAATGAGTTTAAAACTAGTTTTTAGTTTTTCAAACACAAAATGGTTTGTAGGTGCTTTCGGTTGCAGTTGTAGTTAGTAGAGCCAAGCCTTAAAAACTCCTCTCCCCAAAAGCTACACCGTGCAGGGGCTGGTGATTGGGGTGCTTTGTCGTCGTCAGAAGTCAAAGGATCAATATGAAAATCGCCACTTCTAAGGGATCGCCACTTCTAAGGGTGAAAGGCCTGTTCAGGCATTCAGGGTCGCAAAATTTTAGTTTATCTCACCTCCCAAGGTCCACTATCTCCGTCGTACACATAATTTGGCACAACGATTGATGTGTTTTTCTAAGTTCTCTATGGATGTTAGCTCGGGAATACCTCAACTAAATTTTACAGCCTATAGAATCTTACAGATATTTAAATAATTAAAAAAATCAAACAAATTAAGGCCGACTTATTTATTTATCAACATTCTGAATGATTCTGGATTGTTTGGAATGTCATGTCAATTGCTATTCATTATTATTTTGTTAAATTTATTTGAGCATTCCCGTCCTTAGAATCTTATTGAGAAAAAAAGGATGGAGACACTATCGGAGCGCGTAATGGTAGGCAACCAGTAACAGACAAATCGGAACGAAGTAATTCACGACGTGCTTCAAAATAAAAAATGCATTTCATAGATGGCTAGATGAAATTTTATAATGAACACCCCGTTCTAAACACATTAGTCTCGAAATTAGCAGAAGTCATAAAAATCTTTTCTGAACAAAACATATTTCATTCCCGGAAGACAGGATTTTAGTGCTGTAATCAAGCCTCTGTCAATGAACTTATGTGAAGTAACTCTAAATCTGAATCACTAAAACAGTAGTCCCTGTACCAGGAGTTTTCTGAACTAAACATGTTCAGTTCCCTGATGACCTGGATGTTACTTATTAAAGTTACGTGGAATTCCAGTGTTGTAGTTAAGCTTTTGTCAACTACCTAATTTGGAGTAGTTCTATATTTTGCTTTTTTTTTAAACGAATCACCCTGTTTTCTATATACAATATTCTTGACTATCACTGGAGCATTTTTGGGATAAGGCAGTATTGAGATAAGCTAAAGTGTTTTCTCAAAAACTTGACTCTAGGGCTGTCCTTAGGCCTCTGCATAGATTTAATATGAAGTTTCTCCAGTTGTTTATTGTTCAATTTAATAAATTACTCTCTCCTATAGCGACAATGCTCCAGATCGAATACCTACTGATTAATAGGCGTTTTAAAAATATAATAAAAATGTCAAAACTTACCCTGGAGCTGACATTGGCTCGGACCATAATCCCCTTGTGGCTGAACTGTCGTTATACTTAAAAGCTGAAAAGCTAACACACCCAGCTAGAGCTGTTGATGTAACGAGACTAAATAACCTTGAAGTCAGACATATTGTTGCCGAAGAAATGAATAACAAGTTATCAAGTCTACAGGAAATCCAGCTCCCAGATATCTATATATCTTCTTATTCTTGCTGTTATTCCAAAGCGCCTCTGCTCTTTGGAATAACATCAAGAATATCATTGTGGACAAGTGTAAATTACATCTCCGCGAGACCTTTAAACCCAAAAACAAATGAATGACAGATCACATTCTAACCCTCATGGAGCAGCGAAGACTGGCGAAGAACAAACCTGACAAATATAAGAAAATGCAAAAGGTCATAAGAAGGGAGATAAAAGAAACCAAGCAGGGATGGATGGAAAGGGAATGTGCAGAAATAGAAGACCTCTGCTCCAAACATCATACTTTTAATATGCACAGAAAAGTAAAGGAAGTAGCTGGAGTGCACAGGAAGAGAACAACTATGTTTTGGGGCGCTTATCAGAGAGACGTTTTGGGAGAGAAAATCTTTCCAAAATTTGTGGCTCAGAGCAGGGAAAAAACCCTTGCACATGGGCCAAAGATGGAAATTCGGCATTACAGCATCCAAGAAACAGAAAACACTACTTCAAACGTTACCTCAAAAGAAATAGAATTCGAGTTCATCCTCCGTCAACCACTCATTTAAATTAGGTATGTCCGGCTCTCGGATTATTGCTCATTAATAAGTCACTCTTTCCTCTATAGACAGCTACTGCGAAGCATTCGAGAAAGTACACACTACACAGATTCTATTCCCTGAAGAGTTGGATTTACTTATGGATGAATGAAATTCGAATGAAGCCTCTCTCGACCACTTTAATCTGAACTATCTCCAGTTTTCGGATATTTCTTGATCAATGAATTATTTTGTCCTGTATATTGTTGCGAACTCGGGGTTCAATAATTCCAGTGTAACGATTTAACACGAAAACACTATTTATTTACTCCACAAATACACACGACAACAATTCGACTACTAAATAGCTCACTACTTAACACTTTATAGTTTTCTAATATCGTTCGGAACTTTAGCTTACTTATAGATCGCTTAAAATAAGGCTACTGCTCGCGCGCTCTATGCACATTTTTATTTACAAACCTTTTATATACAAACCTAAAATTACAGAAAAACCTAGAAAGTTCTTTATAAGAATTCTTGAATAATCTCACATAAAAAACGGTTGTAAACAACTGCCTTCTAGATTAAACCGAGCAATAAATCACTCGTGTCAGCAATGACGCAGCGCGGATAGGTCGCGAAGCTCCACCAACCAACACGCGTTGCCCCGCCTCCCATGCGGTGTTGCTGCGAATCGTAACATTGCCCTCCTCCTAAGGCTGATCGTCCCGAACAGATAGAGTTCCATAGTATCGTGCTAATCGATCCAAATGAACGACCTTCATCTTTGACCTGGGGGTCCGCTGGATCCTATACACCACATCATTAATCTTCTTTATAATTGTATAAGGTCCTTCCCAATTTTGGCTAAGTTTGGGCGACTTCCCCACCTTTCGTCGCGGATTGTATAGCCACACCAAATCACCATCTTGGAAGCCGCGGGAGTTAGCTAGTAAGTCATATCTTGCTTTGGCTCGATCACTGGATATCCGCAGTTTATTCCTGACTTGTTCATGAATATTGTTCAGCCTCTCCTTAAGTTCCTCCACAAAATTCTCAGAGCTGAGCGACTCCTTTTCTGGTGTTCCATACATCAAATCCGCAGGAAGCCTCATTTTCCTTCCGAACATTACTCTCGCCGGAGTATAACCAGTGGCTTCATGCGTAGAGCCTCGATATGCCATCAACATGAGAGGTAGATGTTGGTCCCAATCACGCTGATGATCTACCACCATTTTAGACAGGTAATGTTCCATGGTCCGATTAAATCTCTCTACCATCCCATCCGACTGTGGATGCAAAGGAGTTGTCCTGGTCTTGCGAATTCCGAGAAGTTTCATGACTTTCTGGAAAACAGCCGATTCAAAATTTCGGCCCTGATCAGAATGAAGTTCGAGAGGGACCCCAAATCTGCAGAACATTTCATTTACTAGCACCGTTGCCACAGTCGTTGCTTTTTGATTAGGCAGGGCATACGCTTCAGGCCATTTAGTGAAGTAATCCATGGCGACAAGGATGTATTTGTTGCCCGACTCAGTCTGACGAAATGGTCCCGCGACATCAATTGCTACGCTCTCAAATGGAGAGGACCTACAGTGTACTGCACCATTCGGCCGCGTGATCTTGTTCGAGGTCCTTTTGTGGCACAACAAACATCGCACTTGCGGCACCAAGATTCGACGTCTTCATGATAATTCACCCAGTAGAACCGCTCTTTAATTTTGGCCAAGGTTTTATTGACCCCAAAATGACCTCCACTTGTTCCGTTGTGCATTTCCTGTAGTACATCTGATTTTCTGCTATCAGGAACAACCAACTGACTGACTACGGACTTGCCATCCGGACTCTCCCACGCTTTCTTCAGTAGTCCATTTTCTATTTTAAGAGAGTGCCACTGGGCCCATAGCGCCTTCAGGTTTGGACTTTTACCAGCGATTTCTTGTCATTCTGGTCTCTTGTAGTCAGTCTTTGCAGAGAGGATGGATCCAATTGTCGTCTATACGTGGCAATGGGTAGCTGTCTTTATTGGTCACATCATTAAGTTTCCTGTAGTCAACACAGAAGCGCGTTGAACCATCTTTCTTCTTAACAAGAACCACAGGCGACGACCATGGACTAGATGATTCTTCTATGACGCCCTCTTTTAACATTTCATTCAGCAAACTGTTAACTTCCTGTTGTTTAGCCAGAGGGACTCTTCGTGGGTGTTGTAGTATTAGCTGGGCATCTCCTGTGTTGATCTTATGGACAACTAAATCAGTTTGACCGTCGTTGCTCTTGAAGTTAAACATATCAGATTCCTCCATAGCAAATTTTATGGCAGATTGAAGTTGTTCGCTTGACAGATGGCCCCAATGTCGTTTGAAAGCATCAATAACTTCTGGGGAAGCTTGGTTAGAAGATTTAATTTTGGATGTCTCTGCTTCGACACAATTGCATACCCATTGTACAGGCTCTTAATTGGCAAGAACTGTTCCTTCTTTGAGCTTGATGGTCCTTTCTCCAATATTGGCAACTCGTAATGGCATAGTCTTCTTCGTGTCGGTCAAAGTTCGGGCTACCATGATTTCAGTCGTCAAATCCAGGTTAGGTTCTATAAGTCCTATGGACCACCCAGGATCATTTTCAGAAGTCACTGTGATAATTTGTTCTATATACATAAATAAACGGATACTAGTTTCCACATTTCCATTGATTAATGCAAACTCCTCATCTCCAAACGTGAGAATATTCCGTTTATGATCATAGGAGAATCCATGTTTCCTGATGAGATCCATTCCCAAAATAAACTCGTCTTTGATCCTGGCAACCAACACTTTATGCCGAACTTCAAGTCTTTCTCCAATAATAATGGTGACATCGGCTTCTCCATCTATAGGGCAAGACTCTCCAGTGACTGATTTTAACATAATAGGGTTGGGCAATGGTTGTATGGTATATCCGACAAGTTTATCTGGCCTTGCAATGGGCACATCTGCTCCTGTATCGATGGTAATCTGGATCTTCTGCCCCTTAATGCGTCCGGCCACTGTGAGACTTTTTCCACCCAAATTATTGACTTTAAAGATCCCGGAGGTCTTAACGGGCCCGGTCAATTGCCCCCTTGCATTGACCGGAATTAGATTTCCTGGGATCTAGGGCGGTCTTGATCGCCGCTCGGTCTTCTAAACGGCGACGGACTTCTTGCCCTATTACGGCAGTTACTCTTGATGTGACCCAGTCTGCCACAGTTAAAACATTTTATGCTCCGATAGTCTGTTGATCGAGGAGTTCTTTCTAACAGGGCTTGCATACTGACTGCCATATCCTTCATCGCTTTATGTAAACTGGCCATGGAATCAGCCATAGACGTATTCTCCTCTTCATCGCAAGTTGCCATTCTTACACGCGGAGATGAACTAGATGACACTCGTGATGCCTCGAATTCCAGGGCCCGAACTAGTGCCTCGCTGGTATTCCTGGGCCTGACTAGACGTAAGTGGTATCTCATGTCACTATCGCGAACTCCTTCAATGAACCTTTCGGCGGCAAATTGAGTTTGAAAACATTCAGGGGCTGATGGGTATGCCAGGTGAATTCGTCTGTCTATGTCCGCCTCAAATTCTTGCAAGGATTCACCTGACTTTTGCTGTCTCATCATCAGCTGGGCCTGGAACACGGTTTCTTTGTGCTCATTTCCAAATCGTAGTTGCAAAGAGTGTACCAAAACTGCATAATTACTTTGATCAGCTGCCGACAGAGATTGGAGTAATTCAGCAGCTTTCCCACGAAGTGTTACCACTAATGATGTAGCTTTCTGGTGCTCGGACCAACCATTAGCTTTTGCAGCTGCCTCAAACTGGGTTTTATAAATTTCCCATGCCGTAGTACCGTCATAATCGGGAGGCTTAATTTTAGCGTTGGATGTGCTAAAACTTTCTGTAGACACTTTGTCGTCCTTAAGTTGTTCCCGGAATTTCTTTTCTAGCCCGAGAACCCTCTGGTTGACAGCTTCGAGTCCTTCGTTAACGCCGTTAATGGATTCGTTAACGGATTGCATTATTCCTTCTTCCAATTGTTGCTCCCTAGCTGCGAGATGGTTCTTTAAACCGTTTCTGTTCTTCCCTTTGTTCTTGATAACGTCGCTCCTGTACTTGATCACGTCTTTCTTGTTCCTCTTTTTGTTCTTTATAACGTTTTTCCTGCTCCTCTTTTTGTTCCTTATAACGTTTTTCCTGCTCTTCTTTTTGTTCTACATAACGTCTTTCTTGCTCTTCCTTCTGTTGTTGCATAAGGGACAGCAGGGCGGCAAGTTGATCCTCCATCGCTTGATGCTGGCTTCTGGTCACTGGCATAAACACGTAATGTCCGGCAATGAAGCACTCACTTACAGTTCAGCAATATTAGTCCTCAAATTCCCACTGGAATCCCACTTCTGACACCAATTGTTGCGAACTCGGGGTTCAATAATTCCAGTGTAACGATTTAACACGAAAACACTATTTATTTACTCCACAAATACACACGACTATAATTCGACTACTAAATAGCTCACTACTTAACACTTTATAGCTTTCTAATATCGTTCGGAACTTTAGCTTACTTATAGCTCGCTTAAAATAAGGCTACTACTCGCGCGCTCTATGCGCCTTCTATATACAATCCAAAAATTACAGAAAAACCTAGAAAGTTCTTTATAAGAATTCTTGAATAATATCACATAAAAAACGGTTGTAAACAACTGCCTTCTAGATTAAACCGAGCAATAAATCACTCGTGTCAGCCATGACGCAGCGCGGATAGGTCGCGAAGCTCCACCAACCAACACGCGTTGCCCCGCCTCCCATGCGGCGTTGCTGCGAATCGTAACAATATATAATCTCTTCAGCTAACACTGAAGCAGTAAAGACAAGTAGTACCGGTAGCAAGTGAAGTGATTTCTGAACTAAGCATATCCCACCCTTTGAAAAACTGGCATCTAGCCTTGTAAATAAGCCTTTGTCTAAAACATCTTCAGTTTTCGGAATTTTTCATTAAAAAATCACCATTTCCTGTATAAACAGTGTCAGTGCTACCCCTGAAGTGTGGTTTATTATGGGAACTGCTTTCTAAACTAAACATATTTAATTCCCTGAAGAGCTAGATATTCCTTATCAAAGACAAGTATAATTTCGGTGCTGTCAACCACCTCATGTAAATTCGAGAGCTAATAATAAGGCTCAATTTACCTGTTCCATGAAATCACGCACATCACTACTAATAACCTATTTTAACGTGCATAAATAACAAGAAAAGAGCAATTTCTGTTTATATTCCCCCTTTAATGTTTCAGTAAAATATAGTAATTAGAATTCAGATTTCTATCCATTTTGACACATTCTATGTTGTTTTCCCCCGGAGGATTTAACTATTTTGTAACTAACAAAATAGGGATGAATATTGCAGCAAAAATATGGCTTGCAGCTAACTGTGATTCGCGCCTAAACCTCAACATTTCGAGTTTGTTGTCGCATAAATTTAAAACTAAAAGTCTTCAAATTTAAACCAAACAAAAATAACATTGCCCCTGTTTGGACATTTTTAAATAACCTTAAGGGGATTTTATAGAGCCACATTAATCATAACAAACGGAAACGTTTTACAACTGGATAACTAAATAAAATAATCCTCCCCCGTTGGAAACTTCCTGAAATAGGATTTCACTTGAAAATAATCTGGCTAAAAGAGAACAGTCTGAAACTTTTGCAGAGAATATTTGTCGCAAAATGTTTTTGAGTGTTTTGAAGGAAATTAGATTTTTCAAAAAAAAACATTTTAATTTTTCCGTCGTTGCGGAGTTGTATATATTTGAGAGTTTATCAAGCAATAAATACTAAATTTCTCCGCTTAGACACAGGAGTCTGGTATGAATGGCCTATTTCCAAGGGTCCTTAGGGAAAGACGGGAACTGATTTAAATGAATAAAAATCATTTGAGCGAGCAGACTCGTATCGCTTATTGAAGCGTTTAAAAGGTGGCACTTGACGTAGAGATTCAGGAAAATAGAGGGATTAAAGCGGGAAATTTGAAATCTCCATGTTCTATGGATTGAGGGTAATGAGCGACAAATCAAGGTGGTTTGAACATGCAACGCTTTCTAGCAAACTGAAAGATAAAGATAATAAAACTACAGTCACGAAACCAGTTCAAGGATAGTTCTTTAAGTAAACTGATGACAATATTTTTATTTAGCTTGCATGATTTAATTTAAAAATAAAGCTTCCACCATAAACGGGAATAAGAATTTTTCTTGTTTGAGCATTTACTTTCCTGAATCATGCGGCAATTATATTATTGCAGACATTTATTGTTGAAAATTAAATTGAAAGCATAAATGTGCGAAAGAGCAGAAAAAAAGGAAATATAGGCTAACGAAATTCACTCCTTCCTGGCGGAAAATTTGTTCCCGTTTCTTACTTTGCTTTTATAGTATGAATCTCAACAAATTATATTCCAGAGTCGCGTATACGTTTTCCGGAATTAGAAAGCAATGTATAGACAAAACGCAAAGAATAAAATTGTTATTTTTGGGGAGATGGGTCTTAAGTAACCCTAAATCCATGAGCGGCATTTTCAGCCCGATAAAGCATGCTAACTTCTTTTAAAATCTCGAAACGAAGCTCGAGATGACATGGGGATAAGGCACGAATAAGGTCAAGGTTACCAGAGAGGAGCGTGAAGGATCGAATTGTTCTCTTTCACTCAATTTTTTATTAGAGGGGAGGCTAAATTTGCTTTTTTGTATTGGGAATTTGGTAACTGAGTTTTATATAAAACAAATTATGTCATTGCTACTGGACATGTACCGAAAAGATTTAAGAAGTTTGATACTTTATCTAGTTCTTGTTATATGTTTAGCTCTATATCCTCTACTTATTTGTTCAGATATTTATTAGTGCTACCCTTCAGTCAAGTTTGTTTAAAAATTCTAGTACAATGAAACAAGTCAATGCCAACGATATTATTCTTATAAAGCCTATCGGTATAAGTTGAAGGGCAAAAAACATTGTGGCAGTTTCGAGAACTACTTCTACGAAGGGGCCTCGCAATCCCTCAAGTATATGTAATATTTCATCTTAAACAAAGATACCCAAAACAACTCTTTTAAAATATTCCTTTAGTTATACTTAAGTGAAGCATTTTAATCTTTACACCAGCTCCTGGCCCCAACCACATCCCTTATTTTGCAGGCAGTAACTTACTGACTGGGGTGTAAGGGGGTCATCCCATAGAGGTAGCACCTTTTCCTGGAATCGGTCATATCAAACGTCATAGACGGGAGATAGATTGTAGTAACTGGTCCTCATGGGGTACCCAGTTCTTACTCAAGGCTTCAAGCGCCACACCCTGGGAAACTGTATTCAGCCACAGGCTAATTGAGTATAGTAGCGAGATATGATCAACACTGTTGTTGGGCAGCAGCGACAACAGTACCATGGTACCATGCAGGAGAAGACGGACTTCATACCCAGCGCTGTAATGGATGTGGGAGGCGCAGCTGTAGAAGCTTCCAACGGCTTACACACTGCGGTGAAAAAGGGAAACGAAATTCCCACTACACTATTTATTTCACTGTCTAACATGGCTGGAGTAAATTCAAGAATGGGCCTCAGTCCGGGGCACCCCTTAAGTGGGAAGAGTGTGCGAAGAATCCCCCGTCTGTAAAAGCGAATAAAATACAGGGTGCTCATTATAAAATTTCATCTAGCCACCTATGAAATGCATTTGTTATTTTGAAGCACGTCGTGAATTACTGCGTTCTTTATTTGCCCGTCAAAATTTCAAATTTAGGCACGTTCATCCTTTGCGAACGTTTTACTGGTTGCATACTCTTACGCGTTCCGGCGGTGTTTCCATCCTTTTCTTTCCTTAATAAGAATCTAAGGACGGGAATACTCAAATAAAATTAACGAAATAATAATTATGGCAATTGGCATTGACATTTCGAACAACCCAGAATGTTGATAAATAAATAAGTCGGCATTAATTTGTTTGATTCTTTAGTTATTTCAAGATTTTTGTGATTCTATAGGCTTTAAAATTTACTTGGGGTATTCCAGAGATAACATTTTTCATAGAGAACTTAGATAGACAACCCACTATTTATGCCAAATTATATGTACGTAGGCGGAGATAGTGGACCTTGGGAGCTGAGATAAACTAAAATTTTGCGACCCTGAACGCCTGAACAGGCTTTTCGCCCTTAGAAGTGGCGATTTTCATATTGATCCTTTGACATCTGACGACGACATAGCAGCCCAATCACCAGCCCCTGCACGGTGTAGCCTTTGGAGAGAGGAGTTTTTAAGGCTTGGCTCTACTAACTACAACTGCAACCGAAAGTACCTACAAACCATTTTGTGTTTGAAAAACTAAAAACTAGTTTTAAAATCGTTAAAACAAGTGTATGATTCTAATGTTTTATCTCTGTAGAATCGGAAATGGAGTGGATTTTCAAAGGTATGTAAAATTAAAACATTAGAGCTGAAGATGACAATAAATGTATAAACATATTGTAGGCTCAATTTCTGAGGCTAAACCTGAAAATTTTGCACCAAAATCTCGAGGCTTAAATTTGTGTACAAGTGTAATAGTTCTCTTATCTCTCTAGCATGGAAAAGCTATATGCAATCGAACTATTAGCAGTTTGTAGGACACATGTGTACATGCATAAACCATTTTGGGTCTAAAAGATAGTTTTAATGTGAACCAAATATATAAATAGCCGAGATGTTTTGTGAGCATCACTATTAATTCAGAAATAGTGTGTGTGTTTTAAACTTAATAATAATACCTATTATGGCTTGAATCTTGAGGCAACTCCAGAAATCTTGGAACAGATCAGTATGGATTTGAGTTTAGGAGCAAGAATGTAGGGAAAACATCTCTATTGGCTATTGGTACCGGTATATGGTATTTTCATGTTCAATAATAAATGCTAATTTTTTTATAATGACAGAGGAGTTTAATGTGTGTTAAATTGCATCAATAGCTACTAAATAATGCAGGATTATCCAGCTTCATACTCCTAATTTATAGTTATAAACTGAACTTGTTTAAGAAAGTTATAGACAGAAGTTAAGTTTACAATGATAAGTAACTAATAGTGTTAGACTGGATAATCTTGGCCAATGATCAGATCTGTAGTTTAAAGGGTTGCTGTCCACCATGTTTCAAATAAATAATTTATAAATTGGCTGGTTAAAACCTGTTTATTCAAAAGCGACAGTGCTCAATTTCTATGATCATAAAAGTCCTTTTCGGAAATTGCAATCCACATTGGGTCGATTATTACTATAAGCTTATTTTCAATCAACCCGATTGGCTGTTGTGTTATCGGTCATCAATCTGGTTGGATGAAAATCAGCTGTAGACATTAATCTGATCCAGGTTTACCATTTTCAAAAAGTTCTACTGTGTCTATACTAATGTGTCTATACAAATGAATGATAAAATTTGAGTCACAAACTTTGTCACAATAGGACTTTTCAGAAATATTGATCCTAGATCAAAATGATCCTTACAGGTGATTTTCAGGAAACCAGATTGATGACGATTTGAATCTGATTTCCACTCGATATGAATGGTAGAAACTCAACTGATAGTTATCGACCTGATCCGAATTGGAGTTTTTGAAAAGGGTTTGTGTCTCCTATTGGTATATGGAACATACGGGTTCATGGCTACTAATGTTTCTATACAAATGAATGATAAAACTTGAGTCACAAACTTTGTCACAATAGGACTTTTCAGAAATATTGATCCTGGATCAAAATGATCCTTACAGGTGATTTTCAGGAAACCAGATTGATGACGATTTGAATCTGATTTCCACTCGATATGAATGGTAGAAACTCAGCTGATAGTTTTCAACCTGATCCAAATTGCAGTTTTTGAAAAGGGTTTGTGTCTCCTATTGGTATATGGAACTTAAGGGTTCAAGGGTGTGTGTTTGATGTGTTCGATAAGATCTGTAATAAAGCTAATCATATTTTAGTGAACGAATTTTTTAGCTTTTACGCAGGAAACTCTAGTTTAAAATATGCAAAAAAGCAATATTTACTAATTGGAAATAGAAAACTTATCTGCTTTCAATATTTCCAAAAAATATTGCAGCGTTTAAGAAGGAAACAAACAGAAACAACTACACCGAGGGCTAATACCCCTACTGGCATTGAATTACACTATTTGTTTCAAAGCTCATTTTATAAAGCAAAAAAAAAATTAAAATTAATTAATAAAGTAATAAAAAATCAATGCTAAAAAGCCAAAAAATATTAAGCTTTTTGCAAAGAATATAGAACCAGAGTTTAATTAAGATATGCGAAAATACACATGTATAATTACAATTTGGAAATTTGAAAACTTGTCTGCTTTCGGCATTTCCAAAACCTTGTAGTTATACATAAAGAAGGAAACAAATAGAAACAACTACTTCGAGGGCCAATACCCCTACCGACATTGAATTATACTATTTGTTTCAAAGCTAAATATTATAGAAAACATACATAAAAGCAAAGATGAAATACAAGAAAGTGCTCTTGTATAAAACAAACAAAAAATATAACATGAAAGAGAAATTAAAGTTTCTTTTTGAAATGTGGGTCAAAGTTACTAAATGTATATGTTAACCAAAAGTACTTACTACTCTCTTTTGGACGGAGTAATTGCGTAATTACTTTCTAGAGGCGACAAACCTCAACCTCCGTCGTCAGCATCCTCTAGGAGATGACCGAAAAAGACGCGAACACATTTATTAACTTTGACACACAAATCAAAAGTGACAAGCAAAGTTATCGCAGGTATTAAAAAGCAAGGTAATAGTGAATATATAACAAAAAGGTACAAAAAACCTGATTGGCGCTATATACCATAGGTTATGAAAGTTAAAAGAAAGTTATTTTCTGCAAAATATGTTAGTGAACGAAATTTTTAGCTTTCTCGCAGGAAACTCTAGATTAAAATATGCAAAAAAGCAATATTTACTAATTGGAAATTGAAAACTTATCTGCTTTCAATATTTCCAAAAATATTGCAGCGTTTAAGAAGGAAACAAACAGAAACAACTACTCCGAGGGCTAATACCCCTACCGGCATTAAATTACACTGTTTGTTTCAAAGCTCATTTTATAAAGCAAAAAAAAATATTAAAATGAATTAATAAAGTAATAAAAAATCAATGCTAAAAAGCCAAAAAAATATTAAGCTTTTTGCAAAGAATATAGAACCAGAGTTTAATTAAGATATGCGAAAATGCACATGTATAATTACAATTTGGAAATTTGAAAACTTGTCTGCTTTTGGCATTTCCAAAACCTTGTAGTTATACATAAAGAAGGAAACAAATAGAAACAACTACTTCGAGGGCTAATACCCCTACCGACATTGAATTATACTATTTGTTTCAAAGCTAAATATTATAGAAAACATACATAAAAGCAAAGATGAAATACAAGAAAGTGCTCTTGTATAAAACAAACAAAAAATATAACATGAAAGAGAAATTAAAGTTTCTTTTTGAAATGTGGGTCAAAGTTACTAAATGTATATGTTAACCAAAAGTACTTACTACTCTCTTTTGGACGGAGTAATTGCGTAATTACTTTCTAGAGGCGACAAACCTCAACCTCCGTCGTCAGCATCCTCTAGGAGATGACCGAAAAAGACGCGAACACATTTATTAACTTTGACACACAAATCAAAAGTGACAAGCAAAGTTATCGCAGGTATTAAAAAGCAAGGTAATAGTGAATATATAACAAAAAGGTACAAAAAACCTGATTGGCGCTATATACCATAGGTTATGAAAGTTAAAAGAAAGTTATTTTCTGCGAAATATGTTTCCTGCGAAAAAGCTAAAAATTTCGTTCACTAACATATTTCGCAGATAATAACTTTCTTTTAACTTTCATAATCATATTTTGTTAATTTATTTTAACATTTTTATTGAGTTTCTATTGACTTATCAACTGTTTAACAAAAAATTTACTTTAGTTATTAAACATATTTTATAAATGTGTAAAAATAAAAGTAAGTTGAATATATAATTGATGTATACTTTGATATAATGGACAATTCAAATAAAATAAATTATTTTCTCGAAGTGCTAGCAAAATTCAGTAACTTATACAGGTATCCAATTGGTAATGCTTGAAGGGTCCTAGTGATCTGCCACCTTCAAAGAAAACTAGACCAATCAGTCAGCGAGCTGTGATTCCTGCCCAACCTCTCAATTTTGTCAGGGTCTAATCCTTTTTCAATTATTTCATTGGGGTGTTTTCACTACTCCAAGTTCTCATGTTTAGCAAGTTCACATAACCACTTAATTCAAACCATGCCCCATCACTAAATATGGATTTTTGGAAAAGATTCTGGTTATTATCCTTGTCAATACACCAATTGCAAAATTGCAGTCTTTGGGGAAAGTCAGCTTCATACAATTCATGCAATTCTGTGAAGCGATATGGGTACACTTGAAGATCTCTATGTAAAATTGCATGAGTGGTACCTACAGAAAGGTTTATTTGATGGTTTAACTGTCGAATAGAAGTACCAGGTGTATTTTGCATTATTTTTTATGCCTCTGTAACCACTTCATCGGTATGTTTCTTGTGAGATCCACTGCCTGGTCTTTTTTCTAAACTACCTGCTTCTGTAAGCAATTCTAGAACATGTTTCAAAGTTTTCTTGAACTGCATATAGACCACAGCAAAGTTTGGAAATTCGACCTGGAAATCTTCAATGCAGTTTCTAATGCAATAAACCCATTCGCCATCCACTTTGATTCCAGTTCGATAGTAGCTCTTCAACACAAAAACTTTATGTTGTAACGCGAAAGCCAGGTTGTGCAAACACAAAACAGATTTCATAGCTATAAAAATTACCCTTTTTAGCAAAGATTTTCTTGGTTATACTGGAAAACAACAACAAGAATGTGGGAAACTGGATAGTTTACCAACAAGGAAAAGACAAGACCAGATGGCCGCTAATGACCTTGAAGCACTGAAAGCTGATTGGACCGTGGTGATCTGTTTTGATGAAATACAACTGACGATTTCTAAAATCAAAACCACTAATCTGAAATAGAAGTGATATAAGCTAAGAATAAATTGAAACGATACACCTCAAATTTTGAATTAATTTTAAAACTGTCTATCTCTAAAGCTCAACCGATTTTCGTTGGCGATGCCATTTTGGTAAGATCCATGTATAGACTGCTTTAATCGGTTATGTACTCGGTTATATGTTTTGCACGATTCCTAACACAGAGTTCAACAAAACTTGATGCATTTTAGTGAAAACTTTTAGACCAGATAACTTTGCGGAAAAAAATTCAGAACATTTTTTGCTATGTCCCGCGTCATACTTTGGGACATATTTGAGATTTTTTGGATACTTTGCATGGAACCAGGCAATAAGATATTTAGTTTTTTCTATAAAAGAGGTATCATTTAACACTGGAGCTCCAATTTGCTCCATAATACAAATATTGATAAAAATTTTGTATGGAATATAAAGACTATACATACATGACAAATGAATGTCCAAAATTACGAGCTATGGAACAAGATGTATGGATGACTTTGGACTTCCGCTTCCTGTTCATTCATTGCAGCTATTAATGTTACTTCGGTACCTTTTTCTGTCCTTTTTTATATCTTCATTAATTTAAACAAAAATATGAATTTTTCTATATAAGTGTAACATTTCAAGACCATAAAAAAAAACAAATCTCCTATTCAATGAGCATTACAACAATTTGGAACTGGATGTAGTCATCTGAGAACCAGAGCTATGTCTAATTGTTTAGATGTACAGGGTGACCCACGAAACTTACATTAATCCTCTTTTTTTTAAGTTTCACATTCCGAATTCTGACTGAAAAAAACTGAACTGCGAAAATTGTTTGTCTTAATAGAATCAGAAAGAATTAAACGATAGTCGCAATTTTTAATTTGAATGTGTGGAGGTACGGTTAAACTGAGAAATGCTAATCACAAGATGTCACACATAAAGATGAATTACATGAGGGCCTTGAAAACACTAAAATATACTAAGTTAAATAAATATGAAAAGCTTAGAACAATCTAAAATTGTTTTTAAGAACTTAAAAACCTTCATCTTCGTTCGAGAATCTTTGAATAATTCCAGATCCTTGAAAACAATTCTTCTAGGCTGACAGTCAAAGCAATGTCCACTCTTTAAGAAGTATACTGGGTGACACACGATGTATGTAATAGCCCAGCATTTCCATAATTTCTATTTTAAAAATTTGAAATTTTGAGGTGATAAATAAACCGTAAATGTGCCTCAGATCCCGTTTCATGCTCTTAGGCAAGGCTTTCGGTTCAACCGGAAGTACCGCCATATTTTATTTTTAAATGGAACACCCCGTATATTTGTTTATTTTCGGATTCCCCTTCGAATTCTAAGTATACATATGTAATATGAACTAATAAAATAATGTGTCTCATTTTAAAAATGCGATGTTGATTCATATCGAAGAAAATGAAATATTAAAAGAAATCGCTAAACCGAAAAATTCTATAAAATAAGATTGAATTTTGGGTACAATGTACCCAAAATTCAACGAATAGTTTACAAAAATAAAAAAAGCTACTTTTCTGCCATTATCAAGCCTGGTACTGTAAAAATCGATTTAAATAGCGTTAAGTCGCTTAATGGTAACGTTTTTCTAGAGCCAATTTCAATTTAATTTGATGTCAGAAAAGGTCAAATTGTAGGTATGAAAATCGCATATTATATGTTTGCTAACAATAATCAAACTAATATTAATAACCAATTTTTCTTGTGATATTAACTATCGTTTTGTTAGAATGAAACCAATTTTTTTGGAATCTCAAATATCTAACGCAGTACAGAGTTGGCAAATTGACAGTACATAAACTCAAATTCAAAACACGAGTTGGAATAGGCAGAGGGGGTTAGCTTGAAGGATTATAAAAGACTTAAAGAAATAAAATACAGTGTGCCTTCGGATAGTTCAAGAGATTCTTAAAAAAGTAAAACATTGCCAAATTTACAATTTTGTTTTTTGCGGTTTAGCTCTGCTTTGTCAAAGACCAATTTCTGGCATAATTTAAATTTTGATAAATCAAGTAGGCCTCGGAAAATGTCAGAAAACCTCTTTTGACACAGTAAACTTTCCTTTCAATGAGAAATACGACAGAAAGTTGTTAAGAAAAGCTGCTTAGAATAAAAAAAAAAACTACGCCAATAATAAGGCAAATTTCAGAAACTTACTAGTTTTGTCAATTTGTATTTTTTTTTTTTAGTTTTTCAGTAGTAGATGTCAAATAGTCATTCGCAAAAGTCGCTTAAATTCAAAATTAAGAATCGAATCCCAAATTGGATAAAACCTCTGGCACTGACATAATATTTTTTTTCTACAAACGTCAAATAATGACGCATTTTACGCTTTCATTTGACAAACGAAAACCTAGCCTTTTTTGAGGATCAGAATGTGAGTGTACTTTTCCGCGCGTTGCCCAGGACAGCAAGCGAAAAAGATTTTTTCGCTTGCTGTCAATAGCAACTGCCACCACTCAACCAATTATTAAAAACGTCATTGTCACTTTGATTTAAATTTTCAGATTGTGTTTTCAGTTATGCTCAGTTGTGATTCACATTATTTGAAATTGATCGTTTGAAGAAAAAACGTTGTATGCATTACGAGCACAAAGTAACTTTTTTGCTCTCGAGTGATTGCCGCTCTCCGCTTCGCGTCGCGCGGCAAACTTCACTCTCCGGGCAAAAAAGTTGTACTTTTCGCTCTTAATACATAAATAACTATTTTCTACAAACGTCAAATAATGACGCATTTTACGCTTTCATTAGACAAACGAAAACCTAACCGTTTTTGAGGATCATAATGTGAGTTTACTTTTCCGCGCGTTATCCAGGACAGCAAGCGAAAAATATTTTATCGCTTGCTGTCAATAGCAACTACCACCACTTAACCAATTATTAAAAACATCATTGTCACTTGATTAAAATGACTCACACACATGCTCCGCTTCGCGTCGAGCAGCAAACTTCACTATCTGAGCAAAAAAGTTGTATTTTTCGCTCTTAATACATAAATTACTACTAAGTTTTTCTTAATAAAAAGTTGAAAAATCATAATGGCCAACGATTTCGAAATTTAAGTTAGTTAGTGATTCCAAGCAACTGTTCTTAATGGTTAACTGTTTTTCATCTCAGAGGAAAAAAATTTTACCCTAGAGAAAAAGGTGTTTTCTGAAAATATTTAAAGCATTTTTAATTTTTCAAAAGTAAATTATGAAATTTCTATTTGACCAAGTAGGGTTGAACATCAAAACATGAAATTTAAAATTGATTTTTTTTTCTTTGACAAGATATCTGGAGACTATACTGTATATTGAATTTAAAAAATTCTCTCCTATCAGTCATTAAGGCTCAAATATAAGTCTTTCATATTACGAGTAAGCAAAATGTGTTAAAAAAACTAAAACAGCGCTGGGGCCATCATACCACAATACAAATAATAGGGCTTCAAAGATTTGTGAGAGACAGATCTGAAAAAATTGAAAAACTTCTATGAGTAACGAAAGGTATTCATTAACTAAGAAAGCATTATGTATGGTGGAAAGCATTGGAAAGTTCTTGTTCTTCTAGTGTCTATCCATTACGGAATGGTGGCAGTCATAATAACAGTGGGATTCTATTTGCTGCTGCTTTGAAGAGACCTCTTCTGGATGCTTCAAACCAGATCTCTCTATTCGCCTCCTTCCAACCCATTCTGCCTTTTATTTTGAAACTTATGTATTATCTACTTAAATGGATGATGGGACCTAATCTGATTTGTAGAAAAGTCTGCAAAACAAATTCATATCAAAATTTCAAATTATTGAAATTATTTCAGATTATTCTCTCTAAAAACCTACGAACTACAGGATGAAACGTGCGCAAATAACACCAAAATCGGCGAAAAATTCGAAACCCTTAAACAATTCCAGCTCGCCCAGTATAACAGATACGTCCAAAGTGAAATTGTTTTTCTTCTTATTTTTCTTATCTGCTTTGTTGCTCTTTTTCCCTTTTCTTGCTGACACTTCAAATATTTCGATCTTTCTTTTTTCAACTTTATCTCCATTTCTATAGTAACCGTTTCGCTTTCAATTTTTGGTTTTCTCTCAGCTGATTGCTTAGATGTTTGATGCCTCTTTTCAAACTGCACCTTTTTTGAATAAAAAAAAAACATTGTTTCGTTTATTTAATTTTAATTAACTTTTTGAGGAGCTTCCTTTTCTTTTATAGGTTATCGACTTTCTAGCCCTACATTTTCTATTTTGTTTGTGCATTCTTTAATTTATCTACATTTTTGATTATCCAAAACTTTACTTCAGTTTAAATTATTTAGTCATTCACTACATTTTTACAGTTCAACATACCATGCTAATAACACAATCTGCCTTCCTTCCTTTCATTCGATATTTTATTCTTTTTATGCTTTAGGGAAATTGCTTTCCTTCTTACTTTCCTTACCTGTTTATGGTTCGTTTACCCTTTTCTAGCTGCTATTTCAAATATCGGGACTTTCTTCAGTTTTATGTTCATTTCTATAATAATATTTTAAACCTATATTTTTAAAGTTTTAGTATATTCTATAGTCTATATATCTGATTTTTGATCTGATTCTCCTCCCTCTCTCTCCTGTGCCTGTCTTTCATCTAAATATTATAATTTTATGGTCGCGTTGAAGCTGGGAATTTGCTCACCTTTTTACGTGTGGACGTCATTGCGTTGACTTCGTTGGACACAATTTTCCTTCATTTATTTCCTTTAACTTTCCCTTCAGCTATCTTAAGCTTATCTACTTTTACTATCATTAATACATAAAGTCATTGAGTTACATTCTCAACTTGTCTACACTGGAACGTTTCCAGTTTGTTTAGGTTTTCCCAAATATTGTCCTGGTTTATGTTTTATCAACTTTTATTTTTAGTTCCTAGATAATTTTTAGTTGTCAATTCTCCACTGTTAATTGCATTTTTCCATTCGTAAGAATTTCTGCCGCCAATGGTTTTATCATAAGTGGTAGTTTTTTCGACTTCTACGAAACTGCCTTGAGAGCCTGGATATTTCCTGCAAACTTTGATGCTACCTTTAAGTCTTAATTTGTGATCTTGAACTTCCGCTTGTACATGTTCTAGTTCCTCTTGGTTCTCTTCAGGATCATTCAATCAAAATAATAGTTCCTGATTTATATTCTAGTCATTCTACCATTGATCCTCTCCAAAAGTGCCCTATTGCAACTAATTGTATTTTTTTCTTTATGGTTTTGGCATGTCTTTCTATTTTGGTTGCAATATGTTTTCCATTCGTTGGAACTTCTTCCCCTGATGGCTTTCTCATATGCGCTGGTTACATCGACGAAGTCTCCTTTCGAGTGTGCGTATTTCGTGGAAATTTGGATGTTTCTTTGAAGTCTTAAATTGTGCTCTCGAGCTTCCTCTCGTACATGGTTAACTGCAGGAGGGCATTTTCTCTTCGTTTGATGGCTTTGGACTTAGCTTCTAGTACTTTTGGTCCCTCCCGGGTCTCTTCACGATCATTCAATTGAATCAATGTTTCGTGATTTCTATTCCATTTAAACCACCATTGACCTACACAAAAAAAAAAACATTGCAACTGAGAGTCATTTTCTTTATATATAGATGGATATATGGAAACAGCCTGTAGTTCGAATAGTGTATGTCATATCTAAACAACACGAGTTTTTTCCTATTTGATTGTAATGTCGAACTCAGTGACATTTCTTTTGGCATGTTTTCAGATATATATTTCTTTCCTATCTATGCCCCATATGCTGCAGGGTCGGTTTGACTTGAAGGTATTCCGTTGAGAGCATATATTGCAGCATCTATCCTCCATGACGGTTCAACTTGATTCTCACATTTTGGTGTGGTGAGCAGCGGTCTCCAGCTCTATGTCCTCCTTCACAAGGTGAGTCTTAAAATTTTTGTTACAGTAATCGGTTCCATTACCCACATGAAGCATGTTAACAGAATGGTGGAAATTTATTTCATTTGGTTTTTATACTTAGTGTAGCAGTCTAGGACGTCACTTTTATATTTGGTGGAGAATACGACAAGATATCCATTGGAGCTGTTTGTCACAACGTCAAATTCTTTCGCTTTAGACTATTCACTCTAAAAAGCGTACGATATAGGGGAGAAACGTACGCAAAGTACACCAAAATCGACAAAAATTCGAAACACTTAAACCATTATAGCTCGCCCACTATAACGCGATCTATGATCGCGCACTATGGCTACGATCAAAGTCAATATCCCCCTTTTTTTCTCCACCGAGTATACGAAAAAAAAATTTAAACGAACCCTGGCCATCTTCAAATTTTAAAGTTCTTAATAAAAGCTCTTTGAAACTTTTCACGTCTTTTCGTAATTTTTTTTTTTGATTTTTACTTAGCTGTACCTAGTAAACCTAGTACTTCGACTTGAAATCAAATTGTACCAAGGAGATGTCCTTTTTCGCGATACCACTCTCGACCGGCAACTCGTACATCTAAAGGGGTCTAGCACCCCGTAAAAACTACCCTAACACTGAAAATTTTTGAAACTTTTTGTCGATTTTTCGAAATGTTTTTCTGGGGGGGGGGGGCGATTTCGCGCAAAGCTCATCGAGATCATGTGCCGAAACTCTAGCGATCGTGAAAGTTTCAACTTTGTGGTACCATCGTGGCTCAGAAATCCGAAATATAAACTATTATTTTTGCAAAATTTTGACTTTGACACGACACACCTCCCCCCCCCACCTAACATTTGCGGATGCTATCGGCTTTTTTGAATATTTGAATATGGTTACCGGAATTTATTAGATATTTATAATAACTATCTGGCTTTATAGATATCTGCAAGCTTTATATGTAATCTTTATGTGCTTAATATCTTCTAAAAGTCTCTACATACTTTCGGTTTTAAAGGAAAGTAACAAGAACGTTTTGATTGCAGTAAAATTTTAGATGGAAAAATTAACAGTTTTATAATTGCTATTTATGTAACCAGTTACGAAAGTCCGATGTTGTGTAATGAATGAATGTTTGCGGGACGAGCGCAGCGAGTTCCCGCAATTTGAATGAGATACACAAAAAAGGCTTTTCGTCACGTGTTTCATACAAGATTTTTTCTACTTTTTACTACAAATACCTACTTAGAGAGAGAGTTATTAGTATTAAACTTAAATATTTACTTTTAAACCACTTTGTACCTACTTAATAACGTAAAACTGTGGCAACGGTGTGCCACAACCGAAACCTGCAACTGGTGATGAAACGAAAGTTTCACACTTTTATTTACTTTTAACTATTACAACACGATTAAAACACAATTACTTTCTATGAACAATTCGTACTGTTCGCTTGTCCGCTTATTTACTACGCTGCACTATTCGATCCCATCTCGCGCGGCTTGCTGGTTTATATACCCGGCCTGCACACACACTCTCGTACTTTCGAGAACGGATGCGGTTATTCCCGGTTCTCGTTTAGTCTAGATGGGTACCCGGAGCCGCGGTCGGCGCTCGGCGTTGCCGCTTCGGCCCGAATCTCTGTGGACCGACGGTCTCTGTCGGGCGTAACAATATATATTTCTGCCATTGAAAGACATAAGCAAGACAAAGATAAAACTAGCAAAACATTTTGTGCACAGATGGCGCTTCTTGTACTAATAGTTGTTTATAAGAGTTTATAAGAACTACATTAAATGCATAATATCCACGGAAGCAATACCGTTACAGTTATAAAACATTTTATATTATATCCGTTACAGTTTTATAAGACGGTTCGCTTATGGTCGTTCAGAGATGTTTTTTTACAACATATTTTCAACCAAAGAATGTACAAGGAGACTTGAAAATCGTCATCGTTACCCTTAAAAGATTCTCTATTTAGGTCCTATAAGAGGTATAGTAATGAAACTATCACGTTTCCACAAAATTTCAATAAAACTCAGTTTTCATAAACTGGTATCCAGAAAGTAACAGTTACATTTATAAATAGCAAAATGTTAGTTGCGCCCCCCCGCCCTTCCTACACCGATATCAATTTACTGATGTGAATTTGGCAGCCAAATTTTAGCAGCCATTTTGGCGGAAATACCCGAACGATCAGGTTCGTCGGTATTTTTTTTTAATTTTTGTATTTATATTCTTAAAATGATATCATGACGAGGGCAGCTACATATAAGTATTCGAGTGAATGGCGTTCAACAAACATCCATCAAATATAAGCAAAGTTTAGGTTCTACTGTTTAAAGTTTCTGGCAGCTGGCTATTCCTCTAACCATATTCCAAATCTAAAAGTATTTTACAGTTTTTGAGGAAATGGCTTTGAAGTGTCAGTTCAACAGATATATTCTGTTCCAGTATTTTTTGCATCTCGTTAGCCTTGGAAATTTGACATATTTCACCGCGTTTATATAACTGACACTGACAGTGATTGATAAATTTGTTTAAAGTTATGGATATTGTTTACCCTTAAACCTACATAGATGCCAGGCTCTTCCAAATTATTCCAGATTTTAAGGAAAGAAAATTTATAGTGATAAACTCTTGCGATAACTAATTTATGTGATTTTAACGGTTAATTTAATTATTGAGCTTTGACGATTATTAGCAATAAATGAATATAACAGACTTTTCCTCACTTCTCGCTACTTTTTATTCAATTCCAAAACTCTAAACTTATTATCATTCATCATCATCATATAATATACACTAAGGTATTAAAATTCCTACTTCTTTTTAGATCCTACTTCTTTTTACGTATATTGAGCTTTCCAAAAAGTCAGATTTTACCGTTTTACAATTTACCATGAGGTTTTAACATTATTTACGTAATATAGCTATATTATGTTCAACAGTAACATTGTGAAGAAAAAATAAATAAACTACAATAATTTATTTTGTAATTATTGTAAGTAGTAAAACAATGATTTAATCGGCAGTTATTCCCTATATTTATACATATTAGAGGTCTTTATTCAGTTCTTCAAAATTCTTATTTTCTTTACGTCTACCTATTACTGGTGTCACGTGGTCTGCTTCATCCTTGTCGAGGGCGTGTTCTTATATAATGTTTTGTACAGTTCTAGTAGGTACTCACCTAAAAATAAAGAACATGTAAAAGTATATTGAAAACCAATCTATTTAATAAATAAGATTCAATAATTTTCTTTGTTTATCTTAAACTGGAAATGCTACTAAATCTTTTTATCTTTCCCAAATCAACCAGAATAAGTACAATCTTTATCACATTTGGTAGAGTAGTTTTTGGAACCCTATACAATCTGTTATTTGCAAAGCTAAGGTTCCAGTGTATAAGAGCGCAGTGCACTAAGCGAACGTACTCGTATATCAAAAATTAGACTTTTGCAAAATAATTAATGATTGGCACCCCCCTACACGGGGCAATTTAAATTTGAATGGCTTTTTGGTGCTAGTGTTAGTAGCCTTCTATTCCTGGAAATTTTCTGGATGTGAGTCGCTTTGCAGGCAATCAACGCGGGCCAGGAAACCTTCAGCTTTTCCGAATGAGCTGCTACTACCAAAATGAGAAAACCTACTCAAAATGTCTTCTCCTAAGATTTTCCTTTTCGCCTGGCGCACTTTTTGTAATTTTTGCGTCTCAAGTTTTCAAGCCTGACGTTCAGCTCTTCAATAGGTGGCAGCTGGAACGTGGATTTGTGGGAGGGCCGAGGAGCGGAGTTAACTGACATGTCAACTGTAGACTGTGGTGTAGACGTTTCTGTGTGTCGGGGAGTGCTGGTATCTACCTAGGTTACTTTGCTTTGCATATCCTGGTTAATAAAATTATTATTCTTGCATTTGTCTATCCTATATTAAGTAAAACTACAAAACGCAATTAGCTATAGTAGGTACATTCTTTTATACTTAAACCATTATTAACAGCTTATGAATAAAGACATTTAGTAGTATTTCCGGTCCTCAAATAGGTCCTACAGCCAATACAAGAAAAATTTATACTTGTATGCGTACTTACCTCAAAAATATTGCAAATCTTTTTTTGGAAGGCTCTTTTTTATAAATAATCGAATTTTCTTGTCGTTTATTTTCGCCATATTGGAATTCTTTTACTCTTTAATCCACTTAAAATGTTGGTAAACGTATTGAAAATTGACAACGACGCAATTGTTTGTTGAATTGAATTTGACAAAATCTTAAAGCTTATTGGAGACAATTGCAACTCAAAATACCAGTTAGTAATTAGTTTGACTGTATTGGTTGAAAAAAACACGTCAAGGGCCAGTTTTCATATTGCCGATTTTAGTTATCACCTGCCAATTCTGTATTTACCGTATCTGTTTCTATAGTTAGTATCGATACATATAAGTATAGAATAGTTATATATATATCGATGTTATACAGGGTAAATTTACCCTTTACCCTTTACCCCATGGCAATGTAAGATGCAGAAAATAATGGAATGTGGTATATAAACAAAGTGTTATAAGAAATAAACGACGGTTGCCTGGGTTCTACTGTTTGCTGTTTCTGGTAGCTTGGTAGCTAGGTGTAAGCTGTTGTTGAACTGACACTTGAAAGTCATTTGTTCGAAAACTGTGTACAGGAACAACTTTTAGATTTGGAATATGATTAGAAAAACAGCCAAGCTGCCAGAAACAGGAAACAGTATTACCCAGACGACCGTTGTTTATTTGTTATAACACTTTGTTTATATTTGTTGAACTGACACTTCAAAACCATTTCCTCGAAAACTGTGCATAGGAACACTTTTAAATTTGGAATATGGTTAGAGGAACAGCCAAGCTGCCAGAAACAGGAAATAGTAGGACCTAAACGACCGTCGTTTATTTGTTACAATACAACACTTTGTTTATATTTGTTGAACTGACACTTGAAAACCATTTCCTCGAAAACTGTGCATAGGAACACTTTTAAATTTGGAATATGGTTAGAGGAACAGCCAAGCTGCCAGAAACAGGAAATAGTAGGACCTAAACGACCGTCGTTTATTTGTTACAATACAACACTTTGTTTATATTTGTTGAACTGACACTTGAAAGCCATTTCCTCGAAAACTGTGCATAGGAACAATTTTAGAATTGGAATATGATCAGAGGAACAGCCAAGCTATCAGAAAGAGGAAACAGTAGAACCTAAATGACCGTCTTTTATTTGTAATAACATTTTGTATATATGTTGAACTGACACTTGAAAGCCATTTCCTCGAAAACTGTGCATAGTAACACTTTTAAATTTTGAATATCGTTAACGGAACAGCCGAGCTGCCAGAAACAGGAAATAGTGGGTCCTAAACGACCGTCATTTATTTGTTATAACACAACACTTTGTTTATATTTATTGAACTGACACTTGAAAGCCATTTCCTCGAAAACTGTGCATAGGAACACTTTTAGAATTCAGAGGAACAGCCAAGTTATCAGAAACTGAAAACAGTGGAATCTAAACGACCGTAGTTTATTTGAAAATTAAAAGAAAGTTATTTTCTGCGAAATATGTTAATGAACGAAATTTTTAGCTTTTTCGCAGGGAACTCTAGTTTAAAATATGCAAAAAGGCAATATTAACTAATTGGAAATTGAAGACTTATCTGATTTCAATATTTCCAAGAATGTTGCAGCGTTTAAGAAGGAAAGAAACAGAAACAACTACTCCGAGGGCTAATACCCCTACCGGCATTGAATTATATTGTTTGTTTCAAAGCTCATTTTAGAAAAAAAAATTAAAATGAATTATTGAAGTAATAAAAAATCAATGCTAAAAAGCCAAAAAATATTAAGGTTTAAGCAAAGAATATAGACCCAAAGTTAAATTAAGATATTCGAAAAATGCACATGCATAATTACAATTTGGAAATTTGAAAACTTGTCTGCTTTCGGCATTTCCAAATCCTTGTAGTTATATATAAAGAAGGAAACAAATAGAAACAACTACATCGAGGGCTAATACCCCTACCGAGACTGAATTATACTATTTGTTTCAAAGCTTAAATATTATAGAAAACATACATAAAAGCTAAGATGAAATACAAGAAAGTGCCCTAGAATAAAACAGTAAAATAACATAAAAGATAAATTAAAGTGTCTTTTTGAAATGTGGGTCAAAGTTACTAAATATATATGTTAACCAAAAGTACTTACTACTCTCTTTTGGACGGAGTAATTGTGTAATTACTTTCTAGAGGCGACAAACCTCAACCTCCGTCGTCAGCATCCTCTAGGAGTTGACCGAAAAAGACGCGAACACATTTATTAACTTTGACACACAAATGAAAAGTGACAAGCAGACAAGTTTTCAAATATCCAAATTGTAATTATACATGTGCATTTTTCGCATATCTTAATTTAACTCTGGTTTTATATTCTTTGCATAAAGCTTAATATATTTTGGCTTTTTAGCATTGATTTTTTATTACTTTATTAATGCATTTTAATTTTTTTTTGCTTTATACAATGAGCTTTGAAACAAACAGTGTAATTCAATGCCGGTAGGGGTATTAGCCCTCGGAGTAGTTGTTTCTGTTTGTTTCCTTCGTAAACGCTGCAATATTTTTGGAAATATTGAAGGCAGATAAGCTTTCAATTTCCAATTAGTAAATATTGCCTTTTTCATATTTTAAACTAGAGTTTCCTGCGCAAAAGCTAAAAATTTCGTAGTTTATTTGTTATAACACTGTGTTTATATTTGTTGAACTACCACTTGGAAGCCATTTCCTAGAAAACTGTGCATAGGAACACTTTTAGATTTTAAATATAGTTAGAGAAACAGCCAAGCTGTCGAAAACAGTTGAACCTAAACGACCATCGTTTCTTTGTTATAAAACTTTGTTTATATTTGTTGAAATGACGCTTGAAAGCTATATGGACACAGAAGAGCTATAGAAGCTAAAGGAGAAAACTGTGCATAGGAACACTTTTAGATTTGGAATATGGTTAGACGAATAGCCAAGCTGCCAGAAATAAGAAACAGTAGAACCTAAACGACCGTAGTTTATTTATTACAACACTTTGTATTTATATGTTGAACTGACACTTGAAAGCCATTTCCTCGAAAACTGTGCATAGGAACACTTTTAGATTTGAAACATGATCAGAGGAACAGCCAAGCTGTCAAAAACAGGAAACAGTGGAATCTAAAGGACCGTCGCGTCGTTTATTTGTTATAACACTTTGTTTATATTTGTTGAACTGACACTTAAAAGCTATTTGCTCGAAAACTGTGCATAGGAACACTTTTAGATTTGAAATATGGTTAGAGGAACAGCCAAGCTACCAGAAACAGGAAACAGTAGAACCTAAACGACCGTCGTTTTTTGTTATAACACTTTGTATATTTGTTGAATTGACACTTAAAAGCGATTTCCTCGAACACTGTGCATAGGAACACTAGATTTGTAATAATAGTAGTATTTTATTTACCAAAAAAAATGGTTAGAGGAACAGCCAAACTACCAGAAAACAAGAAACAGTAGAAACTAAGCCATCGTATTTTATTTATTACAACACTTTGTTTATATATGTTGAACTGACACTAGAAAGCCATCTCCTCGAAAGCTGTGCATAGGAACACTTTTAGATTTGGAAAGCGGTTAGAGGAACAGCCAAACTGCAAGAAACAGGAAACAGTAGATCCTAAACGACCGTCGTTTATTTGTTATAATACTTTGTTTATATTTAATGGATATTCGTTGAAGGCCATTTACTCGAATACTTATATGTAGTTGCCCTTCTCATGATATCATTTTAAGAATATAAAAAAAAAATTAAAAAAAAAAACCGACCACACTGATCGTTCGGGTATTTCCGCCAAAATGGCTGCTAAAATTTGGCTGCCAAATTCACACCAGTTCTCAATTTTCCCGAAAAGCCTATTCAATTTCGTAGTAATCGCTCGTCCCTTTTTATTTTTGGCTTTAAAAATAGGAAAGTTATTCCACGACAGAACAACTTTCTTGCATAGTAGACAGCAGACAGGCACCCTATGAGAGACCAAAAGACAATGTTGTGTCGTCAGCAGAAAACGGAACGTCCAACGTTAGTACATCTCTTTGAAGATCATTCACTTACCTGAGAATAGTACTCTGTGATATGAAATGTGCGAATCCCTGATAAGCTAGCAAAAGCCAGAGTACTCCAGCTTTTCTACAAGTATTTTACATCAGACGCAATCAAATGCTTCGGGCAGGAACAACTGAATTGAAGCATCCCAAGTTTTCAAAGCAGTTCTGAAACTGAGTTAGGAGATTTAGCACCTCCTGAATAGCCCCTTACTTTACGGAATCCAAATTGACTATTAGAGAACTTCTTCTTCTCGTGCCGTGCTCGTGTTCAAGCATTGGCGGTTATCATGTCATTCAGTTCGCGGTATGTCTCTTGGTTTTCGACCAAGAAGTTGTTGTTGCACCTGGAGTCCGGTCAACTGGCAAATATTTCGCAACCACGAAAGCTTTTCACTGCGAATCCAGCGTATTCACTCCACTTTCCCCTGGATCAGCAATTTAAGCAGGTCGTACTTGGGGCCACGTATAACATGGCCCATTTTTCTTATTACTTTCTCGTTGGTAGTATGTGACGTCCAAGTCACCCGTAACATCCTACGACAGCACCATAGTTCGAGCGCCTCCAGCTTATACATTGCAATGACCCTTAAAATCCACGTTTCACTGGCGTAGAGCAAGATAGACCATACGTAGCATTTCAACACTCTCTGACGTGTACTCAACGTTAAATGTCTATTAGTTAAAACCGTTTTCCAGTTATTGAATACGCTTCTTGCCTTTTCAACTCTGACTCCGATTTCCATGTCTCGGTCATTGCTGGAATTTATCCAACAGCCGAGATATTTGAAACGGTCAACCCTCTCTATGTTGTTGTTCTCGAGTGTTAGTGTAGTATTCGGCTCTATATTGATTTTTTCCATTGCCATCCATTTGGTCTTGAGAGCGTTTATGCCTTAGCCCTTTGTCTTGGTTTACTCAAACTCAACAAAACACGATTGGTTTACTCGATTAAGGAGTGTTTGCAGATCTTCAATATTCTCAGCAAGAAGGGCCATATCAACGGCGTATTTGATGATGTTAATAATTTTTCCACCGACCTTGACACCAGTGTTCTCTAGGGCCTCCTTGAAAATTTGCTCAGGGTATATGTTGAACAATGATGAGGAGAGTACGCATCCTTGGCGAACGCGGCGCTGAATGGCGATTAGTTTTGTAATTGTCTGATCGACTCTTATTCTCGCTGTTTGATTACGTATAGATGTTTTAATATTTTTACATTCTGATGGTCAATGTCGATGAGATCTAGGTACTCAAATAATTTTCGATGATCGACAGAGTCAAAAGCCCTTCGGAAGTCCATAAAGCGCACAAATATGTTTTTTCGAAATTCGCAGGAGTTTTGGAGTAATATGTTAATGTAGAATAGAGCTTCTTGCGTTCCCATGTCTCCCCTAAATCCTAACTGTTTTCTATCTACTACTTCACAGGCCGAGTAAAGTCTAAATTTTACAACTTGGCCCAGACGTCAAGAGGTGTGAAAATTACGTACGTCGCAGAGTTTAACATACATATTATAATAACATAACCAACATCAGACGAAAGTTGCCAAATATAAGGCCGCAAACGCAATCAACTATTAAACTTGCGACGCAAATACCTATTTTTTTGTCAATTCTAAAAATCGAAATAAAAACTTTGAACCTTTTGCTCTTTCATTTAAAAAAGTAGCCTTTTAGATAGGTGTACGAACTTTAGGATGGGTAAGATATTCTATTAGAATTATATATGAAAAGTACCTATGTAAGAAAGTAAATTGAAAAAGAAAAAAAATGACTCCAACTTTTTAGTGTTTTTCATAATTTCAATTATGGTTGGCACGTAGGCTTCTGGATTCTTGGACCCTTGTGGTTGTATGGTTGGTTGTTATCTTGGGTTCTGGTCCTTTTGTTTGCTTAAAATGAGTTACAGCGGGTGCTTCTAACTTCGTTGTTTATTGACGTTTCGACACAAATTGGTGCTATCATCAGAGTACTACAACATATGGAATACTTAATTTAAAGTTAAATTTGTACTATAGCAGGAAGGAATGGTATAAAGGAATACATGAAAAAAAATACATAAAGATTACTACAAGTACAAAATAAAATGTTGAAACCTACGATGCATATGGTGATAGGTTAAGAAGGGGGGCCACAAGGGTAAGAAAAGTAAGAAAAGGAGGGAACGTGAGGGTGACAATGACTTACCACAAAACGATATACAGTTTTGGTTCGAAGTTTGTTGCAGTTTTTTCCTTTATGTACTGTTACTATGAAGTCGAGATTTGAATGTTTTTTAATAAAAATTTTGAAAAAAAAATAAACGAAAGTTGCATTATTGCTATGTACATGCTGCTCGCCGTGTCGAAACCCTGCGCCTAACCGTCAGAGATATCGTACGGCACGCAGCATGTACTATGGGGAATTAAAGTAATTTTTTTAAGTTTTGGACAAGGAAGCCTATCAATGAAAGAAGATGCAATGGCTAGTAAATTGGTTAAGGTGGTGTTTAGTATACACATACATCGCAAGGTTAATTGTTTTTAATTAAGTAGGTCTGCTGACTGGTGGCTTTCGGTGTTTGGTTTATATTGTTTTGGAATTTAACTATGTATTTTAGGTAAATTTTTGAACTTTGTTGTAAAAAGATTAATTCGATATGGATATTGACATATTTACTGATTTTATGCAGAGGGTAGTTACAGTATGTAGGAGTAAATTTTACTTAGGCCATCAGTGTCCGTTTTTGCATTGACACAATTACTGTTTTTCTTTATGAATACCATTTCATGAAACGTCCCTTTTTTTTTGTTTTTTTCTGTGTTTAGGACTTTAGCTCTTTTAAAATCAAAATTATGCTGATGTTCATTTGCGTGGTGGGTTAGGGCTGTAGGGTTATTTTTGTTGTGTTTGTGTCAATTAATGCGGTTTTTTAAGAACTGGCTAGTCTGCCCGATATAGACGCCAGGGCATCCTGTTTGGCAGGGTATTTCGTAGACGATGTTGAACTTGAACATTTTATTTTGTACTTGTAGTAATCTTTATGTATTTTTTTTTCATGTATTCCTTTATACCATTCCTTCCTGCTATTGTACAAATTTAACTTTAAATTAAGTATTCCATATGTTGTAGTACTCTGATGAAGGCACCAATTTGTGTCGAAACGTCAATAAACAACGAAGTTAGAAGCACCCGCTGTAACTCATTTTAATCAAACAAAAGGACCAGAACCCAAGATAACAACCAACCATACAATTGCAATTATGGATGTTCAAAATTACATACTTACATAATATAATAATATAATAAGCCATCTTTTGAGGTCATGCGGATAACGCATGAGTTTGCTAATTTCCTCTTGAATCGAGGAAAATTCTTTGCTAATTAACTAAGTAAAAGTATACGTGCACCTTTACTTAACTTACAGTACAAAATTGTGACTAAACTGCTAACAAAAAAGATCGATACGGCAAAAGTTTTCGTCATGTTTAGGGATCTGTATCTCGGAAATGCCTTAGCCGAAATTCATAACTTAAAGAGACTTTGGAAGATCGTTTCTTCTAGAATCAGGGAGGGAGGCTAGTTTTAAACCAGAGTGATTTTCTAAATGATATACAGGGTAAAGAAAAAAGCACTGCAAAATGGTTGCATTTCAACCCACTGCAATTGGTAGCTAGAGTATCATTCAGAATCAGGTTCAGAACATTCGTTCCTATGAGATTTGAGGACCTTGACTAATATCTCGGGACATGTTCGGCGGTTTTTAGTTTTATGGCCCACAAGAGAAATTACGGGGGTTTTTCAAAAAGTGTGCGTTTTCTTATAAATTGCCCTGTATCGCGAGAATGCCGCTGCCGATTTTAATGACGTAAATTATCTCCAAAAGACAAATGATTGTAAAATCAGCGACGTACACTCAAGTTTAACAAAACATTTCTATTCCACGTTGTACAAAAATGACAAAAATTTACTGAGAATGTGATCATTATTTTGTTAATAAGGACGTCATGGCGGTTGTTCTAACTTTAAGGCTCTTATTGTAATTACATTTAAGAGCCATGGTCGATATCACGGGATATTTTTGCCAGTTTTTTGTTTTTTGGCTTACAAAAAAAATTAAAAAGGTTTTTAAAAAAGTTTGCGTTTTCTTATAAGTTGCCCTGTATCGCAAGAATGCCGCTGCCGATTTTAATGAAATAAATCATCTTTTAAAGACAAATGATTCGCGAATCTGTGGAGTACCGTGGGTTAGTAAAACATTTCTATTCCATGGTACAAGAATTGCAAAAAATGTAATGAGAAACTGATTAATATTTTGTTAAAAACGACGCCTTGGCAGATGCCCTAAATTTAGGAATCTTATTGTGATTACATTTTGATTTGTGATTTTTGTTTTTTGGCCTACAAAAAAAATTAGTAGAGGTTTTACAAAAAGTTTGCGTTTTCTTATAAGTTGTCCTGCATCGCGATAATGTCGCGGCCGATTTTAATGAGATAAATTATTTTTAAAAGATTAATCATTCACGAATCAGTGAGGTACCCTCAAGGTTAATATAACATTTCTATTCCATGTTGTACAAGAATGGCAAAAAATTTAATTAGAAATTGATCAATATTTTGTTAATAAAGACGGCACGGTAGGTGTCCTAACTTTAAGACTCTTACGGGAAGAGTTACGGGGCGTTTACAAAAAGTTTGCACTTTCTTTTAAGTTCCAGTGTTTTGCGGGAATACTCAAGTCAATAAACTAAAAAACTTTAAAAGTTCATTAATTTTAAAATAATCGAGGCAGAATTGATAGTTAGTAGAACGCATCAGTTTAATTTTATACAACAACAAAAAATTAAATGGAAAAAAATGATCACCTTGACCTGAGAGTCTGTCATAAAATTGAGTTGTCTACAATTTTTCGTTTAAAAGTTATAGGGTGTTAGTTTTATTTTAAAAATAGGAAGTTATTGATTTCTGTAAAACCGCCAGAGATATCTCAATGAAGGTTGATAGGCATTTCATTTCCATAGTTAACATGGAGACTGGAGACGCTAATAATGTGTAGGCCCACCTAAAACTCGCATTACTTCAGCCACCCTTCTCGGCATACTCTCCACCAAATGTCTTATAAACTCCTGGGGAATAGCTTCCAATTCTTCCCTCACTGCCACTGCCAATTCATCCACATTTTAAAATTCTTGCTCTCTCTCTTTCAGCTTTAGTTTCATTCTGCTCCACACGTGCTCTATAACATTCATATCGGGCGACCTAGAGGGCCGATTCATGCGCTCGATGCCATTCTCTCTCAGAACTTCGTTAATAATTCGAGCTCGGTGTGGACGTGCATTATCGTCAACTAAGATAAAATCATCTCCAAAGTTCTGAGCGAAGGGAATAACAATTTCATTCATACACAAGTCTCGATATCTAACTGCGTTCATAGTTTGCCCAATTAAAACCACTAAGTCAGTCTTTCCATTCCCCATTACTCCTCCTCACACACTCACACTTCCACCCCCAAATGGCACTCTGGCTTCCATATTTTCTTCCAGGTTTCGTTCATTCCGCCCTCTCCAAACTAAAATACGTCCATCTGATGCATACAACGAAAATCTACATTCATCTGAAAACATGCAATTGTTCCACTCTGCTATTCCCCAGTGCAAATGTTCTTCTGCACAACGTCTTCGAGAAACTCGATGGATAAGTTGTAGCATTGGACATGCGGCACGTCTTCTAGCATGTAGTCCTCGATCATGCAAACGATTTCTGACAGTGGAGGTGCATACGTTGGTCCCCGTTGTTGCTTGCACGCTTGCTTTTATTTTGCTGGCTTTATTTTGCATTTAGAGTCCTTGTCCTCCTGACAGACAAATTAATTAGCCGATCTTCTCTAGGGGTCGTAACTTTTGTGCGACCGCAACTCCCACGCATTTTATAAGCAGGAACAACATAATTTTGTCTTCTTTGAAGTGCCCGTTGAATCGTCGACTTAGATGTGCCTACTAAGTCAGCAATGTTGCTTAAACTCAGACCTCGCCGGCGCAACCTGTTTAAAATTATTACTTTTCTTATTCTACATTGCTAAAAGACCTCTAAAACTTACCTCACAATATTTTCTAATTCTCTCTCACTTATTAACGACATTTTTTAAATTAAGAAACCAAAAAAATTAATATGTGCCAGATAATTTAAATTTATGTCTCTGACAAGTCATACTTTGTTTACTTCGTTACCATGGTGATTATTATAGATATATTTTTGTGGGCTCACACATTATTAGCGTTTTCGGTCTCCATGTTGAACTAATATCCCTAATTCTTATTTATCCATTTAAATAAAAAAATGCACTCTGACGGCGAAACTTGCTTAAACGGGCGGCAATAAAAGCTCTCAATGTAAAATCTTTAAAATGCAAATCGACTGACACAATAAAAACAATTAAGTACATAATTTTGTAGATTTTAGCTTACCTTATAAAATTTTTGAATGGTAGGTATGGTAATGGTAATGGTTCTCGTATAATTTATTCGGAATCAAAAAAAACAAAAAACCCCAAAACCGTTACCAGATATTTATCACACTTATGAAATGTCACTTCACTTAAAATTCTGAAGTCGCAGCAACTGAGCTGAGAACTAAAATGCTAACAAAAAAGATCGATACGGCAAAATTTTTCGTCATGTTTAGGGACCTGTATCTCGGAAATGCCACCGCCGAAATTCGTAAATCAAAGAGACTTTGGAAGATTGTTTCTTGTAGAATCATAGAGGAAGGTTAATTTTAAACGTTAAAAGTTAAACGAGGTAAAAAAAGTGATTTCCTAAAGAATATACAGGGTAAAGAAAAAACACTGTAAAATGGTTGCATTTCAACCCACTGCATTTGGTAGCCAGGGTAATTTCAGAACATTCGTTCCTCTGAGATTTGAGAGCAATGTTATTTACGCAAAACACTGTAACTTTTAAGAATGTGCGAACTGTTTCTAAACGCCCCGTAACTCTTCTCGTAGGCCAAAAAACAAAAAAACGTTCCGACATATCAAGCTTGGATCTTCAATGTAGTGACAATAACAGCCTTAAAGTAGGGCACGCCATGGCGTCGTTATTAACAAAATATTGATCAGTTTCTCATTAAATTTTTTGGAATTCTTGTACAATGAGTCTATGCCACAGATTTGTAATTCATTCATATTCTAAAAATAATGTATCTCATTAAAATCGGCAGCGGCATTATCGCGATATGGGAACTGACAAGAAAACGCAAACTTTTTGAAAAACCCCCGTAATTTTTTTTTTGTTGGCCAAAAAACAAAAACTGCCGAAAACGTCCCGAGATATTGGCCATGGCTCTTAAATGTAATTACAATAAGAGCCTTAAAGTTAGAACAACCGCCATGACGTCCTTATTAACAAAATATTGATCAGTTTCTCAATAAATTTTTGCCATTTTTGTACAACGTGGAATAGAAATGTTTTGTTAAACTTGAGTGTACGTCGCTGATTTTACAATCATTTGTCTTTCGGAGATAATTTACGTCATTAAAATCGGCAGCGGTATTCTCGCGATACAGGGCAACTTATAAGAAAACGCACACTTTTTGAAAAACCCCCGTAATTTTTTTTGTTGGCCAAAAAACAAAAAACTGCCAAAAACGTCCCGAGATATCGACCATAGCTCTTAAATGTAATTACAATAAAAGCCTTAAAGTTAGAGCAACCGCTATGACGTCCTTATTAACAAAATATTGATCAGTTTCTCAGTAATTTTTTTGCCATTTTTGTACAACGTGGAATAGAAAGGTTTTGTTAAACTTGAGTGTACGTCGCTGATTTTGCAATCATATATCTTTTGGAGATAATTTACGTCATTAAAATCGGCAGCGGTATTCTCGCGATACAGGGCAACTTATAAGAAAACGCACACATTTTGATAAACCCCCGTAATTTCTCTTGTGGGCCATAAAACTAAAAACCGCCGAACATGTCCCGAGATATTAGTCAAGGTCCTCAAATCTCATAGGATCGAATGTTCTGAAGATACTCTAGCTACCAAATGCAGTGGGTTGAAATGCAATCATTTTTCAGTGCTTTTTTCTTTACCCTGTATATCATTTAGAAAATCACTTTGGTTTAAAACTAGCCTCCCTCCCTGATTCTAGAGGAAACGATCTTCCAAAGTCTCTTTAAGTTATTAATTTCGGCTAAGGGATTTCCGAGATACAGATCCCTAAACATGACGAAAAATTTTGCCGTATCGATCAGTTTTGTTAGCAGTTTATAATAAACTCAGCTCAGCTCAGCCAACTCTATCGGTTTTATTGTCGGAAATGTTATATTAACCTGAATTATGAAGTTCACCTGAGTAGGTAACTAACTCTCTATTTATATTTATATAAAATGATTTACATTGATATTTAAGCTAAACTTATAGTATATATCTTTTACAAACTAATTCAATTAGGTCCTTAGACGTGGAGAAGATTCATGCAACAAATAGGGTCGGTTGTGACAACGTGTTAAATAAATAACCCGAACTGCCTCGAAAATTGGAAAAAAGCTACATTGAAACGAGTTCAAAAACGTGATATTAAAACGGACAGAATACCTATTTGGATGACAAGGCTATGAAGCAAAAATTAAAAAAAAAATAAAATAACCGCTTTTACGAAGAACAAAATTTGAGACATTATAATTTGTGTTTGCAATGAACATAATTTCGTACGTTTTTGACCAATTAGTTATTAAATTAGAAAGCAAAAGAATCGAGAAGGAAATAATTGAAACTGCAAGTAGATACTAAGGTAGGCAAATAAAATACTCTTTACTAAATCTTTTCTTCCTTCAAGCCATCCTCCGCAGTATCAAACTTGGAATTGGAATCATCGGAATGGTCGCCTGGTTGAGCAACATTCGAGCAGTCAATAGTTTTGATTGCTTCCCACTCTTCTTTGATGACCTTGTTCACATGCTTAACATATTTTTTCCAATTGTCCTCTGTGACTTGCCATACAACATTGCTCCACGTAACCAGCACTTCCTCTACAGTCCCTCTTGAATGTTCAATTTGTTGATTGTAAATCCTTTTACATTGTGACCATACCATTTTTATAGCGTTATACTGACAATGGTAAAGTCAGGGTACTCAGCGGCAACAATAGCCCAAATTTCGTCTTTCATAGCTTGTTCGTGAAATTCGAATTTTTTGAACTTGAGCCAATCAATTAGCTTATATTTTGGTCAGGATGTGTTTGGAATTTCCTCATAAAGGCCGGAGTGGTAAGAAGCGTTATCCATAATAATTAAGGATCTTGGACGTTGGAGGTAAGTTTGGAACTAACTGGGTTTTAAACCATTTTTCGAAATTGACTCTGTTCATAGAATCATGGTAATCACCGTTCTTGGAACCACTTTTAAAAATCCAACTGGCGCCTTTGATAAAGTCGTGTTTATTTCCGGCGTTCACCACTGTATAACGACACCCTAAATATAATTTCTTTTAGATATTAATAAATACATAAAAGAAACATTAACCACAAACCATCAAAAGACTTTTTGGAGCATGTTACTAATGTACCATCCTGCCAACTTTTCCGGAAGCTTCCCTTGCTAAAAATCCACGTTTCATCTACAAACACTGGGGTAAATTTGTCAGAAGCCGAAGATTCTTGATTTTTTAATGCATTCCCGCAGAAATTGCATTCTTTAAAATTGAATATCGGGCAATTCCATTAGGTATTTTCGGTTGTTAGATTTTTTCCATTGTAACCCTATACTATGTCACCACTGAGTAAAGGCCGAAATAGAATAAGTGAAGAATCCACTTAGTTCTTCAAGGAGTTGTCTTCGAAGGTTTGCAATGGTTACATATTCATCTCTTGCAAAAAACGGTAAATAATGTGTCGAATTTTGTTCTTCATAAAATCGGTTATTTTGGTTTTATTTACTTTTAGCTTCATAGACTTGTTAGCCAAATAATTCTTGCATGCCCATATCGTTTTTTCATTCATTTCAACGTAGTTTTCCCAATTTTCAACGCATTTGAGGATCATTGTAACACGTTCCCACAATCGATTGGAACACCATTTGTTACTTGAAACTTCTCCATCTCAAAGAAGGCCAAAACATTTAGAATGAATAACTGTGCTTGCTGATTGTAACGTTTTGGAGTATTGACAGTGTGGTTTTCAATGTTTTTGAGTGAAAACTTTTGACAAATATGTTTGACGTATTCTATCTTTTGACAATAATCGATCGGGTAAAAGGTACAGAAATTTATTTGAGACCTGCCTTTAATTAATTTATTTTTTCTTTCCTCCATTTTACATATGCTAAGCAAAGCAAGAAAAAAAAAAGAAGGGTCCAAGTTGTAAAATTAAGACTTTAGATCCTATTGTCTATAATTTTCAAAAATATTTTAAGTGAGTATGAGAACGATTATTAAGCAACAATAACAAACGATTTCGATTCTTGAAATGGTTATTAAATAACATATTAAAGAACAGAAGAAGAAAATTGACAGTTGACGAGGGCCTTTTTCTAGTCATTCTTCTCTTCTAATTCCTCGACCATAAAAATCGCACTCCATTCGTTATCCTGTTCGTTCACTCTCTTTCTCTACGCGCAGAAATTCAATTTGTCATATCTTTCTAAACTCTTGCCAGGAAATAAAACCAATTTGACCACAATAAGCAAAACAAAAAAATTCCCAGCAGAAAAATTAAAACGACGCCATTTAGGTGGTCAACAAAAAAGTGAACGTTCCAGTTATTTATCGGTCCTTCAGGACAATCGTTGCCGGCTTTATTTACGGCCGTGGGAATTCATAATTCCCCGCCATGCACAGCAACTATTTAATAAAGTTGTACCGGCAACTAGTGGCAATTGGATGTGGCGATTAAAAAGTTACTGCCACGACGAACGGTACGTGACTTTAATGTGGATTTAATGGGATCAACTGCCTCGAATCTTCTTCTTCTTGGCTCGACTTTAATTTGAATACGCGATTTTGTTCTGTCGTTAAATTCTGGTGAAGCTTTTCTTCGGTCACGTGCAGCAGAGCTGCCATAATGGCGGCCTTTTAATAAGTTTCATGCCCCGCGCTCATATAACGCATATCCTAAATAATGGCTTCATTAAATCAAACATACGTACTTAAATGGTAATACGAACAGTCAGAGCTATTTCCAGGGTGATTTAAACTGTATAATGGGCAGCTGGCAGCTCTGCTGATACAATCAATTGGCTTTTCCTGTTCAAATGTATGTAGTACAATGCACGCATATACGTCATGCCGTGTCGACTTTAAACCATGCAAATTGCTTTGCGATAATAACGGTATTTATACCTGTAACTGCCACTCAAAACCTCATAATTTAAAAATATATATTTTGTATTTACTGCTCTTGTAGTAACTACTATGCATAAGGGCGATGAAAGTTTCACGGTGCACGTTTAGACACTTTTATTCATTGCTAATTATTAACTAACTGGCTGTTGTTTAGAGATCTACCTGTTACAGTACATTAACTTCAAATTTTCCTCATTACTAAACAATAATTAGAGCATCCGCTTGGCCATATTTTAATTGCATATCCCATTGCGTTCGCAATGTTAAATCAACGGATTCGAGGCGGATGTAAATTAAAACCTCAGCACAATATTTCGGATTAACAACTACCCCCATGCATATGTGATGATGCATTCCCTATGAAACCGATATAATCCGTGTCCATTATTTGTTGTTAAGAATAAATGAAAATGTACTGACGAAAGGTCATGGCTTTATGACGTCCTTAAAATAGCTGCAAAACACAGGCAAATGCAGTCCGCTTCCAAATAGCCAACATAAACTATTCAATGGCCCTTGCCAGGGCGACGATCGAAAAGCAGCTACACTGCACCTACGTGAAATGTATGCCAACTGTATTAGATTTAGCAGATGTGACAGGAAAGAAAAAGCTTTAATATCCAGGATACTAAACTTCTCTCGCATTTCAACCCACTCAACTTTAGCGTCTCTACTAAAAACCCTTTTCCCCGTTTCTCCTACGTAACGACCAATAATAGCAACGGTAATAATTAGGCAATAAGTATTCATATCAGCTCGGCTACAAATTGTCAATCTCGGGGGTAAAACGTCTTAGATTACCAGTAACTCTAAAATGCATAACTAAGTCTGGGGTAGATATCATTAACTACATTGTAATAGGATGGGCGGGGGTGCCGGAGAAGTGGGCCAAAGGGAAACTGGGGGCCCTTCTTCTGAATGCCGGACTTAACTAGGCCTGGGACGTGGGGACCTGATTGTTCCGTCTGCACTCAGCGACGTAATAATGTCGCTGCGGGTGGTCTCCGAGTTGTTCTGGCTACACAGGTACATATCTAATTTATGCCAAATTCGTCGGAAGTTAAATCAGTTTTTCTTTCAAAGATCGATACACGAACTGAAAGAAAAAAAATTGTTGTTGGAAAAGAGTTTTTTTCTTGAAACCTGAAAAATTTAAAAACACTCACTTTTTTTATTAGAACGTCGTTAGTGGGCATTGGAATTGCCAACAGTAGGTTTGATACAAATTGCGCATGCGCTAGATTTTAAATGGTGTTTGTCCACGACCACTTCATAATATACTGATATTCAGCTTGTTGACAAAAGTTAAATAGCGCTCATATAGCGTCAGAGGGATATATGAGTTGAAACAGCGGGAATAATGATATCATTCCCGCTCGCCATTTAAGTTATATATGTTGCCTTGGCAACCAGTAGGAGTAGGCAACAACGCAATATCAAACGCCGCAGCATAAAAAATGCACTGGTGGAACCGGTTTTGCCGTCAAACGCGACTGTCACTTTGACATTTCAATAATTTTATTTACACTACCTATAGATTTTATAATTCGTAATTATTATTAGACAATGGCCGTGGGCAAAGTATAGTATTATAATCGCTTTTTATGGCCATTATTCCCACGGGAGACGTGCGCCCCTCTCCTGCAGCTCGTGACGCAAACGTCCCCCTGGGGGAATAATGGCTTTCATGAAAAGCTCGATTAATAATATACTATTTTGGGTGACGGCTCAACGGCGCTCTGAGAGACTTTTATCTTTTTTTTTTCAATTAAAATTAAGATTAGGCATACTCTTAGAAAAGCCACCCGAAAACGCTGTTCTAATGTTTACGCAACCCGCACCCGCCATTTTGACGTCGATTTGACAACTAATTGATGTTTATCATGGGTTTATCATCGATGCATATCGAGGGTGCATTTAAACTGACTAATAATATCGTTTGTTGTACGGGTAAGCTAGAATCGGCATATGTCGATTAACAATTTAACAATATTCCCTTATTCATCTAGGCATTCCACGCACTCAACTCACTCTTACCCGCACGGAGTGTTTCCAGTGCGAATCTTCATGAAAAAAACATTTTGAATTTGCCGCTGAAGTTACAGTTGTCTCCATTCTCGGAAAAGTCGAACTCGGAACGTGTACGGTGTTCGGTTATTTTGTTATTATGTTATTATTCATTTCAATTTTTTTATAAGATGCCAAGGCTTGTCAAAATAGAAAAGAACGCCGCTAAATCACTTGCAATATTGCCAAATCGCATTTACAGTCTTCGAGACTTTCTTTAAAATTGCTTCCTAAAGTCAATATCAAACACATTACTTAGAATAATGAATAAAGTATAACATTTTTACTATAGGTATTTACGTGTAAAGGTCGTTTTTATTCGGTCAAGGGCGTAATCGTTCTTTCGGCCCGTGGTACGTACAACGTTTTACGCACAAATGATTTTGTTTTGTCTTTATAAAAAGCAGAATATTATTTATGTTACAAACTACGGTTGGTCACCAGTAAAAAATATCAGCAAACAATGTATAGTTATAGTCACTATGGTTACGTTGGGGTTTTAGGAAAACAAGCTTGCAATCTGTCACGAGTCTGTCCACTGCCACCTAGATCATAAGGCCGTGAAGCAGAAGCTGTGACGTCACAGTCGTGGTCCAAGGTCACTAGTGTCAGACCATTTGAATTGTATGGATTTCAAATATTTTTTTCGACTTTGCGACTAATATTATTCATTTTGTATTCATAATTTTGTTTTTATAAATTGTGCCGGACTTTAGGACATTTCTTGCAGCTAGTGCTGCATTTAGACTAACAACAAGTGCTTTAAAAGTGTTGAAAATTTCTCAAACGTGGTTGGGTGTCACGGTGCGAAATCAATGTAAACAGGTCTAGCAAATCCGTTGTTTGGTTTCAAAGGAATGAGGGTGTGAAGAAAAAATGGATGTAAGCTAATCTATATCTGAAGAAAATAGTAGGGTGAGTTAAAATACAGAGTACCTACATAGTTTCATAAAAAAAAGTTAGGTTAACCCTCAGTGAGTCATCCTGATTCCTGAATTTGAAAAAGGCCAGACTAAAGTCTATAAACTAGAACAGTAAACTTGCCAGTAGGCAAGTATAGAGGGTTGCATTTAACTTTTTAATATATACCTATTAAGAATGTAGCTTTTTTTCCCAAGAGTTATTTCACCCAGAGCAAAGAATGCAAAAAGATTTTCTAATCATTTATATTCTTTTATACAAAACCCTAGCTCCTTTGTGTAACACCCTGTTACAAATTTCAAAATTTTAGGCTATATAAACAGATTTATTTGCTCTCAACGTATTCCTATATAGACCATGTATTACATTTACTCATTTAGGTACACTGCATGGACCAAACATTTGGTCCAAGTATCAAATGATGTCACTGTGGTGTAAACACTGGGAATCAAATATTTGGTTCAGAGTAAAGGAGGTAGATCAAACAGTCTTTTTTATGGTGTAAACACTTTAGCCCCAAATTGGATTCTGGAATTGGATTGCAGTTTCCGAAAAGGGCTAAAGCTTCCATTTATAACTAAAACAGCTGTTCTTTGACAAACTTTGATTCAAGTTGATTAGGTACTCAATTTGTTCCTTGGTCTAATTTGGTCCATGTGGTGTAAATGTACTTCATGACTAAGATCAAACTCGGTAAACTTCATATTTCTGTTAAAAATTTAGGAATTATCTTTAGGAATTACATTATCTTTTAACTGTTAATTTTCTTAAAGGAATAAGCAAGAGATCATCATATACCTACCATTTATACCCAAAACTTGATGTCCTGCATAGAACTTCTTTAGTGAGGTCTTCACAGTCAAAATGGTAGAAACTCAATAGTAGTTGGAAAGTGCCAGTGTCCAGAAAGTACCTACCTACTTACTTCCACAAACAGAGATGTATCGAGCCTACTTCCTCCCTACTTCGAGAGGATTTGAGTGCTAGTGTGAGTAGTAACAGCAAGGACTCAAAGTAATAAAAACTGTATGCAGTGATATGTGTCGAAAGTGCAAAATGTTGTAATCTGCAGGAAGTTGTTTTTTTTTCTATTTATAGGTAATTAAATAAGATTAAATTGCCAACAACTTTTCATTGTAGTAAATCCCGGGTTATTCAACTTATTATTACTCATAGTCGTAATCATATTCCTAATTTTCATCCATTATAACCCATAAACAAGCCTTGCCATGGATATTTTGTTTACACGGGTTGTAATGGGTGAAAATTGAGAATACAATTATTATGACTACAACTAAGACGTTGGATAAACCCACACAAATAAAACATGTTTTGATTATTACAACATTTGGCCCTTAGCAATCAAAAATAAAACAGTTAATTCAAGAAACATATGTTTTTTATTTAGAAGGTATAGCTTATACAACAATGCATCCAAGCCACAGCAGCTTGATACTGTAAAAGAATGTAAAAAAGACTTAACAAAAATATGAATGAATGTTACAGAAGACAAAAATGTTGACATCATTATCTTATTATCCTCTGCTTTTCCTAGGAATATGACTGGCATGGTACAAGTTCATTTCTCAACTCAATAAATAAAAGTATCCCTTCAAGGGATCTGTTTCATACTCAGAGATTTAATAGTTAAATGGAGACTATTTAATTTAAAAGCATAAGTTAAGTGTGTAATAAGTTCTTACCACAGATCAATTTTGGAATGTCCAAAGGGGCTTGCAAAGTCTGATCTGTTTCTTCATTATAAAAAATAAACTTTTTCTGTACTTCATCCTTGCGAAAATGCACCTCACATACTTAAAACGCCAGTTTTCTACAAAGTTCATGGAATTCATGCTTTGTTAATAAATAATAACCTAACTTTCTCTAAAATTCTTGTTACTTATTTATGTATAAATGTACCCTACTATGTTCTCCAGGCACGAAATCTTCTCTTTTAAAGGCTCTAATCCATTTTTCTCTTAAATCTTCATCCCTGGGAAACCAAAAAACCGATTTTTTAGGTCCATTCTTTAAGTTTGTGTTGCACCCCGACACAGTACCGGTAAGGCATTTTCACAGTTTTTAAACACTAACATGCATAGTTCCGAATTTAGCACAAACTTTAATACGTTTCCTAAAGTCCAGTAATGTTCATAAAAACAAAATTCGCATTAAAAACAGAATAATCACAGTAAAATCACGTAAAATATACACGAAATCATTTGAAATCCATCCATTTCAAATGGTGACCTTGGACCACGACTGTGACGTCACAGACTCTGCTTCACGGCCTTATAGTCTAGGTGGCAGTGGTCTGTCACGGTCAGAACAATTTGTGGCCAGAACAAATAAAAATCGATGAATCGATCGAGAGATGTCTAACAATATAGTCATTTTCAGGAAGATATTCATCTAGCCACCCATGACATTGTAAACGCACCTTTTAAAAACAATTGAAAAGTTACCAGAAAAGTTACTAGATCGGAGATTGGTGCGAAGCGAGCTTAACGAACGCATTTGTCGAGCTTTAACCTCAAATTTTGTAATTTTCTAACATAACTACTTTACTTCTCAAATTTTGCTCAAATCCAATTATTATTCAGCGTTTGTGATGTAGGAAAAGTAAACTGGCTTACTAAGCGACCAACTATTAACATAATTCATCGCATGACCCGGAAAAGTCATCTGCAACCTCCAACTTCTGCAAAATAAGATGCCAGAGTAGAGCTACAAATACAAAAATTGAGACATCAAAACCACATTCAAGCAGCTGTGATTATTGATGATTGATTATTGCCAGCTAAAGAGAGCGTTAAATTAGTATGCATATGCAGAGGGAAGGACTGAACTTGACCATCAACCATGAACAAGATTTCCAAAAGTTCCGAATATACTCACCCAGAAATTACTTTAGTGTCCAGATGCCCTGGGAATAGACCATACATTTAACTATGCTTATGCCTATGCCTTACATAATATTATATAGTCTACCCCTTTCCAAGTTTAAAATTGAATGCAGATTGCAGTCAAGTAAAAATTGTTCCAAACAGCAAAAGCATCCGAGAAAAGATGGTTTTCTACCAGACTGAATTTAAGTACTGCCATATAATTTGGATTGTGTGATGATCTGTGATGAGAGTCCCAGTGGCCATTTCATATACGTACCTATATGCCATATGCCATCCGTAATTATGATCACTTTGGATCTTGAGTTAATATTAGTGAAGATTACCCCCCATGATAAAGAAAAGAATATTACGATGAATTTACTGTTATATCATTTCAGTTGTCATTTGGCTCCATTGTTGGATCAAAATTGACCCTTTCATTCATTTGTAGGTATTTAGAGAAGTGTATTTTTGTTTTATTAAATATATATGATTTTACATTATAAATTAATTATACTAAAAGAAGTCTTGCCTAATTGAGCATTTAGTTTCTTAAACTACCTAAATATCAAGAAACTAAAATGCTTGTGTGGTGGTTTATTAAATGTCTGATTTAATATTAGGTTTGTTCCTACATGCTAGAGAACCATTGCAGAACATTTAAAAAATCATTTTGGCCAACTCACCAGCAAACATTTCAAATTGAATTGAGGAACTATCTTGACATGGTTGCAGAACCACTGTGGACAAGCACATTGTTTATTTCAATTTCGATGTCATATTACTTAGTGAGTTGTTAAGAATGATAGACCCTTCTGGAATGGTTTCTTGGTCGAATGGAACCAACTCATTTTCAACTAAAGAGAGCTTTTAAACTAAATAGCATAAGCAGGGGCCATTTCTTACAAACTCAGTTGAAAAAGTTCCGACTTGTAATACTTACGTATAGACATAGAATTTGAAGTTCTAGAAACTGTGTGTAGTGAACTTTTAGAAAGAAGTAAAGGCTATTTATTAGTTTGAAATTAAGAACCCCTTTGCAAATAACTTACTATACCTGGAATAAAAATGCTATTGAACTTGCAAGAACTTTTTATTTTATATACTGTCACAAAGAAGCAAAAAGACATAAAATTGCAGCGTCCTTAGAAATGGTCGGCCGATGACCGGTTTAGTAACCAAGGAATAGTTGACCCAAATTTATAAATCATAGATCGTAAATTTGTTCAACAACTGGGTACTTCGAACCGCTGATTGACGTCATGGAAAAGAACGTTGCAATGCATTGGAAAAAAGTGCTGACGAAAAGAGAAGTAAGCTCGAGGATTTTTTGAGCCAGCAACGGGGACTTGCTCGGTGGCTTGCACGTAGGCAAGACTCCAAGATCTTTTGAAGTTCGGGTTGATCCTTTTGGAGGCGTTACGTCAGATAGACGAACGACCACCCGTCGAAGAGTAATTAAGTGTTTTCCAAAATTTGTTATCGTCCGAGTACAAGGAAGAAAGTTGCCCTAGAAGTCCTTGTTGTCCTAAGAGAAGCCACGGGTACGCATAGGAGTACCCCTGAAGTACGTTAAATTGGTTGGCACGATACGGTCCTCCTCTACACTTGACCTAGGTAAGACCCTTTTGTTATAACGGTGTTTGGTTTCATATTAGTCATTTCAGTTAAGTAGTTAGGGTAATTTTAAGGCACAGAAAATAGAAGTTTACTTGAATCTCCTCTTCTTATTTTAAATATAAACCCCCCATATTTTTGAAAGCCCCTATTCAGTGAGAAAATCAGCATAGGACCCTCGGAGGTAACGACGATCCGGTACCTATTTAAAGATTAGAGATTTAAAGCGTAAATTAACGCCCAGTCGAAATATAATAATTTTTACAATAAATAGTCCCAATCTTATCATTTAAACATAAACCCCCAGCATACCATATTTCGTGACAATACAAAGCAAAACAAGTATAATGTGTTTAATGGAAAAACTTATTAAGTTGGCTGGGAATAGTCAGGAGACAAGAATGCTGGAGTAATAAACTACCAGCTGCTTTCATTGTTCTATCCTATTCTACGAAAACTTCACAACCATCCTGTTCACATTTTGGAAGATATTTAAAAAATTATAACTCAGACATTGGTACTTTTCTGACATTAGGACTTTACCTTCCAATATAGGATGTTTACCATAACATGATTTCGGAAGTGTATAGGGCAAGTCCGGGTCATCTTGTATACATTTTTTTTCTCAATGTGGGCTCTAGGACATATCTTGGGCTTAAAAGATGTACTTGAGTGTTTGTGCTACTTTCAAGCTAACTTGTATATGGTTTTGGAATTTTTAGTGAAATGAGTTATGAGAATGAACCATGACATGACATAAAATAAAAAGTTTCTGCTTGGTTTCTGTTAAAATCTCAAGTATAATTAAAAATTATATTTGCAGAAGAAGATAATTACACACACATGCCGTTAGCTTTCTTCTAAGAATGGATCCACATCAAAGGCACACTAAGGGTTGTTGTGGTAATATATTATAGAAGACACTTAAAATCTATGGTGGTTCAAATATTAGAACCAAGGATGAAAACTTCAATAGGCTCCTTTTGAGGCCCTGTCCTTAGCAATCACGTTAGAAAAAAATGAATATACCTAATATGATATACAGGAGTATGATAATATATAAACACTTAGTGTTATTTTGACAAATGTTATACTTATGCATCCTTCGGAGAGATTAACACTTCTATAGTTAGCACTCTGTATAACTGAGAACACAACGGTCACCCTCAAATTGAATCCCACACAATCGCTTAACAGAACATTTAAATTTATAAGCAGAAACATACACATATTTTGTTTAGGTGAGTCCGTCCGTCCTTCCTTTGGCACATTTATGGATAATTGAGATGGTCAAAAGATCATTCTTCATTTATCTTGGATAATGCAAAATCATTCAGTAGCTCCTTGATGATGTGACTTGAATACTGGACACTGGGCAATTCTTTTTTTCTTTGGTTTTATTATTGTCTGCAAGTCGCATTTTCCAATTCGCAATTATCAAGCACTTTGCTTACAGTCTTCATACAAAGTCAAAAAACAAACAATGCATGCAGCTGCAGCTCTGCTACTGGAGTTAAGGAAATGGCGAGAAAAATTGTTAAAAAATAGCTTCATTCTCCAAGGGATCAAATCCGTGGTAGGTCCTAGGTTTATTTCACTTTCTGCTTTCACAGTTGTTGAGTAGAAAAGTAGTACTATAAAACTATAAACATAAAGGACTGTTTGATGCTAATAGGCAGTGTAGTTATTTGATAATTACTCACGAAAATTGGAATAAGGAAAAAAGAAAAATGAGAAATACATTCACAATATTTACAAAGATGCTTCCAAGGAACCGACGGACGTTACGACGTAATATTATGCTCTCTTTCTCAAAATACGTGCAGAAAACAAGGATAGAACATAAGCGTCATGCCATTTCTTAAATTTTGACGGAATGTCTTAGATACCAACAGAAAATAAGAATTTCGCTCGATATCAGTTGAAAAATTTTTGGAAGAAGGGCTGCCACTACAAAACCGATATTTCCGTGGCTGGCTAGATGAATATCTTCCTGAAAACGACTATACCCATAGGCATATCGTAAGTGATTTGGTCAATCTGGAGGAGTTTGGGCTTGTTCCCGAGGATATACAAAATGCTGCAAAAGAAGCTTTACACTTTTTGCGTCCCGAAAAGTCGAAAGCACGTTACGAGGTAGAGTTTAATTGTCTGGAAGATTGGTTAAAAGAAAAGACAGTTAATGCTGTTTCCGAAACCGTTTTATTGGCTTATTTTAACGAAATGGTTTGTACATTTAGTTTCATTTCATTATACGATATGTTATATTTACAACTTCGACATTAATTTTTAGGCAAAAAAAGTTTCAGAGCAGTTCACTGTGGGCAAAATAATCCATGATTAAAAGAAATATAGATATCAGTTCCTATCATAAACTAATAGCATTCTTGAAGAATAAAGGAAATTGGCACCAGCCAAAAAAAGCAATAGTATTATCGAGAGAAAATGTAACGAGGTTTGACACTGAGGCTCCAGGTAATATATGTTTAATGACAAAAGTGGCTCTACTATTTGGAATTTACGGGGCCTGCCGAGGCGAAGAGCTAGTCAATATTTCAACCAATGATATAGAAGACCGAGGTTCTGTTATCGTTGTTACACTTCCGAAAAACCAAACAAACAAGAAGAGAGTTTTTACCATTGTAGATAAGGATTCATTTTCGCCAATAATAATATATAAAAAGTGCTGCTTTGCTGGGGGCCACAAATGTGAAACATTCTCGATTTTTCTTGGCATATAAAAATGGGAAATATACCAAACAGGCTGTGGCGAAAAACACATTTGCTGAAGACGATTGCCAAATACCTCCATTTACCAAATGCTGCTAGCTATACAGGGCATACCTTCAGAAGAACATCAGCGACATTGCTGGCAAATAACGGGGCAGATATTGCAACTATAAAAAGGTACGGAGGCTGGAAAAGTTCATCTTTAGCTGAAGGATACGTAGAGGACTCAATTCAGTCAAAAAATAAGACATCACGTAGTTTGTTTTCTTCAAACCAGGCAGTTATTATGGCTAGTACTTCTACATTGGAAGAAGTTGCAGCCACCAATACTTCTTTATCGAATACCGACCAACCTGAGTGCTTTAATTTTGCCTCAGAAAGTTCATTAGATGCGCCATTTAATGGAATTAACTTTCAAAATGGATCGAATTGTGTTTTTAATATTGTTAAAAAATAATAATAGTTATGATTAAAAGCGGTTAGACATTAGCGGGCAATTTTTTTACTTTACGGCCCACTATCATGAGCGAAGGGCCGTAAAAATAAAATACGCCCGCATGTAGTAAACTCATTCTTTCCGCCATGGAAACTGATATGTAAACACCCAGTTTTGATTCATTTGTGCGTAAAAAATATTAGGATAGACCGTAAATATGAAGCTCTTCCTTGGACATACTTAATACTTTATCGTCACGTGATCTCGATATTTTAGGGATAATTCTGGTAATAGTGGTTATGCTGGCAACCCACAGTCCATGAACTCGCGCATGCGCACCGGATATCTAGTCTACTGTTGTAGGGGTTCCCGGCGGTTTTAGCATTCTTTTTTTCTGACATGACTGATCTTATATTCAATTGTTTTTATAAGAATGCGACTTATGTATTTTGATATAATCGAACAAAAGAAAGACTAGTTGAATTAGAACAGTCAAGCGACAAAACGGGAAATCCGAATACTCTAGAAATCTCTAAATTTAGGCAAGTGGCTAATGGCGGTGTGGTGATTGGTTGTTCATTAGACAAAGATATTAGCTCAGTAAAAAGGCAACTAGAATTGAAACTTTTTTGACTTGAAGGAAAACAAATACTATGTTGAAAAAAACACAACTTAAAGCCGTCAAAATCAATAGGGAGGACCTCACTATGGACGATGCTGACGAGGACATCGTCAACTCAATGATTAGATGTAATAATTTAAGTAAATCGTCCGATTTTAACATAAAGGTGCTAAACAAATCTGTAAATAAACTTAAACATATAGACCTGATACTGGAGCTGGATCCACAAACGCATAGTGTACTTTCGGAACATGCTAGAGTTAGAGTGGGCTGGTCTAGATGTCGCGTTTTTAACCATCTCAGTATTCTTCAGTGCTGTAAGTGCATGGGGTTTGGCCACTATGCCAGAGAATGCAACTTGGATCAAGCATGCTCAATGTGTATAAGAAATCATTCTTATCAAAACTGCAAGTCTGATATCCCCAAATGCATAAATTGTGAACGTAAAGTTAATCGGGACAATAACTCTAATATTGATATTAGATGTTGTAGCTCTTAGCAAAGATTGTCCGTCATACCTACGGTTGGCGAGTTTACAAAATAAGAGGGTAGAGTACTTTTGCGCTAATAAATAATATTTTTTTCACTCATCATTATGTATACAGGGTGATTCACGTTACTCGACACGGAAGATTATGGCTAAACTTTTAAATTTAAAAAAAGTTTTGTATATGGAATGGATGGGGGTCTATTGGAAGCACATTTTAAAATTATTGTCATTGTATACAGGTGGTCCCAAAAGTATAAAATTGATTAAAGTTGTATTTTTTTAAATGAGACACCTGGTATATGTATTTTCGCTACCTGCGGACAAAAGTAAAAGTAGTTTTATTAAGGTTTATGGCATCTAAACCGTACCGTTCTTCAGATATTCGCGATTTTGTGAAAATGCAGCATCAAATTAAATGTTTAAAATCTCAGCACTAGGTTTGTTTTCAACCACCAAAATTGGCTGGTGGGCTAATAGTACATTGGATTTTTTGCGGTGTGTATTAAATATTAACTAACTGTGCACCGAATGTCAATAAATGAACACCAAATTAGTGCAAACTTCAAACAGTAATAACTCGTTTAATTTAAATTAGACACCCTGTATTTTACAGTATCATTAGATGCAGAATTTAGTTTCCTATCAAAACTATTAAACATTCCTATAGCTTGGTCTTTGCGTTTTCTTCGAAAATTTATTTTTTCTGAATTTGAGCTGACATAAACGAATTAAGTAATCTACTTTACCTGTTACAATACCTGATTTTGAGAAAGCAAACTTTATTATCATTAGTACTGAGTGTTCAGTAGAAAACTTCATTTACGGGGCTATAAAATTTTGACAGAAAAGGATGGCATAATGAAAGTAAATGGACTTTTGTTTCTCCATTCTTTTCCTTTGACATTTCACAACCAACTAGACGAAGTTTTCTAATGAACACCCCGTATTTGTCAGATATTAATTTATAAGTTACAAAATTATGATCATGAAGATTATTTAGCAGTCATCTGAATGTTAAAGTGTCATTATTTAGCATAAAATATCAAATAAAACAATAAAACATTATATTACAAGAGTTCTTATAAAATTTAGTATTTCTATTACAAGAAAATTAAGTGCAATAATAATAATTTGAAATACAATAAATAACAAGTCAACATAAGAGCAAAACAAACAAAAACAAACAGTTATAAAATTTGTTCAAAATGACGACCGTCTGATTCTAAACACAAACGTATTCTGTTTTTAAATCCTTCACTCACATTGCCTAACATATAGGGAGTTATGCATCTGAAGGCCTCTCTGATTCGTTCCTTCATATTTTCTTTTGTGGTTGGTGGCGTATTATACACGAGTCCTTTCACATATCCCCATAAAAAGAAATCGGGAGGCGCTATGTCAGGGGACCTTGGTGGCCAATGTTGTGCTCCATTCCTTCCAATCCATCGATTTTGGAAACGAACATTTAAGAACTCCTGGACTTCTCGATGATAATGAGCAGGTGCCCCACCCATTTGCAGCCACATGGATGTTCTTATATCTAGAGGAACTTCTTCCAATAAAATTGGTAGTTGATTTCTCAAAAAACTTAGAAACGACATTCCGTTTAAATGTTTGCCAAAAAGTAAGGTCCAATCACATACTGTCCCATTATGTCCCCCATACATTTACTGACCACCTAAGTTGGTTATTAATAACTCTAAATTCATGGGGGTTAACATCAGAATAATAATGAAAAATGTGTCGGTTAAAAGAACCATCGTTATGATACGTACACTCATCACTAAATAGAACTGATTCAAAACAATCTTCTTGTTCACCAACTTTTTCTAACACCTACATACATAAGTCCACTCGTTGGCCAAAATCGTTATCGGAGAGTTCTTGGTGTAGTTGTATCTTATAATCGTGAAATTTATGTTTTTGAAGAATCTTTGATACGCTTGCTTGGCTAATATTTAAGTTTTGTGCAATTTCTCGTTGTCCGACATGGGGATTTTTCAACTACAGAGCCAATAACGGCTAATTCAATTTCTTGGTTTTCTGTAACTGGTCTCGTTTTGGCAGTCGTTTCAACACTACCAGTTTGCCTAAATTGAACCAACAGTCTTTCAAAAACGGCTTTATTCGGTCGAGTTCGGTTAGGAAACCTTTCAGCATAAACCCTTGATGCTAAAAGACAATGTTGCAAGCATTCTCCTAGAATGAAGATCATATCGACTCGTTCTTCTGTTGTGTAAACCAGCATTTTGATTAAATAAAAAACTCCCTGTTAACCACCAATTGTAACAGTAAAAAAATATTTAACTTTAAATTAATATGTGACAACTAGAAATGACAATAAATTTTGCTTTGTCAAAATCAGGTAACACCTGAACAGACCTGAACAGGTGAATTAGATTACTATAATCCATTCACTTATTTCTGTCGTCAAGTTGGCGTTGGAAATCTGACATATTTCACCCGGTATAACATGACTGACAGTGATTATTAATCGGTGTGAGGTTAAGATTATTGTTTACAATTTTGTTCACATAGTTGCCAGATTGGTTTATTTGTTTCAGTTTTTAATAATATTGATTAATAACTGAGAATCTAGTAATGGGCCGAGGTTCTTCGCTAGTAGGTATATTATATTTTATTAATATATTTTAAAATAAATCTTGCGAAATGATAGTAGAAAAGATTCAGTTTTTGGTGTGAATGTGTGTTCAGCAATGTATTCAATCCTCATAAGTACCTACTATAATGACAATGTTTATAAAAAGTTTCTTTTTTGGACCATTAAAAGTAAAATATAGATATGGAAGGACAAGGTTAATGGCAGATATCAAAGGACAAGGTTAATGATATATGGCTGCCGGCAATTGCAAGCATGAAAATGAAACAATAATGCTGACTTTGAGCTCAAAGCTGACTGTGAGCACAAAGCTGACTGAGCACATGTTATATTTTAAAAACTGTTTCTTAATTGTTTCATTGCCCCACTTCAATGCTTGATTGTAGTTAAAATAAATTAGGAAATAGCTATAGTTGAATCCTAGATAAAAATACCAATTTTCATGACATAAATGCTTGCAACACTTTTTATTGATGCATATTTATCAATAACATTACAATAATATAACATTGAATATACATAGCACCCAAAAATCACTAACGTGTTTCTTTTTGTGCAGTTGGGAATTCGAACTCTTGAATTTGCCATCCTACTGTGATTTTATACATGATATTCTTCTTATATGGTTGCTCATGTTCATTTAATAGTAACAGAACTAATTTTAATGCAAAAAGCACTTCGATTGAAACTGTTGGTTCTAGTGATCTCAAGTAGGAGGTCATGTCAAATCTTCATCAAGCAATGACGAATCACAAAAAACATGCTTTAGTAGCACCAGTTGCAATATGCCAATTATCATGCCAAGCTGCATCCTGATCTATAATATTTCACAAGAATAGGATCTGACTTATGAATAATTATGACCCTTTTACCATATAATTATTTGTTCATCCTTAGAAGAAAATAGTGCGCCTCCAACTTCGATAAACCGCCCAGATATGATTCTCTTAACCATTAACAGGGTTCTTCATTGGAGTTAAATAACTTCTGCATGGGTTAGCTTCATGTGTCCATATAATCTAAAATATTTTAGGCTTAGTAACTATATCTACTAACCTGATGGAGTTTCAAAAGTCAATTTTTACCTCAAGCATTTATTTCCAATAGTGAGATTTTTTGGCCATTTTTATTCTGTTCTTCAGGATGCATTGTTTGTTATCGGCATTGGATAGTGGCTTGGTAGTAAATTGTGGCTCTGAATTACAAAACTTAACATGTTATAATATTAATTTTGTTTGTAGAGAAGTAAAGAAAACTTTCCTCGAACCGGTCTTACCTTCTACTAGAAGCTGGAATCAAATGATTATGTAAATTCGGGAGAGTTCATATTGCATATCAAAAAAACCCTGCATGGGTTTGTGAGGATTCCGTGTCTTTGGCTATTAGTCCTCCAACTTTCCCGAAGAAATGTCTTCTATGCAACTTGCTCTTCCCACTTTAAAACACGTCAAAGTCCTGATCTGACATCTTACAGGAGGATATATCTTGCAGGACTTTTTTCTTCTCTGATAGGCTTTAAGAATTTTCCTGTTACTTTAAACTTGTAGTTTTTATACTTTTTATAGTTCCACCAACCTAAAAATTAAGATTAACAATATAATTTAATTATTCTCTAATTCTCTTTTATTTTTTTTTCTTAAACTGGAAATGCTACTAAACGTAAAAGTTTGTTTACAAGAGCAACCAGAATATGCACAAGAATCATTTTTTACATTTAGAAAAGTAGGTTTTAAAATTGTTTAAAATTTCTTCTAGGAAACCTGTCTACAGCTCTACTAGAGGGCAGGTGCACTGATTGTATTCTTTGTTAACTCAAGTAAAATCTATTTTGTAAATTTGGTTTTTAAAAAAATTTATTGATACTTGGTAATCCCTATATTCTATATGTAAGCTTTATGACTCAACCCTACTGAAGGCACTTTGAATTTGAATAGCTCTTTGGTTTCAGTATCTATAAAATTAGCTTGCGATTACAGGAAATCTGCCGAGACTGAATCCCTTTTCAGCCGATCAGTTTCTGCGTGTCGCAGAGACTTGTACTGTCAAATAGACGACGTGTTGGGGCAGCTGATACTTGCATACATAATTTTGCTTTACCTGTCTCCGTTAATGAAATTACTATTATTGCACATAATTCTTTAAAATTATTATTAATAAAGTAAGCAGTAAGCCATTAGTTAGTATTTCCAGTTTTCAAATAGGCCCCACAACCAATACTTAAAAATGTCTAGATGTAAGCATACTTACCCCAAAAATATGGGAAATCTGCTCAGCTAAGGTGATTCTGAGCAAGTTTAGATCTTCGCATTAACTATTTTCGGCATTTTAGTTGCAAAATAAAGTTTCATATATAGAAAATGCACTTGATAATATGTAAAAAATCGGCAACAACTAAATTTCAATGACATTTTTTGACAAATTGTTTTGACAAGTAAACAAACAAACGATCGCTGTTATACTGGGGAAATTCCATGGCATGGGTGGATGCCAAAAATAACTGAATGGATAATACATTCGTTTATGTCAGCGCAAATTCAGAAAAAATCAATTTTCCAAGAAAATACAACGACCAAGCTATAGGAATGTTTAATAGCTTTTGATAGGAAACTAAATTCTGCATCTAATGATACTATAAAATACAGGGTATCTAATTTAAATTAGACGAGTTATTACTGTTTGAAGTTTGCAATAATTTAGTGTTCATTTTTTTACATTTGGTACACAGTAGTTAATATTTAATATATACCGCAAAAAATTCATTGTACTAGTAGCTCACCAGCCAATTTCGGTGGTTGAAAAGAAACGAAGTGCTGAGATTTTAAACATTAAATTTGATGCTGCATTTTCACAAAATTACGAATATCTGAAGAACGGTACGGTTTAGATGCCATAAACTTTAATAAAATTACCTTTACTTTTGTCCGTAGATACCGAAAATACATTAATATAGTAGGTGTTTCATTTAAAAAAATAAAACTTTAATCAATTTTATGCTTTTGGGACCACCTGTATACAATGACAATAATTTTAAAATGTACTTCCAATAGACCCTCCATATACAAGGATCCATTCCATATACAACACTTTTTCCGTGTCGAATAACGTGAATCACCCTGTATATTTGGAATCGTTTTGGGTTTTTGCAGAGGATTAACGAAGTATAAATTTGTTTTTTTTTATATAAATCGGTAGTTTAGTTCTATCTAAGTTTTATGTATCGAAATAGGTATTTAGACTATATCTCATTGGATATATTTTTTTTTACTTTTATTAATTTGGTTTTTCCTGTTTTGACGTTGGTAATAACAATAACGATAAACGTTTTGATTTCTAGTGTTTAAAAGAGTTTATTTTAGCAGTTATTAAGGTTGTTTAGCTTTTAAGTTAGTTCAGGTAACATAACAAGGTAGAGAAGGACCATATTTCGTTTAATTCAGGGACAGAAATTTTTTGGTGGGTCGATTTTGAAAACTGGGGACCAGTTTTTTCTAAAAGGGGGGATGTCACAAAGGAGCAAAATGACATAAAATTGCAGCGTCCTAAGAAATGGTCGGCCGATGACCGGTTTAGTAACCAAGGAATTGTTGACCCAAATTTATATATCATAGATCGCAAATTTGTTCAACAAGTGGGAACTTCGAACCGCTGATTGACGTCATGGAAAAAAACGTTGCAATGCATTGGAAAAAAGTGCTGACGAAAAGAGAAGCAAGCTCGAGGATTTTTGGGCTAGCGATGAGGACTTGCTCGGTGGCTTGCACGTAGGCAAGACTCCAAGATTTGAAGTTCGGGTTGATCCTTTTGGGGGCGTTACGTCAGATAGACGAACGACCATCCGTCGAAGAGTAATTAAGTGTTTTCCAAAATTTGTTATCGTCCCAGAACAAGGAAGAAAGTTGTCCTAGAAATCCTTGTTGTCCTATGAAAAGCCACGGGTACGCATAGGAGTACCCCTGAAGTACGTTAAATTGGTTGGCACGATACGGTCCTCCTCTACACTTGACTTAGGTAAGACCCTTTTGTTATAACGGTGTTTATTTTCATATTAGTCATTTTATTAAATTAGTTGGGGTAATTTTAAACCACAGAAAATAGAAGTTTACTTGAATCCCATTCTCTTATTTTAAATATAAACCCCCCCCCCCCATATTTTCGAAAGCCACCATTCAGTGAGTAAATCAGCATAGGACCCTTCGGGGGAGGTAACGACTACCCGATACCCATTTAAAGAATAGAGATTTAAAGCGTAAATTAACGCCCAGTCAAAAATAGGTAAATTTCACATATTTTTTCATATTTATTTTGCAACTAAAATGCCGAAAATAGTTAATGCGAAGATCCAAACTTGCTCGGCATCACCTTAGCTGAGCAGATTTCCAATATTTTCGGGGTAAGTATGCTTAAATCTAGACATTTTTAGGTGTTGCTTGTGGGAGCTATTTACTTAATGTCTTCCTGCTTACTTTATTAATAATAATTTAAAAGAATTATCGTTATCTATTTGTTTTTAGTCCATATAGTGCAATAATAAAAATTTCATTAACGGAGGCAGGCAAAGCAAAATAATGTATGCAGGTAACATCTATTTGACAGCATAGGTACGAGACAGTAAGCTCTGCGACACGCAGAAAATGATGGGATGAAAAGTGATTTCAGACTCAGCAGATTTCCTGTAATCGTAGGCTAATTTGATAGTTACTAAAACCAAAACGCTATCCAAATTCAAACTGCCCTCAGTAGGGTTGAGCCAAAAGGCGTTTACATATAGGACATAGGGATTACCAGTGCCAATTAATGTTTTTAAAAGCCCAAATTTACAAAACAGATTTCACTTGAGTTAAGAAAGAATACAAATACACCCACTCGGTGCAACTGCCCTCTAGTAGAGCTGTAGACCGTTTTCCTATAAGAAATTTTATACAATTTTAAAACTTACTCTTCCAAAGGTAAAAAAAGATTGTTGTGTATACTCTGGTTGCTTTTGTTAATCAAACTTTTACGTTTAGTAGCATTTCCCGTTTAAGAAAAAAATGAGAGAGAATTATTAAATTAAATTGTTAATTAGATGCTTCAAACATAGTTATATCTTAATTTTTAGGTTGGTGGAACTATAAAAAGTATCAAAACTACAAGTTTTAAGTAACAGGAAAATTCTTAAAGCCCATCAGAGTAGAAAAAAGTCCTGCAAGATCTATGTTCCTGTAAGATATGTCAGATCAGGACTTTGAGGTGTTTTAAAGCGGGAAGAGGAAGTTGCACAGAAGACGTTTCTTAGGAAAAGCTGGAAGATTATTAGGCAAAGACACGGATTCCTCATAAACCCATGCAGGGTTTTTTGATATGTAAAAGAACACGTGCTACCCATAGCGTTAAAGACCGGTGGCTGTATCTACTAAGAAGATTCAACGCCCCTCAAAAAATTGCTGCCTAGGCATAGTCGAGAAGTATGGAATATCACTTTGCCCTCAGCACGTTCGCAGTCTCAGAAGTTAATGAATGAGTTTTTGTGCATGGAAGTATGGACTGTCCCGAATTTACGTAATCATTTGTTGTTAGCTTCTAGAAGGTAAGACCATTTCGAGGACCGTTTCCTTCATTTCTTTACAAACAAGATTAATATTATAACATTTAAATTTTTTTAAATCAGAGCCACAATTTACTACCACTCCTTGCACACGTCTTGCAAGCCTTGCAATCAACCACTACCCAATTCTGATAACAAATAATGCATCCTGAAACAGGAGATTATATATAATTTAGGTCAAGATGACCAAAAATCTTAACGGATAGTTTGCACAAAAATGTCAAAATATATTCAAAAAAATATTCATCTCTTGTAATATAACTATTGATTATATTCATTTCTATTTGAATATTTTTACCGAAAGTTTGCCGAAACACGTGGCAAGAGAAAACATCTTTGGGCAGTTTCAACCCCATAATCTGAACTATTAAGGGGTGGTAATTATTGACTTGGAATATTTAAATGGAAAGCGGGCCCCATCATGGTTGACTTACCAAATTTTATGTGACTTGGTTAAACCAATCAACTGTCAAATTTTTTATTTTTAACAAGCTTTAAGTTTCAGAGAAGTGGTTTTCATTTTCCTGTCAGGTTGGGGAGTTGAAACTGCTTATAAATTTTTTTGCTCCGCCTCGCCGTCAAATCTAAAATTGACGTATTTGAGCGATTTTTATGTATATAATTAAGTGGAAGGAAAACGGGGTGAATTATTTTCGATAGGCCACTCTTTATAATAATCCAGTAATTGTAATTATTGATTTCCAATAGATGTGTGTGCACTTGCTGTAAATATGTGTTATTGTGTAAAACTTATAAAAATAAATTTAAAAATTTAATTTGCGTAAAACTTAAAATGTAAAAATCAGTGCTATGTTGGTTCTGGATCGAAGAAGAGAATTCCGACGAAAAGAAGTCCCGCTCTTATAACAGCAGTTTTGGTTGGCGGTTTTTCAATTTGCATTATTAAACTTCTTTCTGCCCCAGTAAAGCGGACTTCGTTCTTTCTTAATGTTGAACTTTCAAGACAAAAACTTAGTTTTCGTTCGGCGAAAAATGTTTTACTTTTCAACACTGCTGTTATATAATAATAAATAATTCCAAAGACCTATAAATTGGAAGAAAATGTCAACAGGATTGAGATCGAGGTACTAAAAAAGCAATTTAAAATTCCATCAAAGTTCGTCGAACTTAATATTTCATTACATTATCAGGGATTAGCTGGCCTTTAAAGGGTGAGGCAGTAATAATCAGTGAAACCCTTAAACATAAAGCAAACTCTGTACTTTGGTATTTGTCAAGATAAAATCTTTCTTGGGAAAACTTTTCCTACTCTAATAAATTACCTCGTTACTTTGCCTTGAGACCTGAATTTTGCCAGACTTTGGGGTATGCTAGCTTTGGTTTTGTGTGTCAATTTATGCAATTACGATTTACATACTAAAAAAGCGTATAATCTCGCTAAAGCGAAGGAATAAAAGATCGATTTCCTGTCAAGGGCTTTAAGTGGATTGGAAGGATTTTCCACGTTCTCCTTTTTTATTGACTCGGCTAAAAAAAAACTTGTGCTCTTGAATATCTCACGTATTTTGCACAAAACAAGATAATTTCACAAGAGCAAACTGGCAAATGATTAATTAGGTAGTTAGTAGGAGTACGGCGCAAATGCGTTCGATGACGTTAATATTCTCAGGAGAATAATTTCCATTTATCATTTGAATCTTAGCAGGAAAAGAGAATAAACACCTGTCATTTCCTGAATAAACATAAAGGTGGGTATTCAAGCGAGAAGCTTTGCACCTTCCTTGCTTGGCAAGAAATATGGTAAAAGTGATTCATTTCAAAAACTAATTTCATCACTGTTTGCGACTTTACTTACTTTTCATTAATTACTTAATAAAATCAATAAAAAGCCCACTAATTTAATACAATTTTAACGTCCGTTTCTTGGCGAGGAAGAAATTACTTTCTAACCCATTAACGGTCAGAAGCTAATAAATGATCCTACTTTCTTTGTGTTAAAGTTTCCTGCTAGGCAGGGACACACGGCATCGATATTTTAAAACCGAGTTTGGTTTTTGCTTTATAGCTGTTAGCTATAAATTGTCTAATGGAAATACTCATCCAATAGATGCTAAGCCATGTTGCTAAGTCATCTGCTTGAGGGTGTTCAAAGAGCGTTTTCTCGTCGATTTTACCGATCATTACTGTATGGGGATAAAACAAATATTAGAGCGAGTATACACTCCCTTTAGGGTGAAGGTAAATGGACAGAAAATTCGCGACGCACCTGGGTTTTCACTTTCGAGACTAATTGCTTTGATTACTTTACGTTTCCCCGCGTAAAATGTGCGTAGTTGGGAGTGATATTTAATAGTACCATAAAATTTAATAACGGATTTAAGTTTCAGGTACTAAAAAAATTTCTATATCTCGTTTCCACCCCCTCTGTTTGATCAATCTTTAATCTGAAGGTAAAGGCGAGTTGACACGATTCAGTTCGGTTGACCACATTGTATGAATCATCTAAGGTGAAAAGAAATGAATCGTTTAAACTAGTATTCATTGAAAGTGATCACCCAAGATGAATATTGAATAAAATTGAACCGAATATAGGCGTTTACAAGATTCAGTTCGGATGATCATTTTGGATAGATTATTCAAAGTGAAATACAAAATTATAATGCACGCTACTTTCTTTCATAATTGGAGAATCACCTGCTGTGATTGCCCGATCCACGTAAATTATACCTTTCCAGTAGCTAGTATATAGAGGACTAATTTTTCGTCCTCTACGCACGTGTTTGTTGTGTTTCCTATTGATACACCCGACCGTCGGTCCACAGGACCCGGAACATTCGCCTCCGTTCTCGAAAGTGCGAGAGTGTGTTCAGGCCGGGTATATAAACCACCGAGCCGCGCGCGATGGAATCCAATAGATAATGCAGTGTAGTAAATAAGCGAAATAAGTGGACAAGTGAACAGTGCGAATGGTTAGTAGAGAGTAATTGTGTTTTAATCGTGTTGTAATAGCTAAAAGTAAGTAAAATTGTGTACTTAATTGACGCTAAATTATTGGAACCGGTATTCCGTAACAACTGGTGTCAGAAGTGGGATAATTTTCGTCAAATTTGTGACTATACGGACAAAGGAGTCATCGCGCGCGTGGAATTTTGCGTGGTAAGAAGTGCAAGAACTTTGGTGTTTTGGCACTTATGGAAAAGCTGAAGAAGGACCAAGGGTAACAAAGAAATTTCCTGGAAGAACAAGAAACACAAAACCAACTTGAGAAAAAGAACAAGAAAAAATCAAGCTGCTTTGTTTCAAGCATTAACGGATGATCGTCGCGAGTTGCAGGATCATGTCTCAACCAAAATCACTGAAGTCTAACAAAACGTATATCAAGTCAAACAAGACGTGGATCAAGTCAAACATGATGTAGAGATGAAAATGACGGAGTTAGAAGAACAGTGGCGCATCTGGGAAACACGTCGCAGTGGGCCAACTTCAACCGCTGAGGGACTAAACATTATTACGCTTCTAGTTTTCGACGGCACTACTTCTTGAAGCAATACAATGTCGGCGCCCCATTTGAAAGAATTGCGATCGACGTGGCAGATCCTTTTCCAGAAATGGACGATGGCAACAAATACATCTAGGTTGCCATGGATTATTTCAGTAAATGGCCTGAAGCTTATGCACTGCCAAATCAAAAAACTAACACCCTGGCAAGGGTCTTGGTTGACGAATTCTTCAGTAGATTCGGCGTACTATTAAAGCTTAATTCGGACCAAGGACGGAAAGAAGATCATGGAACTTCCGGAAATCCGCAAAACAAGGACAACTCCACTTCATCCACAATCAGATGGCATGGTCCAGCGTTTCAATAGAACCATGAAACAATACCTCTGCAAAATGGTAGCGGACTACCAGAAAGATTGGGACAAATTCCTGCCTCTTCTAATGATGGCTTACAGAGGTGCAGTGCATAACACGACAGGACATACCCATGCCAAGGTTATATTTGGTAAAGAACTTCTTCTTCCGGTAGATATGGTGTACGGATCACCAGAAGAACCGGTGCATGATGTCCGAAATTATGCTGATGAGCTTTGAGAAAGAGTAAAGGAAATTCATCGAAACGTGAGGACAAATATAGAAAGCCAGATATTACCTAAGGGCGAATTCTGCAGGATTTAAGGCAGGAAACGTGGTGTGGCTATCTAATCGACAGAGGAAGAAAGGAAAGTCTCCTAACTTGTCTCCAAGGTGGGAGGGTCCATATACAGTCATGAAACAGATCAAGGACGCGGTATACAGGATAAAACGTATTCTTAGAGAAAAGGTGAAAGTGGTTCATCTTGAACGGTTAAAGACTTACAGTCGTGGAGATTTCTCTGATCCCGATCAGAACTAAGAGGGGGGGCAATGTTACGACCGACCGTCGGTCCACAGAGAGTCGGGCCGAAGCGGCGAGCGCCGATCGCGACCCCGGGAACCCATCTAGACTAAACGAGAACCGGGAACAGGCGCCTCGGTTCTAGAAAGTACGAGAGTGTGTTCAGGCCGCGTATACAAACTGGCGAGCCGCGCGAGATGGAATAGAATAGATAGTACAGTATAGTAAATAAGCGGACAAGCCAACAGTGCGAATTGTTAGTAGAGAGTAATTGTGTTTTAATCGTGCTGTAATAGTAAAAGTAAAGTAAATAAAAGTGTGTACTTAATTGATGATAAATTATTGAAATCCGTATCCCGTAACACTATATGTTGTTTGTGATGGATTGAAATGGTTTTACAATTGAACATACTTCATTAATTATAAACTTAATGAAAGACCGCCATTGTTTGTGTTTTGCTATCTTTACATTCTTATTAAAAAAAAAAAAACGAAGGATAGGAATACTCTCAGAGCGCTCGAGAGCACCACCCGAAACCCTTATTAGTCGAAATCGCATAGGTTCTCTAATTCTGAGTTCGTCTGTTAAATGTCATGCGCGTCATCATATTTATCTGTCAATGTGATTTTTATTAATTTAGTATTGATAATAATTACATTGGTACTGTTCTCGATCGTTAATCGACAAGGAAAAAAATTTCTCAGTTGATCGGTCAGGACGTTAAGAAAAGGAACTTTTCAGCTAACCAAGCTTTCGGCAATTTTTTATTCCTTTCTTCAGGGCTACAATAGAGGAGTAAAGGGAGGAACTACATTACTAGACTGACAAACTTTAACTTCGACTTACTGCTAGACTGTTTCTGATGAAAGTCACAGCCCTGCATTATCGGAAGGGGGCACTTTAGTATTGGTCCATATTAGGACATTTTACAGTGTGATTTTAAACGTTTTATAATTTATAAATATGTACGGGACCACAGATTAAAAATTTTTATACACATATATCTTAAAACCAAACAGACAGGATTACATGGTCAATTTTATAAAATTGTTTCTCCATATATGGAAAATTTTTTTGGTCTATTTGTGATTAAGATACATGACAAATTCACAGTTTTGGTGGGAAAAGCATATCACCGTGACAGCTGGCAGAGGCCTGTCGCTCTCACGCTTGTCCCTGAAACTCTGTATGTCAACTTGATCTGTGACAGATGGTATGAACAACACAAAACATCCCCGTATAGAAAGGAAAGATCAAATGGAAGGATGGGTTAACTGTTTTAAGTTTGCCTTCCTATTGTGTGAGAGCGCCACTAGTACTCCATTTTCAAATATTACAGTTTTCTTCAAAAAATACCAAAATACTGGATTAAGTTGAAGGTGACAATGACTGGACACTTAAAATTCACGTCTTTCTCAACTTGGCAGTACTCAAATTTTGGCACAAATTTCGTTTAATTTCAATGATTTCGACTTGCCACTTATTGAGTGTATCATTTAGTTCAAAAGAGTTAATTATTGCAAATATGTGGTTACTTGAAGATGGTAGAAATCTTACTCCAGGCGCTTTTCCTGTTTTATGTATATCCCAATGTAAGATTTATCATATTTATAAGGAATACCTTCGTAAAATATACTTTAAGGGATTTTCTCGTTTTGAATGTATTTGGGCATACAGTATCTCATAAAAAAATTAAAAGTAAGATGATTTTTGCGAAAGGATGCATATTGAGCCCATCATCATTCTAGTTTATATTGTTACGATTCGCAGCGACGCCGCATGGGAGGCGGGGCAACGCGTGTGTGGTTGGTGGAGCTTCGCGACCTATCCGCGCTGCGTCATGGCTGACACGAGTGACTTATTGCTCTGTTTATCTAGAAGGCAGTTGTTTACAACCTTTTTTTTATGTGAAATTATTCAAAAATTCTTATCAGGAAGTTTCTAGGTTTTTCTGTAATTTTAGGATTGTGTATAAAAGGAGAATAGCGCGCGCGGTTGAGTAGGCTTATTTTAAGCGAGCTATAATTAAGCTAAAGTACGAAGCGATATTAGATGGATATAAAGTGTTAAGTAGTGAGTTGTTTAGTAGTCGTGTGTATTTGTGGAATAAATAAATAATGTTTTCGTGTTAAATCGTTACACTGGAATTATTGAACCCTGAGTTCGCAACAATATACTATCTAATATTCTCTTATTAATATGGCATTCGAAGAAAGAAAAGGTACATATGAGCCAGATTACCATGTTGAACATGATATGAAAAGTATAAAATATTTGGGCAAAAAGTTAATTTTATTAAAAAATACTATCTAAAGTGTTTTCCGGGCTATAAAGCCGTGGTCCAATGGAATTGCTTCCTGCTTCCTTTAGGAAGCAATTCCATTGGACCACGGCTTTATAGCCCGGAAAACACTTTAGATAGTATTATGACCGGCCGGGAAAGCCCTTTATTAGAAATTATTAGAAATTGATATTCTATACATCTATTATACAATTGCACATGTATGATAGACAGTATTGTTTCCTAATGTTCACATGTTATTTCTGCAAAAAAAAATACATATTTACATCAACAACATTTCCAGAGATTATCAAGGAAATTAATACTCTGAAGAACATTGATGGTCCATTTGAAAACATGGATTTATTCGTCATAAAATAAAGAGATTCTAGAAAATCATGGAAATGCATCTGAAGAACCCTAAGCCCACGGTCAACTTAACTCGCCATCTTTCTCTGGCAATGCAATCCATCAAAGAAGATTTATTTCAGATACTCAAACATTAGCAGGTATAATACTCCATAAATGAGTTATTATGCATTATTGCACAATATTCAAACGTGAGAAATTTAATGATTATAATCTACTAGTGTACTAATATAGTAACATGTTACGTACGTCTTGCCAGTTGTTACAATAATTTTAGGAGGTGACAAAGTAGAAGATTTTCTGTCCATTTAATCAAATACTACCTACTAAGTGTAACAATATTTGTGAAAAAACCCACATTTGAATTTATCTCTTTTCATTGTTTTGAAATGCTGTGTTGTATACACTAAAATTGTGTTTCTATACACACAAGTTTAGAAAGATGGTATTGAAATACGACCTCTCTAAACTTGTGTCAAAATAACGACTTACAAGACGTGCTGTATAGATACATACCTGTATCTATTTAGATACTTAAATTGTAAGAATTATCTATATTTTAAATAATTTTAGTTAATGCCACAGCACTTTTATGGTTTTTTTATTTCATAGAATTTAAACTGTACAGGACTATTGATTTCAAAATCAAACACTGTTTAACAGAAGACCTATAAAAACACATAAAATTATAATCTTATAACCTACTAACTTTAGGTGTTAAGACACCTTAGTGCCATTATAATATGAATCATAAATGAACAAAAAATAAACAAAAATAAGACTATTTTCTCTTCTTTCTGACTGATTTTTGGAGGTTTTACTAATAGTACTTTTCTATGTTTTTATCTTTATGCTTCTCGTTTAAAAAGTATAACTTGAAATAAGTTTATAACCGAAAATGGGAACTGATAAATGATTTCTACCAGCTAAAACCAGAAAAAAAAATATTTATTTTTACTTTATACGTGACAGCAAGTTTAAAACTATATGGAAATATTTTTGATTTTTTAAGTTTATACAGGGATACACAGTGCTTTTTCATTATTTATTTTGGAGTTGTACGCTTTAATTTCCAATAGTTTTTGATAATCTACATACAGCATTACAGTTACTACCTTTAAGTTTCGACCACATAAGTTTATAATATAGACACTTCGTAGTTTTTGTATAAATACAATATAGAATAAAAAAGAATACCACATAATTTTGTTATTTTCAAGTATGTTTTAGAAAGTAAAATTTAATTACCACATACTAAAATACTAATTGCGACTTTATTTAAAATCCTACTTATTTGTATTGCAATTTAAGTTAACTGGATTCAGGTTATACTATTTATTTGCTTAATCTGGTAGAGACTCAAACTCACAGCAGATAAAAGAATATCTGTGTAATTTATCTTAATCCTGCTAACTTCAGTCGCAATATATAAGCACTAAATAGTCCGTAAGCTATTAATACTATTATATACAGGGTGGACCAGGTTTTTGGTGCCAAACTTTAAGGAGGTATTCTACGTCCAAAAATAACCCTAGTTTGCTATATAAACCATAGTCTAAAAATACTCCGTTACGGAAATACAGGGTGTTAAAGTTTTTTTTGAAAAACTAAAAAATTGATTTTTTTCTGAAACTGCCAGAGATATTTTTATGAAATTTTACAGGTGTCAATAGCGATGAAAGACTTAAGTTTTGCAATATAAAAGGCCTTTTCAGCTTTACCAGTGGCGTGCACTGCGGCTCGTGACTGGCTATTTTTCAACAAAAAAGTGGTACGCTACTGGTTTTTCTGAAGATAAAAAGTATATTTGAGGTACTTGTTCAATTTGAAAGAAAAAAGGCCCCTTGGCTTTTTTTCGTAGAGCACACCGTTTAATAATAATAAAATATTTTTAAATGTTTGTGTTTAAATGGATTACCTAGCTATTTCTTAATTGCATACCACCTTGATGATGTTAGCGGCAGTTTCCATGACAATATTTGACAAATTTAACATAACTAATTTCTGTAAGGTTCATTAGTGTCAAAATGCCGTTTAGATTTTCAAATAGAGAAATAGCGGATATCCATTTTGTGTACGGATTTGCTAACGGAAACTCAAGGGCGGCCGCCAGAGAATACAGAAGGAGATATCCGCAAAGAACGCATCCTAGTCGTAAAATGTTCGCAAAAGTCCATCAGCAATTAATGGAGAAAGGTTTAAGGAATTCGCATGAGGATCGAGATGCAAACCAAAACCAACAACAAAGAAGAATTTCTCAACAGATATTAAATGAATTTGACAGAAATCCAACAACGAGTTCCCGTATTGCTTCTCGTATTCTTCGCACCTCAAAATCCAATATACTTCGTACTCTTAGACGAGATCATCGGCGTCCATTTCACCTACAACCTGTTCAAGGGCTACATCCAGGAGACCAAGAAAAAAGAATTACTTATTGTAGGTGGATCCTTTACGCAGTTCAAGAAAATAGGGATTTTTTGAACAACATACAGTGGTCTGACGAGTGCTGCTTTACCCGCCGCGGCGTAGTTAATTTGCATAATCAACATGTATGGGACCATGAAAATCCTCACGCCATTAGACCTCGAAATTTTCAAGTTGAATTTAGCTTAAATGTGTGGATAGGGGTTTACAACAACCATTTATTTGGACCCTACTTTTTACCTCGACGTTTGAACTCAGAAAACTTCTTAGAGTTTTTAGAAACGGAAACTCCGAATATGTGGGAAGAAATACCGATACTTTTAAGACAGAATGCATGGTTTCAGCTTGACGGTTGTCCCGCTCATTTTGGCAGAAATGTCAGAAATTGGCTGGACAATCATTTTCCGGATAGGTGGATTGGTAGAGGGGGTCCAGTTACATGGCCACCACGGTCTCCGGATCTTACCGTGTTAGACTTTTTTGTGTGGGGTTTTTTAAAAGAGAAAGTTTATGCGACTCCTGTCAATACGGAAGAAGAACTTATGAACCGCATAAGATATGGTTGCAATCAAATATTACCACATCTAGTACATTTAAATCGGTCTATTATACGTCGATGCCAGTTGTGCATTGAAAATAATGGTTCCCATTTTGAACAATTTTTATAACTGTTTTTGTTATGTTTTCAATGATTGTTTTAGTTACTTTTAGTTTTTAATTCTGAAAATAAATATTGTTACAACACAGTTAAAAAAAAAAAGGTTGGCTATTTTAGGTTGCCATGAATAGCTACGCCAACAAGGCGTGGCAAATATTGATTATCTGGCGGTACGCAAGTAACAAAATTAATAATCTATTAAAAGTGTGGTATGCAATTAAAAAATAGCTAGGTAACCCATTTAAACACAAACATTTAAAAATATTTTATTATTATTAAACGGTGTGCCCTACGAAAAAAAGTCAAGGGGCCTTTTTTCTTTCAAATTGAACAAGGACCTCAAATATACTTTTTATCTTCAGAAAAACCAGTAGCGTATCACTTTTTTGTTGAAAAATAGCCAGTCACGAGCCTCAGTGCACGCCACTGGTAACGCTGAAAAGGCCTTTTCTATTGCAAAACTTGAGTCTTTCATCGCTATTGACACCTGTAAAATTTCATAAAAATATCTCTGGCAGTTTCAGAAAAAAAGCAATTTTTTGGTTTTTCAAAAAAAACTTTAACACCCTGTATTTCCGTAACGGAGTATTTTTAGACTATGGTTTATATAGCAAACTAGGGTTATTTTTGGACGTAGAATACCTCCTTAAAGTTTGGCACCAAAAACCTGGTCCACCCTGTATAAGTAGGTAGGCTGTTAAATATAAATTGTTTAAGATTATTCAAATCAAAAACGCCTCTCTATAAAATACAATACCATAATCTATTAGATAGACCAGCAGGTTGTTTTAGGAAGAAGATATGTCCTTCAGTATCTTATTCTATATATTTTTTACGCAAAAATGTTCCTAAAAACTTGGGATATAATTAGAGTATATCCTACATAAAGGCTCTGCCGATATAAGTGTATAAAGAAACATTTTTGCTTAGATTGAAATGTAGAATAACATATTGCATCACATGCATCTTCTTCTGAAACACCCTGTATAATGGTGCCTTCCACAAAGCGGAATTGAAAATGGTGAATGCGCCAGGATTACCAAAACTCTGCCTTCCTATTAACAGATGGCGTTGAAAGATATCGCCAAGTAGAGTGCCTGTAATGAGAGTGTGGCCACAAGGACTTGTTTGCCATGTTTTTTCCAAGATTAACATTGTTCTTATGGACGAAAGCCTTCAAATGTTTTTTTGTCAGACAAACGATGAACTATAATTCTTCCTTCCTACTAATAAGTAAACGCTTTAGTTCAGGTTAGTTCAGGTTAGCATACATTAAGAGCAATTGAGAATTGTTGAAGAAATCACAAATTCCCACAACAACCCTTTTAAGTACAGGTAATTATTGAAAATCCCGCCACTTTTAGATGACGTTTATTCATCATCGAGTTGACGTACTGATTACTGACAGCCGACGGAGTTCCAAATTGCTCTTAGAGTATTCTTGTGCTTAAGCGTCCTTCTGACTTTGGAAAAAACATGGCGGCACCAATAAAAAACGATACCACCTTATGGCCACACTCTCATTACAGGCACTCTATCGCCAAGGTGTAACATTTCACTTTCCGTTCTATATGGGGATGCTTTGTGATGAACAATTTTAGTGCCCCTCTGGTACCACTGCAAAAAGCGTCAGGGCAGACAATGCAACGAGCAAACACCCGAGAACAAAACGCCACTCCAAAGCAAGGACAAAAAAAAGCATTCATTGTTGAGAACCACAGACCGTCAGAAGAACCAAGATACTTCTAGCAAATCCTTGGTGTTGTTAGTAGGTGTACTGAGGTTGTGTTGTGCACTTGTATTGTGTATGCACATTTCTATAAGATTCGAATAAATGTTGTTTAGACCTTCTATATCACAGACGTTGGTTAATTGAGTTTGTGTGTGTGGCGATTCCCAATATTTCTAAGAATAACCTTTTGTGGTATATACAAGGTGTCCGGTAAGCACATAATCAAAAGGGCACTACGACATTCTCTAGGTCGAAAGATAACAATTTGACCTAACTGTCATTAGGTAAAAGTGTCTGGTTCCGGTGCTATTGATGGTCAAAATTCTTAAAAAAAAACATGTTTTCTGTAATATCTGAAGAACGTTTCTATGGATTTTAATGAAACTTGCTGTGGATTTGTTTCTAAGCAAGGCCCATGTTTTGATGAAACAACCACGTCTATCGGCCTTCGGAAAGTGAAGAAGTTCCCGCTATGATGATTTTTTTTGCTTTGCATTTAACAATTTTACACATCCATTGCCAATATCGTAGTAATCGGTGAGTCGAAAATTAATTTAATGTGAATAGAAATGTGCGACGACAGTATAATTTTATTTCATTAAATAAATTCTCTTTAAGTCTTGGTTTAGCCAACATCTTAGTTGTCGTAATCATAAATGAAATTATTTTTCTCCATAACAACACATTTTTATGACTACCATCAAAAAGTTGGATAAACCCGGATTCACTCGCAAAAAATTAAAGAGATTCCGAATCATTTGTGCGGGAAAGTATAATTTAAATATTTAGTTACATTTCTACTGAAGTGTGGAGGAGCACCATCGTGCATGAACTACATCTGAGCACGAACATTGAGACGGACATCCTCCATTAGAACCGGCAAACTATTCTCTAAGAATTCGAGATAATGTTCGCAATTTAAGCGGCGAGGCAGTATATAAGAACCCAGAAGAATGTCTCCGATGATCCCGGCCCGCACATTAATTCGAAGTTCCATCTGAAAGTGGTTAATACGCCTCGCATGAGGGTTTTCGTCTGCGTAATGATGGAAATTATGTGTATTAAAAACCCCACTTCTGGTAAATCCAGCTTCATCAGTGAATAAAATGTTGCGGGTAAAATTTGGGTCACGTGCCCGCGCATCTTCAATAAAGTGGTAAAATTGAAGTCTTCTGTCAAAGTCGGTGGTAGAAGCTCCTGAACAGGCGTTGCATGGTATGGGTGAAGGAGGTGCCGTCTTATGATGCGATTAACTGCACTTTAGGTACGCAAAATTCCAGTGCCAAACGGCGAGTACTAACACTTGGATCTTCAGCAACCCTATTTAAAATGTCCTCTTCAACAGCCGCATTATGAACTTGAGGACGACACAAACTCCGTTCAATCCTCGGAAACGTCCTTTAATCTGGAATTCGTCGATATTGATAACGCGCAGCGTAGAGGCGAACAATCTCACGCAAGTTGTCTTCGCAAAACCCTAAGACTTTGGCCATGTCGGAAGAAATCTTCATTAGAAAATGCCGTTAGATTTGTTTGAAACACATTTTTGAAAATTGTCAGACCAACGTCAAAATTTTGGTAGTTAACTCATAATTATCAAGTTAACTGGTGACTAGTTATTTGAAATAAATGTGTAAAATGGTAAATGGCAGGAAGACAGAAAAAATTTTTTTTGCGTAAAAACTATGAATGTTACAAGATTTTACCAAGTTTCATTAAAATCAATCGAAACCTTCCTCAGATATTACAGAAAATTTTTTTCCAAAAACTTTGACCATCAATAGCACCGGAACCAGACACTTTTTCCTAATGACAGTTAGGTCAAATTGTGATCTTTCGACTTAAAGAATGTCGTAGTACACTTTTGATCATGTGCTTGCGGGACACCCTGTATAATGCTACACATTTTTAGTTTACCATAATGTACCTAAACCACCTAAACCATTGGTTAAGATTTAGTACCATTAAAACCATTGAACATTGAAAATCACCGTTCTAACACATTCTATTTATTTTACAAATAATATACACCACTAATTGGGTAAGTACCTAGACAGGCTTAAAAATTACGATAGAAAATTGTAAAACTGAATCACTCTGAAATAGACTGCTTATTACCTCATGCTTAAAAAAAAACATAGTAAATGTAACTCGGAGTGAAAGCTTTTTTTCTGCTTCGCCCAGTTGCAAGCCTCAGCTTCGCTTCGGCTGTCAATCTCAGGGCTCAACACGAAAAGACCCACTTTTACTTCTAGTGACATAATCTAATATTTGTGTCTGAACAGCATGGCTTTCGCCTTTGAAAACAAAGATTTTATGCTGAAGAGCTACTATCGAACTAGAATCAAAGTGGATGGCGAATGGGTTTATTCCATTCGAAACTGCATAGAGGATTTCCAGGCCAAATTTCCAAACTTTTCTTTGGTCTATATGCAGTTCAAGAAAACTTTGGAGCATGTTCTAGAATTGTTTACAGAAATAGGTGGTTTACAAAGAAGACCAGGTAGTGGATCTCACAAGCAACGTACCGATGAAGAGGTTGCACAGGCATAAGAAATAATGCAAAATGCACCTGGTACACGACAGTTACACCATCAAATAGGTCTTTCTGCAGGTGCCACCCATGCAATTTTTCATAAAGATCTGCAAGTGTACCCATATCGCTTCACAGTTGTGCAAGATTTGCATGAAGCTGACTTTCCCCAAAGAATGCAATCTTGCAATTGGTATATTGATATGGATAATAACCAGAACATTTCCCAAAAATCCATTTTTAGTGATGAGGCATGGTTATGGTTTCAGATAATTGGTTATGTGAACTCGCAAAGTAAACTTGTAGTATTGAAAACCTCCATCAAATAATTGAGAAAGGACTACACCCTCAAAAAAATTGGAGTTTAGGCAGGAATCACAGCTCGCCGAATGTACTTCAAGCACCTAAAATTTTTTTATTTATTTATTTTTGTAGGCACATTAACAGCAGAAAGATACTGAACGGACATTTTGGAACCATTTATCGAGCAATTGCATAATGATGAACTTACGGAGTTTTATTTCTAACAAGATGGAGCACCTCCCCATAGTACACAGCAAACAATTAATTATTCGCAGTCATTTTTTGTTGCATGCTTATTAGTCGAACAACTGAAGTAGTGTGGCCTGCAAAGTCTTGTGATTTAACCCATGTGATTCTTTTTGCGGCCTTACATAAAAAACAATATATTTAAAACTCCTGTTGAGAATTTGGATGATCTGTGTCCACGAATACAACAGAAATTTATTGAAATTAACAATTACCCAGTCATGTTACAAAATGTTTTCACAAGCATTAGGCACAGGAATTTAAAGTGTATTGAACAAGGAGGCCAACACTTTGAACAACTTTTATAAATGTGTAGTATTTTCCGACCTCCTTTTACCAATAATTATTGTTTTTGTTAAGTTAGTACGATTGTTTGTACTAATTATTTTTTTAAGTTTTCATGTTAAATTATGTGGTTAGTTGTTTATGTGAACACGACTCCAACTATTACATATTATTAGTTGCACTTGATCCTTATCATACTTGTCTCTGACAAACAACCACTTCGTACTGGGTTGATTCAGTAATTTTTGGAACACAAGAACGGTCTCAAAAACGAAGGGGTAGAAGGCCCGGAAGGTAGTTCAGTTATTGTTTTCATTTTCAGTTCAGTGATTTTATTTATTTTTTTTTTCCTTTTTATCTATCTTGTTATTTTATGTCTTCCTATTGTGAGCTATTCCTAACTGGACAACTTCATGAATGGCCAAAGCTAAAAAAAAAGGACTAGCCAAGAATGTAGCAAGGGGCAGAAGGCCTGGTAGAGAAATTTCTGTTCTTTTCATTTTCAGTGCAGTAAATTTATTTATTTTTTGATGTTTTCTTAACGTGGGTTATTACCAACCGACACCTGTATGGGGTGTAAGGGGTGACAGCACAAACTATATGTAGCTGACCCAAAAGACAACCTCACCTGCACGTGGTGCACCCTGCTAGAAAAACTGACGAGGCACTGTCGACCGACTGGTTACCGATATAAGTAATCCCCTCTTGTCGGCCAACAGCTGCGGGTGGATGACCTGACAAGAGATAGGGCACCTTCTTGCCCTTGGAAGAAGAAATTCTCCCTAAAGGTGGATGAAACTGCTACAAGTTCAACGGCATGGAGATGCAGAAGGCAACGGGAAACCACTGCATTAAGGATCCTTTAGGGATTTTCCAAGACAAACAATAATGGCAACACAAGATAATCAAATGGCCCCTAGTCCGTGGCAGACCTTAGATTGTCAAGGGGTGCGAAGAATCCCCACGTTGAAAAACACTAATGTAGTAAAGACGGAACTTAAAGAAGCACTTCGACTTGGCAATTGGAATGTTAACAGCATGTATATGCCATGGAAAACCCATAATATAGAGCAGGAAATGAAAAGACTGGGAGTGAACATCTTGGGAATAAGTGAGACAAGATGGCCCGGTCGTGGAAAAATCAGACTGAAGAACGCAGTGTTGTTTTATTCCGGAAACGAAGACACCCACCACTATAACGGAGTAGGCATTATGGTGGACCTGGACACCAGCAGTTCTATCATTAACTTCATACCACTCTCTGATAGAGCAATGATGATACAACTAAGGGCCACACCTAAAAACCTAAACATCATTCAAACATATGCCCCAACAGCCGACAAACCACAGACAGAGTTGGAGGCATGGTATACAGAAGTCAAACAATTAATAGCCGCCACAAATAAAGACGACATCACCCTTATCCTCGGGGATTTCAATGCCAAGATAGGTAGAGGAAAAAGTGGGGATACCGTGGGTGAATACGGTCTGGGAATTAGAAACGAAAGAGGCGATACCCTGGTCCAGTTCTGCCAAGAAGAAAAACTGATGGTTTCCAACACATGGTTTAAGCTACCTGTACGTCGCCTCTACACATGGAAATCCCCACAGGACACGACAGAGCATCCGGTCAGGAATCAAATTGATTATATACTGGTTCCAAAAAGATATAGAAATGGAGTGCTTGGTGTTAGGACATATCCAGGAGCAGATGTCGAGTCAGACCATATTCCCGTAGTGGCACACTTTCGTATTAGACTTAAGAAACTTAAAAGAACGCAGTCCAACAAACCAAACGTAGCACTACTACAGAATGAACCCGAACGTCAAACAATCACTGACAAACTCAACAATGAGCTCAAAAAGGTTATACAAAAGAACGAAATGATTCCTGATACCGAGAGCCCTGACAGGATCGAGGACACCTGGAATTCATTCAAGAAAGCTATATTAGACACACAAAAGCCGCTAGTAACACCAAACAGAACGAAACAACATAAGGAATGGATGACCCAAGAAATACTCATGCTGATGGAACAGAGACGTAGCTTCAAGAACACGAGCGCAGAAAAATATAGGGAAACCCAAAAACATATCAGAAGAAAAATCAGAGAAGCCAAGGAAAAGTGGATGGAAGAAAGGTGCCAAGAAGTAGAAGAACTATACAAAAAACACGACCTCTTCAATTTAGATAGGAAGGTCAAGGAAATTACAAGTAGTCGAAAATACCCAGCCTTGTCCCATATAGTTAACCAGGACAACAAAATAATCACAGATGATGGCGAACTTAAAAAGGTATGGGCAGATATGTGGCAAATACATTTGAAAGCAATAGCCCTCCTTTTCACAGTCAAGATCCGACGGAGCCGACACCGGAAATGCTTCAATCGGAGGTCCAAAAAGCACTAAGAGAGATAAAAACTAAGAAAGCAGCAGGCCCAGATGACATTTGCCCAGAGATCCTAAAACTTATAGGAGAGGAAAACATACACATCTTGGTTCAACTTTTTAACGATGTCTATAAATCGGGATACATCCCCCGAGATTGGCTGAAATCAATCTTCATACCTATTCCTAAAAAACCCGGAGCACGGAAGTGTGCAGAATTCCGATTGATCAGCCTGATGAGCCAGGTGTAAAAGGTGTTCTTGAAAATCATCCATAGGCGCATACGTGCAAAATGCGAACAGGATGTAAGCGAAGTGCAAATGGGTTTCCGCGAAGGAATGGGTACCAGAGAGGCCTTGTTTGCACTCTCTGTCCTACTACCAAAATGCAGAGACCAGCGAAAGGAAGTGTATCTGTGCTTTATAGATTACACAAGGGTCTTTGACTGTATAGATCACACCAAATTATTGGATCTACTGGAAAGAAAGGGTGTCGATGCCCAGGATTTAAAGATCGTACAGAATCTCTATGAACAGCAAATAGCATCTGTTAAACTGGAAAACACCGAAACAAGCACTGTACCCATAAGGTGTGGAGTCAGACAAGGGTGCGTACTTAGCCCCATGCTTTTTAATATGTATTCAGAAATCATTTTTCAAAACGCTCTGGACGAGGCGGTGGACGGTCTGAAAGTCAATGGGAAACTCATAAACAATCTAAGATATGCTGACGATACAGTGATAATTGCGGACAGTCCACGCCTAATCGACAGCATATCGGTTTCCGGGGACGAAATGGGACTGAAGATTAATATCTCAAAAACGAAGATCATGCAAATAAGCCGCAACCCAAACAACCATCCCAACATAAATATATACAGAACACCTATAGAGCAGGTCACTAAATTTAAATATGTGGGAAGTTGGATCAGCGAGGACCTGGATCCTGAGATAGAAATAAGATCCCGCATAGAGCAAGCGAGAACTAACTTTATTAAGATGCGGAACCTATTAACGGACAGAACACTCAACTTAAACATAAGATTTAACTTCGTTAGATGTTATGTGTATTCCACGTTACTGTATGGAGTCGAGGCCTGGACGCTGAAAGTCAGCGGCATTAATAAACTGGAAGCATTTGAGATGTGGGTGTACCGCATAATGCTGCGTATTCCATGGACCGATCGTACCACTAATCAAGAGGTCTTACATAGGATGAACAAAGACCGAACAATCCTCGAGACCATAAAAAAGCGAAAGACCGCTTACCTTGGCCATGTCATGAGACAGGACAAATACAGTTTCCTACAACTGATTATGGAGGGCAAGATTGAGGGAAAGCGTGGTCCTGGACGTAGACAGTGCTCTTGGCTGAAAAACATAAGGGATTGAACAGGCTTAGACTCAAACTCCCTGCTGAGAAGAGCCCAGGACAGAGCCGAATTTGCCAGAATTGTTGCCGATCTTTATTGAATGGAGAAGGCACTTCAAGAAGAAGAAGATACCTGTATAAGCTACTGGATTTTGCTAGGACTTGAAGAAAGTATTTTACATAAAATTCTTCATTAGTTTTACATAAATTATTTATTCAACTTACTTCTATTTTTATACATTTATAAAATTTGTTTAATAACTAAGATCAATGTATTGCTAAACAGTAGATACACGAATAGAAACATATAACTTCCCAAAACTCAATAAAAAAGTGCAAATAAATTAACAAAATATGATTAGCTTTATGACAAGTCTTATTGAATACACTAAACACATATACCATTGAACCCATATGTCAATTTTCCATCTACCAATAGGAGACACAAGCACTTTTTCTACCAATCATATTGAGTGGAAATTAGATTCAAACTGTCATCAATCTGGTCATAGTAGGACTTTTTGGAAATGGTAAGCCTGGATCAGATTGATATCTACAGCTGATTTTCATCCAACCAGATTGATGAATCGGGCTCGTAGAAAATAAGCTTAAAGTTATAAACAACCTGATCTGTATTGCAATTTCCGAAAAGGACTTTTATGATCATAGAAATTGAGCACTATCCCTCTTGAATAAACAGGTTGTAACCAGCTAATTTTTAAATTGCTGGTTTGAAATATGGTGGACAGCAACCATTTAAACTACAGATCTGATCAATGGCAAATATTATCTAGTCCAACACTATTATTCATTGTAAACTTAAGCTCTGTTTATAAGATTTTTAAACAAATTCAATTTATAACTATAAAGTAGGAATATGAAGCTGGATGGCCCTGCATTATTTAGTCGCTATTGATGCAATTTAAAACACATTAAACTAGTTTGTCATTATAAAAACTGTTAGCATTAATTATTGAACATGAAAATACTGTATACCATACCAATAGAGATGTTTTCCTTACATACTTGCTCGTAAACTCAGATCCATACTGATATGTTCTAAGATTTCTGGAATACGCCTCAGGATTCAAGCCTATAATAGATATTGTTATAAAGATATTTTTGTCTATACCTCTATTATTTTAATTATTATTTACTACAGAGATAAAACATTAGAATCATACACTTGTTTAAATGATTTTAAAACTAGTTTTCAGTTTTTGAAGCACAAAATGGTTTGTAGGTACTTTTGGGCGCAGTTAGTAAGAGCAGGCCTTAAAAACTCCTCTCTCGAAAGGCTACACCGTTTACGGTCTGGTGATTGGGGTGCTTTCTCGTAGTCAGAAGTCAAAGGACCAATATGAAAATCGCCTCCTGTAAAGGCGAAAGGCCTGCTCAGGCGTTCAGGGTCGCAATATTTTTGTTTATATCACCTCCCAAGCTCCACTATCTCCGTCTACGTACACATAATTTGGCATAAAGAGTGGTGTGTCTTTCTAAGTTCTGTATTGAAAAAATGTTAGCTCGGGAGTACTTCAAGTAAATTATAAAGCTTATAGAATCTTAAAATAATAATACATCAATAAAACATCAATAAATAATTAAAACATCAAATAAATTAAGGTCGACTTAATTATTTATCAATATTCTTAATTGTTTGGAATGTTAATTGCCATTCATTATTATTTTATCAAATTTTGAGAATAAAAAAGATAACACTGTCAGGGCGCGTATGAGTATGCAACCAGTAAAACGTTCGCAAAGTGTGAACGCGCCTAAATTTGGAAGTTTGACGGACAAACAAATGCATTACATAAGTGACTAGATGAAGTTTTATAATGAACACCCAGTCTGTAACTGGTCGCCCACTTTGGCCCAAGAAACCATACGAGTTATTCGGTATACTTCGGGTTTTTAACATAAAACTTAACTTCAGGTAGTGATCAAAACCTAACGCTACATAAGCCAGAATGTGCTGATATTTTGCTTATTTATTCACTAGTGTTGAATAATTTCCTTTTATTATAGCTTGTGTCATTAATGATGAAATCTATTATTCTATTACAAACTCATTGAAGCTAAACTCATTGTAATATTTATTTCCTCCGGTAGAAGCCCTGGCATACCATCCTATCAAATTCTGTATTATTTCTCAGTTAAGTAAGAATTCATAAACTTAGCTAACCGGATTACAAACTGAGTGGCGCCCATTTGCAAACACATAATTAAACAATAATCCACGTCCAACAGCTCTCCATAATTCCACTGCTGCCGTTCACATATGACATCCCTGAAAATACACCTATTTTTCATAACTAATATCTTTCATTGAAAAAACGTCACACGTTTCGCGAATCGCAATTCCTATCCATAGAATTTTATTTTGACGCCATTTTGAAATACACCGAATGATTCATTTCATTAGAAAATTCACATTGGTTGATATGATTTACTCAGAGTGATTTCACTCATAACTCAGTCACTTAAAGATGTAGTTAACTTTTAATAGTTTCCTTGTAAATAAGAGTCGTTAAAAAGACACCTACTTTTACTAATGTCTCCTTAAGTCAATATATTCCACTTCTTCATTTCAGCGTTTTTTCATAATTAAACTAGGAGTAGCAGTACCGAAGTACAAGTAGAGGACGCGCCACTACACCTTTTATCTGAAAGAAATAAAATTCAATTAATCTCTTCTTGTAAATACTTTACATCAAAGTGTACTTTGAGCATACAAATCAAAGCAAATACCCCCAACGAAGGGCCACCAGGGATAAAGTTGTCCCCCTTTGCGACAGTGCCGACAATGGCATCTAAAATGCAACTCCTTCGGAATATCCAATGGGCTATGCGCTGAATTAGTTGTCGCAGCTTGTCGTTTGACCTTAAATTTACTGTCCTCCTTGGCAGACACGGTGTTCTACATCTATTTTGTTTTTATTGGGTCGGTAAGTTGGAATGATTAATTCTCGATGAAAAAGAAAGTTTTTAAAAAAGAGAGGAATTTATATCCGCCTATGCGAGGGTATGGTAATCCACTCATCAGTATTCATGGCATTTGAAAGACACTGAATTATCTCCTTTCTGCGCCATTTACTATACATTTTAAATCCTTATTTTCAGAATATAAATCAACTCCAAAAGTATGCGAAGACCTGCTGCCTTCGTTTCGATTGCAGCTTCACAAAGCGTCTTACATTTAATTTCATTTCCTTTGAAATGGTCTGATGCCCTGATAAAATTTTCATAATTTTACCGCTACTTGATTTTTCAACGGGTCTCGCTTTTTGCGTCGCCCTTAATAACATCTCGATCCATTATTTAGCGCCCTTTTTATTGTTGGCCAACTCTCTTGGAGTTGTGTTCGTTCTTTCCCCCCTCTCGAGGGAAGCTGAGTGGTTTACCAACTCCGGAGGAATATTTATTATTTTAAAATTAAAGTTGTACACGTGCGAAGGGGGAGATTCAGGTTAATTACCCGCTGGCTTTACCTTATTTTACTTCTATTTTTTTGTTCGATCACACGATAAACACTTGATATTATTGAAACCAAACGGGGTTTGAATAATGTCAGTAAGGTGGTATTTTTATTAAAGTACAGTTGTGTTCATAAAAAAGTAGTACAAAATTTTAGCAGTGTGAATCTGCCGCTAATTTTCACATGTTCATAAAAAACTAGTACAGCAATGCTTCCTGATGTTGTGTTATAACTCGTAGTATATTTCGGAGAAATGTAATATGAAATAAATAATAAGAATCAACGAGTATCTAATTTATTTATTAATTGAGACTATAATTAACTTCAACCTTCAACTATCTTATATTTTATGAAGAAAAAAAGGATAATGCAATACACTCTGTATCCAAAGCAGCAATGCGTGCCTATATTTTGTCATTGCCCCATCTCGTTGAAGAAGCTCTTGCAGCCTGCGAAGTATAGAGTTATACAGATTCGCCGTTAAATATCAGGAACTTCAGATAGTTGCTCTTAAGCTTCTTCCAGGAAATTTACGAGTCCGACCCTGTTATTGGGCCTAAAGTTGGCAATACAATTTTTTTTTGTTATTAATCTCCAAACATCTTCGATAAAATTAATATCAGGACTTCTAGAAGGCCACAATAACATCTCGATGTTATTACCATTAAACCCGAGATTAAACTATTCGCTAATTATTCTCGCGGTATGGACAGGACATTATCTTGTTGATATGTAGGTCTAATCGTTATTGGGAAAGTGTTGTTCCACACTGGGAAGCATTATAATTTCTAAAATATTTCGGTAGTTTGGTGCTGTAGATCTATCCTCCATAACATAAAATACTTCCAGGCCTCTATAGTTGATAGGCGCCCACACATTCACAGAAAAACGTCCAAATTTCTCAGAATTATTGACGTATTCTTCATCAAATCGAGTTCCATAAGGTCGGTAAACCCAAATAAGGCCATTGTATGCCGAGTAGAATGTTTTTTCATTCGTAAACACTTCTCTACCCCAATTCTCTCTCAGCCTATTATTAAGGGCAAAAATTATTCTTCCCTGTTCTTCATCTAGAACAATCGTTTTTGCAGCAACTTGGTTCTTCAAATTGGATTTCTGAATTCTTCGAACAGCTGTTACTCTGTATGCTAGAAAATTTGTGTTATAGATTGCCTTACAAACGACATCAAATGGATTGCCATCCAAATATCCAATAATAGCTTCATCATTAGTTTGAGTAGTGCACCGGAGAGGAGAACAACAAACCAAAACAAATTCAAAACAACAACAATGTCCCAGTTGTTTCCCATTTTCTCTTAATTTTGAGGATTGTGCATTTATTTCTCATTAAGTGCGCAACTTCTCTTGTAGACAGTCCATCTTCTAGTAATTAATTATTCTGGCTTTCTCGAAGGGGTTTAACCGTGGCATCATGTTTTATTATATTATGAAGGAAAGATTCAAAATGTGAAATAAAGAAAGTGACATTGACTATGATGGACGTTTCAAAGACATACAATTTACACGATACAAAACTAGCTGTACTATGGATATATGAACACAACTGTACTTGGTACTGATTTTATAAATAAATACAATTACATTTTGCCTACTACAATATACAGGGTGTTGGTACATAAGTACAAGTTTCAGGGGTTGATTGTGCATAAAAAAATAATGACAGTTTGTTATATAAACTTTGTCCGCAAATGGTTCGTTTCCCGAGACACGGGGTGTTAAAGTTTTTCTTAAAAACTGACGATTTACTTATTTTTAATTTAAAGTACCTCAGTGCCATACCAATTTTTTCTTTAAAAAATTGAGATAATTACCCGTATTCGAGCCAATGATGAACATAAAATTCTTAATTGCATGTCAAGCAATACGCTATGATTACCACTTAAAACCTACCAAATTTCATTTCCTTATCTCGACCGGTTTCAGAGCAATAAATACATCGTCAGTTTTAAAGAAAACTCCCCGTATCTTTGAAAACAAATCATTTGCGGACGTATGTCTATATAACAAACTGTCATTATTTTTCATGCAGAATCATCCCTTGAAATTTGTCTCACTTAGTTACAAACACCCTGTATATACCAGGTGACAGGAATTACTAACCAAGCGATAAGTCTGGTTAAAAGAATTCTAACATTTTGAAAGCTGGGTGACGAATATAGTAGCTTAGTACCTACAAACTGCACATAAATATGACTAATTTGCGTTACCGGTTTCACCAGAAGTGACGACACTTTCATTATTTCAAATTGAATACCCTGTATATTTGTCAATTTCCGGATTCTACATCGAATTCTAAGTTATAACATGTAACATAGTGTATTACCGTTTTCGAGAGAATCGCACTTTAACGTTCCATATCATCAAAAAGTTGTCAGGAAAAAGCAGAAAGTTGATTTTTTGAAGACATTTATCTCCATAACTCTAATGAAAACACCTATTTTATTCCTAATATTTGGATTTCTTATTCAATTTCAAACATTATTTCTTTTACAGTGTTTGAGTAAAACCAGTCGTTTTCGAGAAATTGTACCACAAATAATAGGTCCAAATGTTAGGAATAAAATTAGGGGTTTCCATTGGAAGTTATGGAGATGGTCTTCAAAAAATCAACTCTCCATTTTTTCCATCACGGACATCTTGGAAATACTTTTTTTTTAATGTTGGTTGGTAGAGACCGAGAATCCGAAAATGGACAAATCTATAGGTTGTAATATCTGAAATAATAAAGTGACGTCACTTCCGGTGAAACCGGAAACGAAATCTAGTAATAATTATGTGCATTTTGTAAGTACTAATCTACTGTATTCATCCCCAAAATTTCAAAATATTAGCATTCTTTTAACCATAAATTAATTAGGATAATTCAAATTCGACCTTCACCATTGGGATCTCGGAAACCATAAGAGATACGAGGTCGCTTTAATTGGAACAAAGTTGCGCATTTTTAAGTTTTATCAGTTGCCGTTTGCCGTAAAACTTGCCGAAATTTTGAAAAATGGTTTTTATTTTTTCCTGAACCTATTTGAAGAGATAATTGAAAACGATTGATATATTCTCATAACAGCTTTTTTTCCTCTACAAGATGGCGGTGTCATATTTCTAATCCGGCGTTTCGATTTTTGGCAGCCGTAATCAACTTTTTTTTTCCTTATGGACGTGTATCTTGTAATATTTCAAACCACTTTTTTAAATTCCCTCCACACGCAAGAATGCGGGACATGAACATCTGACTGAAAAATATAGAGGACTTTTTCTAGAAATAAATCTAGAATATGTAGGTAGAAACACAATAATAAATATTCAAATCGTGTGTTAAAATCACCTACACATTTTCAAAAGTTTACTAAAAAAGAGGTCCTAGTCGGACAATAATTCCCTCAATAATTATCGATTTTTGCCTCTGTGTAGAAACTCTATGTCTAGTTAAAATTATTCCTACTCATTTTGTGGAGAAAACTGGATCAAACTGCTCTCAAAATCATAAAAGCGACTACTTTGATGTATGCGAAATTGAAGCGAAATCAAAACAGGATGCAGTGATTCAATGGGAACAATTCAATTGTTGGTTTAAAAGCAATCTCTTCTAATTGGCTAAAAATAAAGCATTTTTGCCTGAGTCGACCAGAGTCGTCGAGTCTGATTTAGGTCAAAATTTTCTCCACTTGTTTGTGCATTTCCTTCAGTCTTCTTCTTCTTTCAGTGCCGTCTTCTACCGAAGGTTGGCGACCATCATGTGATAGACTTCTCTGTTTTGCGCCGCATGAATTATATTTGAAGCTTCTGGTATTTGGAACCATTCGCGTAGGTTTTTTAGCCAGGATTTCTTCTTTCTACCTAACCCTCTCCTACCTTCTATCTTGCCTTCCATGATCAGTTGTAGCAAACCGTATTTATCATTTCGAAATACATGACCTAGGTAGGACGCTTTTCTTTTCTTAATAGTTGTTAGCAATTCCAAATCTTTGGCCATTCTTCTCAGTACCTCCGCATTGATTACTCTGTCAGTCCAAGGTATTCTCAAAATGCGTCTATACAACCACATTTCAAAAGCTTCCAGTTTTTGCATTGTTGCTACTTTTAATGTCCACCCTTCCACACCGTAAAGCAGTGTGGAGAGTACGTAGCATTTCGTGGCTCGCCATCGGGTACCTATGCTTAGGTTGCGGTTGCTCAAGAGCTTTCTCATTTTTATGAATGCTGATCTTGCCATTTCAATTCTGATCTTAATTTCCAAATCAGGGTCCCATTCATCATTTATTGTATATCCCAAGTATTTGAAGCGGTGTACTCTTTCGATGGGTTCCATTTCTATATGCAGATCGACATTTTGTATTTTCCTCCTACTAATCACCATAAATTTGGTTTTATTTCTGTTGATCTTGAGACCAGCTTGGTTGCCTATTGTAGTTACTCTATTGAGCATCGTCTGTAGATCTTCGACGTTATCTGCCAGTAAAACAGTATCATCAGCATAGCGGAGATTGTTGATTGGTACACCGTTAATTTTGATGCCTTTATCGCACTCCTCTAGTGCCTCTATGAATATTTGCTCTGAGTACAAGTTGAACAACAACGGCGATAGAACGCAACCCTGCCTAACTCCCCTAGCAATGTCTATGTCCCGACCCTTCATGTCTCCATATTGGATATGTGCTGTTTGGTTCCAGTACAGATTTTTTATAATCTGAATATCCTTGGTGTCGAGCCCTGAAAGACGTAATAGTTCTATAAGTTTGTCGTGATTGACAGTGTCGAAGGCTTTCTCGTAATCGATAAAGCAGGCATAAACAACCTTTTGTTGATCTAGGCATTTTTGGATCAAGACCTGCATCGCAAAGAGGGGCTCCCGTGTTCCATAGCCACATCTAAATCCGAACTGTGTGTTACCTATACTTTGTTCTAATTTTGTTCTTATTCTGGAATGAATAATTCGTAAGAATACCTTCAGGGTGTGGCTCATTAAGCTTATCAGGCGATATTCACTGCACTTTTTGGAATTTGCTTTTTTGGGGAGTGTTATAAACGTAGATTTTAACCAATCCGATGGAATTTGACCGGAATCGTATATCTTATTAAATAGGTCCAACACGATATTCAGGTTATTCTCATTGATAAGTTTCAAAAATTCGGCCGGTATTTCATCGCATCCCGCTGCTTTCCCATCCTTTGTTTGTTCTAGGGCTTTTATTACCTCACTTTTCAATATCTCGGGACCATCCAGTTCGAGAGTGTTCGTTGCATGCCGGTAGTCAGTAAACAAATCTTTGATATAGGCTTCCCACATCTCTATCTGCTCTTCCTTGTCTACAATAAGTTTGTTGTTTTCGTCTACTAGCTTTCCAACCTGTCTTTTCCTGTAAGTATAGGTAAATTCTTTGACTTTTTTGTGCATATTAAAGCTGTCATGTTTCCGTTCCAGCTCTTCTATCTCTTGGCATTTTTTTTTAACCATTTCTCTTTAGCCTCCTTTATCTTTCTGTTGACAGTTCTATCTATCTCTTTATAACGCTCGGGATTTCCTTCAGTACATCTGATTTTTTCTTGCCAGGAACAACCAATTGACTAATTATAAGATTCTGATTCTTCAGTACATCTGATTTCTTCCTACCAGGAACAACCAATTGACTGATTATAAGATTCTGAAGTCATACAATGTTCTAGTCACACAGAGTCCAACTGAGCCGACAATACCTGAAGGTTTGTATTCTGATCAGCGCTATATCACCGCTCCAACCTCCAATCTCTCCTGTCAACTCTCCTGTCAATTTTTGACAATAAGAGGATGGAGCCTCCTAATTAAAGAATAGCAACCATTCATTCAATTCCACCAAATTGCTAATTACAGAAGGAATTCCTTCATGCGGGTCTGATCTTTTAAATTCTGGGTATTTGATGGGTTAAAATTTGATATGACAACATTTTACCGTTAAGCAGAAAAAAACATATCTTTTAGCAGGCCACATCTGAGATTGACAAGAAAAGACGACTTGAAAATTCTAATAATAAATGGTTTTTGCAGTAGAACTATTGAAACATGTCAAAGTTTAAGTGATGCATTTAAAACATCTCGTGAAAGAGATGTCTTAAACTTCGCATTCAAAACAAAGGCAGAAAATTAGATAAATGCTTATCGTATTGTATATAAATCATTCACTTATTATTGCCGTCAAGTAGGCTTGGAAATCTGACTTTGACATTTTTATTATATCTTCTCAACATGTGCCGAAAAGAGATAGGTATAAAAAAATGAAGGTTTCAAAGGTAACGAGATGCCAAAAATAAGTAAATGAGGTATAGTAGCGTCTAACAAGCAAGTAGTTAAGAAAGAAAGAGAGAGATAGGGAACAACTCTTCCACCGCATTGTTTAGCCTCATTAAGGATACATTCTATATATAAAATGGTAGTGAATTCTATTTAAAGGAACATCCATCTTTATCTACATTCGACTTGAACGGCATTCAGTTTTTTTAGCTATACTACTGTGTCAGCCCTGTACTTAATGGACTTTCCTTAAGTATTATTAAATAGTATAGTCGAAAAGTTGACGCTGTCCAATAGAAGACGGACTTTGTAGTTGTTGATGTTAAACAGGGTGAAGAAGAATCTCCGCAAACAACTGAACGCTGGTAGACATCATTTGTTTGTTTAAATATCTACTAATTTGCCTATATAATAGCTATTTATGTAACCAGTTACGAAAAGTCCTATTTTTTGTGTATCGAATGAATGTTTGAGGGACGAGCGCAGCGAGTTTCCGCAATTTGAATGAGATACACAACAGGCTTTCCGTCACGTGTTTCATACAAGATTTTTTCTAATTTTGACTACAAATACCTTTTTAGAGAGAGAATTATTATTATTAAACTTCAACATTTACTTTTAAACCACTCTGTATCTACTTAATACCGTAAAACTGTAGCAATGGTTTGCCACAACCAAAACCTGCAACTCGTGGTGAAACGAACTTTTCATCACCAGTTACGAAAGATTTAACTTTTCGTAACTAGTTACGAAAAGTAGGACGTTACGTCACTGTCATCAGTATTGAAAAGTGCCACTTTATACGTCAAAATTAGAAAAAGATCTGTACATTCGATTCACGAGAACTTACTAATCACCTCGGATTTGGAACCGTCAGGTCTTCTGCTTTAAAAAAAAACTACAGTCGGGGAGAGCCTCAAAATGTGCAGAACAATTTATTTGCTAACACTCTTAGAATTGTCAAACTTCCCCTGTTTGAAAAATTGAGTTTTTAATTGAACTTGATTAAGATCGTCTCAAGTCTCTTAAATAACTCAATTACCATTAAAAAATATACCGTACAAACGGAGAAAATTTGTAACAGTTTTTGAGGTTTTTTTACTTTTATTATTAGTTTTTTTGGTCCAAAAATACGGCATTTAAGAAGCAATAAGGCATGCAACAAGACACTTCCAGTCTGTAGACAAAACAGGTAAGAATATATCTAATTAAATATTAGTTATTTAAAAAAAAATCATATCATTTATACTAGATTATTTTTGAATAAGTATTGAAAATAATACTAATTAAAAATTATCCAATATTACCATCTAATAATTTTTATTTGCTTTAGATATTTTATTTCTAATAATTTTTTTTAATTGTTATAGATAGGCATTGCCAAAAGTGTAAGAAAGACATTAAACGTGATAGATGGTCTTCACACCTTCATTCAAATTCCCACAAAAATAACTGCAAGACAACTTTGGAAAAAGGTGTGCAAATTATCCAGACAGCTTTAAAGGAACGAATAATTACTTATAGACTTTCTACTGAAGAACTATTTCAACATTCCACACTATTTCCAAAATTTGGAGGAAAAAATACTACACTTATTGGATCAAGAGCTAGAAAAACATAGATGTATTAAGATAAATATGGAACTATTTGGATACTACTTTAACCCAACCACTGAAAACTATGACGTCAAGTCATTTAACACTATTTTTCATGTTATATGTGAGGCAACGGATTTTAAGGAGACCATTAATGAATTCTGCACCATTATTGATAAAAAAGCAGATAAATTTGCAGAAAAAGACTCAGGTGCGTTTTAAAGTTTCTTTTTATACAAATTTGCAATTTTTTTTTATTTCTAGGTTGGATTTTTCTCAATCTTCTTTACCTTGAGATCAACATCAACAAGTACAACCCATTGAGAGCATCATCCTTCATCGACCTTCCCGAATTTCCCTGGTCCATTGTAGCAGCTTTTAACCCACCGACAGGTCTTGAGTTTGAAACATCGTCCTACCCATACCCACAATCAGTTTTGAATTTAACAGGTATTGACTTTCCAATTTCTTTAAAGGATATCAACAAATTCGAGAACCAAAATAATATTTCAATTAATGTTTATGGCATTGAAACAAAAAAAAATCAACATGTTAATTTATTACTGATAGGTAATGATAGTGGAGATTTTCATTATTGTCATATAAAAGATTTGTCAAAGTTAGTCTCAAGTCAAATTTCAAAACATCATGGTAAAAAACATCTATGTGATGGTTGTTTACAATATTTTCAAACACAAGAGAAGTTAATTCGTCATAATAGTTATGATTGTGACCACGTTCGAATCAATCTTCCATCAGAAAATTTAATTGTAGACAAATTTGGATACTTGACGAATGAAAACAAACTAAAATTCGTAAATTTTCAAAAAAAAAAATGACATTTCCTTTTGTTGTATATGCTGATTTTGAGTGTATTCTAAAACCTTTAAATGACGACAATTCTGACCTATAACCAAATATTTCGTGCACTAAAAGACAATATGAAAACATACCATATTCATTTGCATATTTTATCAAATGCTCCTTTGATGATACTTATTCTAAATTTGAACGATATAGAGGACCAAATAGCAATCAAATTTTTATAAATACGTTAGAAAAAGATGTTATAGGACTGTACCACAATTTTCTTCAAAAACCTAAAAAAATGAAACCATTGACTGAGTTAGAAAACCTTTGTCACCATTGTGCCACAATTTGCCATATTTGTGAAAAACCATTTGTTAATAATGACAAAGTTGCTGCGCATTCAGTTTGTAACTTAAATCTTAAAATCCTTAACTTTACTCCAGTTGTTTTTCACGGATTAAAAAATTATGATTCTCATTTATTTATAAAAAAGTTATGTCAAAATAAAGAACAATTGTCAGTTATTGCTCAAACTAAAGAGAGGTATATTTCATTTGAAAAACACATTCATGTTGATAATTACTTTGACCAAAAAACTATGAAAACAAAGAAGAAGAATTTTACATTGAGATTTATTGATTCTTTTCAATTTCTTCCATTCTCACTATCAAAGCTGTCAAATACATTAAAAGATAAACAATGTGTTGAATAAAAAAAATTTTTAATAAGCAAGAAAAATTTAAACTCATTCGTCAAAAGGGAGTTTTTCCTTACAATTATGTTGATGATTATTCTAAACTTAATGAGAACACTTTACCAGAGAAAGAAACATTTTATAACAGTTTAACAGATGAGCATATTTCTGATGAGGACTATGAAAGAGCTCAAACAGTTTGGAACTTGTTTCAATGTGAATCTATCGGCCATTACTCAGATATCTATTTACTTTCAGATATTTTATTGTTAGCAGACATATTTCAAAATTTTAGAAAAACTTGTTTAAGAATATACAAACTAGATCCCGCTCATTTTTATACATTTCCAGGATTATCATGGGAGTCTTGTTTGTTATATACTGGAATAGAATTGGAATTATTAACAGATCCAGATATGTTACATTTTTTCAAAAGTAGTGTTCGTGGAGGAGTAAGTTCGTGCATCTGTAGAAAATCGGAAGCTAATAATCAATTTATCTCAAATTATGATCCTAAAAAAACCAAATACGTACATAATGTATTTGGATTCCACCAACTTGTATGGTTATGCAATGTCACAACACCTTCCAACTGGAAATTTTGTCTGGCTGACAAATGAAGAAATTGAAAGCTTCAATGGTATGACCATTTCTAATAATTCTATGATTGGTTATGATTTAGAAGTAGATTTAGGATATCCTTCAGATTTACATGATTATCATAATGAACATCTTTTTGTCCAGAAAATTATAAACCTTCAAATTCAAAATCCTCAAAACTAATTCCTAATTTGAATAATAAAACAAAATATATCATACACTATCAATTATTAAAACAACGTATTGAACATGGACTTAAACTAACTAAAATTCATAGAATTTTAAAATTTTCTCAATCACCATGGTTAAAAAAATATATTGATTTGAATACAAAGTTAAGAAATGAATCTCTAAATGAATTTGATCGTAGCACTTACAAATTAGCAAATAATAGTATTTATGGTAAAACTATGGAAAATGTTGATAATAGAATTGATGTAAGACTTGTTACAGAATGGGAAAAAAATGTGAGAAAGGACGGTGCTGAAAATCACATTGCAAAACCAAATTTTAAAGATTATACTATTTTTTCTGAAAATTTGGTCGCTATTCAAATGCAAAAAATACTTGTGACTTATAATAAACCTATATACGTTGGCTTTTCAATTTTAGACATCTCAAAAACTGTCATGTATGATTTTTTTTACAATTTTCTCAAGCCTCTCTATGCTGATGATGTTTTACTTTTGTACACGGACACCGATTCATTCATTTTGGAAATCACCACAGATAATGTATATAATGATATGAAAAAAAATATTCACAAGTTTGATACTTCAAATTGTTCAAAAAATAATATTCATAATATGCCCGTAACAGAATCAGTTGTTGGAAAACTTAAATTGCTAAGCACTTAAAAGCTGGTGAAATTATTACCTCTTTCTATGGTACAGGAGCAAAAGCAATTTGTACAAAATGTACAAACAGAAACTGGTTTATCAAAAAAAGCAAAAGGAGTGAAAAAAAATGCCATTAAAAACCAATTGGACTTTATTCACTATAAAGATGTTGTAGAAAAAGAATCAAAACGTTTCTGTTCTATGTATGTGTTTCGATCTCGTTTACACAATATTTACACTGAACAAGTAAACAAATTAGCTTTAACTTCTGAAGATGACAAACGATTTAAAATTGCCAATAATTATACTACTCTTGCTTGGGGTCACCAGGATATTCCATTTTACCAATGGAGTAATGATCATGACGATTTAAACATTTTTCTTTAAACCGGTTTTTCAATCTGAGATGTTTAAAAGTCAGGATCGCAGCAACATGATCCAGTTTTTAGCAAACGGTTCTCCCATTATTAACGCTTTACAAAATTTCCAAACTGTGTTTAGAAACTTTTGATGAACCCAAAACTTATGAAGAACGATTGTCAAGTTTTAACAAATGGAATGGTAAAGTGAAACCGCAAGTATTGGCGGCAGCAGGTTTCTACTATACGTCAGTTGCTGATGCTTGCAGATGTTCCTATTGTGGTATTGAAATATACAAATGGTTGCAGGACGATTGTCCCATTGAAGAACATTATAAATATACTGAGAACTATACTAAGAACTGTGATTTCAATAAGTGTTTGTTTTTGACTAAAAATAACATTGACTTGAAGCTGACTAAAAAAGAAATAATTGATCTAGTTAATGGTTTAAGGAATATAAATACATATAGTTTAAAATTTGTATGTGTCACTTTATTATTAAGTTTTGTATTTAATTTCTTATATTTATATTTTTGTAATTTTTAATTAATCATTACTTGCCAGAATATTTTATATTATTTCTTATATTGTAATTATTATTAAGTGATATTTATCTATTGTACTTATCTATGGTACATTTATATAGTAGAGATTTTGTATTTGATTAAAATCCATATTAAAGAATATAATATATTCGACATTAAATGGTATTTAAACATATTAAATGTTGTTTTCCTTTTAGTTAAGATCTTGAAATTCAACAATACAGTTGTTTCTAATTTCAAACTATAATGTTACCAATCTCACAATTTATATTATTGCACATAATTATTCAAAATTCTTTATTTGTTTATTATCCTCCACACGTTACACAAAGTGAAGTGTGTTTTAGCAATGAAACAAACATTACTTTAGACAAAAATTGTCATTTTATGAGAGTGGCACTAATTAACAATAATACTAATGTGTTTAAACATCAAATGTATGGAAATGAAAATAGTAGCAATTTTTTCAAAATCTTATATCATTATCCTAATAAGACCATTTTTGATACCAATTGGTTTAGGATAACTGACTTCAAATCACACATAAAAAATTATTCTTATTTAGAAATTGGTAATAAAACGAATTTTCAAGAAAATGAATTTAATTCATGTTATTTTTCTTGGATTGTTAACATAATATTAAGTTTGACTATATTTTTAACTTCATATTTTAACATTCTTCTATTACCAATTTAAAGCCCTAAATTCCTAATCTTTAAAATTATTTTATCACATGGGAAAGACAGACTGGGACCAGCTTGGAGCAGCACCACATCCGACCACATATTTTGATATATCTATTATGTAATAGAAATATACCTATTAATAAATAAAATACATTTATAAATTTCAATGTTTTATTACATAAAAATTTCTTCATACAAATAAAAACCATTAGATAAAGCACAAACAGATGATGTCTGTTGATGGTAAAAGCAGATAGGATCCATTTGTTTTATGGTGGGTTGTTCATCTATTTCATTTATTGGTTTAGCTGAATATTTCCTTACAAAGTCAGCTTTTTCTGCTCTTTTCACATACACATGTTCCGCTTTACTGCATAAACTTCTAATTATATCTGCACATTTATGAAGTTGAGTAAATCCTTCACTCCACTTTATACAATGATGATTATTCATCAACCAAACAGCCTGCTTGTGTAGCTGTGGTGGTAAATGATCTATTGGAAACGGTGGCTTGAAAATATAGTGATTGATTCGTGTTCCATCATAAGCAGCTAATTCTTTTGCAATAAATTTATTGTTTTCAATTCGAAAGCCTTGATCGTCTAGAATAATGTTCATAGTTTCAACTGAGATAATTTTTTTACCAAAAACTTCTGATCACTATAATTTTGAATTTGTTTCTTTAACACATTTAATTTTTTGAAGAAGTCTGCCACTTGTTGCTCTAAACTCATAATGAATAATTAAATAAGGTGTTTAGCACTTTTATAGAAGAAAGTATGCGCACTACAGTTGCTTCACAATTTTTGTGAGAGGATTGTAACTAAAAATTTTATCATGCAAAATGAGACAAAACGCTGAAGTATCTTTTTTAATTACCGTATTGGTTTCAAATTCTACCCTCAAAACAATAGAGCCAGTATGAATTGACTCTTTCTGATGGGAACAATCAATATGAGTAATTGGAGAAATATTTTTAAAATTTTCTGGGGTAAAGATAGGTTCAATAGAATTCCCATAATATGAATGACGGAAATTTGAAAACAGTTCATATAATGTTTTAAATTTATTTTCTTTAAAATTCAAAAACATGTCATGATATGGATATCGCTCAGAATTTAAAAATACTCTAATATTTCTTAAGTCAACATTATCAAACTGACTCATATCTTTTTTAATCTGTCCTTTCCTGTCTTCTTGAAAAGCGGTAACAACATGACGAGGAGCTTCAAGTTTATTTGTGGTTTTTACAGGCCAAGTATGTCTAAGACCCTCCGATAGTGAAGAATATTCTACAAGTTCCAAACTTCTAAAACCTAACAAAATTTCTTTATTAGATTCTAATATTTTCGTTAAGCCCAGTTGTTGTGGAATATCTACTGTTATATGAGGCATTTTCCAATATATTTTATCAAAGGCCACTTTTGGTATTTCTACAGTGGGACTAGGAGGTTCTACATCATCTTTAAAGATAATTCCATCTAAATCATTACTAGCCTTAATAAGAACCAGTTCCTGTTTCATATTTAGGATTATTTTTTTGTAGTCTTCAAAAAATCCTAGCAACATTTTTAATGGTATAGACACACAAAATTTCCCTTATCGTCAACTAAAATTCGATCAGATTCCTTTCTGTGAGGAACCCAACCAGCATTTAGCAATTTTAAGCTTTCATTTGTGTTGTATGAGAGGTGTCCTTTGAGGGTCGAAGCTAAACCAACATTTCTAACAGAATCTATAGTAATACCGTTTAATTCATAGCGAATCTCTCTAAAAAGAAAGGTGATGCCATTGTTAATGAAACGTAATTTTTTTGTATATTTATCTTCAGTGTTAGTTAATTTGCCTTCGATATAAAGTAAACTTTCTGTAGGTAAAGTGTAGGCGTCAAGTTCTTGAATGGGTATGCGAATTTCATCATTATAATCAAATTTTGAAGAGATGTATGGTTGATATGTATGAAGTTCAGAACTAACAATTGAATTATCTACATATAGTTTTTCAGTAACATTTAAAATGTCCATTATAAAACTTTAAAACCAAGAGATGTGAGGAATTGACGATTTTCTCGTGTTAATCTCTTGCTGCTTTTTCTGATACTGAGCTTGCGAGTTGATGTTTTCTTTTTATAGGGTTTTTGATCTAAAAGTGTAACTATGGGTATTCTATTGTATCTAACCACCATATTATTCCCTATTTGGCTTTAAATGTAAACGGACAGTTATAGTTTCACCTCTAAAACTTATGAGATCTCCGTCTTGATCAACTATTTTAACAGTAATGTTGTTTATCGTTTTGACGCTGACTGGAAAATATAACACAGGTAAAGGAGATTCCACTATTTTATACCCTGGTGATACAGTTGGATAGAATTGATGAATAATCTGAACTGGTTTTCCATTACTAAAGGATCCCACACAAATATTGCAATCAATGCATATGGCATTTACTTTAGTTATGTTGGCTACATTGTCAGATATGTCAAATGTATTTGCTTCTATAACTTTACTTGTAAAACCCAATATCTTTCTTATTGAATCTTCCTTTGTGAAATCGACTGGTTTGCTACAAACCAAACTACATTTAAGAGTGTTGGTATTTGCAAGTAATCGAAAATTAACATCTTTGTTTGGAAACGTTTCCTTAATTTAAACACGGAACTATTTCCGGATATGGCAATAGTTGTAGACATTATGTTGATAAGCCTTTCAGTGATTGGCTTATATATCTGTTTGTAGAAATCTTAGTGACAGCTGCCCACAATTATTTGAATTATATTTCTGTTGATTTTCATAGGTATAAAATATTGTCACGTTGCCACTCGAATTAAAATATTTTATTAGTTCTTTTGGAGGCTTTAAATTGCCATAGCTATCAAAATATATAACTTTGCTTTTATTTTTGTTGTAAGCTATCCAATGGGTTCCTTCTTTTTTCACACTATCTAAATTAACAATTCCTCGCTCAACAAAGTTAATTTTGTTTGGCAAATTATCACGCATGAATACTCCTCTAAAATTTGGAATTTTCAACATTTTTGAATAATTTAGAATTTCTAAATTGGTTAACGCTCTTTTCGGAATATTTATTTGGTGTTTTTTTTTTGTGATTTCCTCTTAACAGAACCTCCTTTGTAGGGTTTAATAAATAATCCTTTTCCCTTGGAAACCCCCTTGCCACTTTTGAAGGGTTTTACAAAAAGACCTTTGCCTTGTGACATACTTTCCATTGCTGTATTATGTCTATGCAATTCTTCCAACTGTTCTCTAGCTGCTTTAGCATCATTCACTGCTTTAGCAATACCAGCCGCCCCACCACCCAATGCTCCAATCGCACCAAGTATTGGTAGTAATAATGGTAAAAAACCTCCAATTTTCTTAGGAGGGCGAATAACACGCTTTTTTCCCACTTTTTTCCTCTTTAAGCCCATTCCAAGTTTTCTCTTGCCTCTCATTACGCCAGCTACTGTCAATGCTGCGATTTTTTCTCCAATCGAAGAATCTTTAGCTTTCACCTTTTTCCAAGCCTCGTTTGCTAAAATTTTATCCGCCTCGTGTCTTTTTGATAACTGCTCAGACTGAGAGTATGCTATATCATGTTTTTGACAAGCAGCATCCAATGGATTAACTCCAATATCTCCTCGCTCTAATCTTTTCTCTAATTTTGTTCCGGGTCCGCAGTAATTATATCCAGGTATATGGAGTTCAAACGGAAGCTTAGTAACTAATTTATTTACTAAACCAGAACCTGTTTTGACGGCTCTATTTATACGTTTCTTCCTACAAGTCATCATGTTATTATGACAGAATGTATTATGTCTCTGGTATAAATACTTTCACCTTCAGTCAAATCTACTAGTTAGACATGAGGGTTGAAAAACAAAATTTCTCACTGCCTGTAAAGAATCATGATGAAAAAGATTTCTCAAGGCAGTTTAAAAAGCATGGTGAATTATTTGGAAGAGAATCAAAAAGATGTTTGATAGTAGGCTGTAGTGGCAGTGGCAAAACTAATGTAATGCTCACCCTGCTAGAACATCCAAACGGTATTAGGTTTGAAAATGTCTATGTATATTCAAAGTCTTTAGATCAACCAAAATATGAATATCTGAGAAATCTATTGGGACCTATAAAAGAAATTGGCTATGTGGAATATGACAATGATGAAGAAATCATCTCACCACATGAAATAAAACCTATAAAACCTATAAAAAAAAATTATAATTTTTGACGATATTCCATCACAAAATCAAAATGTTATTAGAGATTTTTTTACACATGGACATAGGAACACAGATGTTTTCTTTATTTTCCAAGGGTATAGTTCCATTCTAAAACGCTTAATTAGGGAAAATTCGAACTTATTGATACTATTTAAACAAGATTCAACAAGCATAAAGCACATTTATAATGATCATTGCATCATGGACATGACGTATGATCAGTTTAAAAATATTTGTTCCAACTGTTGGAAAGAGCCCTATGGATTTCTGGTAATAGACAAAGACTGTCAGATAAACAACGGCAGATATAGAAATAAATTTGATTCCTACATTTACCTATAAAAGTAATTGTTTCATAATTTTTCATCATTTAAAATTAATTTGACATGGACAAACGTGTAGCTAGGGAATTGATAAAATCTAGAAAAGCAGTCAAGGACAAATATCGTGGTTTAAAATTGGCTGCCTCTTCGACCCAATCAGAACTAGAACAATCTTATAAACCAATTACCCAACCACTTAATCAACTACTCTCCACCATAGGAAATAATGAACCTTTTCAAGTAAAAGTAGAACCAAAGCAAGAAGTTGAATCTCCATCAAAAATTTTTGAAACATCTACACCGACAAAACAAAAGAAAAAAGCACCGATTTTGACACTATCAATTCCTTCATTTTTTGAAGCCAGCCAACTACCGTCAATATTAGAAACAGACGTAATTGCTGAAACTAGTGACCCATCTAGTTCAACGTTAGATCTAAACTTGTCTGACATTTTGGAACAAACTAAGAAAACGATCCAAAATTATGTTTCCACACCTTCAAATGCAGATTGTTTGCAAGATTTTCATGAATTACCTAGAACATATATTGATGAAGGAGTACGAGATACAGAACATAAATTTGATCACAACTATGGAATAGTTCATGATCTTCAAACAGAGAAATTTTTGGGTACAACGCAGAAACCTGTTGACATAATAGGCAAAGATATTAAAGTTGAAGGAAAAACATATAATGGAACAGTAGGTTTATATGAATTACTTTTCAAAAAGCATCCTGTCACCTATAAGAAAGAAGACTTAGATAATTATATGGACATTTTGGCGAGAACTAATGCATATCGAAGAAACCATGATCCCAATGAGCAAGTTCAGGGAAACTCATCTAGCAAATATATACAAATTATAGGACCATATTTGCATAAACAGGGAATCACTAAAACAAGAATTACAGCGATGGAAAAATTGGCTGAAGCCTTTGGCAAGCCCAAAGCTCCATATAGAGCAACAAGAGCAACAGCTTCTGGGAAAGGGTTAACTTTAAAAAGAAACAAATTGAACACTGATTATGTACACTGCGATAATGTCAATGAAGTAGTAGACAGACTGCGGTTGCTAGTAGCTTCTACCGTTGCAGGAAATAATGCTCATTCTAATGAAATTATATCTATTGTAGAGGAATTAAAAGAGGCTAAGGTTATACTATAAATAGAAAAGCCTAAAAGCATTTGTTGTTTATTAAAAAATGACTGTGGATAAATTCGGACGTCATATTTCAAAGCGGGCACAGCCAAATATAACATATTTAGAAAAGTCAATTATCGCAGATGTTGAACTTGAAAATAAAATAGAATCGATTGAATTGGAAATTAAAGCAATAAGTAGTCATCAAAATGAGGTGAAAGCTATACAAAATAATTTAGAAACAGAAATAGGTGAACTTAGAAAAGCAAATACTGATGTTACTAAAATCAATGAAAACAATCTAGCTATTGAAAATGTTGCGAAAAAAGTAAAGCTCTTAGAAGATAGCAACTCGAAAAAAGAAGAATTTCAACAGAAATTACTCATGATTGAAGATGACATAAAAACTATAACAAACTACCAAAGTGAATTGAACGTTTCAAAAAATAATTTAGAAATGGAAGTAAATAAATTAAAAGAAATAAAAAGTGACATATCTAAAATTAAAAGTGCTCTACAGAGCGATGTTAAAACGAAATTTGAGACATTTGCTGCTGACGTGTACAAAAGAGTCAAGGAAGAAGTAAAGCATTTTGGCCACACTCATAGCGAAATTGACAAAAACATAAAAGAAATTGAAAGAAACTTAACACTACATTTAATGATTCATAAAAATGTTATTGATAAATTTAATGAGTTGAAAGTAAGAGTTGAAGGTGATTTAATGAAAATGAATGAACTAACTGTTGAGCTGAAGGACAAATTTGAAAATATTTCAGCAGATATTCTAGCTTTAAAAAATGAAATTAATATAAAAACAATTAATGGAGATACAGAAATCATATCCAAAGTGCATCAAATCGATATTGATATTCAATCATTAAAATCTTCTATAGTAGAAGAAGATAAAAAAATAAAGGAGTTATTGAAAGCAGTTAGTGGTATTGACAAATTTAGTGAAGATATTAAATTATTAAAAAAACATGTTAGAGAAGAAGATGAGAAATTACGTGACTTATTGAATAATAAGTTTAAAGATATTACAATAGACGAACTTTGGAAAAAAATTAATTTTATTAAGAAGGAAGAACAAAAATTAAAAGAAAGTAAAAAAAAAATAAACACTTATAAAGACAAAAATAATGAGCTTAAGGAAGTACGTTTACAAATAGCAAATATTGAAAAACTAATGGAACTAGTAATAAAAAAACATGAAATGTTGTTGAAAGGTATTAGAATAAAATTCTCACAATGCTTAAAAGCAGAAACATTAGATTCTTTGAATTATTTATATAAAGAGCCTGTAAAACTAAATAAGTCTTTAACTAAAGAAACAAACTTTGAAGACGAAGAGTGGATTGAATTTTATACAAACTATTTGAAAACGTTTTTAAAAAATTTTGAAGAATTATTATACAACGAATAATGAAAAACATTAAAGAACAAATAGTAAATGAAATACATATACTGGCAAGAAGAAACTATTCTCCAAGGAGGGTCATTGTAAGGGGTTTGAATGATCTCTTTCAAGCGGATTTAGTTGAAATGCAGCCTTATGCGAAATTTAACAAAGGGAATAGGTATATTCTAGTTGTTATTAATGTTTTTTCTAAATATGTTTGGGTTCAACCTGTGAAATCAAAAAATGCTAAAGATGTTAGTAGGGCAATGGAGAAAATAATAATTAGTGAAAAAACCCCACCGAAAAATTTGCAAACGGACAGAGGTACTGAATTTTACAATAAACATTTTAAGGAGTTGATGGAAAAATATAAAATAAATCATTACAGCACATTTTCAAATTTAAGAGCAAGTGTTGTAGAACGTGTAAATAGGACTATAAAAAAAATAGTATGTGGAAAAGATTTAGTAATCAAGGTACTTACAAATGGTTTGAAATATTACAACAAATTGTGGATATATATAATAAAACAAAACATAGTACTACTGTCTACAAACCTTCAGATGTTAATAAAAAAAATGAAAAACTAATTTTAAAGAATGTATACACTAACAAGAAAACTTTAGATCCAAAACGGGCTAAATTTAAGTTGAATGATTTTGTAAGAATTTGGAAACATCGAGAAGTTTTTGCCAAGGGATATACTCCAAACTGGTCGACTGAAGTTTTTCAAATAAGGAACGTTAAACTGACAAATCCAAGAACATACCTTTTAAGAGATCAGCGAAATGAGGATATTGAAGGTGCTTTCTATGAAGAAGAGTTACAACATGTTCAATATCCAGATGCCTATTTGGTTGAGAAAGTGTTAAGACGTAAAGGCAATAAGGTGTATGTAAAGTGGTTGGGGTTCGATAAATCACATAATTCATGGATTAATAAAACTAATGTTTTGTAATATATTTTAATAAAATGCAAGTCATTAAGAATAATAGTTTTATTATATTAATTCGTATTACATAGAGTTAGATATATTTTATTTCTAAGCTCTTCACTTAGTATAGGATTAATTATGTAACTACAGCTAGCAATTCTTTTTTCGAATCGCAGTCTGTCACAATACAATTGATGATATTCACTTTTTCGAGCATGTCTATATGCAAATTCGCACGTTCTTAGCACATGTAGTTTATTACTACTTTCACTAATACTCACATATTTCTTTATAATATTTCCTTTTTGTTCCATGTTTCTGCAGTCGGCTTTCCAACTCGTCTGGATATAATATTAGAAACTCCAACATGGTGCTGACATTCTCACTATTTGGATTTTCACTTGGATTTAAAACATTATAAACATTGGTTGGCGCGTAAGCTTCTGGATTCTTGGACCCTTGTGATTGTATGGTTGGTTGTTATCTTGGGTTCTGGTCCTTTTGTCTGATTAAAATAAGTTACAGCGGGTGCTTCTAACTTCTTTGTTTAATGACGTTTCGACACAAATTGGTGCCTTCATCAGATTACTACAACATATGGAATACTTAGTTTAAAGGTAAAATTTTTACTAAAGTCCTAAAAACAGAAAAAAACAAGAAAAAAAGGGAATTTCATGAAATGGTATACATAAAAAAAAACAGTAATTGCGTCAATGCAAAAACGGACACTGATGGCCTAAGTAAAATTTACTCCTACATACTGTAACTACCCTCTGCATAAAATCAGTAAATATTTCAATATCCATAATTTTACCTAAAATACATAGTTAAATTCCAAAACAATATAAACCAAACACCCAAAACCACCAGTCAGCAGACCTACTTAATTAAAAACAATTAACCTTGCGATGTATGTGTATATTAAACACCACCTTGACCAATTTACTAGCCTTTGCATCTTCTTTCACTATAGGCTTCCTTATCCAAAACTTACAAAAAATTTCTTTAATTCCCCGTAGTACAGGCTGCGTGCCGTACGATATCTCTGACGGTTAGCCGCAGAGTTTCGACACGGCGAGCAGCATGTACAAAGCAATAATGCAACTTTCATTTACTTTTCTTCAAGTAACAGTACATAAAGAAAAAAACTGCAACAAACTTCGAACCAAAACTGTACATCGTTTTGTGGTAAGTCATTGTCACCCTCAGATTCCCTCCTTTTCTTACGTTTCTTACCCTCTTGGCCCCTCTTCTTAACCTAACACCATATTGCATCGTAGGTTTCACTTTTGACGCTCTTTTGCTTTGAGTTACCGACTTTATTCTTTAATTTAATCATCCCTCAATACGTTTATGTTTCAACATTTTATTTCGTACTTGTAGTAATCTTTATATAATATTTTTTTTCCATGTATTCCTTTATACCATTCCTTCCTGCTATTGTAAAAATTTTACCTTTAAACTAAGTATTCCATATGTTGTAGTAATCTGATGAAGGCACCAATTTGTGTCGAAACGTCATTAAACAAAGAAGTTAGAAGCACCCGCTGTAACTTATTTTAATCAGACAAAAGGACCAGAACCCAAGATAACAACCAACCATTATAAACATTGGTGAGCAAGTCGCCAATTTGATTTGCAGTTGATGCTTTGTTCACATTAAAGTAATTTTCAAAGTTTTGTTCTTTTATAATAGAGATACTATATGCTATCAATCTTTCAATTTCCACAAACTATCAATGGATTCCTGGCCAAGATAGATATAATTAGAGACTGCCTTGTTAATCTTTAGGACTGGAAAGTCATTAATTTTCTCAAAACTTAAAGTAATGTTTTCACATTGAATGGTAGATGTATCAACACCAGGATAGTAGAAATAAGTTGCAATTACACCTTCATACTTGCAAAAGGTGATCCACTCATCTTCACTCAGAGTCATGTAGAATCCATTTCTGCCTCCAATTACTATTTTGGGTGAAAAGTCGTTTACACTAATTCCAATTAAAACAAATTTTGTGAAAGAACTGTTAAGATAAAAAAACTTTGTATTCACAATATTTAAAACATTCTTATTTGCTCCATTTATACTATTTTTCTTACTATTTGACAAGTAATCATTACTTTGACTAGCAAATTTAGAGAACGACATTTTTGTAAATAAACCCTTTTCAACTATAAACTAGCTCTTGTTGTTTGTACCACAACTTGCATTTCAATATTTATATAAGTAAATGATGATGGTGGGGGTAATGGTGGTGGGGCAATAGTTGTGTATCGAACGGAGAAGGAGTTTGCTCCCTCATAGGTTTTCGGAAGAGGAGTTTGCTCTCTCATAGGTTTTCGGAGGAGGAGTTTGCTCTCTCATAGGTTTTCGGAGGAGTGAGATTGGGAGGAGGAGGGTCTCCCACAAACTCTCTACTATTTGGCAAGTAAATGAGGTTACAAATTTGACAAATGTCTAGTTCATTCATGAAATGTTGCCAGATTAATGTTATGAAAAGAAGTATTAAATTATAGAAAATAAAATAGAACGCTTGTTATAAGCAGTTGCAGATGTTGTGAGTCTAATCATAAAACTAGGTAGTTGGGTATCAGGAAACAATAATAAATAGCTGGTGTAAATATATTTTTTTATTTAAGTAAGTGGTGAATAACAGAAAAATAGACATAGGTGTACGCTAGAACATCATCATAATTTGGTGCTTAACATAAAACCAACAGAAAAAAATGTATATATATACAACAAACAAACAGAAAGTACGAATTAGAACGAATTATTGTTAAAATTGGCATTTGAACAAATTCAGCCCTCCTAAATTGTTTTCCGATCTTTGACGTGGTGGTCTAATGAATTTTTTATCTTATGCTTTTGCAGAACTTGTTTCCAGTCTGAATTTTGGACGGCAATTTCCTCTTTTTTGTCAAACATGTTTTTGTGCCTAAAGGTATCAACGGTTTTCTGGTTACTCTCAGATAATAACTCTTCGTTTGATGATTGAAGAAATCCATCTTGTTAAGTTAAAAGGATGTCATATTTTGACCTTCAGAGAAAGCGTAATCTGCTGCTGCTTGCCCAGCCTGCAACACCTTTTTTGTTCCGTAATTCTCTGCGCTTGATAATGCTGAGTTTTGTCGTGTTAATACCAATTTGTACAATGAGTCACAAACCATATCTGCATGCAATCTTATTATCACATTTGTGCAGGAATGTCAAACAACTGTCTTGCTAAATTTAGAGTCGTTTGTGATCTTAAATGGGTAATTTTAAAATCAGAAGAAGCGACAAGAAATATTTCTTAGTTCTCACCTTGGTTAAAAAGCAACATTTTCTGATGCTTTTAATTTGTGTTCTGCATTCAGCTTTGCTTATATATCCCAATCTGCATTGATACTTAATGTTTGACAGTGTGGATTCGCTACAGGGGGAAATTTGGGCAACTGAGGTATGTTAATTTGTTGTGTAGTAGCCTGAATTGAGTATTTAAAAATAGTAGAGAAATTTTGTCTTCGCCACTTTGTCCACAAATTTTTGTTCCTATACAGTCGACGGCTACGGTCACCTCCCATATGTGCAACATCTTATCTTTAATAGTTACCTTGTCATGGTTATTAGTTTTGAAACTTACTCCATTATCATTATCAATATAATCATACAAACAAATGGCAAGGGTTTATTGTAAGAATCTCGACAACAAGAACACTGTACTCTTGACAAGTTGTGGAAATTTTTTTGTAGGCACAGTAACGATCTAATTTTGGTGGACTAGAGAAAAATAATCGAGTGGAACACCTTTTGATAATATTTCTCCATTTATTATCACATTAGCAGGCTGATTCAAAATTGGCTAGCAGTGGTTCCTCGTCAGTATCCAATAGTGAAATAATAGACAGGTATGTATTAGGTATGTATTAGACATGTCTTAGGCACCTTTAGAAGAGAAAAAGAAGAATGAAATAATAAATATTTTTTCACATAATATTCATAACAACTAATATACAGGGTGAGTCATAATGGGAGGACGAAAATGAAATCTCATATTCTTTGGTCGGCTATAAGGAGGGCTTGTCATACATGTGTGTTACCTATCGAGCTTACTTTAAGTTACAGGGTGATGACGTTAGAATTTTAAAATGCATATATCTTGATTATTCCGAAAGGTTAAGAGATATTTTAATGAAGTTTGGTATGTTTGGACTACTATAAAAGGCGCACACTTTGCAATAAAAAAATTATTTTTATTTCCTCCAGTGGCGTGCGTACCAGCACGTTGACACATATTATTTGAAGAGAAAAGGGTACGCCACTGGTTTTTCGAAAAACGAAATTTAATTTTTCAATCCTCAACCATCTCTGAAAAAATAACCCCTCTTCAGATTTTTTAGTACGACGCAGGGTATATGAGTAAATTAATAAAAATCATTGCTGGGCCGCCATTTTAAGTAGTCTGAGAACAGCATTAAAGTTTGGTGTGAAGTACGCCCCTTGCTTCAGAAAAATAAAATCTAATTTTTCAATTCCCCATCCATCTCTAAATAAAAATGCTCTCTTAGTTTGTCTTATCTTATCCGCCACTACAATTCTGAAGCAAAAGCTCACTTTTTTTTCGTAGAACTGTAATTGCGTAAATAACTAAGAAGCATTGCGAAATAGCCATTTTAAGCAGTATGGCAATAGTCGCGCAGTTTATGGGTTGAATTATGTTGCATATCAATAGGTTTTAATATTCAAGCCATAAGAAATGAAATTTTGATATTTTAGATTTTTCATCAATCTTAAATGCGTTGGGCGAGACTAGGCTACATTACACTGGTTTTTATTTATTTACTCAGAAACGGTTCGTCGTACTGAAAAAAGAGGACATTTTTATTCCGAGATGAATGGAGACGTGAATAATTTGATTTTATTTTTCGAAAACCAGTGGCGTACCAATTTTCCTTCAAGTAATATGAGTCGAGGTGCTGGTACCCGCGCCACTGGCTAAAATAATTTTTTTTTATTGCAAATTATGCGCCTTCCCTAGATGTCGAAACATACCAAATTTCATTAAAATATCTCTTACCCTTTTGAAATAATCAAGATATATGCATTTTGAAATTCTAAATTAAACACCCTGTAACTTTTTAAGGAAGCTCGATAGGTAACACAAATGTATGACAAGCCCCCCTTAAAATCGACCAAAGAATATGAGATTTCATTTTCGTCCTCCCATTATGACTCACCCTGTATAATCTGAAGATGTATTTAACTTTACCATACATCAAGCCGACATTACCCCAATCGTTCAAATTCCGCGAATTGTCGTGAATTCACACTCTCGATAATTCATTAGGAATAGAAAGATAGTAATATGTCTACCTTATTACTTCTTAAGAAAGAGGTGCTTCTGCATATTTCTTTAATTGTCTATTAAGTTAGTACCAAAATATGATGATGTTCGGATATTCGAGAAGGAATCTGGAATTTTTTCTTTATCTGGAATCTGGAATCTTTATTTACCAAAATTAAAAAAAATGTTATGAACTAATAATCAATTATAATATGCTGGGTTTTTTACCTCCCCTACCCTTTTCATGATTTTGCTTCTTTCTACTACACATACTGCCTACTTATGGCAGGCTCAATATTTTGAATGATTGATACTTAATTTTTGATTAATTTGGCAAAGTTTTACAAATAATTTAGACATTTGTCAAATTTGTAACCTCATTTACTTGCCAAATTCACTCAATGTCATTGCCAAAAATTTATACAGGGGCAAAACATCTGTTTTCCATGGCACACCCCAGTCCATAATAATTTGAGATTGCATATAGTTCTATATCTTTCACGCTATCTACGGCGTGTTCATTAGAAAACTTTATGTAGCCAGCTATGAGTATAAGTTATAAAAGTTTTTAGTAATCAAGGTACTTACAAATGGCTTGGAATATTACAACAAATTGTGGTTAAATATAATAAAACAAAACATAGTATTACTGGCCATAGACCTTCATATGTTAATAAAAAAATGAAAAAATTATTTTAAAAAACGTATACCGTCACAAAAAAACATTCGTTTCAAAACAGCCTAAATTTAAGTTTAATGATTTTTTAAGAATTTTCAGACATCGGGAAGCTTCTGCTAAGGGATATACTACAAATTGGTCTACTGAAGTTTTTCAGGTAAGGACGGTTAAACTGACAAATCCATGAACATATGTTTTAAGAGATCAGCGAAATGAGGATATTGAAGGTGCTTTCTATGAAGAAGAATTACAACATGTTAAATATCTATAAAGTGGTTGTGGTTCAATAAATCACATAATTCATGGATTGATAAAACTAATGTTTTGTAATATGTTATAATAAAATGCAAGTCATAAAGAATAACAGTTTTATTACTTTAATTCTCATTATATAAACTTAAGTATATTTTATTTCTATGCTGTATACTTAGTGAAGAATTAATTGTGTAACTACAGCTAGCATTTTTTTTTGAATCGAAGTCTGTCGCAATGTAATTGAAGATATTCACTTTTTCGTGCTTGTCTATATGGAAATACTTTCACTAATAGTCACATATTTTTATAATATTTCCTTTTTGTTCTATGCTTCTGCAGTCGGTTTTCTAACTCGTCTGGATAGGAACTTCAACATGGTGCTGACATTCTCACTATTTGGATTTTCACTTGGATTTGAAACATTGTGAGCAAGTCGCCAATTTGATTTACAGTTGTTTTGTAAACGTTAATTTTCAAAGTTTTGTTCTTTTATAATATAAATTCTATATGCTATCAAATCTTTAAGTGACCACAAACTATCATGGGATTTGTACTAACGGATTCATTAGAATCTGGCTTGTTCACTTTTAGGACTAGAAAGTCATTAATTTTCTCAAAACTTAAAGTAATGTTTCCACGTACTACGCTCTCATAGGAGGAGTGAGATTGGGAGGGATAGGTTCTCTTACAAACTCTCTACTTACGTCGTCACTCGACTCGCCCTCAAAACAGATTTATCACTGCCACTATCCAATCAGCTTTCACTGCTTCAACGTTATTAGTAGTCATCTTATCTTGTTTTTATCCTCGTTGGTAACTTTTCCGTTTCTCACATTTTTGTTGTTTTTTTCTAGTTTCACCAAGAAAATTTTTGCTAAAAACGGTAATTTTTATTGCTATAAAATCTCTTTTGTATTTGGACGACATGGCTTTTGCCTTAGAACATAAAGTTTTTATGCTGAAGAGCTACTATCGAAATGGAATCAAAGTGGATGGCGAATGGGATTATTCCATCGATTCGAAACTACATGAAGGTTTTCCAGGCCGAATTTCCAAACTTTGCTGTGGGCTAAATGCAGTTCACGAAAACTTTGGAACATGTTCTAAAATTGTTCCTAGAAGCAGATAGTCTACAAAAAAGACCACACAGTGGATCTGACAAGAAACATACCGATGTAGTTCTTTCACAGGCACAAGAAATAATGCAAAATGCACCTGGTACTTCTATTCGATAGCTACACCATCAAATAGGCCTTTCTGTAGGTGCCACCCATGCAACTTTACATAAAAACCTGCAAGTGTACTCATATCGCTTCACAGAAGTGCAATAATTGCATGATGTTGACTTTCCCCAAAGATTGCAACTTTGAAGTTGGTATATTTATAGGGATAATAACCAGAACATTTTCCAAGAATCCATATTTAGTGATGAGTCATGGTTTGAGTTAAGTGGTTATGTAAACTCGAAAAACATGAGAACTTCAAAACACCCATGAAATAAAAGAAAAAGGACTACACTCTGAAAAAAATTGAGAGTTTGGCAGGAAAGACAGCTCGCAGACTGATTGTTCTGGTTTCCTTTGAAGGTAACAAATCACTAGGACATTTCAAGTATTACCAACAGGATAGCTGTGTAAGCTACTGGATTTTGGAGACTTGGATAAAATAATTTACATAAAATTCTTAATTAATTTTTTTATGTTTTTTAATTGAATTGTCAATTATATACATCAAATATTTATTCAACTTACTTCTAATTTTACACATTAATAAAATATCGTTAATAACTAAGATCAATATATTGTTAAACAGTTGATAAATGAATAGGAACATGACTTCCCGAAACTCAATAGAAATGTCAAAATAAATTAACAAATTATGATTAGCTTTATTACAAATTATCGAACACATTAAACACATATACCATTGAACCCATATTATGTCAATTTTCCATATACGGATCAGGTTGATAACTATCAGCTGAGTTTCTACTAATCATATTGAGTGGAAATCGGATTCGAACTGTCATCAATCTGGTTTCCTGAAAGCCACCTGTAAGGATCAGTCTGATCCAGGATCGATATTTTCAAAAAGTCTTATTGTGACAAAGTGTGTGACTCAAATTTTATCATTCGTGTTCCTATTAGTATAGACACAGTAGGATTTTTTGGAAATGGTAAACCAGATTGATCTCTATAGCTGATTTTCGTCCAACCAGAAAATAAGCTTATAGTAATATTCGACCGAATCTGGATTGCATTTTCAAAAAGGACTTTTATGATCATAGAAATTGAGCACTGCCGCTTTTCAATAAACAGGTTTTAATCAGCCAATTTGTAAATTGTTGATTTCAAACATGGTGGACAGCAACCCTTTAAACGACAGATCTGATCATTAGCAAAGATTATCCTGTCTAACACTACTAATTACTTATCATTGTAAACTTAATTTCTGTCTATAGCGTTTTTAAACAAATTCAGTTTATAACTATAAATTAAGAATATGAAACTGGATGATCCTAAATTATTCAGTAGCTATTTATGCAATTTAACACACATTATAAATAATCCATATTCCAATACCAGTAGAGATGTTTTTCCTACATTCTCGCTCGTAAACTCAAGTCCATACTGATATGTACCAAGATTTCTGGAATATGCCTCAAGATTCAAGCCTATAATAGGTATTATTATAAAGTTATTTTTGTCTATAACCCTAATATTTTAATTATTATTTACTTTCAAAATCATCTCAATTTCTGATTTCATAGTGATTCTGACGAAACATCTCAGCTATTTATTCAGCTGAATCACATTAGAACTGGGTTTCAGACCCAAAATAGTTTATACATGTACACATGTGCCTCAGAAGCTGTTAATAGTACGGTTTCATATAGCTTTTCCAGGCTGGGGAGGTAAGAGAATTTTACCCTCATACACAAATTTAAGCCTCGAGAGTATGTACTGACAAATACATTTTTGCAAACATCTTTTCTTCTAGGTCGCAATGGTCGCAGTCCCACTAGTGCGGAAAAGTAAAACACATCAAATGGTTGCTATTTTGCTTTAAATAACCTTGGTAACTATGGTTGGTATGGAAGAACGTAATAAAAACCAGTAAAACAACCATGATTTATAGTTGTCAGGAATGGTGGCATTAGGTGCCTGGTTTACCATCTTACTTATACCTGTACTGCATCTTTAATTTTAGTTTTTCAAAAACAGCAGGATATCGACCTAAACATTTTTTAAATGAAACGCCAAGGTTGATTTCTTTAATTATTGCTATTTGCGATAAAAGTAAGCAAACATCATTTACAACAATAAATACCAATATATTGACAGAGTTTTAGGATGACTTTTACAACTATCAGTAAAACTTCAGTTTGAAGTTAAAATACCAGTTATGACCTACATTGCATTGTTTACCTGACAGATAAACAACGCCATGTCTGGTGTTTTAACTTCAAACTGAAGTTCACAAAACATACCCATATAGAAAGGAAAGATCAAACAGAAGGCTCAGTTAACTGTTTTAAGTTTGCCTTCCTATTGTGTGAGAGCACCACTAGTACTCCATTTTTAAGCGTTACAGTTTTCTTCAAAAAATACCAAAAAAATTGGGATAAGTTGAAGGTGAAAATGACGGGAAACTTTGGCAATTCACATCTTTCTCAACTTGGCAGTACTCAAATTTGGGCACAAATTTCGTTTTATTTCAATGATTTCGACTTGTTACTTATTGAGTGTATCATTTTGTTCAAAGGAGTTAATTATTGCAAATATATGGTTACTTGAGGATGGTAGAAATCTTACTCCAGGCGCTTTTCCTGTTTTATGTATACTATATCAGATGTTAGAAGAATTTGGTCACTTCCTGTGAGTTACGGTTTGACAAGAATCGTGTCGTATGGAATGAAAAGTGCACATTAAAATTAATTAATATACATAATACATGCTTATCCATATTATAAAAAAAAAGGTTTTTTATTCATCTATACACTTTCCTTTTGTATTTGTACTTTTTTACAGAATTTGGAACGCTTCTGTTCTTTTTTTGACAAAGATTATTTTTAAACTGTTCTTTCAATTTGTACGTATTTTTTCGTATCATGCATCGGTAATTGAAATAGTAAATAACTGAATGATTCTTCAACGTGTTTGGAAATGTGTTATTTTCAAGTACCTATTTATTTTTGTTCAAATTGTCCATCTATACAGGGTGTCCCGTAAGCACATGATCAAGAGGGTACTACGACATTCTTTAGGTCGAAAGATGCCAATTTGACCTAACTGTCATTAGCAAAAAGTGTCTGGTTTCGGTGCTAATAATGGTCAAAGTTCTCGAAAAAAAAAAATGTTTTCTGTAATATCTGAAGAACGTTTCGATGGATTTTAATGAAACTTGCTGCGGATTTGCTTCTAAGCAAGGCTCATGTTTTGATGAAACAACCACGTCTATTCGCCTTCGGCATGTGGTAAGTTCTTCAGTGTCTTGGTTCAAAATTTACTAGAACTTTTTATTTCGTTGTTGGAATCTGTTACTTTTTTTTAATGTGACGCAATGGTCATTTTCCGAGACTTTAGTCCTCTTGGTAAAATCTTGTAACATTCATAGTTTTTACGCAAAAAAAAATATTTTCTGTCTTCCTGCTATTTACCGTTATACTCATTTATTGCAAATTTGATACTTATTGCATACTTGATAATTATGAATTAACTAACAAAGTTTTAACGTTGTAATCGGTGATTTGAAAATAAGTTTAATAGAAATGTCATTAGAAATCTGCGACGACAGTATAATTTTATTTAATTAAATAATTTCTTTTTAAGTCTGGGTTTATCCAACATCTTAGTCGTTGTCGTAATCATAAATGAAATTATTTTTCTCCATTACAACACATTTTTATGATTACCATTAAAAAGTTGGGTAAACCCGGACCCACTCGCAAAAAGTTAAAGAGATTCTTAGGAAAAATAATTCTTTACTAAAACTGGTCTCCAGCCAGGTAACAAAAGCGGACGATTCTAAAAGAATGGAAATTACAACAGATGATCAATAGGCCCGCCATTTTCTCGAATGCATAGCTGGATCCTTCGAATGAAATTGAATTGAACCATCTTCAACATTTCCGGATCATCTCGAATTACCTTCGCCTCGTTCTGAATCCTACGTAATAACTCCTTCCTCGGAGTCCACTGGAGTCGCGTGCTCATGTACATGCTCCGATTTAAGCTCATCATCTATATGCTTGTGGTAATACCCTTTTGTTCCAGTCCATATCAATTCTATTGCGGTAAACTGGGAAAACCATATGTCCATATTCGCACAATCTTTGGTCTGCGGCGTAGATTTTTGTTTTTTTTTTAGAGCTCTGGCCACAGACAAAAGTTCCGATCAGTCATTTTTCACATCCAATTTCACTGTTTTCAGTAAATCAGAGTCTTTGTTCTCTTCTTTTAATGTTCATCGGTATTATTTTGTACATGGTTTCTATGCACTTCGTCTCTGCATACTCCTTAATCGCTCCTTTATATGATTCCCAGTGTCTTCGTTGCAGTTTAATGGATATTTGTTGGCAAATTTCCATTTTTTCTTTCACTCCCGAAATAGTATAATAAATTTAACACATTTTGCATGGATTAAAAATGCAAAAACCAGAAAATTGCGTATAATCATTAATTTTGCCTTATTAGATTGTCAGAGTGACATTTATCAATCAAAATGACGGGAAAAATACACATTTTGGTGACCACTTTAAGCCAGAGACAAATATAAGTGTATCCTATTTTTTTGTCTAAAGTTGTATATATATCTGTCTTTTTTATCATACGGCTTGGTCTTCTTAGGTACAAATAGGTGCCATGAAAAGAAACAAAAATTTCAATGTGTGTCGTTGATGAATCGTCGGACCGCCAGTTAAGAACTCATGCGACTATATCTAAAATTCTCTTATTAATATGGCATTCAAATAAAGAAACGGTATATAAAAGCCAGATTACCATGTTGAACATGATACGGAAAGCATAAAATATTTGGGTAAAAAGTTAATTTTATTAAAACATAATAAAAATTGATATTTTACACTATCTATTATACAATTGCACATGTATGATAGAAAGTATTGTTTCCTAATGTTCACATGTTTGTTACGCCAAACTCGATAACAGGATCAGCTGTTTGCTATTTTTAACCCATCAAGAGTTGGGTGCTAAGACTGTTTAACTACCTAGTATGTTGGCTGTGGAAAATAATGTATTTTAGTTTCAGTAATAAAGTGGGAAAGTCTAACTAAAGTTATACCACAGGTATATCATCAGTGCAAGCATATAGCTAAAGCCTGAATAATCATCTTGTGGAATTTCGTCATAATTTTCCATTCTCACTAACTCATGTGTACTGAATGAAATAGAAAAATTACGTCATAAACATACGTCGCGTACCACCTGCCACTTAACAATGCCGAAAAAAATATTTGACATTGATTCACTATCAGTTTGACACATTATTTTATTATCGTTTAAAATTAAAACTCCTCGATTTTCTGAACGGAAACAAAACTTTATTTTAAATTTGATAGATTACTTTACGAAAGACAAAGATGCAGGAAGGCTCCTTTTACATCTGACTTCAGTGCTCCAAGTAAGTACCTTTTTTTCATACGTATTTTCTATGTTTATATTTAAATTATTACATTTAATTTTTACATAAATAAAAAGTTTAAGGATGCCTTCATATTTTATCTAATTTATTTTAAACTATCAAAACATTAGCACATACTAGTAATTACATATTACACACGTTTTTTTCAAAGCAATTGTAATAACTTCAAATAAGCTTGTTCAAGAGCAAAACGTAATCATATTATTTTTATACCCAATATATGTTAACCTGAACTATAAGACAAAAACATGCTATAAATCATATTCTAAATCACATCCTGCCAGAAATAAGCTGTTGGTATTTAGAGAAAGCTTTTCATAATTACAAAACATCCAATATTATTATTGTTACTGATGCTTAATTTTTAGAGAGTGGCTGATGCATTAGATGTGTCCAAGTCCCTTGTGTACATGATTAAGTCAAGGAGAGTTATCACAATTGATCGTTTATCTCCAGCAGAAACAAATAACTTTAGGAGAGAATTTAATGAGGGACGAATTATAAAAAATAGTGGAACAAAATTTACTTGCTAAGAGATACAAGTAAGTATTTTTAATTTTTTTTAGAAAAATTATATCCTCTATAGATAATGGGTCGACAGTAAGAAAACTCTTTTTGTAATAATGTAACTGTTGTAACTTGCCTAGTCAAATATAAATTTTTGACCTAATTTGAGTTGGAAAAAATCAAATATGCTTGTCAAATTGTCAAAGAAAAGCAAATTTTCTACAGAACAAAAGCATTTTTTACATGACAAATTCCACAATAGATTATTAAGAAAAAACTTTTATTAAAAAAAATGCATCTCTTTGATCTCTGATCTTCGATAATAATTAAAAAAATATGATTGCTTAATCGATTTTTGTCGTAATTTCTATGCAAAAAGCAGTTTGCTGGTTGCAAATGACATCTAATAAGGAATGCAAGATCAAAAAATGTTTTTTATCCACGACCATACTATAATAATCATATTATTCTTGTACATTCTCAAGACTAACGATAATCATTATTCACTTGTGAATAATGAACATTATTCACAAGTGAATAATGAGTTGTCATGGAAACGAAACATGTCGTAGGCAACTGACAACTCAAAAAGTAAACTGCCCTAAACATGAAATTGGTAGTTACCACTGGTTCATTCAAATAATTATCCTTCTATTAGGATGTATTGAGGCAAATGTAGGTTACAGTGTCTCTTTTTCTCTAAAATATGTACTTTTCACTGAAAAATACTTAAAATAGGCCATAAAATGAAGTAATTTACCGTCCACCCTCGTAGCATTGAAATTAACATGCGGTGACATGCGCGGGTGACTAGACCGTCATCTATCGACAAGACGCATCAAACGTCGCGCCATTGAATAGCGAAACCAGTCGTGGTCGTGGTTTTAAAATTGTAAATTATCTTTGTGGCACCTATAACCTATCATATTTGAGAAAACCCAGAATCTTGGTCGTGGATAAAGTATAGTATTCAACGCGCATTTAATGAGCGTTATTCTCTCGGGCAACTTGTGCCACTCGCTTCGCTCGTGGGCTCAAACGTTACCCTCGAGAATAACGACTCTCATTAAATGCTTGTTGTATAATATACTATTTTTTTCTTCTGGAGTTTTTTTTATATCTAGATACACTGTTCGTAACTACTTATTTAAATTACATTTCATTAATTTATAGTATAATTTATTTGTTTACTTAAATTATGTGTAAGTTGTATAATTTGTTTGTGAAAAATAATTATTTGTTTAGGGTCTGCCACCATATCATTGACAGTTTAACCCAATTGAGATGGTGTGGTCAGAATATAAGAGGTACTACGATTCCAAAATAGGAGAATATTTAAGAGTAACTAGCGATGTTATCTTTAAATTTGTGGAAGGAGTTATTGGCAAAGGCAAACATTTTGATACAACTCTAATGGAGTCTTTCTGTTTTATGCTTATTCTTTTAAGTTACACCCGAAAAATGGAGAGATTACTGCAAGCACACGAATGAGATTATCAACAAAGCATGGGAAAAAGAGAGGCTAATTATTGATGCTTCGAATATTTTGTCCATTATTATTAGCAATTCCGATTCAGATGAGTCTGATGATGCTTTTGATTTGAGCGATCAAGAACCCGACATTTAAAAATTGGATTTGAGATTTATTCTTATTTTTTAAGTAAAGGACTGCAGCGGTTGACAATTGCGTCTTTAGTCTCTTTCATCTCATTGAAACTGGACGTGTACTGGTTCGACACTTCTTACTATATCAGCAATTACACATTGGTGGACTGGTGGCAAATGTCGACTACACACACATACACAATTACCGCCAAGAAAATTCACGATGAATGGTATAGTTATAGAGCAAGATTTATACGTAGAAAAGTAACATAAAAAACATTCGCTCGAAGGAGTTTGTTTACACGTAAAAATAAAAACTATTTCCTGTTTAAGTAAGGAAACCAAAAGAAAAGCTGATGCATACCGAGTATAAAAACCCACACACTGAGCGATACCTCAACAATTGATCAAACCATCATTCGAGCCAAAAATGAAAATCGTAAAAATTCGGTCTTTGAGAGCCAAGAGAATTTGTGAGCTGGAAAAAAATAAAAAGTTGAAAAGAGTCTTCGGTTGGAACGGACACAGCAAGCAGGAGTTCGAAAGGGCAGTTCTGACAAGAAATATGGATTGCCAGAAGAAACAACGGAAGTTGATGATGAAAAAGCAGTTGGACTAGTCTACAAATGTAGAACAAAATACTCTTATCTACAAAGACATGGATACTCTGTTTTTAAACAGACTTGCACAAAACAACGGAGCCTGATATTCTATCCTAACGTTCCATATTCTAGAGGATAATAATTTATTACTTTATTATTTTCAGGTCTGCAAAGCCTTAATTATTGTAAAGGTAGTTATTAAACATTATTAAACCTGATAAGATCTAATATATTATATCTACATATATATATATATATATATATATATACACATTTTTGTTAATGATCAGAGAACGTAAATTGTTCTAATTTTCTCAATTCAATAAAACTTGTTGCTTAGTAATATTATAGCTTTAAATTAATTAATAGTTATCACAAAAAGCAAATGTTAATTTTTTTTGGGAAAAGAACTTGTTTTTTATTCAAAGTTTTAATCGGACACGCTGAACCTCCAGCTTAAATATGTGACGAATGTAAACTATCCTTTAGAAAACATACCCCAAAAAGTAAAGTTGCAATTAGGGTGACTTTTACAACTATCAGTAAAACTTCAGTTTGAAGATAAAATACCAGTAATGACGTAAAGTGCATTGTTAGCAACAATGTAATCTACGTCATTACTGGTGTTTTATCTTCAAACTGAAGTTTTACTGATAGTTGTAAGAGTCACTCTAAAAGGTAAATCGTAGGTAAATCTTTGAAGTAAAAAAAATCTTATTTTCGACGTGCTGTCATGTACAGGACACGTCACGATTTATGACGTAATTCCACAAGATGATTATTCAGACTATATAAGTATTATGTGGAGTTATATCTGCCAAGAGTGCAGGAAACTAACAGAGTGTATAAGCTAATATGTGACACCAAAAGGGACTTACCGGTCATATATATAAGGTAATGTTAATTAATCAGAATAGCTTATTGCACTTAATTTGCTACCATTTGTTATTCGCCTCAGTTACACATTAAATTTGAGGGTGTTGATGTAATTCAAAACAATTGTTTGTTATTTGGCTAGTATCATTAATGCACTAAACTTGGGTCTCTAAACACAAGTATAGAAAAAACAGTATTGAAATACGACCTTTCTAAACTTGTGGTAAAATAACGATTTCCAAGACATACTGTATAGATACATATCTGTATATATTTAGATACCTAATGTAAGAATTATCTATATTTTCGTTAATTTTAGTTAATGCCACAGCACTTTTTAATTTCATAGAATTTAAACTGTGCAAGACTATTGATTTCAAAATCAAACACTGTTTGACAGAAGACATCTAAGAACATATAAAATTATAATCTTATAAGCTATTAGCTTTAGGTGTTAAGAAACCTTGGTGCCATTATGATATGAATCATAAATGAACGAAGAATAATTAACAAAAAATAAGAATATTTTCTCTACTTTCTGACTGATTTTTAGAGGTTTTACTAATAGTACTTTTCTATGATTTTAGCTTTATGCTTCTCGTTTAAAAAGTATAACTTGAAATAAGCTTATAACCGAAAATAGGAAATGGTACATGATTTCTACCAGCTAAAACCAGTAAACAAATTACTTATTTTTGCTTTATACGTGACAGCAAGTTTAAAAATATGTGGAAACATTTTTGATTTTTTAAGTTTAAACAGGGATGCATAGTGCTTTTCCATTATTTCTTTTGCAGTTGTACGCTTTAATTTTCAATAGTTCTTTTTTTTAATATACATAGAATGTTCAGTTACTACCCTTAAGTTTACATTTTGTAGTTAGACACTTTGTAGTTTTTGTAAAAAATAGAATACCACATAATTTTGTTATTTTCAAGTACGTTTTAGAAAATAAAGTTTAATTACCACATACTGAAATATTAATAGCGATTTTATTTAAAACACTACTTATTTGTATCCCAATTTAAGTTAACTGGATTCAGGTTATAGTATTGTTGCGAACTAGGGTTCTAAAATTCCAGTGCAACGATTTAACACGAAAACACTATTTATTTATTCCACAAATATACTCGACTACTAAATAACTCACTACTTAACACTTTATAGCCTTCTATTATCGCTTCGTAACTTTAGCTTACTTATAGCTCGATTAAAATACGACTACTCCTTAACCGCCGCTCTATGCGCCTTTTATATACAATCCTAAAATTACAGAAAAACCTAGAAAGTTCTTTATAAGAATTCTTGAATAATCTCACATAAAAAAACGGTTGTAAACAACTGCCTTCTAGATTAAGCCAGACGAGCAATAAATCACTCGTGTCAGCCATGACGCAGCGCGGATAGGTCGCGAAGCTCCACCAACCAACACGCTCCCATGCGTTGCCCCGCCTCCCAGGCGGCGTTGCTGCGAATCGTAACATTGCCCTCCTCCTAAGGCTGTTCGTCCCGAACAGATAGAGTTCCATGGTATCGTGCTAATCGATCCAAATGAACGACCTTCATCTTTGACCTCGGGGTCCGCTGGATCCTATACACCACATCATTAACCTCCTTTATAATTGTATAAGGTCCTTCACAATTTTGGCTAAGTTTGGGCGACTTCCCCACCTTTCGCCGCGGATTGTATAGCCACACCAAATCACCATCCTGGAAGCCGCGGGAGTTAGCTAGTAAGTCATATCTTGCTTTGGCTCGATCACTGGATATCCGCAGTTTATTCCTGACTTGCTCATGAACATTGTTCAGCCTCTCCTTAAGCTTCTCCACAAAATTCTCAGAGCTGAGCGACTCTTTTTCTGGTGTTCCATACATCAAATCCGCAGGAAGCCTCATTTCCCTCCCGAACATCACTTTCGCCGGAGTATAACCAGTGGCTTCATGCGTAGAGCCTCGATATGCCATCAACATGAGAGGTAGATGTTGGTCCCAATCACGCTGATGATCTGCCACCATTCTAGACAGGTAATGTTCCATGGTCCGATTAAACCTCTCTACCATCCCATCCGACTGTGGATGCAAAGGAGTTGTCCTGGTCTTGCGAATTCCGAGAAGTTCCATGACCTTCTGGAAAACAGCCGATTCAAAATTTCGGCCCTGATCAGAATGAAGTTCGAGAGGGACTCCAAACCTGCAGAACATTTCATTTACTAGCACTGTTGTCACAGTCGTTGCTTCTTGATTAGGCAGGGCGTATGCTTCAGGCCATTTAGTGAAGTAATTCATGGCGACCAAGATGTATTTATTTCCCGACTCAGTCTGAGGAAACGGTCCCGCGACATCAATTGCTACCCTCTCGAATGGAGCACCTACAGTGTACTGCACCATTCGGCCGCGTGATCTTGTTCGAGGTCCTTTTGTGGCACAACAAACTTCGCACTTGCGACACCAAGACTCGACGTCTTCATGATAATTCACCCAGTAGAACCGCTCTTTAATTTTGGCCAATGTTTTATTGACCCCAAAATGGCCTCCGCTTGTTCCGTTGTGCATTTCCTGTAGTACATCTGATTTTCTGCTACCAGGAACAACCAACTGACTGACTACGGACTTGCCATCCGGACTCTCCCACGCTCTCTTCAGTAGTCCATTTTCTATTTTGAGAGAGTGCCACTGGGCCCATAGCGCCTTCAGGTTTGGACTTTTACCAGCGATTTCTTGCCATTCTGGTCTCTTGTCGTCAGTCTTTGCAGAGAGAATGGGTCCAATATCTGAATCATTCAACTGTTCTTCTCGAAGCGTCTGTGTGGTCCAGCCATCGTTTACTTCCACCGACGTTCTCCTTACAGAAGGAAGTCCCTCACGCTGCTCAGTTCTTTGACAATGCCGACAATCTTCTTTACATGGCCGTCTAGACAATGCATCGGCATTTCCGTGAGACCTTCCTGGTCGATGTTCAATGTGAAAATCGTACTGCTGCAGGCGCTCTATCTATCTGGCTATTTGACCTTCAGAGTTTTTCATCTGTAATAACCATTTCAAGGCTCCATGGTCAGTTCTAATCAGGAACCTTTTTCCATATAAGTAGCGATGGTAATGTTCGACTGCTTTAACGATGGCCAACAGCTCCTTTCTAGTGACGCAATAGTTTCTTTCTGGCTTACTTAAAGTCTTACTGTAGTACTCAATGACCTTCTCTTGCCTGTTTTGTCTTTGAGAGAGTACTGCACCTAGACCACAGTTACATGCATCCGTGTCCAGAATAAACAGTCCGTCCTTTATAGGGTAAGCCAAGATTGGACTAGAACAGAGGGCAGCTTTAAGCCTTGCAAACGCCTGACTGCAATCATGGTTCCACAAGAACGGTGTTTTCTTTTCTGTTAATTTGTGCAGCGGTTTTGCGATGTCGGCAAATCCGTCTACAAATCTCCTATAGTAAGTACATAGTCCCAAAAAGCTCCTTACTTCGTGTTTGTCTCGGGGAACTGGCCAATCTTTAATGGCAGATATTTTACTTTGGCTAGTTTTAATGCCTTGTTCTGAGATAGTATGCCACAAGTACTCGACTTGCTTTTGGAACAGGCTGCATTTCTTGTAGTTTAACTTCAGGTGAGCATTCCGTAACTTGTTGAAGATTTCACTTAAATTCTTCAAATGCTCGTCGAAATCACGTCCCATGACAATTATGTCATCTAAGTATACCAGGCAAGTTTTCCAAGTCAAAGTTGATGGAGCATTGCACAATCCAAAAGGTATAACAGTGAACTGATATAGCCCAGAACCAGTAGAAAATGCAGTCTTTTCTTTGTCTTCGGGAGCAATCTTTACTTGCCAGTACCCACTTTTTAAATCTAGAGTGGAAAACCACTTTGATCCCGATAAAGTTGCTAAGGTGTCGTCTATACGTGGCAATGGGTAGCTGTCCTTCTAGGTCACGTCATTAAGTTTCCTGTAGTCAACACAGAACCGCGTTGAACCATCTTTCTTCTTAACAAGAACCACAGGCGACGACCATGGACTAGATGATTCTTCTATGACTCCCTCCTTTAACATTTCATTCAGCAAACTGTTAACTTCCTGTTGTTTAGCCAGAGGGACCCTTCGTGGATGTTGTCGTATTGGCTGGGCATCTCCTGTGTTGATCTTATGGACAACTAAATCGGTTTGACTGTCGTTGCTCTTGAAGTTAAACATATCAGATTCATCCATAGCAAATTTTACAGCAGACTGAAGTTGTTCCTTTGACAGGTGACTCCACTGTCGCTTAAAAGCATCAATAACTTCTGGGGAAGCTTGGTTAGAAGATTTAATTTTGGATATCTCTGCTTCGACACAATTGCATACCCATTGTACAGGCTCATAATTGGCAAGAACTGTTCCTTCTTTAAGCTTGATGGTCCTTTCTCCAATATTGGCAACTCGTACTGGCATAGTCTTCTTCGTGTCGGTCAAAGTTCGGGCTACCATGATTTCAGTCGTCAAATCCAGGTTAGGTTCTATAAGTCCTATGGACCACCCAGGATCATTTTCAGAAGTCACTGTGATAATTTGTTCTGAATTTGGAGGAATTTTCACATCTTCTACCACCAGTAGACGGACACTAGTTTCCATATTTCCATTGGTTAATGCAAACTCCTCATCTCCAAATGTGAGAATATTCCGTTTGTGATCATAGGAGAATCCATGTTTTCTGATGAGATCCATTCCCAAAATAAACTCGTCTTTGATCCTGGCAACCAACACTCTATACCGAACTTCGAGTCTTTCTCCAATAATGATGGTGACATCGGCTTCTCCGTCTATAGGGCAAGACTCTCCAGTGACTGATTTTAACATAATAGGGTTGGGCAATGGTTGTATGGTATATCCGACAAGTTTATCTGGCCTTACAATGGTCACATCTGCTCCTGTATCGATGGTAATCTGGATCCTCTGTTCCTTAATGCGTCCGGCCACTGTGAGACTTTTGCCACCCAAATTATTGACTTTAAAGATCCTGGGGGTCTTAGCGGCCCCGGTCAATTGCCCCCTTGCATTGACCGGAATTAGTTTTCCTGGCACCTAGGGCGGTCTTGGTCGTCGCTTGGTCTTCTAAACGACGGCGACGGACTTCTAGCCCTATTACGGCATGATACCACCTCTTGATGTGACCTAGTCTGCCGCAGTTAAAACATTTTATGCCCCGATTGTCTGTTTTCGATCGAGGAGTTCTTTCTAACAGGGCTTGCATATTGACTGCCATATCCTTTATCGCTTTATGTAAACTGGCCATGGATTCAGCCATAGACGTATTCGCCTCTTCATTGCAAGTTGCCGTTCTTACACGTGGAGATGCACTAGATGACACTCGCGACGCCTCGTATTCCAGGGCCCGAACTAGTGCCTCGCTGATATCCTTGGGCCTTACTAGACGTAAGTGGTATCTCATGTCACTATCGCGAACTCCTTCAATGAACCTTTCGGCGGCAAATTGCATTTGAAAAGATTCAGGGGCCGATGGATATGCCAGGTGAATGAGTCTGTCTATGTCCGCCTCAAATTCTTGTAAGGATTCACCTGACTTTTGCTGTCTCATCCTCAGCTGGGCCTGGAACACGGTTTCTTTGTGCTCATTTCCAAATCGTAGTTGCAGAGTGTTTACTAAAGCCGCATAATTACTTTGATCCACTGCCGACAGAGATTGGAGTAATTCAGCCGCTTTTCCACGAAGTGCTACCACTAATGATGTAGCTTTCTGGGGCTCGGACCAGCCATTAGCTTTTGCAGCTGCCTCAAATTGTGTTTTATAAATTTCCCAGGCCGTAGTACCGTCATAATCGTGAGGCTTAATTTTAGCGTTGGCTGTGCTAAAACTCTCGGTAGACACGTTGTCGTCCTCAAGTTGTTCCCGGAATTTCTTTTCTAGCTCGAGAACCCTCTGGTTGACAGCTTCTAGTCCTTCGTTAACGCCGTTAACGGATTCGTTAACGGATTGCATTATTCTTTCTTCCAATTGTTGCTCCCTAGCTGCGAGATGGGTCACTAATTCTTCTTTGAACCGTTCCTGTTCTTCCTTCTGTTGTTGATAACGTCGCTCCTGTACTTGATCACGTTTTTCCTGCTCTTCTTTCTGTTCTAGATAACGTCTTTCCTGCTCTTCTTTCTGTTCTAGATAACGTCTTTCCTGTATTTGATCACGTTTTTCCAGCTCTTCCTTCAGCTCTAGATAACGTCGCTCTTGTACTTGATCACGTTTTTCCTGTTCTTCCCTCTGTTGTTGCAAAAGTCGCTCCTGCAATTGATCACGTATTTCCTGTTCTTCTTTTTGTTCCCTATAACGTTTTTCCTGCTCTTCCTTCTGTTGATGCATAAGGGACAGCAGGGCGGCAAGTTGATCCTCCATCGCGTGATGCTGGCTTCTGGTCACTGGCATAAACACGTAATGTCCGGTAATGAAGCACTCACTCACAGTTAAGCAATATTAGTTCTCAAGTTCCCACTGGAATCGCACTTCTGACACCAATTATTGCGAACTCAGGGTTCAAAAATTCCAGTGCAACGATTTAACACGAAAACACTATTTATTTATTCCACAAATATACTCGACTACTAAATAACTCACTACTTAACACTTTATAGCCTTCTATTATCGCTTCGTAACTTTAGCTTACTTATAGCTCGATTAAAATACGACTACTACTTAACCGCCGCTCTATGCGCCTTTTATATACAATCCTAAAATTACAGAAAAACCTAGAAAGTTCTTTATAAGAATTCTTGAATAATCTCACATAAAAAAAACGGTTGTAAACAACTGCCTTCTAGATTAAGCCAGACGAGCAATAAATCACTCGTGTCAGCCATGACGCAGCGCGGATAGGTCGCGAAGCTCCACAAACCAACACGCTCCCATGCGTTGCCCCGCCTCCCATGCGGCGTTGCTGCTAATCGTAACAGTATTTATTTGCTTAATCTGGTAGAGACTCGAACTCACAGCAGATAAAAGAATATCTGCGTCACTTTTATCTTAATCCTGCTTCTTCAATCACAATACCTATATAAGACTAAATAGTCCGTAAACTATTAATAGTAAGTAGGTTGTTAAATATAAATTGTTTAACATTATTCACATCAAAAACGTCTCCTTATAAATACAATACCATAATCTATTAGATAGAGCAGCATGTTGTTTCAGGAAGAAGATATGTGCTTCAATATCTTATTCTACATATTTTTTAAGCAAAAATGTTCCTATAAACTTGGGATATTATTAGAGTATATCCTACATAAACCTCTGCCGATATAAGTGTATAAAGGAACATTTTTGCTTAGAATGAAATGTAGAATAACATACTGCATCCCATTCATCTTGTTCTAAAACACCCTGTATAATGAGGTGCCTTCCAAAAAGCGAATTAAAAATGGTGAATGCGCCAGGATTTCTAAAACTGTGCCTTTACATTAACAGATGGCGCTGAAAGATATCGCCAAGGTGTAACATTTCACTTTCCGTTCTATATGGGTATGTTTTGTGCTGAAGTTTTACTGATAGTTGTAAAAGTCGTCCTTACTCGTAGAAAAAATAGTGTTCCCAACACTTGCGGAAAGTATCTTTTTCGCACTCGACTTCATGGCCGAACTCCGCTACTGCAGTCGCGTGCGGAAAAGTATCACTTTCCGCACTTGTTAGGAAAATAACTATTTCAGTCTTTCAAACACAAACTGGTTTGTAGGTACTTTTGGTTGCAGTTGCAGTTAATACGGTCAAGCCTTAATAACTCCCCTCCCCAAATGCTACACCGTGAAGGGGCTGGTGATTGTTGTGCTTTGTTGTCGACAGAAGTCAAAGGTTCAATATAAAAATCGCCTCTTGTAAGGGCGAAAAGCCTGTTCAGGCGTTCATTGTCGCAAAATTTTAGTTTATCTCACCTCCCAAGGTCCACTATTTCCGTCTAGGTACACATAATTTCGCATAAAAAGTGGGGTGTCTTTCTAAGTTCTCTATGGAAAATGTTAGCTCGGGAATACCTCAAGAAAATTAGCCTATAGAATCTTAAAAAGCAAAAAATAATTAAGAATCAAACAAATTAAGGTCGTCTTATTTATTTTGTCTACATTCTGGATTATTTGGAATGTCATTAATGTCAATACCAATTGCCATTCATAATTTTGTTCAATTTATTTGAGTATTCCCGTTCTTAGATTCTTATTCAGAAAAAAAAAGGATGGAAACGCTTTCGGAGCGCGTAAGAATATGCAACCAGTAAAACTTTCGCAAAGTGTGAACGTTTCTAAATTTGAAATTTTGAAGGAAAATAAAGAACGAAGTAATTCACGACGTGCTTCAAAATAACAAATGCATATCATAGGTGGCTAGATGAAGTTTTCTGATGAACACCCCGTAGTTTCTTCTCCTTACACGGTCTTCTACTCAATGCATCAGTATTATACCGGGTAATTCAAATTCGAGCCTCACCATTGGGATCTCGAAAACCATAAGAGGTACGAGGGCGCTTAAATTGGGGCAAAGTTAAGTTTAAAGCAAAGTATAAAACTTCAAAAATTCCGACTACGTCCAAAGATAAAAAATACGAAATTTTGAGAAATTATTTTTTTAATATTTTTCTCAGCCTATTTAGACAGACAATCGAAAACGATTGATACGTTCTCATGGCAGCTTTTTATCCTCTACAAGATGGAGGTGTAATATTTCTAATTGGACGTTTCTATTTTCGGCAGCCATCATCAACTTCTGTTTCCTTATGAACGCTATATTGGATTTTTAGACAGAAAAATAGTGCGTTTTATTCTGATTTCACTGATGTATAACTTGTTATAATTTGCTTTTGTAAATGTCCAAAAATATAATTAAAAGTAATATCATCAAAGTATCGAAACTTTCTGTTTTATGATCCGTTGATAATAGTTGTCAAATGAGTTTAGGCGGTTAACATATGAAATCAGAATAAAACGCACTCTTTGTCTGACTAAAAATCCAATATGGCGTTCATAAGAAAAAAAACACCACCATCAGGTTGCCAAAAATCGAAACGTCGTATTAGAAATATGACATCGCCATCTTGTAGAGGAGAAAAAGATGCCGTAAGAATATATCAATCGTTTTCGATTATTTCTTCAAATAGGCCCAGAAAAAAATAAAAATATTTTTTTAAATTTCGTTTTTTTTTAAATCTTTGGGCGTAGTCGGAATTTTTCAAGTTTTAAAACGGCAGTTGATAAAGCTTAAAAATGCGCAATTTTATGCCACCTCGTTTCCAATGGTGAAGGTCAAATTTTAATAACCCTGTATATGCTTGATTTAGCCATACAGTGATAACTTGTCATTCAAAACTTTTGCCCCTCAAATTATTGACTTTATCAATCCAGAGGGTCTTAAGTAAGCCATTTGCTTCCTTATTCCTACTAACCTGAATATAATGCAAGGGGTCTTGCACTTCATGCCCCAATTATCTATTGATTGTTGTTTTCTCTCTACAAGGGCTATCTCTTATCATTTTGTGTAACTTTGCCATAGATGTACTGTTCCTGTCCACGCATGTCGCTATTTTTACACGTGGAGAGGACTAAGGTGTATTCCATATGAATCACTTCTTATAAACTAGAAAATATCTTACAATTACTAGAACAATAATACATACACACATTTAAAGCTCCACTACCTACAATAAAATGCAATTCTCTGTCTCTCTCAAAAAATTTCGATCTGGTAGACTATAATTTGCATATTTAGTTGCTCTGTCTCAGCTTGAATAAATACAGGATTGTTATATCTTCTATCTCTCTTTTAAGACTTTTTCACCAATTAAATTCTATTTGGAAAAAAAAACGAAAGGTAAAGATATAATCTTAATCATCCACGGACGTTAATTAACATCCATTAAAAGTTTACAGTCAACACACTTTATTTTTCTCGATAAATTATCTGCCAATTAAAACATTAATTAAATGGAAGAAAATTTTACCTGGAAAATCTTTTTTAAAGGGCCTTCACTTGAAAAGACGTTAAGCGATGACTCTTGTGCATTGCAAACTAGAAGCATATACAGTGTTGCCGCAGCCATTTTAAAAAGCTTAGTAAAAAAGTTTGTATAGGGACAGTACACAAACAGTTTTCCTCCAGCACTAATACATAGATAGTTTTCCTGTAAAGAAAGACCATATAATAAATGTTCTTCAATCTTGCACAGAATAAAAGAGAAGAATAACGCTAAACAGGGAAGGTACCGTCATTAAGAGGAAATAATAAAACTTCGATTTAATAAGGCTTGATAAAAAATAGGTTTGAAGTCTTCTCTAAAAAATATGTGAAGTAATTTTGAATGTAGAAATAGCTTTAAAATTAACTTATAAACTAAGATATTTGATATCTTGTCTCAAAATGCTATCTCTGTGTCAAAATGCTTCGAACTATTACTTCACTATTTCACTTATTCATATGTTACGTATAGTAAGGTATAATAGCAAAGAATAGCAAGTAAAGAATTTATATCTTTCACCTAAAAAAAATTCTACTGCTTTTTCTTTGCTATTTCTCACTTTCATTTTCAGATTTGAAATTAGGTTCTGCTAGAATACAGAATAGACCTTTTTGTACTACACTCAGTACCATTGCTGCGCAGCGGCAACACTGAAAATTATTCAACAGATCTTGTTTTAACGTAATGAGTGTCAAGCACGCTTTAAAAAAGCTGTAAAATATAATTAATTAGTTTTTATATATGTCTGTAGTTTGTTCTCATCAGGTAATAAGATTAAAAATTAAGATATATTGGGGTAATATTGCCATGCAAAGGAAAACGTTCTATTATTTGCGAAACTTATATGTTATTTAGAGTTATATTTATGGACTTAGCTATTAGCTAGTATTTAAATTGCAAAAAAGCTGTAAAAATTAAGTTTCAACAACTTCCCAGAATTTTTTCAAAAAAAGTGTAAAATGGCGGTATTGACAACAGGTGTGGATAAAGTTTTAATTTTACAACTTGGACCTTTCATCTTTTTTTTTTGCTGTAAGATGGTTGAAAGGAAAAATAAAGTAATTAAAGGCAGGTCTCAAATAAATTTCTGAACCTTTTACCTGACCGATTATTGTCAAAAGATAGAATAGGTCAAACATATTTGTAAAAAATGTTCATTCAAAAACTTTGAAAACCATACTATCAATATGGCTCCACAACGTTAAAATCAGGAAGCACAGCTATTAATTCTAAATGTTTCGATGTTCTGGGGAACAAATGGTGTTCCAGTCGATTGTGGAAACATGTTACAAGGAGCTTCAAGTGCGTTGAAAATTGGGAAACTACGTTGAAACGAATGAAAAAACGTGGTGTTCAGATGGACAAGGATTATTTGTTAGCGATAGAAATTTTTAGCTTTTTCGCAGGAAACTCTAGTTTAACATATGCAAAAAGGCAATATTTATTAGTTGAAAATTGAAAACTGATCTGCTTTCAATATTTCCAAAAATATTGCAGCTGTTAAGAAGGAAACCAACAGAAACAACTACTCCGAGGGCTATATATATACCGTAGGGGTATTAGCCCTCGGAGTAGTTGTTTGTGTTTGTTTCTTTCTTAGCAGCTGCAATATTTTTGGAAATATTGAAAGCAGATAAGTTTTCAATTTTCAATTAGTAAATATTGCCTTTTGGCATATTTTAAACTAGAGTTTCCTGCGAAAAAGCTAAACATTTCTATCACTAACATATTTCGCAGAAAATAAATTTTTTTCAACTTTCATAGCCTAAGGATTATTTGGTTAAAGTCTATGAAGAAAAAAGTAAATAAAACCAAAATAACCGATTTTTATGAATTCAAGACATTTACCGGTGTTTGCAAGAAGTGAATATGTAGCCATTGCAAACCTTCGAAGACAACTCCTTGAAGAACTAAGTGGATTCTTCGCTTGTTCTATTTCGGTCCTTACTCAGTGGTGTCGTAGTATAGGGTATAAGTGGAGAAAAACTAACAACCGAAAATACCTAATGGAATTGTCCGATATTCAGTTTAAAAGAATGCAATTTCTGCGACAATATATTAAAAATCAAGAATCTTCGGCATCTGACAAATTTACCCCAGTGTTTCAGTGTTTCTAGATGGAACGTGGATTTTTAGCAGGGAAAGCTTCCGGGAAAGTTGGCAGGATGGTACGTTAGCAACATACTTCAAAAGTCTTGTGATGGCTTCTGGTTAGTGCTTCCTTTGAGGTATTTATTAATATCCAAAAATAATATACTTAGGATGTCGCTATATAGTGTGTCCCAAATTGGCTTCCATGTATTGGGATCTAGGAAACTATAGGAGCTACGAAGTCGGTTAAATAGGGAAAGTTCTAGACAATTATGTTGGTAATGTAATGACAAAAACGGGGTGGCTGTAACCAATCGGGTTTTTGAGAAATGTTGAGAAAACCAAAATGGTAATCAAAATTTGTGAAAACATATCTGAAGAAACTTTTAGAGGGGAATACACCTGTAAAGGTAAAATTTCGATATTATAACGTGTCGGTGTTCTGGAACCATCATCAATTTCCGTTTTTCTTACGACGGCCATATTGGATTTTTACATTTGTTGACAGAGGACAAGAAATGCCTTTCAATAATGTATAACAACTCTAGTAAGATTTTATAGTATTTAAAAAAAATCAAGCAAAAAATTTAGTTTTTACTAGTAGGCCATGGATTGGACTTGACAGTAATATGTGGTTATTATCGCAAATGCTTAAAAACAATATCACAATAAGTAAAACACACAGTTCTTAAAAATTAAATTGAAACAGATGGAAATTACTTAAAGTGAGGGAAATTTTGACATGCGGGAACTTCATTTCCAAGAAAACAGAAATGCTCAAATTTCTAAAACTGACTACGAAGGAAAATATGCGGAACGAGGAACCATGTCAGCAGAGTTTAAAACAACTGAAGTCTTAAAGTCTATAAATTTATTAAATTAAAAAAGAAAAAATTCTTACTTTAAGACCAAGCACCTAAATGAGGGACAGAAATGAAAAATAACATAAATCTTATTTGGTGCATGAACGCTAATAAGGGTATACATGAAACCAACTCTTATTTCTAATTTTATATTATTTGATATTTTATTTTATTTGCTGTATAAACCCACCATAAGTGGCTCTAGGTACTTACCCAATTAGTGGTGTATATTATTTGTAAAATAAATAGAATGTGTGTTTAAACGGTGGTTTTCAATGTTCAATGGTTTTAATGGTATTGTTGCGAACTCAGGGTTCAAAAATTCCAGTGTAACGATTTAACACGAAAACACTATTTATTTATTCCACAAATACACACAGGTACAATTCGACTAGTAAATAACTGATTGACACTTTATAGCCTTCTATTATCGCTTCGTACTTTAGCTTACTTATAGCTCGCTTAAAACAAGACAACTCTTAACCGCGCGCGCTATGCGCCTTTTATACACAATCCTAAAATTACAGAAAAACCTAGAAAGTTCTTGATAAAAATTCTTGAATAATCTCACATAAAAAAAAAGGTTGTAAACAACTGCCTTCTAGATAAACAGAGCAATAAATCACTCGTGTCAGCCATGACGCAGCGCGGATAGGTCGCTAAGCTCCACCAACCACACGCGTTGCCCCGCCTCCGATGCGGCGTCGCTGTGAATCGTAACACTTCCCTCCTCCTAAGGCTGTTTGTGTCGAACAGATAGAGTTCCATGGTATCGTGATAATCAATCCAAATGAACAAGCTTCATCTTTGACCTGGGGGTCCGCTGGATCCTATACACCACGTCATTAATCTTCTTTATAATTGTATAAGGTCCTCCCCAATTATGGCTAAGTTTGGGCGACTTGCCCACCTTTCGCCGCGGATTGTATAGCCACACCGAATCACCATCCTGGAAGCCGCAGGAATTAGCTAGTAAGTCATATCGTGCTTTGGCTCGACCACTGGAGATCCGCAGTTTATTCCTGACTTGTTCATGAACATTTTTAAGCCTCTTCTTGAGCTCCTCCACAAAATTATCAGAGTTGAGCGACTCTTTTTCTGGTGTTCCATACATCAAATCCGCAGGAAGCCTCATTTCTCTTCCGAACATCACCTTCACCGGAGTATAACCAGTGGCTACATGCGTAGAACCTCGATATGCCATCAACATGAGAGGTAGATGTTGGTCCCAATCACGCTGATGATCTGCCATCATTTTAGACAGGTAATGTACCATGGTCCGATTGAATCTCTCTACCATCCCATCCGACTGTGGATGCAAAGGAGTTGTCCTGGTCTTGCGAATTCCAAGAAGCTCCATGACCTTCTGGAAGACAGCCGATTCAAAATTTCGGCCCTGATCAGAATGAAGTTCGAGAGGGACTCCAAATCTGCAGAACATTTCATTTACTAGCACCGTTGCCACAGTCGTTGCTTCCTGATTAGGCAGGGCGTATGCTTCAGGCCATTTAGTGAAGTAATCCATGGTGACCAAGATGTATTTATTGCCTGACTCAGTCTGAGGAAATGGTCCCGCAACATCAATTGCTACCCTCTCGAATGGAGCACCTACAGTGTACTGCACCATTCGGCCGCGTGATCTTGTTCAAGGTCCTTTTGTGGCACAACAAACTTCGCAATTGCGGCACCAAGATTCGACGTCTTCATGATAATTCACCCAGTAGAACCGCTCTATAATTTTGGCCAAGGTTTTATTGACCCCAAAATGACCTGCACTGGTTCAGTCGTGCATTTCCTGTAGTACATCCGATTTTCTGCTACCAGGGACAACCAATTGACTGACTACGGTCTTGCCACCCGGACTGTTCCACGCTCTCTTCAGTAATCCATTTTCTATTTTAAGAGAGTGCCACTGGGCCCATAACGCCTTCAGGTTTGGACTTTTACCAGAAATTTCTTGCCATTCCGGTCTCTTGTCGTCAGTCTTTGCAGAGAGGATGGGTCCAATACCTAGATCGTTCATTTGTGCCTCTCAAAACGTCTGTGTGGTACAGCCATTGTTTATTTCTACCGACGCACATAGGGGTAAATTTGTTCATCTATCGCGAAAATTCTGCTAAAGCATCTAAAGAATGTATGTAATGTATAAAAAGTCGATTTAAATTGATACGATACCAAATAAAACAAGAAAAATTGAGTTAAACCTAGGCATGGCCATCAGCTATCCAGCTCGTATTATAGGCATTCAAGTTTACCTCAAAATTTAAGATATTACGAAGTAGTTAACATTAAGTAATTCAGCAGTATTTGTGCAGGATGTTATTGCTACGTTAGTGCTACGTATATTTGTCGACTTTGATCGGTTTTTGCTCAAGATTAGCTACAGTATTTCTAATTTCTCTTGAGTGTTACGTCATCGTTTACTACATAACCACAATTTTAGGGTATGTCTTAATTTGATGCATATGATTAAAGTCAAATTGACACTTTTTTATTTAGTGCACGTATTTTCCTAATCGGCGTTATTGGATAAGTTAACCAGTAAATTTTTTTATTTTAAATAAGTGGTTTATTAGTATATTATTTGAAATCAACTAAATAAATTACCTGCCTAATGTAAGTAATAATAACTTAAGAATCATTTACTTATTTGGTTTTCTGATCACGTCAGGACTTAGTAGGTATGAAACTAACCAAACCGGGAGCACCTACTACGTTTCACTTTATTTTTGTTAAAAATCACAAGCAGCCTAAAGAGATAGCTTCAAAGAAATTTCTATTATTAACATTTTTATTTAATGTGATATACAACACATCTATAATAAATATTCCTTTACAGCAATCCGTATTAAAAGGTGGGTACTAAATTTTTGATGCAGCATAGAGACCTTAAAGAAGCAGGTACACAGTTAAAATAATAAAAAAAAAACGAGTATACAAGTTGGTCTCAAAAATACAAAAATATATTGATCAGGTTCAAACAAAAATAAGTTTCTAGTGGCAACTAATTGTTCTGGAGCACTGTAGATAACGCAAAAGCAGCACATTTGCTGTGTGTATGGCGAGTAGTAGAGAAATAGATAATATAGGTTTGGGAGAAAAAATAAGATACGTTGATGTAATCTTTTAAAAAACTCCCAATTATTTTAAACAAAGTAGAAGCAAAGAAGTAAACAACATTGCGAAAAATTGCTGTAGAAATAAGTGTTATTAATTATCAAAGTCTTCCTCGGATTCACTGTCTTCATCATCTGAGTCATCTAAATTGATGATAAGTGACGAAATGTTCGATGAATCAACACACTTTTCTTGTTCCCAAGCATCGGTAATGCTTATCAGTATGTCGAACATAGTTTTTGCATAAATCGGAAATAACCTGCAAAAAGAGTGTTGTTAGTAAGTTAAATAAATAATTTTTTTTAAATTTTATTGAAAAACGTGCTTTTTCCGACGCCTCGTTTCATAAATTCAAAACGCTCTCGTTTGTTGAGCATTGATTTTCGAATCACAATATCGCTTACACTGGAACCATACCATTTCGATGGAGTTGAAATGACAATGGTAAGCAGGTAATCTACACGATGGCCATTTTGAAGTACTAGTTAGTCTATACTGAAGTTAAAAAAAACATGAAAACTATATTTACTAATTGTCACTATAAAAGAGCGATTTTGGACATCCTACAATTACTATAATGTAAAATACCAACCGATATTTTTTCTTCAGCATGTTCTTTTTTGCTATACCTGAAGGGTCAGCTTTCATAGCAAAAGGAGAAAATGTAATGTGATGCTGCTGCAGTTATTCTATTAGGCGAGGTTTGGACCAGTTTTAAGTAACTTTTCTGCTTGTATGGAGTGGTAAGAAGCATTGTCCATAATTATCAGTGAGGGTTCCACCAAATTAAGCACAAGCTGTTCACAAAACCATTTTTCGAAATTTGCACTGTTCATCGAGTCATAGTGATCGCCTGACTTACTTCCCGCTTTGAATACTCTTCTGGCATTCTGGATAAACCCATCCTCTGAACCAGCATGCAAAACTATGTACCGTGTTCCTTCTGAGGAAGACTTTTTTCTTACAGTGTTTATCGTGCCATCTTGCCAATTTGTCCTAAATGCCCCTTTGAATTTGTTTAAGAAATAGATTAACATTAATTAATAGCGTTTATATACCTTTACTAATTACCTAAATACCTTTACTAATTAATAAATAAAAACCCATGACACAGAATAAAATATTTTATTCTGTGCCCATGTTTCATCTATAAAAACCGGTTTGCGACGAAACACAGAACTTTCGATCGCCTCATACTCACTCAAAAATGTTATAATTTTATGTATAATATTTGGTTGTTCCATTAGATAAAGTCAGTTAGATATTATACACTTCCTCCACGTAAACTTAAGTTTTTTCAAAAGTTCGTACACCTATCTAAAACGTTACTTTTGTAAATCAAAAAAAAAAGGGCTTAAAGCTTTTATTATGATTTTTAGAATTGACAAAAAATAGGTATTCGCGACGCAAGTTCCATTGTTGATTGTGTTTGTGGCCTTTTATTTGGCAGCTTTCGGCTGATGATGGTTATGTTATGATAATAGGTATGTCAAACTTTGCCATGTACGTAATTTTCGTACTTTTTGACGTCCAGCTCAGGTTACTACCATTACCCTGTTTGTCACTGGGCGTTTTTTAGATGGTTCTGGTTCATCGTCTATTCCTCCGTCCGTCATCTCAGAAACGATGATCGAAAAACAGCTTTATCCATCGGTTGTAATTATTCTTGGGTAGTGTTACTCGGTAAGCAACTCTAGCGTGATTCCAAACTCATCAGGAGTAGTCACGATCGAGTGACCTAAATGGCAGTTTGCACCATCAAAGATCAAAAGAATTCGGCAAACCGTTTCAAACCTTATTTAAACACCTCAATTATCATGCTGCCTTTATCGGTCATAAATGCCTTACTTCCTGGGGGCAGAGTGTTCTGCCACTCAGGTCTCATCCTTTTACCTTTAAATAATACTATTGAAGGAATAATACTATAGTCGCACCGGCTCTTAACTGGCGGGTCCAAAGTCCACTAACCATATGAATCAAATCAGAGCACACAGTGACTACCAAAATGTTTCCTGATGTAAATAATTTGAGGTTAGCTTTTCACAGTCATAAGTCGTTATATCAAATGATATTAAGCTTTTTCGGAATGTTATTGGCATTAACTACTCGTAGAATTCCTAGAGTACCATATTAATTCTGCAATTTCTAACTAATCCTTTATTCATTTCTTGTGTGTTTTAAGGAATTTTTACCCTTTTGCTCCAGTCCATATCAATTCTATAGCGGTAAACTGGAAAAACCATCATGTCCATGTTCGCACATTCGTCGGTCGGCGGCGTTGATGTTTGTGTTTTTTTTTTAGAGCTCTGGCCACTGACAAAAGTTCCGATCAGTAATTTTTCACATCAAATTTCACTGCTTTCTGTGAATTAAGAGTCTGTGTTCTCTTCTTTTAATGTTCTTCGGTATTATTTTGTACTTGGTTTCTATGCACTTCCCATCTGCATACTCCTTAAGATAATTCCCAGTGTCTTTGATACAGTTTCCTGGATATTGGTTGGCTAATTTCCCCCTTTTCTTTCATTCCCGAAATAGTACAATAAATTTAACTTGTAATTTGTTTGGATTAAAAATACAAAATCCCGAAAATTGATTAGAATTATCAATTTTTCCTAATTAGACTGCCAGAGTGACATTTATACGGGGTGTTCATCATAAAACTTCATCTAGCAGGCTATCAAATTTTGACAGAAAAGGATGACATAATCAGAATAAATGGACTAGTGTGAATTTCTTTTGACATTTCACAGCCAACTAGATGAACACCCCGCAAATCAAAATGACTGGAAAAAAAATACATATTTTGGTGACCACTTTAAGCCAGAGACAAATTTAAGTGTATCTTATTTTTTCTTGTATAAAGTTTATCTGTCTTTTTTATCATAAGGCTTTTCTTTGGTCGGTACAAATAAATGCCATGAAAAGAAACAAACATTTCAAAGTTTGTCGTTGATGAATCGTCGGACCCGCCAGTTAACAACCCATGCGACTATACCTATTGCGTTTCCACATGAAACAACCGTAACATTTTCGCCATATTCATTAGCCACTAGATGTATGAGTTTTGCTCTTTTTTTTTTGCTAACACAAAAAACATTTTCTTCTTCTTTTGAGATGACACTTTTGCGAGCCATTTTGCTTTTCGTTTCCCTGCTGTCCCTAATGTAATTTCCCAATGTTCTTCGAGGTATCCTAAATTGTCTACTTGCAGCATTTTTTTTACATACTATTACGCACGGCGTCAATAGCATAATAGCATTTCTCATATCATTTTCTGTCCATTCTCATATCACTTTCTGTCCCTAGTATATATATTCTTATTCCTCTGTTTCTTTCTTTTTGCATGATGCTGGATCTGAATACCAAAGAGAACCAAAAATTAAGTACTGAGGTATAGGCAGAATCATTAAGCAAGCGATGTGTCAATTGAAACTCAAGATCATGTCTTCGATCATAGACATTGTCTCCTCTAACGAATTTGGAAAAGGATGGATATAATTCAATGTTAGTTGACATGATCTCCAGCAATGTTGCCTTATTTGCGGTTTATTGTAAATAACGTAATAATCGTTTTTCGGCTTATCTGTGAAGATTGGTAAGCGTGCTTGGTAAATTAATTAAAACAGACCAATAAACTATTCATATTAACTACAGGTGTGATAAAAAAATTCTTGTTTTTGCTCAATTTAATTTTAAATCTTATTATAGAAAACGCAAGCAATTGGTGAAGTGCCGCGCGGTCGTGGAGTACGCAGAATTATTATTAAAACGCCTGGAACTAACGTCAACTGTCAACGAAAGTCAACCTTTACCTCGAAAGCTCGAAATTAGAAAATCGGCGGGTTTTGTGCTTTTATGTACTTTTTCCAAGATTTTCTTATGCGCTTGATCTAGATTTGTGTTTTTTATTGAACTAATTGTGTTTCTTCAACATAAACAAGATGCCAAAAAGTCTTAGTAAAGACTGCAAAAAACTTGTAGCTTCCCTCTTGAGCTATTTTGAATTGGAGAAAAAAAACGGAGGACCACTTTTGCCACTCGCAGCAGTACGTAAAAGAGTAGCGGATGCCTTGGGTCTTCATTTAACTACGGTTTCAAAAATTTCTCAAGAAAGTGCTCATGGCAAAATTGTAAGCCCTAAAAGGATTCTTGTCCGGAAGAAACCAGTAACCGATCCAGGGAAATGGGATATTTGTGCCATTCGTAACCAAATTTATGAAATGTATAAGAACCGTAAGTAACTGTAGATTCTAAATTATGTGACAATAACTTATTTAAAATGTATATTTATTTATATTGTTGCTTATTGAAGTAAAGATTTCCTTTTTAAAGAAATAGTGACTAGCCCTAATGTCAGGGACTTTATCATTGATTATATGTTCCTAGTAAACTTTTAAAGTTGGTGAGGCCTAATTGAAAATATTAAAAATCATACGTAGTCATGAGTATCATAAGTATCAAAGGAATTAAGGAGATGATTACTCACTGAGGGCGAGCTAGAAATTTGCAGGGCCTCACACCTAACCCCCACATGCACCAGTAGCATTTTCTCAGGGTTACGTTTTAATCATGGCTAATAGCGAGAGAGAGAGAAAGAGATTTACCTTACCTAAATTTTAAATTAACCACAATTAAAGCCTGACCCTGATTAAATGCTATTGGGCTATTGGTGCATATGATTGTTAGAGTTTCTAATGAGGGGTTATCCACCGGGCACAAGACATGTATAAACTGCATCACAATTCCACACAATACCGTTACAATGATCTACATTGGAAATACAGCAATAACCATCACAATTTTGGAAATACCTCTCCGTACTCATGATAATATTCTACAGTACTTGTCATAATATCGATAATAACTTTATGTACTTATGACAATACCCTGCAATATCACTATATTCACAATACCTTGCAATGCCATCACAAGACTTAAAAAATACCATATTATGGCAATACATGTACAAACATTGGCAAAGTGGATTCCTCTTTGATTTCTAAGGTGCTCTAGGGTATCTGCCTGGAAGGATTCTGGGCCTGTAATGCCCATATTTATAGTGGCAACTTGAGCACAAGCATGTGCTTAATCAAAAATGTTTGATGTAAGTCAATGTATTTTAAATGGAGACTATATGTCCAAAGTCAGACTTGAGGCTTACTCGGAGCCAAGTCATGACTATAAATACGGGCATTAGAAACCTGAAATTGGTACAAATGGAAGGGTCTTGCCAAATTTAGTTTTATTTGATTTGATTAAACTGATTATACAACTCACAATGCTAATTTTCCCTATAAGAGGAGAGAATTAATTTTTCTGTCAATAGTGCAGCAATGCAGCAACTGCCAGAAAATTCCAATAACTGCTTCTGTGTGGTCAGATGTAGGTGTGTGAAACCTGTCTTTTCCAAAAGAATTTAAGTAATGGATAATTAGGAATAGTTTTTTTTAAGCTTAACTGGAACTGGACTGTAGGGAAAGTTGCTAGGAAAGTTGATAAGTATATTAGCTGTAACTTTGTGTTTTTAAGGATGTTGAAATGAACTGAAAATCATACTGCATAGTTAACTGGCAAATTTTTTCCTAATTGGAAGAAAAAAGCAAAATACCAATGATCTTAACCTGCAGTTGGTTTTATATTTTTTAATGCTACTGTATATTATTGGATATTTGGGTTCTATTCAAAATTCCAAGAATATTTTACAATGCACCTAGATACCTATCTTCAAATGTTTCTGAGAAAATAGAGTCTGTATAAGTTGGTCATATAAACACAAAATTGAGCATAAAATAATAAATAAGAAGCAAAGTAAATTTTAAGACAAGTGGAGCATTTACTTTGCTTCGTATTTATTATTTTATGTTTGACTGGCTTAAACAGACGCCATATTCTCAGAAACAGTTGAAGATAGGTATGAGGTATGCTTTATAAAATATACTTGGAATTTTGAATAGAACCCACATATCCAAAAATATACAAGACATTCCATTAAAAAAATATAAGTTAAGATTTCTCGAAATCATTGGTGTTTTGTTTTTTCTTCCAATAGGAAAAACTTGCAAGTCAACTGTGTAATACGGTTTTTGCTTCATTCCAATATATTTAAAAACAAAAAAGTTACAGCAGTTTGCATCTATAAAACTTTTCATAAAGTTTTTCCAAGAGTTATTTTATGGCTCACCCCCGTAAAATTTTTGAACAGTGTTAATGTTATTGGTTATGCTATAAAAACTTCTATATGGAGATATTTATGATGTTTAAGTATTCTCAAAAACCAAAAAATTATATTTTTTGAAAACCATTTGAGATATTACTTATCAATAATAAAGGAAAACATAAGGTTTGCAATACAAAAACTTTGTTTATTGTTACTGGCGCGCGAGGCTGCTTGTCACTGACTATTTTTCAGCAAAAAAATTGTATGTTCCTGGTTTTTCTAAAAATAAAAATTATTTTTGAATTGTTTGTTCAATTTGGAAGAATAAAGCCATTTTAACTTTTAACAAAATTAAACACTGGTAAACAAAGCTTTTTGTATTGCAAAACTTAGGTCTTCCTTTACTATTGGCACGTGCAATATTTCATTAAAATATCTGAAATGGTTTGCAGAAAAAATACAATTTTTTTCTTTATGAATATTAACATCAACACCATAGAAAAGGGTTTTTTGACTACAGTTTATTTAGCAAGATAGTGTTACTTATTGAAGTAGAACATCCCCTTAAATTTTATCATGAAAAACCTGGTCAACCTCGTATATTTTTTGGATTTATTATGTTCTAAAAAAAATTATTTAACTAGCATTTTCCTGAAATCTTGACTAATTACTCAAACCTATTGTTAGATGCCAACTGGGATACAAACCATGTACCTATCATCATCATCAGTTTATTTCATACAAAACAAGTCATAAGTATCAAGTTTCTGAGCAACTGTCCCTAATTATCCTTTACTTAAATCCTTTTTCAAAATATAGGTTGTACACCCCTACACCCGACTACACAAAAGCAGTCATTGGAGTTTTTTCGCAGTTGCTTTGAATGCATGCAATCATCCTTGCAATGAGGTCGTTCCTACAAAAACGTAAAAAAGAATATTTTTTAATTGAATTTTAGGAGAATCTGTCACCGCCCAAAGCATTTTGCAGAGATTAAGAACAATGCAGCTCTTTGCGGGATCGAAATCATCACTTATAAGACTGATGAAACAGATTGGCTTTAAGTGGCTTCAAGACAATCCGCGCAGGGGTTTAATGGAACTGCCAGACATTGTTTCTAAAAGAATACAATTTTTAAAATCCTATACTAGTTACAAAACAGGGGGTAACTATATGTTTGTATTTTTAGATGAGACGTGGCTTTTTCAAGATGGAACATCAAGCCATTCTTGGCAAGATGCGGATACTCGAAGTGTTAAAAGAATGAAAACGGAAGGGAAGAGGTAAGGTGTAGTGTTTTGTATTAATTGTAATTGTTACTCGTTTGCTCTCATTTAGTCGAGTAGGGGAATATGGGGCTGTTTGTAGCTTCAGCTAACCCATTTTTTCAAAATTTGTTTATAGGCACTTTATTTAGTTTATCTTTTATAGGTACATTGTAGTGCATGCTGGAAATAAAGAAGGATTTATTCCTGGCGCAGAGTTAGTTTTTTCATCCAAAACGAAAGGAGATTATCATGGAGAAATGAACAAGGATAATTTTTTGTGTTGGTTTGAGAATCAACTGCTGAAAAATTTGGAGGAACCCTCAGTGATTGTGATGGATAATGCACCTTACCACAGCACCTTGTTGGAGAAAACGCCGACTTCTTCATCAACAAAGGCAGACATTCTTGAGTGGCTTCGCTCAAAAAACATACCGTGTGATGACAGGCTGTTGAAAAGTGAACTTCTTGACATTGTAACAAAGTATGCAGTACATTTTGCCAGAATAATATCATTGAATTACGTTTCCATTTTTTTTTTATTTTAGACAGGCTGTTGAAAAGTGAACTTCTTGACATTGTAACAAAGTATGCAGTACATTTTGCCAGAATAATATCATTGAATTACGTTTCCATTTTTTTTTTATTTTAATAGGCACAAACCCCCAAAGATCTATGTCGCTGATCAAATGGCGTTGCAGTATGGACACCAAGTTTTACGACTTCCGCCATACCATTGCATATTCAATCCCATTGAGTTGATTTGGGGAGTTGCCAAAGGTTAATACAATCGGCATATTGGGAGAGATGGCAGAACCACAGAAGTGTGTTTGGCTATGTGGAAAGAGGCCTTGACCGCAGCAACACCAGAGGTTTGGAAAAATTCAATTCGCCATACAGAAGAAGAAATACAGAAGTGGTGGGATAGGGAACAATTTATGGATGCTTCGGACATTAGCCCAGTTGTAATAGAAGCAGGGTGTAGTTCGGATTCAGACTTAGAAAGCTTGTTTAGTGATAAGGAAAATGAAGTTGTTTGAGGTTATAATATTGTTGTATTGTATTGGATATTGGTTCAGTAGTTGAAATTGTTATTGTTATATTGTTCACTTGCATGTTGCAGGGTTGAGGTATTAGAAAATATGCATCTTTTTTAATATTTTTTTAGGATTAATGATGGCCTGTTAGCGTTCCTGATGTTATACAGATGACTGGTATAGCGGGTTCGAAACAAAAATGAAACACCTCTGTGCTGCTAAGGGTGACTTTTACGAGTTCAAGTAAAACTTCAGATTGAAGATAAAACCCCAGATATAACCTACATTGCATTGTTTATCTGTCAGGTAAACAATTCAATGTACATCAAGTCTGGTGGTTTATCTTCAATCTGAAGTTTTACTTGAACTTGTAAAAGTCGCCCTAAATTGGTCGATATTTCCAATTGATTTGGTCTTTCTCCAGGTGAAAGTTTAACACATATTAAGTGTTACACTTTTATACCGTCCTGCCGTGTTTGCTATGCCCCGTATTTGTACTTTTAAGTTGGTCGATCTATGAAGAATAAAAAAATTGAGAAAACTTTTGTTTTGTTGACTTAATATTGCACTCAGGAAAACGAAATATATAATTGAAATATCGACCATTTTAACTTAATTGATGCGTCTTATTTTTGTCTGAAACCCGTTGTGCGAATCATCTGTATTCTTATAAATTAGTTTAAGTAATTAATTTTATTATTTTATAAAATAATTGAAACTCTGTTTTATTTTTGAAGGACTTCTCAGGCAGCGCTGAGACATCAAAAAGAAGACATGATGCGTGATCATAAAACGGAAAGAAAATAGTTCCTAAAAGTCTAAAAAAAAAAGGATAGGTGTAAAAAAAGTTAATGATAGGGGTTATTTATTTTATTTTTGTACTTATATACTTACATATTATTATTTATGTCTCCCTTTGCTGTGTGTAAAAATTTGTTCTGTGTGAGCCTTTGCTTCAACCGGTTCTTTGCTCTTTATGAGTCTTTGCATTGTATGTTTTGGACGCTAACTCTTTTTTTAGGTATAACACTAACTCGGATGCAATTTACCAAGATTCCCAAGCACCATTCACTAGTCAAGGGGCAAAGCCCCGGTGAGTATTTATAATTATTATGCTTGTCATATGCAGAACAGTAATTTTGATTTATATTTTATGACGTGCTATTTTGAGTAACTGAGTGGCTACCTATACTGTACACTGTGTGGACTTCTGGACTACTGCATTTGTATGACCTAATAAAGGATGTATTTTACTCTGATGATTATTGGAATTACCAAGTAAGCACGTAAGGCTTTAGGAATTAACTTTATGATTTTCCCTAAATCTGTTCATAGATAAATTCAAGAATCACACAGCAGTGTTGAGAGATGCGCACCAACTACCGTTCAGAAATTAAATTAGTTCCACAGCTGGTGCAAGTGTGTAATTCCTGAACTGGCCTCTGCGCATATATAAGATGATTTTGGAATCTGTTCTATGAAATTTTCATGTGGCTTAGTCAAAACTAAAAAGTTATTTTAAGTGTGAGGAAAATCTCACTTTCTAACTTTGCAGTCTTTTGTGACGGTTGTAAAATTAAAAGCAATAATTTGATGTTATTTTTATTTTTCCAAAATATACACAATATATTCCTACATTTAAAAAGTAAACCTGAAATTATTTCTGGAGAAAGAGAGTGTGTTTTTTTTATCAAATAACAAATTATTAGTTTGTTCTAGGGAAGTATTCAAAGTTTCTATGAATAATTACAGGATACTACACAAGAACAAATACTATAATAATAATTATTGAGGCTGCTAGGATTCAAAGAAACTACATATTTACTGCTAAAATCCCGACTACCACCCTCTCCTATATGGACATGAGACATGTAAAGAAAAACGAAGTTAAATTGTTCCAGAATCTGTTATACTGATTAGAGATTAACTTTAAAAGTAGCATTAATATAATAATAATATGGTCTATAATATCAGTGTACTTTTTAAGATTTTAAACTTGTTTTCTTCCACTAATAATATTGGACTTATTGAAAAACAAAACTGTTTATGTTGTTATCGAATGTCAGGAATTAGAAAAAGTTCTAATAAAGAATGAAATTTAAAATCCTAAGCGGAAATGTGCGTCAAGACGTTTAAACTGTATCAAGATTTTTTATAAGTTTTCCAAGTCGAATTAATAGTAAAAAGGGCGTATGGCGTTGGGCGGAGCAAAAAAATAGGACGATTGATCGAGCAAGCCTTATAAACTGGCTTATTTGCACTATATGGTGTAAATTGTTTTTTTTTGTGCAGTAAAATTGGAAATAATCTGACAATTTTTGATTTACCGACTAGAAATTGCTCCTAAAGGGGTTTAATACGAAAAGCTTTTAACTAAAAACCTATGCCAATAAGTCACGTGATAGATGTAGCCATCCATAGTTGTCTTAACAATGTTCAAATTAATAATAGCTTTCTCTCTACAGCTGACACATTTGAGTAATTTTGTGAATTCTGATGCTTTGAAATCTTGTATCAAAAAGCTAGGCATGCTGCTAATCTCATATCTCTTATCCATTTTCAAAGTAATTTTAAATGTTTCGTAACAAACTATTTTACTAATGTTTGGTAAACATATTCATTTTGTGACCGAATATTATGTGTTCTATTGGTTTTTATTAGTTATTTTTTTTTCAAATTATCTCGAAAATGGTTACAGATAAAAGTTTGTTGTGTGCTTTATATCCTTTGATGAAGACAGTTCAGAATTTGTAAAAATATTCGAGCTATCATAAAAAAAGTGACCATTTTTGGTAGGTATCTTGGTAAGAAGTAGGTACTGCTTAACTGCTACCCTAACAGCTATATAGTTTAGGACAGGAATTTTAGATAAATTTTTCATAACCTAACCATATCATGGTCCTACCAAAAAAACTTCCTAGGAACAATTTCAAGGCTGTAGAACAGAAATTGCGATAATAATATGTATTTGATTCCAACATAGAATAAAAAAAAAACTAAAAACATCTTTTAAATGCAAACAAAACAGATTTTTTGTCAGCCTTGTTGAGCTTGATTACTCTATTTTTTTGGCTCACATCTCTCGATACTCATTAAGCATATGCGACAATATTTCTCGGACTGTAAAGATGACACACTGTTGGGTAAGATATTTGGGTTATAGGTCATAGTAAATGGCCACTGGGTCACAATCAAATCCAATATAAATTGGAGTTCAAGTGAATCCCATTAGAAAACCAACCAAACTTATCCTTGCATGCATTGCATTAAAATTATTAAAATTGTCCAACAGCTAATATACATGGTTTTTCAAGTGTTCAAGGTCTACTTTTTACTACTTCCTCTTCTTAGGGAAACCTAAGAGCAGGAAGATTTTAGATATTAAAGTAGGTCTCGAAGTAGGTTTACAGAATCTATTTCTTGATGATTATTTGATATTTGTAAGATCTAGGCAATCAGAGCATTGACAATTTTTTATTATGCTGTTCACAATTTTAATCAATTTTTACAGTCTGAAAGTTTCTCTATGAAGCAATTATAATTTAGAAAGCCTGTATGATGCCATCAGTTTGTTACAATTCTGCTTTAAAATTTAAATATAAGCTAGGTACCTTGATTAGAATATGTTAAACTATTTGGGTTATTCTGAAGAATCACGAACAAAAACTTGTCTGGATCACAGACTTCCATATGGATATATTATGTGGTCCTGATTCCTAATTCACCTTTATTATTAGGTAGGTATTTTAGTCAGTAATAACCTACTATTTTTACCCACAGTTTAAAGTTGAATAGTAGCAAACTAGGTTGATATCAACTTTGTTAAATGTTAAATTCGACTCGCTGCACAGAGAGACTGTTGACAAACATACAAAGCAAGTAACAATGAGATTTTTTAAACCTCCTTTACTGTATGTACTAAAACTTCATCTTTGTATATGTGGCAAAAGTATACCTTTCAGGAGCATTTGGAAAATCCTGTAGCTACTTATATGGCTGATACGAACAGAACCTGTTAGCTGCTTTGATAGCCACTAATATTTTTACAATTTTTGTCATGTAAATTTGCTTCAAGACTCTAAGCATCCATCGGAACCTAGAGCATAATAATATTAGCCTAAAACAGTATAAATAGTATGAAACGGGCCAGGTTCCAGTGTTTTATTGATGTTCATTTAGACTTCTGTCCAGAAAGTAAGTTTGTCAGTATCCTAACCCCCCTTACCCTAATATAGCATTTATGAACAGAATGCCCATTGTGTTTTAACTATGTTACACCTATGTTTTAAAAAATTTGTCTACTTAAACATATTTTTCCTAAATAAAGGTAAATAACAGCAAAATTCACTTTCTCAAAGACTGTACTTGGCTGAAAGTGGCAAAATTCTATGAAACCATCTCCTAAAGCACAAACCTTTGACTTAAGACCCTGTAACTAAGAAAACTCCTTTGCAAAATGGGCACTTCACGGACGGTCAATTACAATGTTCTAAAGCCTGCAAAAATCCTAGAACAGCAATCTTAAAGATTAGAAATGATAAATTTAAAATTTAACATACGAATACAAATAGTAGATCGACTGTAAATAAAGGTTGCGGGTCGTGGTTAATGCCTCGCAGATAAAAATAACGAAATTCAATTTGAGATAGCCATATTTGGGGAAATTTCAATATAGTTCTACTTGGTTTCATGCACAAGCTGGCAACAGTGGCGAAGTGATCACGATTTGGATTAATTTCCTTAATGAATTCTACTATAGATACTTAATATAATAAAGTAACATACCTTTTAAGAAAATCGTTTCAAGAATTCGTCACGCATTCGCACACCGCAATGTGCGGTTTTCAATGTTTGTATTTTCTGCCAGAGTAGCGAAAACACATATTTAAAATTATAAATATATTTACCCCACTCAACACTGCCAAAGATAATTTAAATAACGTACTAATTGTTACAGTGTGAGGGCTCTCAATACTTATACCAACGTGGGCACGGTGCTACTAATATTTTTATTGTAGTTTCACAAAACTAACGACTAACAAACGGTTAGATATCGATCCTAAAAACCTTTTTGTGAAATATTTCAAAACGAGCTTAAAACACGTGACTGGCGGAATTGCCAGCATGGCGATATTACCCCAACATACCTTACTAGTTAGCTGCAATAATTAATTGTTAGCTGTTATATGACAGCTCTAATAGCTACATAGCACAATCGACAACAAAGAACACACAAATGGCATTTTAAACTGTTCCGAATATTTTTAAGGATAATTCATCTTTTTTTTTGCTCGAAACTCGCATACCAATATATCGTGACGGAAAAAGTAATATTTCTCAGTCGGGTTTGGTGCGAAGGCAGGTAGAGAAATACGGGATTCAGGTCAGGTTCTATATGGCGACAGCTAATTCGACTCTCCGTGACTGGAATATTTCGGCTCAGTTGCATCTGACGAGTCCTGTGTCGCCATGTTGTACAGGCAAAAGGCTCTGTTCGTCCCTGGCTTCAAAACACATTTACAAGTACAATGATTTAAATTTGTAGGTTTTATAGCCATTGCACTGAAGTGAGATTTCCAGTCTCCACAACTCATTAAAATTTACAAAGCAGCACCCTCATCTATACAATTATCGACTTATACATTATTCAGGTAAGTCGCTTAAAGTGTCTCTAAAGTTTGCCAAGGTGTTGAAGAACTCCGCAAGGTCACAGCCTGTCTAAAAAAGTTATTTATTAGCCGAGTTACTTACAAACAGCGTCAGACACGGCAGGGTAGGAAAATTGTAAAGTGAAAAATAGGAACGACATTCTGGATATCGGATGACCAACAATTTGTCAAGGACGATCTAAGTTGGACGATCTCGCAGTGGGGTGCTTGACTCGAAATAGACAAAATCGCATTTGCTTCTACGAATTTCCAGGTTATATTATCAACGGAAACTTTTTATTTAATAGACAAAATAGAAATACAAGTTTTGAAACTATTGCTCAGTTTTAGTTAGACTTTTTCGAGCAATATAAAAAATTCGAGCAAATATTTACTGGTCGCTGACCACTGTCCTCTAGCTTATTTCTAGTCAGGAGGAGGCTTAGGCATCGATTTCAAATAAAATTAGAGGCCCGACTTGCTTGTTAGTAATCAATGTACAAAACTTGGGAAACTTTTGAGTGGCGTTTTACTATACAAAACACTTTTTCTTATTTGATCTCAGGCACGAAGGGAAAGTATATTTTATAAGGTGAAGTGGTGAAGTGTAATAAAACTTTTGCCACGATCACTGTCTAATACGTGCCTATGCAAACATTATTTCAGACCATGTCGAGGTTACACGTATTCTACCCACTCAAGGTTAAAAGCCACAAATCGAAGACCTTCGGAAATCTATTACATACAAAATAATAATAGTATTTATAATAAGTTGGAAAAGCAACTACGTTTAAATAAAAGTATTTGAACTTCTGTGGTTTTTATTGATTTTTTTTTATAATATGGTTTGTTTCTCTTCGTTGTGAAGTAAAAAAAAGAGATAAAGAAAAAACGTGCTTTAACCTATTTTATAACCCGTATCGTTGGAGCACCATACATTTTATACAAGTTTGAAATTAGCGAACTCCAAGAAGAGCTGGGCAGTATTTGAAATAAAAGTATTTCAAGCACTTTTGGTATTTGAAGCACTTTATTTCAATTCCCTTTGAATTTCGATATTTGACGCTTTGTATTTGAAATACTTAACTAGAGTATTTGGAATTGGTATTTGATTTCTTTAATTCTGGTATTTGAAATACCATAACTTGTTAATTGAATTACTCTAAAGTGTTTGAAATACTTTGTAGTATTTGAAATACTTCACAGTAATTCAAATTCTTTAGGGTAGGTATTTGGAATACTTTACGACATTGGAAATAGTTGCCCAGCTGGCGATGGCGACGTTTACCATCGCGCGTTGGGCCAATTCGAGAACCGATGCTAAACCTAAAATGTTTTCTCTCTGTTGCATTCTTCTATACGTACAAACCATTCACTTATTATTGCCGTCAAGCAGGCGTTGGAAATCTGACTTTGACATTTTTATCGTATCTTCTCAACATGAGCCGAAAAGAGATAGGTATAAAAAAATGAAGATTACAAAGGTAACGAGATGCCAAAAATAAGTGAATGGGGTATAGTTATATAACATCTCGCTCTTATCTTGGGGAGCGTCGATTTATTTTTCTATGCTTACTTGGTTCCGCCTGACGGGGTGACTCATGTTTTATTTAATTCAGTTACGCTTATGTATTTGGTTAGTTCACCAACAAAAACGGCGAACAAAAACATTGGGCAAATATTTCGTCACAAGAATAGGAAATCCGTAACTGCAGTTCTTGTTCCTCGAGTTTTTCCTATGGGTTCTTTATAAATATATACTCTTATTACGATTAACTGTAGACGGTAAGTAATAATAAAATCATTACATATAAAAGGAGCACAAAAACTGCACATTTTAGTTTTATTTTAATGGAACCCATCATACTATATTATTACAAATTTTAAATTGTATTGTCAACAGTTTTCAAAAAATTGAATTATTTGGATTTTCATTTTCCACTAGGTACCTACGTATTTTATTTCTGATGGTTATGAATGTACTGGGTGTTCCACTAAAATGTTTAATTTTAATTCAATAAATCGCATATGAGGTAGCTTTCTCGAAAGAACAATATAAAATGTGGTCAATATTGGACTGTTTTGTTAGGAAAGTCTCAGTTCCTAAATAGATAGAGAGAAACTGACCTACATTTGTCATAGGGTCATTTTATATATTTTCATATCTATCCTAGTTTCGGAGCTAACAAACGTTCTTCCAAAACGGAAATTTCTTAAAAATGTTTGTATATCTCTTACTGTTCAAATCACGATTTTATGCTGACTAATATTTTTTTTTGTTATTTTTGCAACAGAAGGCCATGAAACTTTTCCTTATTTTTGCCTGTATAATATAGATTGCAAATGTATTTTCTCGTTCTCACGTCAACATGATGGTTTTAGAACTTGGGGCTAAAATTATCAAATTTGTGAAAGCTGTCAAATAGCATTCAATGATGTAATTTTTTAACAATGGTTTTACCCAGTTTTATGTAAGATTCCACCATGACGCCTGAAAAAAACCATTAGAGTTGACTTCTACAGATTCAGTTTAAACTTCTGTTTGAAGTTTAACGAATGATTTTGACAGATAAATAACGCAATATACGTTTCGGAATTCGGAAAATTTTCGGAAGGAAAAATCCGGAGTTTAAACTGAGTGACCCTAAAGCATCGTTAGCTTGAATGTTTAGCATTGCCGACTTTAAAGCTGGATTTATACAACTAATTAAATACAATAAGAAAAAAGATTAAATTAGTTACTACTATAGAGGTTTCAAAAACCCCTAAAACCTATATGGCGATTATAGAGCAAAATAAAATAAAAAATAATTTTAAAGTTAACGTAGTTGAAATCGTACATTATTTAGTTTAGTTTAGTTTTTTTAATTTATTTTGTAAATTGTAATTGTATAAACCAAGCTACGATTTAAAAAGATGCTTTGCTAAATTCGGAAAGATTGTGGGCAAGATAAGAATTGCGTAACCTTTACCAAAGTTGCAAGAATTTTTCGGGTAAGTAAGAAGGTTTTAATACTTTTTCATTTGGAAGGAATTTGAATTTGAATCATACGAAGGCGTAGAATAACCAACAAGATTTTTTTTTTATTTTGACTTTAAACTCGCAACTTAGTGAAATTCATTGTTTAAAGACCGAATTTACTTGAATTCAGAGTTTAAAGTCGGAATTTAGTTAAACTCCGAATTAAGAAAAATTTAGAGTTTTAAGTCGAAATAGCTGATTTTTTTTAGATGTAAATTTGTGATTTTTTTAGGTATCATAACTTTTAATTTTATAAGACTTTCAAATACCAAATACCAACATACAAGTATTTCAAATACCGAAAAGTATTTCAAATACCGGTATTTGTAAAAAAATTCAAATCCAATATCTGAGTGCTTGAAATTTGAAATACTTTTATAATGGGGTAATATTTGGTATTTGATTGGTATACTTTAGTCGGTATTTGGTAATATACGCTAATACGCAAATGGTTTTAGATTATTAAAAATCAGTCGGTTCGAAATTGATCACATAATTGGTGCACTCCAGTATTGGGCACTTTTTTGCTTTGGTCGTTTCCATTTTTTTCTAAAAGGTTAAGCTTGTTCGATTTATCACATTCATGAAAGATTTTGAGATTACTTCGAACTGTCTACTAGGCACTGTATTCATAGTTCCTCTAACCTTTGATATACAGTGTGTCCCAAATTGTTCTTCCATGTCTTGGGATCTCGCAAACTGTCTAATATGCGAAGAAAGAGAAATGAGGAAAGTTGTAAGCAGTTATGTTTCTAACATAATGACGAAAACGGCTTGTTTTTAACTACTCAGGTTTTTTGAGAAATTTTGAAAAACTATGATGTTTCCAAAACTCGACTTTTTGGAAACATCATCAACTTTTATTTTTCATATGGCACCATATTAAATTTTTTTAGTGGAATATTTTGCTAAAAAAAAAATTAAAAAATTGCCACAATTTACTTGTTGCTAATTCGATAAAATTTAGCATTTTGTCAATGCGTGAAGTAGGCTATGATACAGTCAAGCGGCCATAATGGAAACAAAAGGCTAATTGACTTCTAATATCAATTACTAAATAGCTAAGCAATCGCGAGAATTCATTACGGAAATTTTAGTTTTTGTAGTTGATATGGCGTTCCGTTGTTCCGAAGAAGAACACCTTGATATTCTTGAAACCGACTTTAAATCGAATCGAAGTACAGTGAATGCAATCACTGCGTATAGGCAACAATTTATTATAGTATAGACCATTTAGTAAGCCAAGAGCTAAGTCATACAACAAAGAGAATAATCAAAGAGACGCTGTTAGTTTGCAAAGTGTTACCCAAAATCCAGGTACTTCAGTGAGGAAAATAGAACAGGATTACGAAATTCCAAAGTCGTCCGTTGATCGTGTCTCCTAAGAAGCCTAGGTATCGTCTATACCAGCCCACTATTGTACAGGGTCTTCAAGAAAACGACTTTAATAGAAGAGTTACGTTTGCAAATTGGTTTGTATAAAAGTGTGAAGAAGACGCAGAATTCCAATCTAAAGAGATATGGACTGACGAAACGAGATACACTAATTGTGGTATTTATAATCGACATACCGTGCATCATTGGGAATCCCGAGAACCCACATCAGCTGGAAGACCGGCGACTTCAGACTAGATATAAGTTTAACGTGTGGTGTGGTATTGTAGGTAAAAGTCGAGGCTCATATAGAATTTAAAAGTTGAAAATTAAAGACATATATTTTTTTTAGGAATTACCTTAATATACTTCATTATCTGCCACGAAACATTAAATGGAAATCGCTATTTAAGACTATTAGGGGAGAGAATACTACTTTCTATTGCCCAAGTAGTTGCTCCTGAGGAACTGGGTAATATGTGGTTTCAGCAAGATGGTTGCCCAGCTCATAATATAAGAGAAGTTATATATAATACGGACCCTGTTTTATGGCCAGCAAGATCGCCTAATATTACTACACTCGATTTTTATTTGTGTTTCTACACCAAAAACGAAGTGTATGAATTTCACCCCCCTGCTAATAGGGAAAAATTAGAAGAAAGAGTGCGTGATATCCTCACCTACTTCTGTCAACAGGAACACCTTAAGAAGGGTAACAGATTCGATTTTATTGAAGTACCAAAAATGTTTACAAAACGAGGAAAGACATGTATTGTTTGTTTAAAGATGGTAGACGATGATGTACTATTAAGCAAAACGAAAAAGTTGATGTGCGTAGCGTCACGTTATTCGGGAATCTCTGTGGACCGACGGTCGGGCGAACATTGCCCCCCTCTTAGTTCTGATCATCCCGATCAGAGAAATCTCCACGACTGTAAGTCTTTAACCGTTCAAGATGAACCATTTGCATCTTTGCTCTAGGGGATCCTGCTCTAGGGATTGCTCTTGGATCCTGTATACCACGTCAATGATCAGTTTGATGACTGTATATGGACGCTTCTAACTTGGAGACAAATTGGGAGACTTTCCTTTCTTTTTCTGTGAATTATAGAGCCACACCAAGTCACCTGCATTAAATCCTGCAGAATTCGCCCTTAGGTCATATCTAGCTTTCATCCGATCTCTGGCAATCTTTACCTTTGTCCTCACGTTTCGATGGATTTACTTTAAACTTTCTCGAAGTTCATCAGCATGGTTCTGGACATCTTGCACCGATTCTTCTGGTGATCCGTACACTAAATCTACCGTAAGACGAAGTCCTTTACCAGATATAACTTTAGCAGGGGTATGTCCTGTCCTGTTATGCCCTGCACCTCTGTAAGCCATCATTAGAAGAGGCAGAAATTTGTCCCGATCTTTCTGGTGGTCCGCTACCATTTTGCAGAGGTATTGTTCCATGGTTTGATTGAAACGCTCGACCATGCCATCTGATTGTGGATGGAGCGGAGTTGTCCTTGTTTTGCGGATTACCAGAAGTTCCATGATCTTCTAGAAAAGTTGCGATTCACAATTCCGTCCCTGGTCAAAATTAAGCTCTAATGGTACGCCAAATCTACTGAAAAACTCGTCAACCAAGACCTTAGCTATGCGGTTAGCTTTCTGATTTGGTAGTGCTTAGGCTTCAGGCCATTTACTGAAATAATCCACGGCAACTACGATGTATTTGTTACCATCGTCTGTTTCTGGAAAAGGACCTGCGAGGTCGATCGCAATTCTTTCAAATGTGGTGCCAACATTCTATTGCTTCATTTGCCCCCTAGTCTTTCTTTGGGATACTTTTACGGAACAGCAGGTCTCAGAATTTCTGCACCACTTTTCGACGTCATCTCGGCAATTCACTTAGTAGGACCTTTCCCGAATTCTATCCAGGGTCTTATTCACTCCGAAATGGCATCCAGACACTCCGTTGTGCATTTCTAGAAAGACACATTTCCGTCTACTTTCTGATACAAGCTGGAGCGTGGCACTATTCCCGCCGGGGCTTTCCCAAGTCTTCTTCAGTGAACTTCAGACTTCACGATAGCCAGCAGTTCCTTTCTTGTAATGCAATAATTTCTCTCTGGCGTGGTCAACACCTTACTGAAGTAGTCAATTACTTTTTCCTGGCCGTCTTGTACTTGCGACAATACTGCTCCAATTCCATGGTTACTTGCATCGATGCCTAGAATAAACTGTCCCGCGGGTCGCGGATAGGAGAATGTAGGGCTGGCACATAATGCTGCCTTGAGTCTTCGAAAAGCGTCTTGGCATTTACGGTTCCAATGCAATGACATCTTTTTCTCCGTTAACCGATGCAGCGGCTTGGCGATGTTGGCGATAATATGTGCACAGTCCCAGAAAGCTTTTAAGTTCATGCTTATCTTGGGTTCTGGCCATTCTTTGATAGCTGCTACTATATTTTCACTGGTCTTTATTCCATTTGATGAGATGACATGTTCGAGTACTCCATCTTCTCTTGGAACTGGCAGCATTTATTAAAGTTCAATCTTAAATTGGCATTCTTTAGTATGCAGAACACTTTTGTCAGGTTGTTCAGGTTAGTTCAAGTTATGGTCGAATGGGAAGAAATGGGTCGAAGTTTCAGCCTTTCAAGACTAGTTCTACTAATCGCTCGAAGTTCGAGAGAGCATTGCAAAGACCAAAAGACATAACGGTAAACTGGAAAAGATCATTCCCAGTTGAGAATGCTGTCTTTTCTCTATCCTCGGATGCTACTCTAACCTGCCAGCAACCACTTTTCAAAACTAACGTGAAAAACTATTGTGATCCTGATAAAGTTGCCAGGGTATCGTCAATTCGTGGTAACAGGTAACTGTCTTTTTGGTTACATCGTTTAACTTCCTGTAGTCTACACAAAACCTAGTTGTTCCGTCCTTTTTTCTACTGGACAGGGAACCGTCATATCACAAAAGACTTCTCTTAGAAATAATAGAGATAGGCGTGGACGACAAATCAATCAACAAAAGAACCGACATTGAGGACCTCAGTAACATATACTCAAGTTTAATCAAGAGATGCAAACCCAAAGGCAAACCACAAAATACACAAAACTCAACAACTGACTCCCTTGAGTACTTAACATTTTAAAATGACTTCCATTAAACAAGAACCAAAAGCCAAACCAATCAGCAACATAACCATTAACACATTGATTGTCCCGACCAACAAGACGTTTCCTTCTCTCTTCTTGTTTTTGTGTTTTTCTTTCCGACGGTTCGCATACCGTAGGAATGCTTCGATTTACGAATGGACGACCATTCGTAAATGCTTGAAACAGAGCAGCTTGATTTTTTCTTTGTTCCTTAATCTCAAGTTGCCTTTGTTTTTCTTGCTCCTTTTTCTTAGGTTGCCTTTGCTTTTCTTGTTCTTCCAGAAAATTTCCTTGGTCCTCTTTGTCCTTCTTCAGCATTTCTATAAGTGCTGCTAGTTGTTCATCCATAATTTTTGTTGTAGATCGAGTATGTGGCATGTAGACAAAACACAACAGTTCTTGCACGGTCCTTACCACGCAAAAATTCGATCTTTGGAGAGCGGAGGCGACTGTTTCCGGTTCTCGTTTAGTCCAGATGGGTTCCGGGGGTCGCGGTCAGGTCAGGCGTAACAATACGTTAAAGTAAAACATTTGGTATCAACTCGCCTGTATCAAATATTGCTGAATAAAAAATTATTGTGTGCACAAATAGTTATTTTTTTACAAACGTCAAATAATGACATATTTTACGCTTTCATTAGACAAACGAAAACCTGACCATTTTTGAGGATCAGAATGTGAGTATACTTTTCCGCGCGTTGCCCAAGACAGCAAGCGAAAAAGATTTTATCGCTTGCTGTCAAAAGCAACTACCACCACTCAACCAATTATTAAAAACGTCATTGTCACTTTGTTTTAAATTTTCAGATTGTGTCTTCAGTTATGCTCAGTTGTGATTCACATTTTTTTAAATTGATCGTTTGCAGGAAAAACGTTGTATGCATTACGAGCAAAAAGTAACTTTTTTGCTCTCGAGTGGTAGATTGTAGATTATGTCACCAGGAGTAAACGTGGGCCTTTTCGTGCTGAGCCCAGAGATTGACGGCCGAAGCGAAGCTGCAACTGGGCGAAGCACAAAAAGACTTTTTACTCCGAGTAACATATACTATTTTTTTTTTCAAGCATGCAGCAAATAAGATATCTATTTCAGAGTGATTCAGTTTTGCAATTTTCTCTCATCCTCTTTAAGCGGGTCTAGGTACTTACCCAATTAGTGGTGTATATTATTTGTAAAATAAATAGAATGTATTAGAACGGTGGTTTTCAATGTTCAATGGTTTTAGTGGTATTAAATCGTAACCAATGTTTTAGGTGGTTTAGATAAATTATGGTAAACGAAAAATTTGTAGCATTATTACCAATACTAAATTCACACTGACAGATAAATATGATGACGCGCATGACGTTTAACAACCAATAACATTTAACAGAATTCAATAACGGTTTCGGGTGGTGCTCTCGAGCGCTCTGAGAGTATTCCTATCCTTTGTTTTTTCAATAAGAATGTAAAGATGGCCTCTGGCGACATCTAATATTCAAATAATTTTGGTGAATGAAAATCGTTTATATATGTGCCACCATGACAGTAGCGGTGACTTTTAACTTTACTTTTACTGCCTAGGACTTTTTTGCTACTTTTTTGGTCTCGGGATTAGAAAGCCCCTTTTACGTGTGCGTATGGAGAAAACAAATGACTTAGTTTTAGTCCGCTTGAAAAAAAAATTATTTTATTTCAAAAACAATAACAAAGTAAGAAGCATTAAAATGTTGTGCATATTTTTATGTTTATATTTACAAGACGTAATCATCGGTTTTGATGTAGCCTTAAGGGGACACCAAGAGTGTTACCATAATCAATTTATTTTTTGTCAAAAATTTATGAAAATCTAAATACTAAAAGAAAAGTATACTTTTTTACTTCTGTATCTCCTTCCGTTCACGAGATAATTGAAATGACTTGCGAGACTCAGTATAACGATTTTTATGCAACCGTTAAAACCTCTTTCAGGCAATTTAAGTAGAAAAAGTTTAACTTTTTAAATTTTATTTACAAAATTTATGGAAAATAGAAGAAAAAAAATCGTTTTTTCTTGTGGTATCCTGTAGCTTTTGACTAACAATATTTTATACAAGCAAGTTAATGCCAAATGTCTTATTTTCAAGTGCACTATCTCGACCAGCTTCGTGGCCCTATATTTATGCGACACCCCCTATAATTAAAATCAAAATATTTATCCAACAGGACTTTTTGTAATTTAATAGCAATCTTTTACGCAGCTGTTCAAGGAATTTATAGAAAATAACCTCACACTTAGTTTTTTTGTTGTTAAGTGTATGTTCCATTGGTTTAGATATACAGGGTGTCCGGTAAGTATGTGGCATAATTTCGGGAACGTACAAGGGAGGGCAAAATAACCCTTGTTTGTCGTATAAAATTTTTTTCAAAAGTGCTCCCTAACATAGATACAGGGTGCCAAAGGGGTACCCAGCGATTTAGTTTTTTGGCTCCATATTTTGAATTGTCTTGTATAAATTATTAAAATTTTGATAATTTATGTGGAGCATAAAGCGTCATAAAACCACATTACAGTACGTGTTTTACGTCCTCAGAGTAGTCAGGAATGGACTTGCCGCCATACTCGTTGGGCCAAAATTTTGACAGGTGTCATTTTACAGAGCTGAAAACCGAATATTTAAATACCTTGGACGTTCTTCTCTAAAAAAAGTCATCTTCATTTTTTTCTATAAAGTTAGCCGTTTTCGAAAAAAATAGATTTTTTTATGTCACGTTATTGCAATAGAACGGAACAACAAACACCAGTAGTGGTGTTATGTTATTCCATTAACAATATGTAACTGGGTACGTTCCTGGAAAGCGTGTCAGGGGAACTCACCCATTGTCAAAATTTTTTGAATATTGTCTGATTGACCGAGTACGCAAAACTGAAATAATGGACAACTCCAATAGCGAACATGCATCTAAGTTATGGACAAGCGTTCGGCAGTTCTCTAGAGGCAAGAAGAATTGATTCCGATACATTTCCAAATCGACGTTTACGGCAACGAAAAACTTTTCAGAGGGTTGATCTTCGTTTACGAGAAACAGGTTAACATTCAAGTAAAGTAAAAAACATGCTAAAAGAAGCTATTATTTGTTAATTCATTTTAAGAAGATTTTCGCCGCATCTTGGTTGAGAAGGACCTCCCAGGAGAGCAAGACAGCCTCAACTAGAGAAGAAAATTCTGGATGGCATTGTTGAAAATCCATCCAATAGTGTAAGAAAGCTGTCGGTGCAAGATCATGCGACAAAGTGGGCCGTTCATGAGACTCTTCGAGAACAACTGCTACATCCCTGTCACGTCCGAAAAGCACATGCTATGTCCCCTGCGGATTATCCTGCAAGAGTGAATTACGCAAATTGTTTTTTGCAAAAACATAGGCAAATTCCAAACTTTACTGGTATTGTTATGATTACGGACGAAGCCGGTTTCACCCAAGACGGAGTAATAAATTGTCATAATTTACGTATCTGGCACGAAGAAAATCCGCATGCTCTAGTACAGACAAAGGGTCAACAAAAGTTCATGGATAACGCGTGGGTGGGAATTATTGGAAGTCATCTCATTGGACCGTTCTTTTTTGAAGAGACATCAAACGGTGCCAAATATTTGCAACTCTTGCAACAAAATTGATACAATTTGTTAGAAAATGTACCTTTAGAAATTAGAAATCAGATGTAGTTTATGCATGACGGCGCACCGCCTCATTTCATCATTTTGATTCGTCAGCACCTATCAAAAACTTTTGGTAATTGATGGATAGGTCGAGTGGGATTTATTTTATGGCCACCAAGGTCACCTGACATGATCCCATTGGATTTCTTTCTATGGGGAAATTAAAAAAGACTTGTATATTCGTCACCAGTTAACAGTAGAGAAAATCTGATAGAAAGAATAACACATTACTGCAACGAAATTCGAAACAATCCTGGAATGCTGTTTTAAGTGCAATGAAAAAACATCCGTGGGATTAGAAGTTGCATACAGAGGTACAAGGCGTCCATTTCGAAAATCTGCCCAAGTAATCGAGAGGAAACACATCTTTAGCATTCTTATCATTTATGCGTTTAATTGATTTCCGAAATATCAAAAGGGTTCAGTTTTTAGTAGTTCTGATGATTTAACCTGTTTTCTCTATCTTGTTGTCTGTTATCGCTTTTACCTGCTTCTCATAAGCTACGATCGACCATTTCAAAAGTTGCGTCCTCGTTGCGGGAAAAGTCGATTTGGAAATGTATCAGAATCAAGTCTTCGCGTATTTAAACAATTACCGAGTGCCTGTCCAAAGTTATATATAATCTGAATGTGGACATTAATGACATCACTTATGATTAGTTATAATAAGGTCCGGTATTTTGAATCCCGATCATGAACTTGGTCAAGTAATCATCGGTCAAATGTTACCGTCCGATTACGTATTTTGATACGTTTTTGTGTGTTCGATTAGCTAATCAAATAATTTCACCACTGCCTGATGTTGCCATTCTTGATTTTAGAAATTAGTTGTTGGTTGTTTATTGTCAAATGCAAGTCCCATTTTCTACATCGCCCACATTAAACAATTTCTGTTCCTGGAACCAACGAAAACAATAATATCAAATAACACAATGTCAAAAAATGACATTAGCAATCGACGGTTAAAAATTTAGCGGGATCCAATCAAAATTACCCAAACAGCACAATGACATACAGTGGACATACAAATGAAGTCCATGACGGACGTACAAGGACATACATTGTTTGTACATTTTGGGTCCATACTTAGTCCAGGTGAAGTCCATTGGACGTCCAATCGGCTATACATATTCCAACGCCAATGGACATCCACAATCCGCACGGATATCCATTGGACATCTAGATCTGAAACATTCTTTGGACGTACAATGGACATCAAAATGAAGTCGATGACGCACTTACATGGACATACATTGGATGTACATTTTGGGTCCATACTTGGTTCAGGTGAATTCCATTGGGCGTCCAATCGGTTATACATTTTCACAGAACTGAAACATACCTTGGACTCCCATACCTATACCCCTAAATTATACAACGTATAAATTTTATAAGGGGTAAAACGCTTATCTTTAATATAAACATGCAAACTAAACATTAGGATCATTTTATTTTTGTATTGTTTAACAAGTCAAATTTTAAAATTAAATAAAAAAACACACTTTACATACTCCACACTTCTCTCACCTCCGCTCTTTGGCCCTTCTAAACCATTTTACTATGGCCTTTTCGATGTCCCTTCTATTCCAACCACCACATTTTTCTGATGCCACTAAATATGAAACATTTGTTAAAATTCATATTATACAGGGTGTTTCAGATTTTCCTGCTCAGTCATCAATAACTTTTTGTATAGTTTACAAATAAAGAAATATCAAGTAAAGCAAAAAACCAACGGCACGAAAATCTAAAAGTATGCAAATGAAAAAATAAGTTGAATTTATTATTTCCATAAAACAATTTATAAAAAAAATTCTACTAGAAATTCTTTATTAAAAGTTTTGGATTAATATTCAAAGTGTTGGGAATTTAGATTGACAGAAATAAGCAGCTAACTCACCTCAGTGCCAGTAAAACACTCTATTAACAAGCATGTTGCTGAGCTTACCATAGGCATACACCATATTAAGGGGCGAAAACATGTACAGGCCGTTTCACTTCAACTTGTTAAGATATTGTGAAATGGCCCGTGTAATACTACTTTACCTGGTAAATGTATAGTAAGCTCGCCGTGTAACATGATACATCCCTCAGAGGCAAACTATGTTAAGTCACAAATTCAAGAAATTGTGATAAAAATGTTAAGTCAATATGCCTAAAATGGTGTACATATCACTATTTTTCATTTATTTTTATCTTGTTCTGTTAAAAAGATAGTCGCTTTTGAATACATAAGTTGATATTGACATAACTATCAAATAAAAATTAGAGTTAAAACATTCTAATTGAAATATATCAGGAGTTGAAAGCAATTCAGCTTCTCCTCACATTTTTGTAGTAGATGCATATCTGCCACATTTTGATGAAATATTTGCCTATTAGCTTTGGAAATTTTATAGTAAGTACTTGCTTTGAAGCTTGAACATTTCTAGTTTAGATCAGAAAGCAGGTTTTTCAAACTAAAATTAAACGTTTTGCTCAAACAATACTTACTGAGTAACACCTGTCTTCGCATTAATTCACTGAACACTGAACACAAAACACAACACAATATAGTATAAAAAGAGTTTCAGGGAAGGGTCACATATTATGGTGACTATAGTGATTAATAAATATATATCGCAACTGTCATGTTCTGGTAATCAAAACGTATGCTTGTGGCCACTGAGACAGCTAGTGACAATCTATTAAGGAATTTTGGGATAAAATAAATTATATTTTTAAATGAAAACACCTAATAAAAACACCTACATATTTTCACAATTAATATGCTATTCCGATCGCACAATCATGTCCATTTAAAATCCAGCGAAGACTATTATTGATAGCCAATTCCCCAGATGGGCAATTAAATGAACATTCATTGGATAGGTTGCCATGGATGTCCGTTTAATTATATTTTGTGGACGTCCATATAGCGTCCTTCAATGGACTTGCTCTGGACCATATGCACTTACATAACAAGTTGCATATTTTTTCTACAAATTACATAAAAAACAATTTCCTATAACAGCAAAATTTTTAAATTGCTTTGTTGCAATGAAAGTTAAAACAAAAAATAGTATACTAAGTATTATGATCAGTAAGGACAGTATACCGGTCGACGACAATGTTTGACGACTGATGAGCGAATTAAGAGAAGTCGCCAATATTAGAAAAGGCCGGTAATTTCCTTAATGTTTCAAAATGTACATCCAATGTATGTCTATGTAAGTCCGTCATGGACTTCATTTGTAAGTCCACTGGACGTCCAAATATGTTTCAGACCTAGATGTCCAACCTAGACTTCACCTGAACCAAAGTATAATAATATAAATAAAAAAAGTATAAATAATAACCCAAGTATGGACCCAAAATGTACATTCAATGTATGTCCGTCAAGGACTTCATTTGTATGGCCATTGTATGCCATTGTGCTTGGGATTATTGACAACCGACTGCCGAGGTGGGCTATTAAATGGACATCCATTGGATAGGTTGCCATGGATGTCCGTTTAATAGTATTTTGTGGACGTCCATATAGTGTCTTTCAATGGACTTGTTCTGGGCATTAGATAAAATGTTAAACACATCGCAGGATCGGCATCGGTTTTATTTTAATTGTACAAATCATATGCCCTTCCATAACAAATTGCATATTTTTCCTACAAATTACAGAAAAAAAAATATTCCTACACATAGCTAAATTAAAGAAAATAAAAAAATAGAAAAATTTAAATTGCATTTAAATTCCAACTTTGGCGACTTCCCTTAATTCCCTCATCAGTCATCAAGCATTGTCGCCCACATAGCATTCAATGGATATTCGCTATCTATTGTATATCCAATAGATATCCCAAATAGGATATCGTTTTGGGAGGTCCACTGGATATCCATGCAGCATCCAAAAGCGGATATAAAATTACGTGAGCGGAATTGCTTCTTTCGTGGATGTCCAATCTTATGAATATCCAGGGCTGGAAAGTGGGATAGGTGTAATTAACCGATTTTCGTATTTTTTTATGATAAAAATTGTGAAAAGTTTTTATACTTAAAAAATTGAAATTAAGAATTATCTTGAAATACGTACATCAGCTAGAAGTACTAATATTTGCACTTTGCAAATGTTTTTCATGTTATGGATGTAGTTTTTACATTTATTTTATATTTTTTACTGATAGGTTTGGGTTTAACCTCAGCCATTCAACTGATCGCTATTTTTGCGAACACTTTAAGTATACTATTTAATGTTATTATTATTATTTTAAGTTATATTTTATTCATATTTGGCAGAAGGATTTAAATAGATAGACGCTCTAATAATTAGTGACATCTATTAGATTTCGTGCGAATGACGCGTTGACGTTCCTTTGAACATGTAATGACTGACAATAAGGACAGAAGAATAATGAACTATATGGATCATTTTTAACTAATTTTGGTAATAATTCTAACCAAATTTTTTCCAAAGGCTTCAAAATTGCACTTTTTGTAGTTTTAACCCAGGTAGCACACTACGTCGTATTAACGTCCAAATGACGCCATGAGACTGAGCCAAAAGACGTCCAAATGACGGCTACATCTACAATACGTCCATTTGTTGACGTCGGTCTGACGTCTGTGTTTAGACGTCTTCCGACGTCAATTTATTGTCGTATCTGCATATTTAATATATCAAGCTTTGCATTTTATCATAAAAAAATCATTACATATTTTAAACATGTTTTATTGGAAATATAATACTGGTGGTTAGCAGGGTTAGATCAAATAATACTCTTCTTTATCAGAACATTACCAATGTTTCGACTATTTATTTAGTCTTCCTCAGAGCTGAAACGAAAGAAAAGCTATGTGTAACGAATCCCTAGGCTCAGCATATGATAGAAATACATGCTTATTTAAGATGATGGAATGCAAGTCTTTTCCGTCGAGCATTATCTAATTGAATTCATGTTATAAGATAAATACGAAAGTGTAAACAGTATACATGGATTTAACACTTCAACAATAATAAACAAAAAGTAAAAACGAGTGAGTACCTACCTACCTCATGGAAGCAGAAATTAACACTTCTGTTTCCACTTTTCTATTTATCATATATGAATGTAGTTAGACAATAATCGATGGAAAAGACTTGCTTCCCATCATCTTAAATAAACATGCATTTCTATTACATGCTAAACATATTAAAGATATAACAGTAGGTACCTAGATACCTACCTACTAGTCAGAAGTCTGAGCAGAAGAAAATGATTAGATTATTTTGATCGTTATACTATGATGACCATTCTTGGTCGTCCACTGGACGTCCATCTCTTGCTGCCCATTTGACGTCAAAAAGTTGACGTCTTCGAGACGTCCTGCTTAGGTATTGACCAAAAATGACTTAAAACCGACGTCCAGAAGACGTCCAACTGGTCAGTTGTGCTACCTGGGAAGTCGTTTCTAACTGATGTTTGGCTCTAATTCTTACCTGACTTTTTCGAAAAAAACACCAAAGTTGCATTTTGAGACGTTTTCTGTCAAATTTCACTTATTTTGGACCAAAATTGTAACTCTACCAAAAACAACAAATTAGAAGGTTTAATCAGTTTTGTCTGATTTTGTCATAAAATTGAATTTTTTCAAAATCATATAAACTTCGAAAAACACCAAACTTGCGTTTTATTGAGATGTTTTTCAGTCAAATTTCATTTATTTTGGACCAAAAATGTAACTTTACCAAAGCAACAAATTAGAAGATTTAATCAGTTTTACCTGATTTTGTCATAAAATTAAATTTCCTCAGAAACATGAAAATTTGCATTTTTGGGCTCTTTGAGTCATTTTCAACCATTTTTCGCCCTAACCTTAATTTATTTTGTTTTCAAAAACTCCAAATTTGCAAATTTTTTATTCTACAAAACATAAATTTTTTTTTATTTTGCTGTAAAATCAACCATTTTTTATCTGTTCAAAAAACCTAAAATATTAATTAAAGATTCTGATTCAATCAATTCAGCAATCAACATTTCTAGTTCAATCAATTTAGCAATCAATGCTGATGGTTTGCCTCTAAGCAAAAGCTCTGGTTGCCAGTTTTGGCCATTTTTATGTTGTATAAAGTCAATAAAAAAGTAGAAATTAAAGTTTTTTTTTTATAGGAATCTCTATTGTTTTTGTAACTGAGTGTCAGCAGTTAAATAACCTAATTTCCTTTATTTTGAAAATTCAATATCCAACGTGTTACTTACTATTCACGCCCTAAATGTTCAATAGCAAGCAACTTTAACCGAAATGTCTTTTCTTGAATGCAATAATTTAGCAAAACGTACTGATTGATGTGACCTATTATAATTCAAAGATTGCATACCCCAATCAAAGTGTATAATTTATAATTTATTTGTCGAAGAATGTCCAGTTCCGTAATTTCATGAACATCCACTGGAAGTTCACTGAATGTTCAGTGGTGTCACTGGATGTACAATAGATGTCAGTAGTATTTTTTGAACATCCAGTGGATGTACATAATGGAAGTCCATTGGATGTTAGATCGGGCGACAAATGTGCATCCATTGGATGTACAGTGGATATTCAATGGATATTATTGAGTATATCCATGTCCACAAATGTATGTCCACTGAATATCCAGTGTATATCAATTTGCTATGTGGGCGTGAACCGGTATACTGTCCTTACTGTTTTTAATACTTATACTACTATATTTTGTTTTAACTTTCAGTTGAACAACCCAATTTAAAATGTTTTCCTTTTTTAAATTATGGCTGTTGTAGAATTCTTTTTTCTGTAATTAGTAAAAAAAATAGGCAATTTGTTATGTAAGGGCATATGATTTGTACAATTACTGCGATATGTGTTTAACATTTTAACTAAGGTCCAGAACAAGTCCATTGAAGGCCACTATATGGACGTCCACAAAATATAATAAAACGGACATCCATGGCAACCTATCCAATGGATGTCATTTAATAGCCCATCACGGGAATTGGCTAGCAATAGCCGTCGCTGGATTATAAATGGACATCCACTTGAATTTATGAGTTGTTTGGGTAATCAACGTACGATGGTATTTGATACCTGTTTCAGGTTAATCAGTGTTCAAATAATTTAATCAGAATTCAAAATACCGTCCCGAAGTCTAACTAATGTTAATAAACTTTCAATAATCAGAATTAATTTTGAAAATCCATGCTAAAAAGTGGCCCAAAAAAAACAATTTTTTTTGAAAATGGCTCATTTTATCGAAACAAATTAAGAGTACCTTTTTTTTAGAGAGGAATCTCTAAGGTCCAAAGTCCAAATATCGGTTTTTAGCTCTGTAAAATGACACCTCTCAAAATTTTGGTCCAACGAGTGTGGCGGCATGTCCGTTCCTGTCTACCTTGAGAGCGTAAAACATGTACTGTAATATGGTTTTTATGAGACTTTATGCTCTACATAAAATATAAAAATTTTAATTATTTATACAGGACGATTCAAAAGTTAGAGTCAAAAAACTAAATCGCTGGATACCCCTTTGGCACTTTGTATCTCCGTTAGGGAACACTTTAAGGATTTTTTTTTATACGACAAACTAGTCGATTATTTTGGCCCCTCCTATACGTTCCCGAAATTATGCCACATACTCACCGGACACCCTGTATTTAAAACTGCTTTTTCGTCTTAAACACTATGGTAAAAGAAGCAGATTTCTTATTAGGTAAACTGCATAAAACTCCGACATAAAGTTCATACTAAAATTCCCGTATGCAGCGTCTAGAATGGTGGAGAATCAAACTAACGTAAAAGTGTTATTCACAATATATTATAGAGGTAAAGTTTTTAACTTTATCAACTTTTTATAAAAAAATTATTATTAACAAACACTAGTGTTTAAATTGAAAAGACCTGAATTAGCAGTATATTGACAATTTCAAAACAAAACAATTTTGATTAAACCTTTTCATACTCCTAAGGCCCTCTAGGGCTCAATATTGAAATTGACTTAGGGGATATCGATAAATCAGTAGGCCGAAGGAATCTACATAAATCGAGTAGACAAATCTTGAAATCGTATTGAATCCTAAACCTGCGCCTTCTATAGGCCTCAGTGCAAACCACTGTATAGATTTTGTATATTCCTATTCAGCCTTTCTGCAGAGTTCACTTTTGGTTAAAATATTACGTATGTTACAACAAAGCAGAACATTTACTACTCACTAAGGCCGTATTTTACAATTCAAGTTTAAACTCCACGTAAAGTTAAACAAAATATTTTGACAGAAAAACAACATGTATCAAATATGAGGTTTAAACCAGACTTGTAAAAGCAGGCCTAATATTACAAAATACATTTCTTTGAATAAGCTTTACATACCTACATTTATAAACTATTCAATTATTGTTGACATCAAGTAGGCATTGAAAATCTAAATTTGACGTTTCTGTAGTATCTTCTCAGCATGTGCTGAAAGGTGACAGTTATAAAGAAGTGAAGATCTTAAAGGTGACGAGATGCAAAAAAGTAAGTGAAAGAATTATACGTCTTACTGCTATTGGAATTCCGACTGTGGCACCGCAAATTTAGCTCATCCTTCTGATTAGATTATGCCGGCCATAAACTTTGAGAGTTAACGGCCTAAACCTAAAACTCCTTAAACTTGATAGCTAACTACTTGACACAGACTAATCTAATCAATTTAGTTACTCAATCTCAGAAAAGATAGAAATTTGTTTCTCAAATGGGTTGTTTCGGATCAACATCAATGTACGAATAAATGTGTATCATACGATCACCAATTATGGGTAAAACTTCAATTATTTCGCAATTTTTCTTTTTCTTAGCACTCTCAATAGAGTGTCCAATTAAGAGTAAAATAGCTATTTTCATATATTCTTTCTTATTGTCAACGAGCAAACATTGCTAAAGGAAATTGTTTTAGCTGAACGTCAATGTATGAGTAAATGTGTATCATACAATCTCCAAGTATGAGTAAAGGAGCAATTTTTGTATATTTTTTATTTTGCTAAACAAAGATTGACATTTGCTTTTGAAATGAGTTGTTGTAGCTGAACATAAATGTATCATACAATCTAAAATTATAAGTAGAACTTATAATTTAAACAACAAAAACACTGAACCTGAGGAATTCATATTTATTTTTCACGGATATCTGCAGTTTACTTTGTACATACAACGTCTATAAGATACAACTTGCCTTACCGACTTAACCTTTATAAAAACAATAATGAGATTACTTTACTACGAGTAGATGTATAGATAGGTTCACCTTACGTACTATATTTTATGGTTTTTCTATAACAAAAGATAATACATGGCTATAGATAAGTCATTTGCAAAAAAGAAAACAAGGATATAAATGTCTTTATTAATGCAACTTTTTTAATTAACAGCTGTATGAGGAAGGAGGAGATTCTCAAATGAAGAAGATCAAACAAGGTCTTTTTGTAGGTTGCCGTAGCGGAAAACGCCTATTTCCTACAAAGAGAAAATACAAATTAGCAAACTTTCGCTGAAACCAAACAAGAAGATTCATAAATATTCAATAACAAGTGACTTTGTGTGTGAACCAGCAGTACAGGTTTAAAAGTATTTACGTGTAAATATTCAGTAGTTCAAGTATTGTTTCTTTTTAAATACCATTAAAAAAGGAATACATTTAGAGAAGCTTGAAAAAAAGGTCTCTATTGTTAAAAGAACAAAGCAGGCACCCTCTTTAAGAATTTAATTGAGTTATTACTGCTTGTGAATATCAATCATTCAATGCAAATTTCTTTTTTTTTTACAATTGTCTGCAGCTAATGGAACTCTTCCTTTTTTAACGAAGGCATTTTTTAGAAAAATAACTTACATTTCAAGAGATAAATCATCAGGAATACACACTAGACTCATATAGTTGTTGATTTCGTTTTCTGTAATCCGTGTGAAACTCACTGTTACAGAGTTGTCGAAGGCCCCACTGGAAACTAATCGTACTGTGGTGGTCTCACAGGCGATGAATTCTGCATGTTTTTCTATATAAGAGAAGGTTAAAACTGCATTTTTACATACTAAAATAAGTTGGAAAGTCTGATTGATAAATCCCGGCTTATGAGGAGACCGGCTTACAAAACTGCTTATTCGTAACAACCCACTGCAAAATCCTGCTTTGCAGTTGTTTAAAATAAAAATATATTTAAATGTGAAACTCGCTTTGGAATAATACTTCTGGACAAAAACATCTGTTGTGTGTTAATTACCTGGCTTAGAGTTAAGACCACAAAGCGAATCTGCCACATCCATTTTGCCGCTGTCCAGTCCAAGCGAGCCTCCTATTAGTATGTAATCGTCCAGTCCTCGCTTTTGACACTAAAATGAAGCAAATTTAATTACTATGTTAAATAATATAAAGAAATGCACACATAAAAGGATACTTTATTAATATAAACATTAAAATTTGGTATTTTTTTTTTGTAAAAGGGGAGCAAGGCAATATATTTCGGTATTGCAGGCAGATAGAGGCTGTCACAAAAAAAAAACATTAACCAGCTTGTTTTGAGTAGAGGTCTGAAAAAGTAGAGAATTTTGAAAAAATCTTTTATGGTTAATATTTTTGAGATTCACTTTATATAAACTTACACCACTTTCAATTTTTTCCCTCTTCAGAGTTCGCCTGATTAGGCGGGAATTTTAAGAGGAAAAATTACCAATAAATGTTTCTAAAATTATAAAAATCTCTGACTGCAATATCTTTCAGTACTGCAGTCAGATTTCTGCTTTCAAAAAAAATCACTAACTCATGTATAAATATGAAAATTAGAGGATTTTGTAAAAAGCTTTTATGGTAAATATTGTTAAAATTCGTTTTATTTTCTAAGAGACAAAAATATCCAGTGCAGTTAAAAAAATGGTTAATAAGGTTGTATTATCTCGAAAATATTTGGCTTTGGAAAACATGCAAAATAAAAATTTTTAATTGAAATTACTTATTTTTTTCTAAATTTTGTCATTCCTTTCGGGGTTCTCTTCAAAGTTCGCCTGATTTTGCAGAATAGGGGAATTATGACCACAAAAGGTCCTAGAATTAAAAAAATCTCTAACAGCAATATCCTTCGGTTTGCACTCAGTTTCAAAAAAAAATCATTAAGTCTTGCTTTGAGTAGAAATCTGAACGATCAAAGGATTTTGTTAAAAACTTTTATGGTTAATATTGTTGAGATTCACCTTATTATCTATGAGAGGAAGATATCAAATGCAGTTGCAGTTAAGAAAAATGGTTGGTAGGGTTGTATTATTTTCAAAATATTTGTATTTAAAAACCATGTAAAATGTATGGGGTGTTCATTGTAAGATTTCATCTAGTTGGCTGTGAAATGTCAAAAGAAAAGTATGGAGAAACAAAAGTCTATTTATTTTGATTATGTCATCCTTCTCTGTCAAAATTTCATAGCCTGCTAGATGAAGTTTTATAATGAACACCCCGTACATTTTTAAGGGAAAATTGCTTATTTTTCTTTAAATTTCATCCCTTTGAGGTACTCTTAGATTCCCCTGATTTTCTAAGAATCTCAGGACAAAACAATTACCAGAAAATTCCCTAAAGTTATAAAAATTTCTGACTACAATCTTTCAGTATTACCTTCAGAATTCTTTTCAAAAAGAAATCAATAACAGAATTGTTTTAGAAAGAGATTTGACAAATTAGAGAATTTGTAAATTGTATATGGTTTAACGAGTGACGAAAATAGCATTTTTCTACAACTGCTTCGAAAATGAACAAATGCGCATATTGTAAACATTGCATCGCACACGCTGTCATACAGAAGCGTGTGGATATATAAAACCGTTTCCCAGCAGTGATTTTGGTTGTAGATATTTGCTTTTTTTTCCATTTCGACGCTTATAACTTTTAAACTGCTTATTTGATGGAATTTTCGTTCAAGGGGCGTAGGTAGAGAAATAAGCGATTTCCAAAAATGTGGTCGATTTGGTGGTACGTGTGGGGGGCGCTGATCAGTGGCGCTGATCAGTGGCGTACCAAAATCAAAAATGCGGTTTTTAGATACTCAAATTTACGACGTCTTTACCGTAGATCCGGAGCGGTATGATGATATAGATAGGGCTCCCAATGGGTAGATTTCCACATATGTGTAGATGACAAATTTTGAAATCTTATTTCGATAAGTCAAATAGGAAAATCTAGAAAAGTTCGCAAATTTTTTTAAAACTTTTTGTAATGGTCAACCTCTTGGCCTTCTGGACCCCCGTGGACGACTGTCCCAATAAGGAGGATACCAGGGGGTAGATCATTTTGAAGAAATTGTCTAGGGGAAAATGGCTAGGCGAAAGGGCATGTCCTTGGGTACTTTTAATCATATCCCGCCAAAGGTGTCACTTTAATAGAGAGTGGTTAAAAAAGCGTCCAAAGGCAGTTTAGAAAAAGTGTCCGAAATAATAAAGTAGTTTCTTGCGATTTTTACGAAAACTATGGAGCCAGCTTTGGTTGTATATGGTCAACTGGAAGACGTGGAAAGCAAAAAAAAATCTAGTTTTAGTTTTGGTCTAGCTCTTCTACCGCGCGAGCTACAAAAGTTTTTCTGTGCCACATTTTTTGCCAATTTGGGTGACTTTGTTCATATTTTACCCTGTAGATCCTAACCTGAACTAACCTGAAATAATTCAGAGAAGTAGTACAAATATGAGCCCCGGACCTGACCAACAATCAAGGGTCTAGCTTTGAATTTGAAATTTTGAAGAAATTTTTAAACTTTCAATTTTAGACTGCCATTTTGAGGTATATTTCTGCCGAGACGGTGCATCTAATCGAATGCCGAAAACGAAACCTTACCGCTGGTACCGAAGGTTCTATTTTGGAAAGTTTTTAAATTTATTGACACCTTCTTTGCTACAATTTAGTTATTTTTGCTAAAGTGCGTTGAAACCAAATATATCCCAAGTTTCGACTTTATGCTTTCGATACGCCATTCTTAGGGTTTTCTCTTTTATTACAAATATTGCTTTATAAAGGCACCACGCCCAAACAATAAGTTTTTCGTATATGACTGACAAAATAGCGTTAACGAGGACTCTACTAACTGTTTTTATCATTTTTTGCTTCCGACTGATTAAATTTTCATTGAGTGACATTTGGCATTTTATAGCAAAACCATTTATGACAATAGAGCAACAGTGTCTCAATTAAGTGTGAATTGTTTCAAATACTGCTCAAAACGTTAATGGCCATTGTGGTTAGTTTAATAAGAGTCTTATAGTAAGTGAAAAACTGTTAAAATTGTAATGTTTTAATTTGATCGAACATTATGCCAACTAAATTAAACCCTCATTTTCCATGCTGAACGACAAATTAAGCAGGTATTTTGTGGTCATGAATGCTCTATTCACTGGTGTTAATAGCAGCCTTATACCTTGTTTAGATTTTTAATTATATGGATACAAGTATTAAAATGTCGATAAAGTGGAAGAGAGTTACTGAAAATTTCCATTTTGCATATTTATTACATACTTTTGTCTCCTCCTTCATATGAGACTATTTCTGATAAAATATATGACAATTCATTTCGGCCGAAAATTTGACGACTCCCCTTTGAAATTTTTTACATTTTTACATTTCCGGTTTATCTTGGAAACGCTAAGGTTTTTCAATACGCAGGTTAATATGACGTAAGAAGAGGTCATCGAGGACTATCTGATACATCAATCAGAAAGAAGCTGCTTTTCACGGTTTTCGAGAAAATTAAAAAAAAAACTGCAAAATTTTTACCGTATTTTTGGGCCACCCTTGCTCAGTTACTGTTCTAGGCAGATACTCGAAAATGGACTCCACTTCTAGTTCTATTCTTCTACCTCCTTAGGTCTTATTACAAAACGAGATATCAGAAATGTAGGTTTTTGGGCCGGTTTGAGAGCCCCATATGCTTAACATAGAAATATCGACTTTTCCCATATAAATCAATAGTAATGGATTTTATTGGGAGGCTCTAGTATAAATGGGGCATATATTTACGTTTTAGATAGTATAGATTGTCCCAAAAAATGTTGTATTATGGAATTTTTGGATTTTAGCATATAAAACGATATAAATTAATTTATTGCATAGGTTTCTTATTCTTAGGTATTTTTTTTATTTTTTACTTATTTCTTAGGTATTCATAATGGCCGTTCTTCACGCTAAATGCAGTTTTTTCTACCGAGTTCTTTTCCATCTCAATTTGGTGAAAACCGCTAGAAAGGTCTAATGTGGAAAAATATTGAGAACGTCCGAGTTTGTCCAAAATATCACTGATGTTAGGTATGGGATATCTGTCAGATATTGTTTTTTCGTTTATTTTCCTATAGTCCACTACTATTCTCCATTTCTGTTCTCCAGATGCATCTATCTTTTTAGGAACTATCCATATTGGAGAAGACCATGGTGAACAGGATGGCCTAATTATTTCTTTTTCTAACATTTCGTTTATTTGTCTCCGAACTTCCTCCTTATGTACTCCTTATCCACTTAATTCGAGTAGTTTTATCGTAAATAGAGCGATGATTTTTGTTTTAAATAGTATATGGCGTCCCAAATAATGCTGCAACATTTAACTTTATTTTTTTTTCTTTACCAATATATTTCTTTTTAAGTTTTATTCCCTTATTATAAACAGTGCCTTGATTTCTGATTTAGATATTCTAGAGTGTCCCAAAAATTGCCCCTCTACGTTGGCCCAAACATTTTTAGGAACAATTAAAGCTAGAGAACTGAAGTTTCAATTGTAGATTCTTTTCATAATGACAAACAATATGTCACAAATGGGAACCCATGGGTACTCGTGGGTACCATTTTCATCTTTTTATAAATTCCAACACGTTTTTTTACCATTCTTTATCCTTGTTCATAATTTTACGGTAGTTTAGGCAAAAAGAAATTAACGCATAGACAAACAAAAGCACACCATAAATAAACCAACTCAAGATTTCTGATGACCAAATAATTTATGCTTTTGTATGATATTGTCACAAAGAAGCAAAAAGACATAAAATTGCAGCGTCCTTAGAAATGGTCGGCCGATGACCGGTTTAGTAACCAAGGAATAGTTGACCCAAATTTATAAATCGTAGATCGTAAATTTGTTCAACAACTGGGTACTTCGAATCGCTAATTGACGTCATGGAAAAGAACGTTGCAATGCATTGGAAAAAAGTGCTGACGAAAAGAGAAGTAAGCTCGAGGATTTTTTGAGCCAGCGATGAGGACTTGCTCGGTGGCTTGCACGTAGGCAAGACTCCAAGATCTTTTGAAGTTCGGGTTGATCCTTTTGGGGGCGTTACGTCAGATAGACGAACGACCACCCGTCGAAGAGTAATTAAGTGTTTTCCCAAAATTTGTTATCGACCGAGTGCAAAGAAGAAAGTTGTCCTAGAAGTCCTTGTTGTCCTAAGAGAAGCCACGGGTACGCATAGGAGTACCCCTGAAGTACGTTAAATTGGTTGGCACGATACGGTCCTTCTCTACACTTGACCTAGGTAAGACCCTTTTGTTATAACGGTGTTTGTTTTCATATTAGTCATTTCAGTTAAGTAGTAGGGTAATTTTAAGGCACAAAAAATAGAAGTTTACTTGAATCCCATCTTCTTATTTTAAATATAAACCCCCATATTTTTTGGAAGCCCCCATTCAGTGAGTAAATCAGCATAGGACCCTTCGGGGGAGGTAACGACGATCCGGTACCCATTTAAAGAATAGAGATTTAAAGCGTAAATTAACGCACAGTCAAATATAGTAATATTCCACAATAAATGAATCCCAATCTTATCATCTACTATAAACCCCATCTATCAGTTTTAAATATAAACTCCCCCAGCATACCCATATTTCGTGACAATATCACCATTTTTCATGGTGTTTTACAAAATTAGACCAGTTGAGTCGCATTTAATTGGAGATATACAGGAGAAATTAGAATAACTTATTTTCTTCACTAGAGAGGAAAGTTAACGCTATGGTACGTACGAAATACACTCTTCACACTCTTGCGACGTTGTATCACTCGCCTACGGCTCGTGTCCAAACGGTCACACTCGTGCGAAAAGTACAATTTTCGACACTAGTTGCACAATATACTATTTCGCTTCTAGTAAGAGAAAATCCAATCCCAAAATGGACGAGAAAAAGATATCACTGTAGTTTTAAAAAATTGGTTGATGAGTTCGTATTTTTCCGAAAATAGGGTGGGTTTAAAAACCATGTAAACCATCTGTGCTTAGCGCCCTTTATTTATTAATGTGAACGTTTGGATAGCAGGTGTAAGCCTGCTAGCTAGCCTACACCTGCTATCAAAACGTCAAACCATGTAAAGTAAATTTTTCTAAGAATTTTTTTTTTCAAAATTTGTCCCTCTGTGCTCCTCGTAATATTTGACTGCTTGCGGAGATTCTAAGAGGAAATATGAGCAGAAAAATGCCCAAAAATTAAGAAAAAGGCTCACAAACAGTCTGGTATTAAATAGAGATCTAAAAAAATAGACGTTTTTGTAAAAAGATTTCATGGTTAATATTGATGAAAATTTTTTCTATGCGAAGAATATATCAAATGTAATGTAATGTAATGCATGTGATCCATGTAAAGTGGAGATTACGTTTTTATAAATTTCATTTCTGTGGGATCCTTGAAATTTGAGTGATTTTGCAAGAATCTCAGGAGGAAAAATGACCAGAAAAGGCGATAAAATGTGAAAGCCATTTTGCAATTTGGTAGGCATTCATCATTCTCCAGAAAAACCGGCCTTTTAGTAAGTATTCAAGGAAACCCCTTTGAAGGTTAATATGATAAGGAAAAAGCAGAATCTCCAAACTAAAAAAAATCCTTTAAGTCTAGAGAAATAGGAAATACTTGGAATCAGCTTCAAAATTAAAGAAAAATTAAACAAGTTCTAAGTGATCATGGCACGAAAAAGACTCGGAGAGAGAATCAGATTAAAACTGCAGAGTGCAAAAACCAACAAGACCTAAATCGGCGCCCTTTAAATGTGATTCACGCCAAAAGACATTGAATCTTCAACGATACAAGCTAAGGTAGGATACGAGGCAGCAACTTCTCGATAAGTTTAAGTTAAAAATGTCTTGGGGATCAAACAGACCAACGTTTGTTTAAATGTGGTAGACAATGATCATTTTCAGGGAGAATAGCAACACTGGTGTCAAGATTGGTGGCAAAATTATTAACAACATCAAATACGCCGATGGCAAGGCCGATGGCAAGTGTAATATAATGTAATGCATGTGGGGATTACGTTTTTATAAATTTCATTTCTGTGGGATCCTTGAAATTTGAGTGATTTTGCAAGAATCTCAGGAGGAAAAATTACCAGAAAAGGCGATAAAATGTGAAAGCCATTTTGCAATTTGGTAGGCATTCAACATTCTCCAGAAAAACCGGCCTTTTAGTAAGTATTCAAGGAAACCCCTTTGAAGGATAATATGGTAAGGAAAAATGCAGAATCTCCAAACTAAAAAAAAAATCCTTTAAGTCTAAAGAAATAGGAAATACTTGGAATCAGCTTCAAAATTAAAGAAAAATTAAACAAGTCCTAATTGATCATGGCAGGAAAAAGACTCGGAGAGAGAATCACATTAAAACTGCAGAGTGCAAAAACCAACAAGACCTAAATCGGCGCCCTTTAAATGTGATTCACGCCAAAAGACATTGCATCTTCAACGATACAAGCTAAGCTAGGATACGAGGCAGCAACTTCTCGATAAGTTTAAGTTATAAATGTCTTGGGGATCAAACAGACCAACGTTTGTTTAAATGTGGTAGACAATGATGATTTTCAGAGAGAATAGCAACACTGGTGTCAAGATTGGGGGCGAAATTATTAACAACATCAAATACGCCGATGAAAAGGCCGATGACAACTGTAATGTAATGTAATGCATGTGATCCATGTAAAGTGGAGATTACGTTTTTATAAATTTTATTTCTGTGGGATCCTTGAAATTTGAGTGATTTTGCGAGAATCTCAGCAGGAAAAATTACCAGAAAAAGCGATAAAATGTGAAAGCCATTTTGCAATTTGGTAGGCATTCAACATTCTCCAGAAAAACCGGCCTTTTAGTAAGTATTCAAGGAAACCTCTTTGAAGGATAATACGGTAAGGAAAAATGCAGAATCTCCAAACTAAAAAAAACCTTTATGTCTAAAGATATAGGAAATACTTGGAACCAGCTTCAAAATTAAAGAATAATTAAACAAGTTCTAAGTGATCATGGCAGGAAAAAGACTCGGAGAGAGAATCACATTAAAACTGCAGAGTGCAAAAACCAACAAGACCTAAATCGGCGCCCTTTAAATGTGACTCACGCCAAAAGACATTGAATCTTCAACGATACAAGCTAAGCTAGGATACGAGGCAGCAACTTCTTGATAAGTTTAAGTTAAAAATGTCTTGGGGATCAAACAGACCAACGTTTGTTTAAATGTGGTAGGCAATGATGAATTTCAGAGAGAATAGCAACACTGGTGTCAAGATTGGTGGCGAAATTATTAACAACATCAAATAAGCAGATGACAAGGCCCTTCTTGCTGAGAATATTGAAGATTTGGAAACACTCCTTCATCGAGTATATCAAGAGCGTAAAGATAAAGGGCCAAGCATAAACGGTCTCAACACCAAATGGATGTCAGAGGGCAAAACCAATATAGAGCCGAATACCACACTAACACTCGAGAACAACAACATAGAGAGGGTTGACCGTTTCAAATATCTCGGCTGTTGAATAAATTCCAGCAGTAACCCTGACATGAAAATCGTAGTCATAATTGAAATAAATAATTTGCAGTTCTATAAAAATTACGTAAGTCCTGAAAAAGAAGCCAAAAACAGCTGACGATCGACATGCCTAATTACTCGACGGAAATGAACTGGGCATGCGCGAGATTTGAAAATTATTTGAAAGTTATACGTTGCCAACTTGTCGACGCATCTGACGTCACGCGATTAGATAAATTAGTAAAATCTTACTAAAATCACCAATAATTACCATTTTAGCAATTTTAAGTTTATGCAGGATACATAATTTATATTATAACAGAACATACGATATTATAAAATCGATAAAATTCACAATAAATTGAATTTTTTAACACTCACAAACGGTAATAGAAATTACTTCTGACAACCTTGCATTTAACCCTACTTTTTGGGGAAGCTTTCAAGTTTTCATCTTGATCTTGTTCGTTCTTTACTGAAGTTAAACTTTCAGTTTAGTGCTTGTTTACTTTAATTTACTCAAATTATTAATCGGTCTGCATAAATACAGTTTGGTTTAATCTAATTCATCTTTGCTTGGCTGGGTATTCGGGTCCGGCGTCTTTTGTGCTGTGTTTACTGCTGCAGATTCAGGATTGTTCTTATTTCTGACCGAGATTTGTTTAGTGTACCTAGGTATGTAGGTTTGTTTTGCAATTAAACAGATGTTCAAGGGTTTTGCCTGTATCGAGGCCCTTCTCTAATGAGCTCCTCCTATAGGAGTTCCATACTCTTTTACCCATACCAAGACCTATACCTAGTTCAGGTATTTATTTTATGCTAAACTGTAGGAAAGCATCAATAAGATGGCCTCCAAGGGTGCTAGGCATATTGTGTGCCTGGTTTGTGACGCGTCAAGTTCCACAACTACCAGAAGTTTCTTTCGGTAAGTACTTATACTTTATTTGCGTTAACTAATCTTTGTGTGTTTAATTCCATATGGCCTTACTTATCCTATTAAATATTCCATGTCCTTTGAAAACAAAATAAAGTTGTAGTACCTATAACTAGGTATATAGGTCCATGACAGGCACTTAAATTCTCAGTGGGATATTTACAACAACTCTAAAGCTTTTGATTTCTCTTTGTGCAAACTGAAAGTGGAATAGTTCTCTAAAACAGAATCTAGCCTTCAATGAAGTCCTTACTTAGTTATTATGCAGATACCTATCTTCCTTTTAAATTTTAATGGCTTTATATACTCCTTTGAACACATGCAATATTGCTCCCTGCAATAAAACAAAACTCGATGTCGTCAATCGTGCCGGAATCAAGAAATGACTTCTGTAGCTATATCAATTGAAGTGAAATGAATACTGAAATTTTTTTTACGCTTTCTTTGTCCAAAAGACATCTAAAACATCTTGCAACGAGCCTTCGATTCAGTGCAATGGAAAATTTCGCTATTTATTTATTTTTGTCGACTTTAGTTCCCGCCAAATAAACATGTCACATTTGGCATAACATAAAAATTTATAGACGTCAGATTCAAATCGTCACTCATCTTTCAACTAGCACGTGATGCGCAGTAAAAACGCGCAGAAAAATCTCGTCGACCAACCGCCAGATTTTCATAGCCAACTGAGGAGCTTCATTTTCGATTTATTGTGAAGGATTGACGTTCGCCGTATATTTAAATAATGGTTTTTAATTTAATAAATTAATTTAATTTAATAAAGGTATATGAATTGAAATGGCAAGAAGCGCATTTAATAACCGGAAAACGGTTTTAACTAATAGACATCTAACGTTGAGTACACGTCAGAAAGTTTTGAAGTGCTACATATGGTCGGTCTTGCTCTACGTGGACTTTAAGGGTCAAAGGTATGAATAAGCTGGAGGCGTTTGAACTATGATGCTATCGTAGGATGTTAGGGGTGACTTGGACGTCATATACTACCAACGAGGAAGTATTAAGAAGGATGGGCACAGACCGCATACTGCTAACTACTATCAAAATAAGAAAATGATCATACTTCGGACATGTGACTCGTGGCCCCATGTACGACCTGTTTAATTGCTGATCCAGGGGAAAGTGGAGGGAAAACGCTGGATTAGCGGTAAAAAGTTTTCGTGGTTGCGAAATATTCGCCAGTGGACCGGACTCCAAGTGGAACACAACTTTTTAGAATAGTCGAAGACCGAGAGGCATACCGCCAATTGATTGACATGATGACAGCCGACACTTGAACGCGAGCAAGGCACGAGAAGAAGCAGACAATGATGCACTATTAAGCGAAACATCTTGGAAATGTCTTATTAAGTTTTTTACACGACATTTCGAGCAGTGGAACCTCTGCTCGTTTTCAAGTGAAACTGAGCATTAAGCTCGAGGCTACTTGCTAATGTACCAACACAGCTCATCATGCCCACCATTCCTGTTAGCCGAATAGTCGCCATCGTCGCGCGTCAAGCGACCAGCAATTGTCCATCGTATCAACGGATGCCATACCGAAGAGACGTCGCAACTTGGTAAAGACGTTCTCATTGCTTCCAATGAAGACTGCTTTCTTAAACTTTCGTTTCTTCCAGCGCTGTTCCCTATGCACAATTTTGGCTTCCGACCACTTAATATTATGGTGTTCGGACCAAGCGTGCTCCGCAATTCCCGAGTTTGTTGTTTCTCTTCTTATCGTATCTGGATTCCTGAACTGTTACATGCAAAGAATGCTTGTCTGCTCCTTTGTACGACATGCAACACTCACACGGGATATGATATATACAATCTTTTTGCTGATTTGGATTTTCCAGTTTTTCGGTTTTTCGGAATTCTGAAAAATTTCCCTCCTTTAGAGGCTTCTGCTTTTATTTTAAAAGGGGAAGAATGTTCACCTTTTTAGACTAATGCTTGTTGTCTAGTTCTAGAAAGTTAACAGATTGTTGAAAAAAGAATTTAGTGGAAAAAAACAAACAACCGTTGAGAAGCTATACAAAATATCAAAAAAAAACAATTAGAAAAAAGTAACAAAGACTTAATTGGGAGGAGGTTTCATGCAAAGAGAGAGGAATATAATTCTGCACTTCTAAAAACGTTTTTAAAAACTTTTTTTTTAATTATAGCGCTTCAGTATGTGTGGTAACTAAATTATTATCCCACTTTTAACAAACCAAATCGTTTTATAAAGGAGGAAATTTAATTATGTGTTTCTTATTATTATCCACATACAACAATTGCCTTTTGAGAAACAGTTTTACCAAAAGCTCAGCTACCTTATCACTGTTTACTCAAATATTTAACAAATTACTTAAAAATTTAAATCTTTCTACAGAGAGCCATCCAGGAGACTGGTTTAAAAATTCATTACAACGGAAACTAATTTCTAAGTACTTTTCGTACTTACAAACAGATTTATCCGGTCTCAGTTTTCAGAAGGGAATCTTTTAGGCAGCATAAAATCTAAACCTTTACAACGAATGAAAATTTATGTGTTTACTTAGTTTACAGTCCCACACGAGAGACCCAAGATTGCCCTGTTTTGATGTAAACATATTCGTTCACAGACACAGACAAATAGCTATAACCTAAAAAAATCCTTTCAACTAGAGGAGGAAATATGTCCTATTTTTTACTACACACGCCTAAACACAAAACTGAACATAGAGCATGCACTACCTGGGACCGAACCTTGTGCAAAGTGCCAGTCTCGAATCCATTTGCTCTATCTCTCGTAGGTGTAACGCCAACATTAAGGCCTAACACCCTGACCGAAGCAGGAAACAATGAAGCTAAGCTGCAATTCGACCTCCTGTCGTAGTTTCGCAGGGTGTACGTCTCGTCAAGTTGCACCAAAAGGATATTGCAAGCTATAAAGGAAGAAAGTTTATGGTTATTGTTTTCGCGCCGTTGCCCTCATGATCATGGTTTTGCTGTTTATTAGCAATTAACAAGAACATAAGTTTTCAGAAGGTATAAAATTTATTCTTCATTAGCTGAAACTGAAACGTAACGAGCCCAGGAGCTAAATATAGAACAAACAGCTTTCAGTTTGGGTGAAGACATCTTAAGATGTCGCAATTGTCTCCAAAATTAGTGAAGTAGAACATTATAATAGTCTAATTAATTAGTATTCAACTTACGTGTGGGATTTCGCACAAACTTGATGTTAAAACTGAAACTAGCGCCCCTAGCAGGCATCCGATGCTGGATAAGTGCCACGTTTTGCGAACTGACAAATGTCTCTTTAATTTTCTTTTTGCCGCAAAACTCGTTAAACCTTGATTTTAGTGCCTTGGGATGGTCGTCTTGGTTCGGAAAGACTTCACCGTTCAGTTCCCATCCATCCACCACCTAAAATCAAAGCGAAGATATTCAAAGTTTTTGTCCGAGCGATTTTTGAGTCGACTCGATTAGGCGAAATGGCGAGTTGTAGTCAATATGACCTACAAGTAGATTCGATTTTTTTTAAAGGTTAAAGTATTATTTATATGTGAACGTGAGAAACAGATGGTGGGAAGGAATTAGCAAATGATTAAAACTGCATGTAATTTTTTTGTGCTAGTGGAAAGGTTAGAGGGTCAGATCCTATCTTCGTTATTTTTCTGAAAGATGCACAGAAAAACAAAGCTCTGTGTACAGGAGCCAAAATCAGTATTTTTTCTACGAACCTTCTTAATATATCACTTTCCCGCACGCATTTTCTTTTTGAAAGCTTCACTTTCCCGCACGTCGTGCGTGAAAGTAAACTTGGCGTGCGGGAAAGTAAATATTTAAAGAATGACTGATTTATAATATGATTTAGACTTTAATATCTGTCTATCTAGATAGGTGCACCTGCCTTACAGCCGCGCCAAATATTTTTATCTGTTTTAAGGAACTATTATGCTTGCCTTTATTGATTTTTGATACAAAATATACCCATAATATACGTACTTTTTATTCCAATGTCACCAGTTCATGCCTGAAACATTACGTCACACCAACAATCACCCCAAATTTTTGTCATAACAACTAATTGATTGTTGATGAATTCAGCTGTCGTACTGTTGACAAAGATAAAGTTGTTTAAGTATTGTATGTTTATTCCTTGTCTTTGTTACCATGAATTGGCTCGTAGAAAAAATATTGTTCCTAACTCGTGCGGAAAGTGTCTTTCCCGCACTCGTCTGCTGCCCCATCGGCATACAGAGTGCGGGAAAGTATCACTTTCCGCACTAGTTAGGAAAATAACTAATTCAAAGTACTGATCACATTTCAAAATAATTTCCTATATTCAAAAACAAAACTTAACATAGGTTTTGATTAAAAAAAAGTAATTACAATGAGTAAGAAACCAAGTTTGACCCGACACTGACAAGTCGTCAGAGTGCACTATAGGTAACCTTATTATATAACTTGTGACATCAACTGCCCCTTCTTTGTAATGAATTATTTATTGGAAGTTCACAATTATTAGGTAAAGTTTAATAAAGGCCTGAAAAACGTATTTAATCAGAATTTATAATAACAATAAATTAAAGAATACTTTAAGTCCCGTGTGGAGTTGCTAGAACCCCACACGGAAATTAGACGTTTAAATCATGGAAGTCAGCGAAACACACTGGCCAAATACAGGCTCATGCCAAATCCAAGAGCACATGGTTAGTTACTCGGAAAACGAAAACCGAACTCAAAGAAACAGAGAAGGAATGGTGGTTGCAAAAGAAATCAACGCCTCAGTCAAAAATTGTATATCCTACAACGACAGAATGCTACTCTTACAACTAAATGCAAGTCCAGTGGATATAAACATAATACAGGTCTACGTCCCTACAGCCGATAAAGAAGAGCAAATTAAAGAAGAATTTTACGAACAACTAAACTCGCTCATCAAACAAAGAGCGACGATATGATAATGTGTGATTTTAACGATAAGATTGGAAAAGAGAAAGAAAAATTTAGTAGGCAATTCTGGCCTAGGACTAAGAAACGATAGAAGAAATCGACTTCTTCAATTCTGCAAAAAGAACAGCAATTGATAATTTTGATTATTAGTAACACCTTCTTTCAACTTCCGTGGGCTGCACCAGGCGATACAGCGGACCACATTATACCTAATCAAATTGACTATATGACCGTCTCCTAAAGAGTCCGCAATGCCATCAAAGCATAACCAGGTGCAGATGTTGCGTCAGACCATAATCCACTGATTTGTAAATATGAGGCAAACCTAAAAAGAATAACGAGAAGTAGATCTTCGAAGGCTCAGGGAAGACGCAGTTAAACAGAAAGTAACAGAAGCCCTACAAAGCGGATTGGAAGAAATAGTAGTAACCCCAGAAGAACCCCTACAAAAATGAAACAGAATCGCCCAAGTCATTAGAAACCCTAGTGAAAAGTACTTATAAAAGACACGTGTAAAGAAGAAGGAATGGATGACAGACGAGATTTTGACCCTAATGGACCAGAGAAAAATACTTAAAAGCAAAAACAGGGAGGAGTATCGATCAATACACACGACAATAAAGAGAGAAATCGTGGCTGCAAAGGAAGAATGATTGGCAGGAAAATGTAGAGAGATGGAGGAACTAGATAGAATGCATGATCATTTGAATACACACAGAAAGATAAAGGAAATGCCACATACCCGGAAGAAAATCACAACAGGAACCTTGGCAGACTCAGACGGTAAACTGATAACAGAAATGACAGATAAACTAAAGACGTGAAAACAATACATCCAAACAACATTCTCAGATGATAGACCAGAACATTACATCAGTGTTTAATCTGAACCATGCCCACACATAACAAAAGCAGAAATTGAGAGAGCTATCCAGAATGTGCAAAACAAATCGCCTGGCCCTGACGAGGTCCGCGTAGAACTGATAAAAATATTATGTGACAGTAGAGTCTCTGGAATAAATCTTCAATCTCATCATGACACAGAAAAAATACCTTATGTCTGGTTAAAGTTTTCCTTCATTACCGTCCCTAAAATACTTGCGACTAATGCAGGCTCACTAGTCTCATCAATCACATCTTCAAAGTGTTCACCAAGATCATCCATAGCACAATATATAGAAAATGTGACTTGTACACCAGCGAATCACAATTTGGACTTAGAAATGCCCTGTGGACTAGAGAGGCAATCTTTTCATTACAAGTCCTAGTACAATGCTGTAGGGAGATGAACCGAGATGTGTACACATGCTCTATAGATTTTTCAAGGGCTTTTGACAGGGCAAAACACACAAAGTTGGTGGAAGTAATGCAGGAGGTAGGCCTAGAGAGCAAGGATATACGAATTATAGCCAATTTATATTGGAATCAGTCAGCTTACGTGAACATAGCCGGTAAAAAAACAGAGGAGGTGAAGATCCAAAAAGGCGTTCGCCAAGGGGTGTCCTCTCACCGACCTTATTTAACATCTGCTTTAAAAAAAATATTTTAGGGGGCATTCCAGGATTCTCCTGAAGGGTTTAAAATAAACGGCGAAAATATAAACAGCATCAGACACGCAGGTGATACGGTTATCCTTGCAAGTAGCCTGGAGAATCTTCAAACCCTTCTGGAGAAAATCATTACAACGAGCGAGGAATATAGACTTAGCCTGAACACCTCCAATACAAAAGAAATGACCATCAACAAAAACCCCCAACCTGCTATGGGTTTGATTTTAAATCAAGAAACTATACGAGTCGAGAGATACACTTATTTGAGATCAATGGTGAATGCAAGCTGGGATCCATCGGTAGAAGTAAGATGCAGAATCGAGAAGGCAAGAACTGTATTCAATAGAATGAAAAATTTTTTTTTCAACAAAAACCTTAGCTTACAACTGAAAATAAGAATGGTCAGACGTTACATCCTTCCAGTCCTTTTGTACGGCGCTGAGGCGTGGACTATGACAGAAGCCTTGATGGGGAATCTCGAAGCCTTCGAAATGTGGATATATATCAGAGAATTCTGCGCATCTCGTGGATCGAGCACGTAACTAATGAAGAAGTACTTGGAAGAATGGGTAGAACGAAAGAAGTGGCATTCACAGTGAAGAGAAGAAAAATGGAAAACTTCGGACATATTATGAGGGTCAATAAATATCGACTACTGCAGCTTATCCTACAGGGAAAGGTCGATGGTAGGAGAGGAGCAGGGAGGAGACGGTACTCATGGATGCAAAACCTGCGCCACTAGCTTGGGATGACATATTTACAATTATTGAGACATGCAGCTGATAGAATAAGAATAGCCTTGATAATCGCCAACGTTCCCAGAGAATAAGGCACCGCAAGAAGATACTTTAAGAACATCCAAAAAAACTTGTTTGGGTGTGCAGTCACCCTTGGTACAGGTGAGAGTGTTCTTGTTGTTCCTGTTCATTTCACAACCAACTAGGTAACGTTTTTAAATGAATACCCTCTATTTCAAGACATTCCAAATTTCAAAACTACTTTTTGTTCGTTTATTATCATGAATTTTGGCAATCGGAAAAACGTTTTGAGGGTACATTTAACGCAGAATTCACATTATTGAAGGTTAGGAATTATTTTGCTGCTTTGTATTCCATTAGGTATCAAAAGATTCCTTCAGCAATATACGTGTGTCCAAGATAATGATTCTCGGAAAGGACATATCATTTCCAAAAATATGTACCAGTAAGTGCAATAGTTTGATATAATACGGCTGCATATTTTATGGAAGTTTTTAGAAAAGCAAAGAAAAACTAAATTTATATCCACGACATAAACAGCAACGTTACAAAAGGTTTAAAAGAAAAAATTAAATTATTTGGTTATTGGCAAAGTCGTTGCAAAATGCGATATGATGCATGTTCTGAGGATATTCCTCGGATATCGATATCCAACAATCAATATCCATTGCACATAATTTGTACCCGAAATTGTAACTTTGCTATGTGGGTTCTGTTTCTCTTCTGTCTCTAGAAGAAGGGAACGAGAGAAAGTTTTTAGAATATTTACTTTTACTCAGCTAATTACCTATTTATCCTAATTACAGCTAACTGATCCTAAATAGCAAGAATTTGCTGCAATAGGCTTTCTAAACTGACCACTTTACTTTACTTTGAAAAAAAATAAAAGCTATAAATAAGATTCTGTGTTTGTCTATGATGTGTAAGTCCCATGATTTATCTCTAAGGATGTTATAAAAGTCATGCACTTTTTTCCAACTAAGACAATACCGTTGTCGGATTTGACTTATTTCTGACGTAGTTCACCGAAAAAACGAAATTTTCTTATATTCAAAAATAAAGCCATCGAGATTGTTATCATTTTCAGCAACTTTTTTCCAACTCAGACAATTCCTTTGGCAGATTGAACTTTTTTGGACAGTAAAACGTAACTTTCTTATTTTCAATGATCGTGTTTGTGCTCATTTTCAGCTATTTTTTTTTAACTAACACACTGCCGTTGTCAGATTTGACTTATCTCTCACGTAGTTCGAGAAACAAGTAATTTTCTTATTTTCAAAGATTGTTTTCAAGATTATTTTCAAAAATTTTCAAGTATTCTTCTCACTCGGCCACCCCTCAAAGCAGTTCAAGTGGGTTGTAAATTACGGACAACAAAATGTTGACTTCATGACGTAGAAGAAGCTCTTTCTAGAGCTGTGCTGCTGTCATCTCTTCGCCTCTGTCCAACAGTAATTCACATAGTTTAACTTGTTCTGGTTTACATCGTGCGACGCTATTTTCAACACTATATCACATTTTTTTCAATATCTCCATCTTTCTTCGTTTACCAGTTATTAATCATATTGCAGAGTCTCTTCTTCTTGCTCTGAATTAAACTCAAACTATCACATCTTTAGAATTTGTGTGCTTCTGGCACTCAAATGTTTTGTACTTATATGCAAGATAATAAGGACTTGTTTGGAACAGGCGAAAGTGCGTACGCGAGTTCTGTCAGCATCACCTGAAAGTAGTTATTTTGCCAACTTGCTTATGAGAAAGAGTTTCAGTCCCTTTGGTTATTCTATTTTCTAACATGGGACTCAATGTTCCGTGCTCTCACTATCTAGCTTTGTCATATTCATTACAACTTACAGAAACATGAATTGTAGTAACCTCTGGAAAAATATATGACGCTATGCCTGATATTAACAATATTGCGAAACAAAACTCTCTTTAAACTCTCATATAAACTTTCAGTCAGTTTGCTTGACACGTTTACGAAAGCTCTGCCAATAATCGATGCACCAACCTTCACACACGTTATCTCTTGACTTAAATAAACGTAAGATCCTGATACTCCCACATTTTTAAATGCAAAATTCCTTCCAATAGTTTTCCGGATGATACTCATAGGAATGCTGTTTCGACTTGTTTAATAAAGACTTAGCTTTGAATATAAAATTGAATTTTTCTAGCTACCACAGAAGAAAAATATTTCCACATGCTTTCGAGATTTTTCTATTAAAATTAGCTCGAGGACATGTTGCAGGGATATCACGCTACAACGATAGCCCTTGAATAGTGTTTACTGAAATCTAGTTTCCATCTGCGTATTATATCCAATGTGACAGTTTACCTTGTCAAATGCAGGATACAGTTTGATTTAGCTGGCCGAGCAGGCAGTAATTCAAGTGCCACCGATTTCGTCACACGCTGCTTACTTTGCAATTCAAATGGATGGAAGTTTGTTTTTTGAGGAAATAATTTGCACATATGTTTTTAATATATGTGGTGTGTAACAATTATAGTGGAAAGCAGTTTTGGTTCATTTCCCTATACCTTCAATAGTTTGTAAGTGGAAATTTGCACTTATGAATAATGTAAACTTTGATAATTACGCTTTAGCTTTTTTAAATACCTGTATAAACAAAAATATTTATACTTACAGGGATAGGGCATCAAGTTGTGATTCGTAAAACGTCAGGTGCCTCAATCTCCAAAATACTGAAAAACTCAAGTTATGTGTCTCAGACATATCCCTTCTTGCTGCCCCACCAAATGTAAAATTCTGACAATTAGAAACCTAAGCCTACCCTTATCTACACGTATCAGCCCAGAATTCAATAGTAATGAAAAAAATCAATACAGTTTATAAAAAAAAAACAATGATTAAGCTAAACCACTAGTTAATAGAGTAATCAGCCAATGCAAAAACGAAATCAGTAAAAATTATAAAAGTGAGAAAGAAAATTTCACATATTTTATTTATTACATAAATATACATAAAAGGAAACCTAAACTCCAACAGCAAGATAACAAAAGAGTTACCTACTCTAAGATACAGTTTGCAAATTGTGCTGAGGGGGTTCCTTAAAGGTTATATAGGTATGACTTATGAGTTATATAGATATAAATAATACTTTATTGACTTGGAGTTCTTTGAGAGTTAACCTAGGTATTAAATTATTCTAAACTTTTCCGCCCTAAGCCTACTCAACATACCAATCGTTAAAATTGCTTTGTTACGTAGAGTGAAAAGGCAATGAGTTTTCTAATTTGAGCATTTGGCGAATTTTTTGTCACAAGTTCGTAGGAATGGTGTCAATGATGCAATTTCGAATCAGAATAAAGGTTTGACAAAATGGTAATTGTTATATAGCTTGGTGCTACAACATAACATGTGTAGAAGAAGTTGATTAGAAAGACTGCGAAATTTGCTTTTAAATCAAGGGATGGTTGAAAACTGTCAAAGAACTGGCAAATTAAAATAGAGATTTACAGATTACATATAGGTTTGGCAGTAAACAACCAGGAATCTAAAGCATTATTGCATTCTGCAGTATTCCAATCAAATCCTGATAGTATTTTTTCAAAAATGAAATAAACACCGTAGACTCTTCAACACGATAATTTCCTTCTTGACAAACTTGGTGCTGATGATGGCTTGAGAGCCTTAAAAGATTGCATTAAATTTTACACGAAGTGTAAAACATATTTTCTTCCCCCGCCTTCTTTTTGTTCCGAAGTACATGGAATTAAACTCTTTTTTTACATTATTTAACAAAGTTGTACTACTTGCAACTCGTGCTGATTCAAATCACATACGCAATTCCATCTAGTGTAGAATGCGAAAAAAAGTGAAATAGTAATATGTTTTAACACACTCAAAACATATATGATGTTATTAACATTAGTTGAAAAGAGAACAGACAAAATTTCTTATAATAAATTAAAAATAAAATAGTTTGAGAAAAAGGACATTTCAAACAGTAAAGTAGAAATTTGTTCTAAAAAATTCAAGATACATATGGTGTTAATTAGATTGGATGAAAAGAGAAGAATAGACCAAATTTCTTAGAAATTTAACATAAAAAATTTGCACATAGATTTGGCAGTAAAAATCAGGGCGTCTAAAACAATATTGCATTCTATATTATTCCAATCAAATTGGCAACGGCCTGATTAAAGTAACAGAAACTAAAAAAAATATGTTTTAAATGAAATAAACACATTAGGACTTTCAACTCGATAATTTCCTTCTTGACGCATTTGGCGCTGATGATGGCCTGATAGCCTTAAAGGATTGAATTCAATTTGGCACGAAGTGTACAACCTATTTTCTTCCCCACATCTGTTTGTCATCGTGCACAGGGCAGTAACCTGTTTTTTAGCCTTATCAGAAGAAAAAACTGCTTGCAGGTCGTGCTGATTTAAGTCACATACGCAATTTCATCTAACAAAATCGATTAAATTTTAAAAGGAGTTTGAGAAAAAGTACATTTCCAAAAGTGATGTAGTAGATTGTTCTCACACATCCGATACATAATATAATATTAATTACATTGGGTGAAAAGTTAATAATAGAGGTGAAAGAGGACATCAAGGAGAGCAAAAGGTAACTGTGAAAGTGCCTAAAACTGGACCACTGAAGAATCTCAGAAAAAAATATTGCACCTCAGGGACTTCTGTTGGTGCGTGGTAAAAGAAGTCCTCAAGAAATGTCCTCAACAGTTCGATTCACTCCAATCGTTCTAAAGTTACCGGTGGTAAAAGTTGGAAACTGAGAAAAAAGTTGTAATATCCCCCTCCCTCCCCCGGTGGGAGGTGAAAAAGGACATCAAGGAGGGCAAAAGATAACTGTGAAAGTGCCTAAAACTGGACCATTGAAGGGGTGTATCTCAGAAAAGATATTGCACCTCAGGAACTTCTGTTGGTAGGAGGTAAAAGAAGTCATCAAGAAATGCAAAAAACAGTTAGATTCACACGAGTCGTTCTAAAGTTACCGGTGGTAAAAGTTGAAAACTGAGAAAAAAGTTGTAATATCCCCCCTCCCCCGGTGGGAGGTGAAAGAAGACATCAAGGAGAGCAACGGTTGACTGTGAAAGTGCCTAAAGCTCGACCACTGAAGGGGTCTATCTCAGAAAAAATATTGCACCTAAGGGACTTCTGTTGGTGGGAGGTAAAATAAGTCATCAAGAAATGCAAAAAACAACGACACATAGCAGTAGTCTCTGTTTTAACTTTATAAAAAAATAAACTACTTGCAGGTCGAGCTGATTGAAGTCACATAAGCAATATCATCTAGTCTAGAATGCGAAAAAATCGAAGAAATTTCAAAGAAGAGTTTGAGAAAAAGGACATTTAGATTCACTCCAATCGGCCCAATCGTTCTAAAGTTACGGGTGGTCAAAGTTGAAACTGAGAAAAAGTTGTAATATCCCCCTCCCTCCCCCGGTGGGAGGTGAAAGAGGATATCAAGGAGGGCAAAAGATAACTATGAAAATGCCAAAAACTCGACCACTGAAGGGGTGTATCTCAGAAAAAATAAGGCACCTCAGGGACTTCTGTTGGTGGAAGGTAAAAGAAGTCATCAAGAAATGCAAAAAACCGTTAGATTCACTCCAATCATTCTAAAGTTACCGGTGGTAAAATTTGAAAACTGAGAAAAAGGTTGTAATATCCCCCTTCCCCCTCCGGCGGGAGGTGAAAGATGACATCAAGGAGAGCAAAAGATAACTGTGAAAGTGCCTAAAACTCGACCACTGAACGGGTCAATCTCAGAAAAATATTGCATCTACGGGACATCTGTTGGTGGGAGGTAAAAGAAGTCATCAAGAAATGCAAAAAACAGTTAGATTCACACCAGTCGTTCTAAAGTTACCGGTGGTAAAAGTTGAAAACTGAGAAAAAAGTTGTAATATCCCCCTCCCTTCCCCGGTGGGAGGTGAAAGAGGACATCAAGGAGAGCAAAAGGTAACTGTGAAAGTGCTTGAAACTCGACAATTGAAGGGGTGTATCTCGGAAAAAATATTGCACCTCAGGGAAATCTGTTGGTGGGAGGTAAAAAAAGTAATCAAGAAATGCAGAAAGGAGTTAGATTCACTCCAATCGCTCTAAAGTTACTTGTGGTGAAAGTTGAAAACTGAGAAAAAAGTTGCAATATTCCCCTCTCTCCCCCGGCGGGAAGTGAAAGAGGACATCAAGGAAAGCAAAAGATGACTGTGAAAGTGCCTAAAACTCGACCACTAAAGGGGTCTATCTCAGAAAATATATTGCACCTATGGGACTTTTGTTCGTGGGAGGTAAAAGAAGTCATCAAGAAATGCAAAAAAAAAGTTAGATTAACTCCAGTCATTCTAAAGTTACGGGTGGTAAAAGTTGAAAACTGAGAAAAAGTTGTAATATCCCCCTCCCTCCCCCAGTGGGAGGTGAAAGAGGACATCAAGGAGGGCAAAAGATAACTATGAAAGTGCCAAAAAGTCGACCACTAAAGTGGTGTATCTCAGAAAAAATATTGCACCTCAGGGACTTCTGTTGGCGGGAGGTAAAAGAAGTCATCAAAAAATGTAAAAAAACAGTTCGATTCACTCCAATGATTCTAAAGTTACCGGTGGTAAAAGTTGAAACTGAGAAAAAGTTGTAATATCCCACTCCCTCCTCCGGTGGGAGGTGAAAGAGAATATCAAGGAGGGCAAAAGGTAACTATGAAAGTGCCAAAAACTCGACCACTGAAGGGGTCTATCTCAGAAAAAATATTACACCTAAGGAACTTCTGTTCGTGGGAGGTAAAAGAAGTCATCAAGAAATGCAAAAAACAGTTAGATTCACTCCAGTCGTTCTAAAGTTACCGCTGGTAAAAGTTGAAAACTGAGAAAAAAGTTGTAATATCCCCCTCCCTCCCCCGGTGGGAGATGAAAGAAGACATCAAGGAGGGCAAAAGATAACTATGAAAGTGCCAAAAACTCGACCACTCAAGGGGTGTATCTCAGAAAAAATATGGCACCTCAGGGACTTCTGTTGGTGGAAGGTAAAAGAAGTCATCAAGAAATGCAAAAAACCGTTAGATTCACTCCAATCATTCTATAGTTACCGGTGGTAAAATTTGAAAACTGAGAAAAAGGTTGTAATATCCCCCTTCCCCCCCCCCCGGCGGGAAGTGAAAGAGGACATCAAGGAAAGCAAAACATGACTGTGAAAGTGCCTAAAACTCGACCACTAAAGGGGTCTATCTCAGAAAATATATTGCAGCTATGGGACTTTTGTTCGTGGGAGGTAAAAGAAGTCATCAAGAAATGCAAAAAAAAGTTAGATTAACTCCAGTCATTCCAAAGTTACCGCTGGTAAAAGTTGAAAACTGAGAAAAAAGTTGTAATATCCCCCTCCCTCCGCCAGTGGGAGGTGAAAGAGGACATCAAGGAGGGCAAAAGATAACTATGAAAGTGCCAAAAAGTCGACCACTAAAGTGGTGTATCTCAGAAAAAATATTGCACCTCAGGGACTTCTGTTGGCGGGAGGTAAAAGAAGTCATCAAAAAATGTAAAAAAACAGTTAGATTCACTCCAATCATTCTAAAGTTCCCGGTGGTAAAAGTTGAAACTGAGAAAAAGTTGTAATATCCCACTCCCTCCTCCGGTGGGAGGTGAAAGAGAATATCAAGGAGGGCAAAAGGTAACTATGAAAGTGCCAAAAACTCGACCAATGAAGGGGTCTATCTCAGAAAAAATATTGCACCTAAGGAACTTCTGTTCGTGGGAGGTAAAAGAAGTCATCAAGAAATGCAAAAAACAGTTAGATTCACTCCAGTCGTTCTAAAGTTACCGCTGGTAAAAGTTGAAAACTGAGAAAAAAGTTGTAATATCCCCCTCCCTCCCCCGGTGGGAGGTGAAAGAAGACATCAAGGAGGGCAAAAGATAACTATGAAAGTGCCAAAAACTCGACCACTGAAGGGGTGTATCTCAGAAAAAATATGGCACCTCAGGGACTTCTGTTGGTGGAAGGTAAAAGAAGTCATCAAGAAATGCAAAAAAACCGTTAGATTCACTCCAATCATTCTAAAGTTACCGGTGGTAAAATTTGAAAACTGAGAAAAAGGTTGTAATATCCCCCTTCCCCCTCCGGCGGGAGGTGAAAGATGACATCAAGGAGAGCAAAAGATAACTGTGAAAGTGCCTAAAACTCAACCACTGAACCGGTCAATCTCAGAAAAATATTGCATCTACGGGACATCTGTTGGTGGGAGGTGAAAGAAGTCATCAAGAAATGCAAAAAACAGTTAGATTCACACCAGTCGTTCTAAAGTTACCGGTGGTAAAAGTTGAAAACTGAGAAAAAAGTTGTAATATCCCCCCTCCCCCGGTGGGAGGTGAAAGAAGACATCAAGGAGACCAAAGGTTGACTGTGAAAGTGCCTAAAACTCGACCACTGAAGGGGTCTATCTCAGAAAAAATATTGCACCTAAGGGACTTCTGTTGGTGGGAGGTAAAATGAGTCATCAAGAAATGCAAAAAACAACGACATATAGCAGTAGTCTCTGTTTTAACTTTATAAAAAAATAAACTACTTGCAGGTCGAGCTGATTGAAGTCACATAAGCAATATCATCTAGTCTAGAATGCATAAAATCGAAGAAATTTCAAAGAAGAGTTTGAGAAAGAGGACATTTAGATTCACTCGGTCCAATCGTTCTAAAGTTACGGGTGGTCAAAGTTGATACTGAGAAAAAGTTGTAATATCCCCCTCCATCCCCCGGAGGGAGGTGAAAGAGAATATCAAGGAGGGCAAAAGATAACTATGAAAGTGCCAAAAACTCGACCACTGAAGGGGTCTATCTCAGAAAAAATATTGCACCTAAGGAACTTCTGTTCGTGGGAGGTAAAAGAAGTCATCAAGAAATGCAAAAAACAGTTAGATTCACTCCAATCGTTCTAAAGTTACCGGTGGTAAAAGTTGAAAACTGAGAAAAAAGTTGTAATATCCCCCTCCCTCCCCCGGTGGGAGGTGAAAGAGGACATCAAGGAGAGCAAAAGGTAACTGTGAAAGTGCCTAAAACTGGACCACTGAAGCGGTGTATCTCAGAAAAGATATTGCACCTCAGGAACTCCTGTTGGTGGGAGGTAAAAGAAGTCATCAAGAAATGCAAAAAACAGTTAGATTCACTCCAATCGTTCTAAAGTTACCGGTGGTAAAAGTTCAAAACTGAGAAAAAAGTTGTAATATCCCCCTCCCTCCCCCGGTGGGAGGTTAAAGAGGACATCAAGGAGAGCAAAAGGTAACTGTGAAAGTGCCTAAAACTGGACCACTGAAGGGGTGTATCTCAGAAAAGATATTGCACCTCAGGGACTTCTGTTGGTGGGAGGTAAAAAAGTCATCAAGAAATGCAAAAAAACACTTAGATTCGCTCCAATCGGTCCAGTCGTTCTAAAGTGACGGGCGGTCAAAGTTGAAACTGAGAAAAAAGTTGTAATATTCCCCTCCCTCCCCCGGTGGGGGGTGAAAGAGGACATCAAAGAGAGCAAAAGATGGCTATGAAACTGCTTAAATCTCTACCATTCAAGGGGTCTATCTCAGAAAAAATATTGCATCTAAGGGACTTCTGTTGGTGGGAGGTAAAAGAAGTAATCAAGAAATGCAAAAAACAGTTAGATTCACTCCAATGTGTCCAATTGTTCTAAAGTTACGGGTGGTCAAAGTTGAAACTGAGAAAAAAGTTGTAATATTCCCCTCCCTCCCCCGGTGGGAGGTGAAAGAGGACATCAAGGAGAGCAAAAGATGGCTGTGAAAGTGCCTAAAACTCGACCATTCAAGGGGTCTATCTCAAAAAAAAATATTGCACCTAAGGGACTTCTGTTTGTTGGGAGGTAAAAGAAGTCATCAAGAAATGCAAAAAACCGTTAGATTCATTCCAATCGTTCTAAAGTTACCGGTGGTAAAATTTGAAAACTGAGATAGAAGATGTAATATCCCCCTCCCCCCTCCGGCGGGAGGTGAAAGAAGACATCAAGGAGAGCAAAAGATAACTGTGAAAGTGCCTGAAACTCGACCACTGAAGGGTGTATCTCGGAAAAAATATTGCACCTCAGGGACATCTGTTGGTGGGAGGTAAAAAAAGTAATCAAAAAATGCAGAAAGGAGTTAGATTCACTCCAATCGCTCCAAAGTTACCGGTGGTAAAAGTTGAAAACTGAGAAAAAAGTTGTAATATCCCCCTCCCTCCCCCGGTGGGAGGTGAAAGAGGACATCAAGGAGAGCAAAAGGTAACTGTAAAAGTGCCTGAAACTCGACCACTGAAGGGGTGTATCTCGGAAAAAATATTGCACCTCAGGGACATCTGTTGGTGGGAGGTAAAAAAAGTAATCAAGAAATGCAGAAAGGAGTTAGATTCACTCCAATCGTTTTAAAGTTACTTGTGGTGAAATTTGAAAACTGAGAAAAAAGTTGCAATATTCCCCTCTCTCCCCCGGCGGGAAGTGAAAGAGGACATCAAGGAAAGCAAAAGATGACTGTGAAAGTGCCTAAAACTCGACCACTAAAGGGGTCTATCTCAGAAAATATATTGCACCTATGGGACTTCTGTTCGTTTGAGGTAAAAGAAGTCATCAAGAAATGCAAAAAAAAGTTAGATTAACTCCAGTCATTCTAAAGTTACCGCTGGTAAAAGTTGAAAACTGAGAAAAAAGTTGTAATATCCCCCTCCCTCCCCCAGTGGGAGGTGAAAGAGGACATCAAGGAGGGCAAAAGATAACTATGAAAGTGCCAAAAACTCGACCACTAAAGTGGTGTATCTCAGAAAAAATATTGCACCTCAGGGACTTCTGTTGGCGGGAGGTAAAAGAAGTCATCAAAAAATGTAAAAAAAACAGTTAGATTCACTCCAATCATTCTAAAGTTACCGGTGGTAAAAGTTGAAACTGAGAAAAAGTTGTAATATCCCCCTCCCTCCCCCGGTGGGAGGTGAAAGAGAATATCAAGGAGGGCAAAAGGTAACTATGAAAGTGCCAAAAACTCGACCATTGAAGGGGTCTATCTCAGAAAAAATATTGCACCTAAGGAACTTCTGTTCGTGGGAGGTAAAAGAAGTCATCAAGAAATGCAAAAAACCGTTAGATTCACTCCAATCATTCTAAAGTTACAGGTGGTAAAATTTGAAAACTGAGAAAAAAGTTGTAATATCCCCCCCCCCCCCCGGTGGGAGGTGAAAGAAGACATCAAGGAGAGCAAAGGTTGACTGTGAAAGTGCCTAAAACTCGACCACTGAAGGGGTCTATCTCAGAAAAAATATTGCACCTAAGGGACTTCTGTTGGTGGGAGGTAAAATAAGTCATCAAGAAATGCAAAAAACAACGACACATAGCGGTAGTCTCTGTTTTAACTTTATAAAAAAATAAACTACTTGCAGGTCGAGCTGATTGAAGTCACATAAGCAATATCATCTAGTCTAGAATGCGAAAAAATCGAAGAAATTTCAAAGAAGAGTTTGAGAAAAAGGACATTTAGATTCACTCCAATCGGTCCAATCGTTCTAAAGTTACGGGTGGTCAAAGTTGAAACTGAGAAAAAGTTGTAATATCCCCCTCCCTCCCCCGGTGGGAGGTGAAAGAGAATATCAAGGAGGGCAAAAGATAACTACGAAAGTGCCAAAAACTCGACCACTGAAGGGGCCTATCTCAGAAAATATATTGCACCTAAGGAACTTCGGTTCGTGGGAGGTAAAAGAACTCATCAAGAAATGCAAAAAACAGTTAGATTCACTCCAATCGTTCTAAAGTTACCGGTGGTAAAAGTTGAAAACTGAGAAAAAAGTTGTAATATCCCCCTCCCTCCCCCGGTGGGAGGTGAAAGAGGACATCAAGGAGAGCAAAAGGTAACTGTGAAAGTGCCTAAAACTGGACCACTGAAGGGGTGTCTCTCATAAAAGATATTGCACCTCAGGAACTCCTGTTGGTGGGAGGTAAAAGAAGTCATCAAGAAATGCAAAAAACCGTTAGATTCACTCCAATCATTCTAAAGATACCGGTGGTAAAATTTGAAAACTTATAAAAAAGTTGTAATATCCCCCTTCCCCCTCCGGCGGGAGGTGAAAGATGACATCAAGGAGAGCAAAAGATAACTGTGAAAGTGCCTAAAACTCGACCACTCAACGGGTCAATCTCAGAAAAATATTGCATCTACGGGACATCTGTTGGTGGGAGGTAAAAGAAGTCATCAAGAAATGCAAAAAAACAGTTAGATTCACACCAGTCGTTCTAAAGTTACCGGTGGTAAAAGTTGAAAACTGAGAAACAAGTTGTAATATCCCCCCTCCCCCGGTGGGAGGTGAAAGAAGACATCAAGGGGAGCAAAAGTTGACTGTGAAAGTGCCTAAAACTCGACCACTGAAGGGGTCTATCTCAGAAAAAATATTGCACCTAAGGGACTTCTGTTGGTGGGACGTAAAATAAGTCATCAAGAAATGCAAAAAACAACGACACATAGCAGTAGTCTCTATTTTAACTTTATACAAAAATAAACTACTTGCAGGTCGAGCTGATTAAAGTCACATACGCAATATCGTCTAGTCTAGAATGCGAAAAAATCGAAGAAATTTCAGAGAAGAGTTTGAGAAAAAGGACATTTAGGTTCACTCCAATCGGTCCAATCGTTCTAAAGTTACGGGTGGTCAAAGTTGAAAACTGAGGAAAAAGTTGTAATATCCTCCCCCTCCCCTAGTGGGAGGTGAACGAGGACATCAAGAAGAACAAAAGATGACTGCGGAAGTGCCTAAAAATCGTCCACTGAACGGGTCAATCTCAGAAAAATATTGCATCTACTGGACATCTGTTGGTGGGAGGTAAAAGAAGTAATCAAGAAAAGCAAAAAAACAGTTAGATTCACTCCAATAGTTCTAAAGTTACGGGTGGTGAAAGTTGAAAACTGAGAAAAAAGTTGTAATATTCCCCTCCCTCCCCCAGTGGGAGGTGAAAGAGGACATCAAGGAGAGCAAAAGATGACTGTGAGAGTGCCCAAAACTCGACCATTGAAGAGGTCTATCTCAGAAAAAATATTGCACCTCAGGGACTTCTATTGGTGGAAGGTAAAAGAAATCATCAAGAATTGCAAAAAACAGTTAGATTCACTCCGATCGTTCTAAAGTTATGGGTGGTGAAAGTTGAAAACTGAGAAAAAAGTTGTAATATCCCCTTCCCTCCCCCGGTGGGAGGTGAAGGAGGACATCAAAAGATGACTGTGAAAGTGCCTAAAACTCGACCATTGAAGGGGTCTATCTCAGAAAAAATATTGCATCTAAAAGACTTCTGGTGGTGGGAGGTAAAATAAGTCATCAAGAAATGCAAAAAACAGTTAAATTCACTCCAATCGTTCTAAAGTTACCGGTGGTGAAATTTGAAAACTGAGAAAAAAGTTGTAATATTCTCTCCCCTCCCCCGGTGGGAGGTGAAAGGGGACACCAAGGAGAGCAAAAGGTAACTGTGAAAGTGCCCAAAACTCGACCAATAAAGGGGCCTAAGTCAGAAAAAAAATTGCACCTACGGGACTTCTGTTGGTGGGAGGTAAAAGAAGTCATCAAGAAATGCAAATAAACAGTTAGATTCGCTCCAATCGGTCCAGTCGTTCTAAAGTGACGGGCGGTCAAAATTGAAAACTGAGAAAAAAGTTGTAGTACATCAAGCAGGCATCAAGAAGAGCAAAAGATGCTTGTGAAAGTGCCTAAAAATCGAATACCGAAAGGGTCTATCTTCGAAAATATTGCACCTACGGGACTTCTCTTCATTATGAGAAAGTTAGCGTTAGCCAATCAGGGGTCGTTATTCGAACGTATTTTATTGGATCGAGTAGTATTTCTGTTCGAAATTATTTAATATTCTTAACTGAAAATTGAATAGATACTCAAAATGAAGGCTTGTATCAGAAATTTCCCAGATTTAGAAAAAAAAACTAGAAGTTTCCCCGAATCTCCAAATGAGGTCGGAATTCCGCAGATATTGGGAAAAATCCACAGACCTGGAAACACTGACGAAGTGTACAACTCATTTTCTTCCCGACCATCTATTTGTCAGCGTGCACATGGCAGTAACTTCTCTTAATCTTATTAAAAAATATGCTGATTCAAGTCACGTATGCTATTTCATCTAGTTCAGAATTTGAAAAATTTTAAAAGTTTGAGAAAAAAGCAGTATTTCCAAAAATCAAGTAGTAATTTGTTCGAAAACATTCAAAATACATATGACGTTAGTTACATCGGGTAAAAAGAGAACAAAAAACAAAATTTCTTGAAAGTTGAGAAAAAAATAAGAAACTAAAAGACTGCCCATATATTTGGCAGTAAACCAGAAATCTAAAACATTATCGTATTCTGAAGTATTTCAATCACATTGGCAGCTGATATAAACATCAGAAGCAGCAGTAAAAAAATGTTTTTGTCAAATATGAAATAAAAACATTAGGCGCTTCACCTCGGTAATGTCGATTTTGACGAATTTGGCGCTGATGATGGCCTGAAAGCCTTTAACGATTGTACTAAATTTTACACGAAGTGTATAACCCATTTTATCTTCCCCACCATCTCTTTGTCACCGTATTAAAAAAATAAAAACCACTTTTACTGTCATGCTGATTCAAGTCGCGATAGCAAATTGCTCTAGTCTAATTCTACAGTCCTTCGCAGAATTTAAAATCAAAATTTTGGAAAAAAGACAATTCCTCAAAAGTGGTCTTTTTGTTCTTGGAATAAGCCAAACTGAAACCGACTGTCAAACCCCAACTTATCCTTAATAATTAACTTTAATCCCTTCTTGTTCGAGCATGCTTCTCGCCTAATTCATAATTTCTATAAACCTAAATAATAGCACTATAAACTTGGATCGAGTTGTTATCTTAGATTAATAAATCAAAGTTCATTGAAGTGGGAGAAATTACGTACGTTCCACATGAGTGCCAATATTGTAAACTTACCACAACAAGTCCGCCGTTTTCGCAAGGAACATCGAGGTAATTAAAACTAATTTCTATAACTTGGTCTGGTTCGCCAAAGAAATAAATCCCACATACTTTCCCGTCTGTGTGGGCTTTCTCCTTATAATAAAACTCGCCCTCTTCTGAGACCATATGCATACATTCTGCAAAGGATAAGAAGAAAATGTAAACTAATCTACGACCTCATTAAATTTAAAAATGCTCCAAAATGGACGAGCGAAGATTCAAATAGTGAATTTAGTATGTATGAGAAAAAAGTTTAGTAATGGAGTTGACTTGATATGAAATTATATAAGGACGCTTTGATATGCAAAAGAATCTTCACCACTCCATCAGGGCCTTCGTATTAAAATGCGGTTTCTGATGTATAATATATTATGAGAGTAAAGGAGATTGCATTAAATGCAATTAAATTATGGAAGTATTTCGTCTAAATTTACCTTCAATATGGTGTTCGGAAACCCTTTTGGGTCTTAGAGGTGGCGATAGTAAATCGTCTTCTCGGTTAAAATAGAGTCTTGACACAGGCCGGAAGTTGACCTAGAAAATAAAGTTTCCAGTTAATTAACTATATATTTAGCATAAGCAACAGCTGCAAACCTCGCTAAGCAAATTCTCATTTGCATGTATGAATTCCGCTCAATCTCTGGAACGTATTACGATAAACAAAGAGACAAATTCATTTTGTTTCCGCCCATTTTCACCCACTCAGATTTATTAAGAGCAAATTCTCTTGGAGGCTTTGCGCTGAATCTTCCCAAAGAGCAATTTGTTATTATATTAACTAATTGGCCTAACCGAAACAACGTTCAAAATAAACACATTTATCTGTCCATTTCATCATCGGTCAGAATAAATTATTTAACAACTGTATAGTAAATCAATTCTGGTGTTTAATTATTCCTAATTGACATTTGGCTATAATTTGAGATAATGATTTGTGCTCCAATAATATGATTCACATGCAGGATAGCAATAAATGGGCGGTTGTTGAATTATTATTAAACATTCGGCTTTGTTTTGTAACATCCGGTACTACCTACGTAAATTGTAAATATCTATAGATAGTACAATTGCGTCCGTAGGAATTGACAAGTGATGTTTGTGGCTTCAGCGGATATAATTTAAAATAAAGAAAAAGTAGGCCTTCAGCCGGATTTGAACAAAGAAAAAGTAGGCCTTTAGTCGGATTTGAACCAGCGACCTTCTGTAATCCGGACAGATGCTCCTCCAACTGAGCTCTAAAGGCACCTTTAATTCGTTGGCTTGTCGGGATACCGTCTCTTCAACTTAAATAAATTATTATTATTGTTAGTATGTAAATTGGAAGTTAGAAGGAAAAAGGAAACAGTTTACGACCGGAGACCTGTCGAGCCTCGGCTTCTCAATCATATAGGATCATCAAACATGCTTTGACATTACCCACAATCCGAGAACAGAACCTCTGATCTCGGTATACACAGCCAGTATATACATAGATAGTACAATTGCGTCAGTAGGAATTTACAAGTGATGTTTGTGGCTTCAGCGGACAGAAGAATAATAATTTAAATTAAATAAAAAGTAGTCCTTCAGCCGGATTTGAACCCGTGACCTTCTGAAAACCGGAGAGATGCTCCAGTCGTAAAATGTTTACCTCTCGCTTCTAACTCCCACTTTACGTACTAACAATAATAATAATAATTTAGGTTGAAGAAGCGGTATCCTGATATGCCAACAAATTAAACATGCCTCTATAGCTCAGGTCGCAGGCATCTGTCCGGTTTACAGAAGGTCGCTGGTTAAAATCCGTCTAAAAGCATACTTTTTTTAATGATTATTCTTCCGTCCCCTGAAGCCACAAACATCACTTGTCAATATCTATTTTTAAATAAGTCATTAAGAGGTGAATATATTTTTTTTTTTATTATTTCTTACGATTTTACACGATAAGTATTGTTCTCTATGGCATACTTACTGTTTAAATAAAACCTAAATTTTAGAGTAGTTTAGAACCATAAGTTCAGATTTGAGCTAGAGTTCCTCAGCATTTTTTTTATTTTGTTTGAACAGTTCACCATTGTTCTCGACATAAGCTACAAATGTTTTAAAAACTAGACAATTTTTAAAATCATAAGTCAGCTTTAAGTATACTACTTTTTAGTTCCTGCTAAGGAAAGATGGAACAAAAATGGATGTGCTACCAAAAAAAAAATAAAACCGGAGAAACAATACGGAAAAAAACAAAATTTTGTATTTAAAATATTGACCTTTGTGAATTATATTATCTGAAATGTGTTTTATTTGTGTAAGCTGACAAAGAATGATTTTACATTTATATTTAAGGTTGCCTTCGCGTTTTGGGATAGTTTCGGGTTGGTTTTCCACTTGGTATAATGTCCTTAGAGAAGATATATCCATAAGTTTAAATCCAATTATTCAAGCATTTGCTGTCACACTTGTGATTCATTTATTTACTCAAAAAACTTTTTGAGTTTTTCCATGCGTTTCTCCACGTCACCTGCATTTTCCTCTCAGGCTGGTATCATTTTTGCTTGGTTCTAATATTATACTTTAGACAAGTTACGCTAGAATAAAACATTAATTTAGTGCTAATTAGTCAATATATTTACCACTGCCTTATTCTTTTTTTTATCTAATAAAATATTCCCCTCTCAGACGAGCGTTGCTTTTGTTCAGTGCTAGTTTAGAAACATGCTAAAAAAGTTCTACCAATTTACAGAACATTAGGTAGAGAAACATTATAATCAAAAAAAGTAATTTTTGTTCACTTCTTACACAGAACTATGTTTATATACGTAGGTACTATATTTCAATAATTAAAAAAATGCCCTTGATTAGTTAGACAAAGATTTCACCACATTTTCCTGTGGGTTAGGTACCTACTCAGTAGATAATATAGGAAATGCCTTCCTCCTCCTCTTCTGTAAGGTAGATAATAAAAAAAATCTGGGCTGTCAAATGAGAAGGTAACAAAATGGGCTATAACTGTGACTGTGACTAACCTGAACTAACCTGTTTTACAATGAGAGAAAACTGGTTTACAAAGAAGAAATAAAACTTTGAAATGGACGAAATCACGTTTAATATACCGCAAGGACATTCTACTTTTCTTCACAAGTTGTAGGATTTTTTTATCTTGTCGCCCCTTAGCGACTAATTGCCTGAACTGGCCTGTTGTACAATTTATAAGAATGAAATAGCAATTTTAAAACAGTAACAAGGAGACTCTACCTTTTTTCAAAAGTTGGTGGACCTTTTTATTTTTTCGACTTAGAGACAAGAAAAACTGAGTTATCTCCAAGGCAACTTTTTTTTTCTTAGTGGTTACTCACCCACTTTAATCTTAACCGCAAGTCCAATTTCTGATAGAATGCTAAGTTACACGAACTCGTCTTCTCTGCTGTCAGTTTTGTTTCATAAGTTTACACAATAAGTGAAACTTAATATAAGATTCCTTAAAACTAAAAAAGTACCTAATTCTAATATTAATATCAACCAACATGCATATGAAAATGTTTTTTTTTTAATAAACTGCTCAGCTGAAGAACTTTTTACAAAAGACAACGAAGTTTTCACGTGAAGTCAAAGCTGAGAAAATAAATGTTTTAAGGTTGATACATTCACTCGACTTAAAATTCAAGAGTATCTCTTCGGAATAAGTATTTTTTGAGTTTAACATTTTTTTTTAAAAACGGGTTTTACTACTATAAAACGTCATTTTTTGTGCACCTTTGGTTAAATCGATCTATTTTGGCTTTATGAACATGTGGTTAAGGACAACCACCCTGTATATGGATATAGTACACTCATACTATAATTATAATAATATTTAAAAATATATAATGTACACTCATACTATAATTATAATAATATCTAAAAATATATAATGTATTGTTACGGTATACGAGTTCCAATAATTTGGAACACGATTAAAACACAACTACTCTCTACTAAGAATTCGCAATGTTCGCTTGTCCACTTATTTCGCTTATTTACTACACTGCACTATATATTGGAACTCACCGCGCGGCTTGCTGGTTTAGATACCCGGCCTGAACACACTCTCGTACTTTCTAGAACGGAGGAGATTGTTACCGGATCTCGTTTAGTCTAGGTGGGGGTCGCGGTCGGCGCTCAGCGTTGCCGCTTCGACTGTGGTCAGGCGTAAGATTGCGCCCCTCTTAGTTATGAAACTCTTAGTTATCAACGACTGTATCCACGTCGTTGATCCGTTTGATGACTGTATATGAACCGTCCCAACTTGGAGACAACTTGGGAGACTTTCCTTTCTTCCTCTGTGGCTCATGCAGTCACCTGCCTTATATCCTGCAGAATTCACCCTTAGGTCATATCTGGCTTTCACCCGATCACTGGGAATCTTTATCTTTCTCCTCATGTTTCGATGGATTTTCTTTAATCTTTCTCGAAGTTTATCAGCATAGTTCTGGACATCTTGCACCAGTTCTTCTGGTGATCAGTACACCAAAACTACAGATTCCAAATTTTTTCCAAAAATTCCATCATTTGATAAAAATTCACCAAAGGGGGGAGGGATTTAATCCCTCTTTTTTCTCAGTTTTTAACTTTAACCCCTGTAACTTTGCAGCAAGTAGACCGATTGGAGACCAATGGTTTTTTGTTCTCTTTAATGTCCTATTAAATTGAAGTACTCTACACAACGCACATATAGGTTTAATATATCAGATGACTAAAATCCACGTTACGAAAAATTGAACTTCACCTGCTCCTTTATCGCACGCATTTGCTCGTTGAAAGTAAAACTTTAACCCTCTAGTACGTGTAAAACTTTCTCCGGCAAGTGTAAGTGTAAAAACAGAAATTTTTGGAACAAAATCAGAATATCATTAGGGCCAAAATCGATTAAAAATTTCTTAAAGCCTTTAAAAAACCAAATTTTGATGTTTAGGATATTTCAAATTAAGGTTATGACAAATCCAAAATCAGATAAAAATTACTGGTTAAAAATGCAAATTTAAAGTTTATGGAAAAAATCAGGTTAGGATTAGGGCCAAAACCGGTTAAAAATTATTAAAACGACAGAACAACCAAACGACAAACCTCGAAAATTCCAAATTTGGAGGTTTTGGAAAAATGCAGGTTAATTCTGGTTAAAAATTGCCCAAACCGCTTAAGAATGCAAATTTTTATGTTTTTGAATGAACTCAAATTTGGGACAAAAACAACAGGCGGAAATAATCTAATTTGTTGTTTTTTTTTTGCAAAATTACATTTTAGGACTAAAATAACTGAATTTTGGCTCATAGCACTTCAAAATGCAAATTTGGTATTTTTCAAGAAAAAAATAAATCATGATTAGGGCAAAAATTAGTTAAACATGCTTAAAATTTCTAAAAATGCAAATTTTAAATAATTGGAAAATGCAGGTTAAAATTAGGTCTAAAATTACCCACATCATCTAAAAATTTAATTTTTATATGTTTGTATAAACTCAACTATAGGACAAAATTGGGATCAAATCACCCAATTTGTTATTGTTTTATTGTAAAATTATATTTTAGGACCAAAAAAAAAAATTGTAGAAATACTTCAAAATGCAAATTCGGTATTTTTCGAGAAAAATTGAAATCATGACTAGGGCCTAAATAGCTTCAAAATTACTTAAAGCGTATAAAAAATGCAAATTTGGAAGGTTAAAATCAATTCAAATTAAGCCAAAATCGTTAAGAAATTACTAGTTAAAAATGTAAATTAAAAGTTTATGAAAAACTCAGTTTAGGATTAGGGCCCAAACCGATTAAAAATGATTTCCAACGACAAAAAATCCGGACAAATTTTGTGTTTACGAGAAAGTCTGCAAAGTCTTGAAAAATACAGGTTTCTATTAAGGTCAAAATCGTTTAAAAATAACTCAAAGGTTTTAAAAAGGCAAATTTGGAGTTTGTGGTAAAAATGCAAATGTGGAGCTTTTGGAGAATAGAAGGTTATAATTAGGGCTAAAATCAGTGAACGTTATGAAAATATCCCACATTATTCAAAAATAAAAATATTAAGTTTTTGAAGAAATTTAATTGTAGGATAAAATTAGGAAAATTTATTCAAATCTTCTGATTAGTTGGGTTTTGTTCCAAAATAAAAATGTTTTTTGAGGAAATCAATATAAAAATCGTTGAGAATGTCTCGAAGGGTAAAAATAATGCAGGTCAGAGTTAGATATAACATTAATTAAAAATTACCCACATCATCTAAAAATGCGCATTTTTAGTTTATGTGTGAACTCAACTTTAATACAAAATCCGGCTTAGTTAATCGCTTTTTTTGTAAAACTACATTTCAGAACTAAAATAAATGAATATTGGCTCAAAACACTTAAAAAAGCAGTTTGATCACGTGGCAAGTTTCGCATTTTGTGAGAAAATTAAGACCAAAATCAGCGAAAAATGTGTTTCTTAATGCTGATAAAAATACAGATTTGGAGTGTTTGAAGAAATTCAGGTTAAAAATGGGCAAAATTGTTTAAAAATTAGCTCATATTCTGAGCTTTTGGAGTAACTCAGGTTAAAATTAAGGATAAAATTAGTTAAAAATAACATATATTGTCCAAAAACGCAAAAATATGTTGCTAATTTGGGTTACAATAACGCAATTTTAGGACCAAAAATTAGGTTTTTGTACTAATAGAAATGCAATTCTGTTCAAAACGCTTCAAAATACAAGTTTAGTGTATTCAAAAATTTCCAAACTTTCACTTGAAAAAATACATTTTTTTTAGTTATTTAGTTCAAAAAATCTGAGAAAAAAAATGCTTTGCTAGTTCTTTTGTTGGTTTTTTTTAGCATGTTTGTTTTTTGTTTATTTTGTCGGTAGATGCATACTCCATAATGCCTTAACCGCTATGTATTTTTTTTTATATAGATTAGATTTTTATGGGATTAATTTCACTCTTAACATGTTTGTTTTGTTCATACGGTACTGAAGTTTGCTAGATCTCGAGCAATAACATCAAACAAAATTATCATAATTTATCGAAATTGACCAATGGGGGGGGGGGGGGGGGAATGTCCCTTTTTCACTCAACAATCCTACCACAGATTTGTTCCGTTTTCGACTGGTGGACTTTCACAGTAAATCCACGAAATGCTGAATTTGTCGTAATTTGATAAGCCTACTTTTAGTAAGAGATAATTTCTTTTGCAGGTCAAAGACTTTGTATACTCATATAGATTTACAATGAACCACGGAACATGTACTTTGTCTAGGCAACTTATTTAGGTGTGTTCATTAGAAAATATCATCTAGAAGGCTATGGATGACAGATTTTTGGCAGATAGGGAATACATAATCAAAGTAAATGGACTTTTGTTTCTTTATTCTTTCTTTTTAATATTTCAGAGTATTTTGTAATTGAAGGAGGAGGGTGTGCTCTCTTGTGTTTTTTGTAGGAGAAAGAGGAAAGTTTCCCCTCTCTTCTCTACTATAATATATACAGTGTGATTTTTCACTCTGAGCATGCAGCTATAATTTCCCTATGTTCAATTTCAAAAAAAAATCATCTCAATGCCCTGCTGTCAGAGATTGATATTTAGGTACAGGTAAAATATCAAAAAATATTGGAAATATCTGTAATTGGTCATTGAAATTTTAACTTCGCATGAACAGCAAACAACACTTTTCTGATAAGAAATCATTTATCAATACCGGAGAATAAAAAGTTTGTAACAAATTCTTAAAATGTGCCCCTTTGCGTCGTAAACAATACAGGTATGCAAGTCGACCTTGCCATGCGCGTGCTGACTTTCAAAAGAAATTTGGATTGATGTCGTTATACTTATACTTATAGCTTCATAGAAAGAAGTCGTTGGTGTGGAAAGGTTCGGGCTAGTCAGGAAAGAGGCCCAAGCCTCCCTATTCACCTATCAGGATATGGGGCTTGGTTGAGTAAATTTCTTACTTCATTCGTTGAATAGGTAGGCGCGACATCTCAAATTGATGATGCTCCTGGCCACGTCTGAATGGCCATAATTATTATGCTACGACGCCGACGTGGACATCAATTTGAAATGACAATCCTGCCAGTTCAACAAATTCATTTACAATTTATTCTAAATACCACATCTTCCTAACCAACCACCAAGGTTGTGGTCTGGTAGCCTATGAAAATTATTTTGCATTATTTTATCACAGCAGAGTTCAAGTGTTATCTATTTCTGACCATACTCATCATTTTTTTTTTATAAATATTTCTTTGTAGACAAGAAAGTGACTTATTTGGATTTGGTGCAAGATTTTCAAGTCTAGGGCGTATATGACTCAGAATTCACGCCTACAAATATTTAAATATCTTATTCTAGCTTCCAGCAAAGTAATCATATTGTCACGAACGATTTCTGTGCACGTACTTATTTATGTGAAAAAATTACTATGTTTGACTGGGCGTTAATTTACGCTTTAAATCTCTATTCTTTAAATGGTTATCGGGAAGTCGTTACCTCCCCCGAAGGATCCTATGCTGATCTACTCACTGAATGGAGGCTTTCAAAAATATGGGGAGTTTATATTTAAAATAAGAAAATGAGATTCAAGTAAACCTCTATTTTCTATGCCTTAAAATTACCCTAACTACTTTACTGAAATTATTAATATGAAAACAAACACCGTGGTAACAAATTTAACGTACTTCAGGGGTACTCATATGCGTACCCGTGGCTTCTCTTAGGACAACAAGGACTTCTAGGACAAATTTCTTCCTTGTACTCGGACAATAACAAATTTTGGAGAACACTTAATTACTCTTCGACTTGTGGTCGTTCGTCTATCTGACGTAACGCACCCAAAACGATCAACCCGAACTTCAAAAAAATCTTGGAGTCTTGCCTACGTGCAAGCCACCGAGCAAGTCCTCATCGCTAGCCCAAAAATCCTCGAGCTTACTTCTCTTTTCGTCAGCACTTTTTTCCAATACATTGCAACGTTCTTTTCCATGACGTCAATCAGCGGTTAGAAGTAGCCACTTGTTGAACAAATTTGCGATCTACGATTTATAAATATGGGTCAACTATTCCTTGGTTACTAAACCGGTCATCGGCCGACCATTTCTAAGGACGCTGCAACTTTATGTTTTTTTGCTTCATTGTGACAATATTATACCTTTTAACAATCCAACAATCCACTCCTTTCTACTTTATTTTTTGTAATAGAATCTACTTGGAACGCCAAATCTCTATTCCAGCTCCTTTGGCTGAATTTGAAGTAGTTTTGAGTCATAAAACGGTTGGTGGTACTTGGTTGTAGGTTTAGTCCACAAAATATTGCTCTTCTTCCCACTTATTACGTCATAAAGGTAATTCTTTTTTGCTTCACTAGCAAGAATGATGATTCTAGAAGGCTTCCAGCAAAATTTAAGTCTCATTAGATTTAAAATAATTGAAAAAAATGTAATTAAATGCAAAGATGCCATTACTTTACATGTATTTTAAATGGGTGAGGATATGGTGTCATACCATTAGGTTCAAATTGTGACGTCACGTGCACGAAACCTATAGGTTCGTGCACGGCACGAACACTTAAATCTACCTTCGTGCATATAAATCTATTTTTCTTTAACATTTGTACACATGTACTTTCAACTCACACTATTGATATCTGAGCATTGCGTGATGGAACAACTGTTAAGTAGCCCATTATTTCAACTCCAAATATCATCAGGACAAGAAGTGCTTACTGCTACAATAAAAACTATGAGTTCTTTTTTTAGTTTGCAATGTTTGTCTTCATAACGCTTAACAAAGGAGAATAGAATAATTCTAAGTAGGGACATAAGTAAAGAACTATACTGGTGCTTAATTTACAGTTCCAATCATATCATTTTTAAGCTTTTTTTGTATTTGTTTAACTGGAGTTATGTTTTCAATATTTTAGTAGCTATATGGTTGTTTTAGAGTGTGGAAATCACAAACAAGTAACCCAGTAAAGAATCAAGCCATTCCTTATAAGTAGTATGTAACTCAACGAAAGGACAACAAAGATATATCGAAAAGAAGATAGCAAAATGGCTTTATGACATATATTTTTAAACATATTATTTACTTAATGATCTAATTTGTTTATATTATTTAAAAATACATTTTTGTATTGTAGCAGTCTCAGTGAGATTGTATTCAAGAATGTAGGATTATGTTCAAATAATACAACATTCCCACAAAGCAACTGTTTTATTTAATAGTATTGGAGCTACTGCACAGAAATCGACCATCTTATAGTTCGCTAAAATTGCAACGAAAAATGGTAACACATACCTTAATTTATGCATTATACTAAACTGCTCTGACTCATATAAACAATCATATTTATAATCAAGTTTTGCATTTATTAATTCAGTATGTATGGGGTCATAACTCTAACAACGAAAATCTTGGAATAAGTGTTTATTATAATAGAATGTTCCCATTAAGAGGCAGGTTTTCTGATGAATTCTTCGATAAACAATCATAACCTCAAAAGTAACAATATTTTTATATTAAATTTAGGAGGAACACAACACAACATTTACAATTTATTCTAAATACCACATCTTCTTAACCAACTACCAAGGTTGTGGTGAGATAGCCACTGAAAATTATTTTGCATTGATTTATCACTACATAGTTCAAGTGTTATCTGTTTTACAATTATTTCTTTGTAGACACAAAAATGCTTGACTTATATGGATTTGGTGCAAGATTTTCAAGTCCAGGGTCATAACTCAGAATTCACTTCTATTCTAGCTTCCAGCAAAGTGATCATATTATACCTTTTAACAATCTACTTCTTTCTAGTTTTTATAGCAATAAAATTTACTGGGAACACCAAACCTCTATTTCCATGCTCCGTTGCCTAAATTTGAAGTAGTTTTGAGACATAACAAGGTTTCGAGTATTTCAAACAGTTATATAGTTCAAGTGTTATTTCCTTGTAGACACACAAGTGCTTAAGTTATATGGATTGGGTGCAAGATTTCCATGTCCAGGGTGTATATGATTCAGAATTCACGCCTACAAACGTTTAAATATCTTCTTCCAGCTTTCAGCCAAGTAATGACATTATACCTTTTCACAATCCACTCCTTTCTAGAGGGCTATAACCTTTCTGGCAACAAAATCTACTGGGAACACCAAACCTCTATTTCCATACTGCTTTGTCTGAATTTGAAGTAGTTTTGGAAACCAGAGTGTTTTTATTATGTTTTTTTGATAAAATTAAAGTAAAATATAAGAAATTTATTTTCTGGGTTAACTATTTTCATTGTAAATTTAGTTTTGGGTGATATGCTTTAAATTTAATCAAACTGTAGTCTTTTTCGTTATCAGGAATGGCTGTTATGCAGTCAACATTAGAAATGAATGATATCATCGCACAGCCTACAATTTGTTGATAATATTTATTATTGAATAGGAAATAAGTTGAAATTAATGTTAATTTAATAGCTTCTAGAAAATCGTTAAAAGGAATGTCGGTATATTTTTTTATTTCTTCCCATTTTTTTGTAATAGTCTCTAAAGCTAACTCTATAGCAATTTTGTATTAAGAGATGCTTCGCCAATAGGTCAACCTTCAGCATGCGAAAGCAGCTACATACCTTTTAGGGAAGAGGTTCAGGGAAACTAATGTGGATATAGTTTTCATCCAGAAACCATGGACCTCTAACACTGGCCAAGTATCCGGCCATATATTAAGCGACACCAAAATAAGATTATTGCCTGCGATTGGGATGTAAACCAAGAGCAGCTACTTTTATAAGGAAAAATCTCCCATTCTTTTTACGTACAGAGTTCTGCACTAGAGATGTGGCAGCGGCACGTGTCTCGCTAACCACATAGAACAACAAGACAGATGGAATCATCTGGTCAGCCTACCTCCCTGGAGAAGCGGAAGCTAAACAACTTCCTTCTGAGGCGGTGCGGAGATTCGTCGACCACGCCAAGAGAAGCAATACCAGCTAATACTGGGATGTAATGCGAATGCCCACCACACGGGGTGGGGCAGCAACAACATTTACATAAGTGGTGAGTCACTACTTAACTACCTAACACAGGTAGACCTAAAAAGTATCAACACCAGCAATAGCCCAACTTTTGTAACTGTCAACAGAAAAGAAGTTTTAGATCTCACGATCAACACGAACCTTGTTTCAAATAAGATCTGCATCTCCGGAGCAATCTTGCTCCGATCACAAACATATAACGTTTATCCTAAAAACAGATATCAGACCTATGGTCACTTTTATAGATCCTAAAAGCACAAACGAGAACAAAAAAAAGACAACATACAAACATTCTGGTGGAATAACCGCCTAGAAAGTCAAAGGAAAAACGTCCAACGAATCTTTAATAAAGCAAAATTAACCGACGACTGGGACACTTACAGACAAACCCTAACTAACTACAACAGCAGTTCAGGGCTGCTAAAAAATAGTTTTGGAGAAGGCGGGATTAAAGACCTGCCAACAAGATTCCGAATCCATAGGATCCTCTCCAGGAAGCCGTGTGAGGAGCTTGGATCCATAAAACGGTCCGATGAAACCTACACCTCCACTGGTAGTGAAACGTTAGGGATACTCGCAAGCTGTCATGTTCCAGGTAGCCGGCTCACAAATATGTAGACTAACACAAGCCCCTTGAGACATTTAAAGGGCCCAAGAGGGCAGATTGAGATCTCTCCAAAAAAGTGGTCAGACCAACCCTGAAATCCACGATTATGGCTTTTCACACAGCGGGAGGTTGTCCACAGGGCGGAGTCCTTTGCCCCAGCACCCGGCTATTGCCAGATCGAGATACTCACTGTTCGGAAACACCTTCATTGATCTTCAAGAAGCAAACGAAGTGTCGCCAGGGAGACTCATCAGATTCATTGAGGGTCTGGGCAGAACGGGTGACAACTAGTGGAGCTAGCAGGAGCCAACCTAGCTGTTAACACTTCGAGTGAGCCATAATGGACCGCAGGTTGCGGTGGAGGACTGTAGAAGTCCACTCACATTGAATACAATACAATTTCCAGGAGAAAGGTAGCGGCAGAAGGATCCAAAATAAAACTTCTACGCTTCCGCAGAAACTGCCGACGTTTCGACGTTTATTTTACGTCTTTTTCAAGGCTATTCCATTCAAATTGTAGAAGTTTTTCGTCAGAGAGTAATGATGTTTATTGCCCATCAGAACAACCACGGGGAGTGACGTACATTGAAACAAAAGCGGACAAAGCGTGGACAAACATAAGGGAACCGTTCTTATCAGTGTGTAGGTACCTAAAGTAGTACCTTATAAAAGACGTAAAATAAAATAAAAAACGTAACTGACGTCGAAACATCGGCAATTTCTGCGGAAGCGTAGAAGTTTTATTTTGGGTCCTTCTCCCGCTACCTTTCTCCTGGAAATTAAAATCTTGAGGACGCTACACCTAAACCAATATACAATACAATACTACGTCAAGAGATATAAGTATGTGTTTGTCAGGTATATTTAAGTTCCTTATGGTTTGTAACGTTCTTGAGTATGTCTCTAAGGAATTTTGATAACTTTTCAAAGGGTGACTGTGTACAAAATACAATTGCTCTTAGAGGAACGTTTGGTTTATGCAATTTCGCCAAACCATACATATAAGGGGAGCATTGCGTTTTGAGTTTTAAGATTTTTTGATATGTTAGGGGATATAAATTGGTTGTTTTCCCACTTGATAACAAGCTCGTTGCTTTTTTGTGAACAATATTGGTTGGATCGTTTTGCATTTCACGGTAAGTGGTACGGTCGTTTTATAAGTCGATTATTTTTGTACATAAAAACGGTTTTGTTTGTTTTCTCGGATTTCAACAAAAGAATATCAAGGGTTGTTTTTTAGATAATGTTTGGTTTATTTAATTTCCTAATTAGTAAGTTTTGATCTCTGGTTGGTTTATGGTTATTAAAATTGGTTTTAAAATTTTTAATTTTGTTTGTGCACTCTGACCTAATCCTGTCTTTAGTAGTAGTCGTTCTTTGGGTAGTTGCAGGAGAGCGCCTTCTGTGTTTGTCACAAAATCATTCAAAGGAATGTTTCTGGATTTTTCGATAGGTGTGGCGAAATTAGGTCCAAGACTGATAATTTCTATCATGTGACTGGGAATTGTTTCATTTGTTCAGTTTTCTACACAAGATTCAGTATTGGAAGTTATATGTAGGTATATTCGGGGTGTTTTTGTTTCAATAAATCTATCTCTTTAATATTGCTCCTTTTTATTTCTTGGATAAAGTTTTCTTGTATTTTATTTTTATGTTGTAAGACCGTTTTTACAGTGTTGGGTGGAAGATAATTTTTTAAATCGCTAACAAAAAAAAATCAATTTTTTTGTGGTGTCATTTATATTTCTTGTTGTGTCAGTGATAGGAGATTAATAATTTTTGCTTTGAATTTTAATGTTTTATTGTTAAAGTCATGTGCCAGCCGGTTACCTTAAACTCAATTAAACAAAACATGATTAGGGTTAAAATTTAGAAATATGTGTGTACGTTTTTTCGTTTTACACGTCAATGGGAATTCTAACAATGTAATACTCTCTCAATACTAACTTCATTTTCCTTTCGCAATAGAATTTTTAAAGATTATACCTACATATTTAGATCGGGTAGGATAGAAAATTCCTTCAAATTCTATGTAAATTAGTTCTTGTAACGTTTTGGTTAGTATTCAGTTAGTTTGATTTCCCAGAAATGTGTTTGATTATGTGATACAGCAACTACATTTTCCTTTCAGACAGTGTCGTGCAGCACAGGGACATGCAAAAACCCGATTAGGTTCTTGAGAGACTTAATTTTAGTATTAAAACAAAAATACTACTATTCTGTTTAATTTTTAATCCATCAATGATATCGCGAGTCTCAATACGTTTTTTTTTTCATAAAAGAAAATGGCACTTGAGGGACTCAAATAATAGCCTCGGTCACCAGGTCAATCTAGGATCGATGGCAACGGCTTATTTTGTAAATATTTATTTTAATATTTTCCATATTTTTCGGAATTAGGTATGTCTAGGCCACATGATCTTGGTAGGGTTTGAGACAGTCCTCATATAGTTATCGTCTTATCTTCTACTCAATTCTCTTTTGGTGTATCAATATGGATCAGGGATTCTAATAACGTCGACCTGTTTGCTATTTTAGAGAACAAAGTATATTGCTATTTAAAAAAACATTGGAGTTGGCGTTTAAACTAATTTTGTCATATGATTTTACTATGACTTTAAAGGAGAGGGCTCCATCGTGCCAACAATAGATCTTTGGGTTGACAGATTTCAACTAGCTCACAGAAAAGCAAGCTTCGCAACCAGAATTTCTCATTTAATCGAATATAACTTGAATTCATTTGGTTCACACGTGTATACTTTAACTTGAGTAGCTACGTATTTTTGGAAATGGGTCTTTTCAATCCGGTTATATTCGGATATTCATTCAACATCCAACATTTTCCAGTTAATTACGTAAACCCCGCGAATGCCAGGCACATCTAGAATTTCACTCAGCCATTCTGTTTTCATATATTAATAATTGGATATTTAGTATGGACAATTTCAACTTGAAAGCTATTTATTGTGAATATGTATTTGTACTCATACAAAGTGAAGCAAAAATGAAGTGTCCAGTCATAACTTAACGCCAACGGAACAAAAAAATAAATGCGTTTGCCCCAAAGTGACCCTCAGAAAGACCGAAAGCTCGGGTCCACTTTCAAGATATCTTGAATTTCACCCACTCTAATGTTGAACAAAAGGGACCTCTAAATGGGTTATTTTCGCTTTATTTGAGAAGCTTTGCTTATTGAGGATAGTACTAAACCTGTTTCTTAGGTATAACCGATACCTGATCTTTCAGAGAGAATCGTCTAATTGGATTTAATAAAAATTAATTGAAAAATTGAAAGGTTTGATTTCGTCACCTTTTGTGTCAGACACGAAGGAAAGACATACTGGGGACAATTTCTGAGTGACAAGACAAGTGACTGTGGGCCCTTTTTGCTTAACATATGTTAAAGAAACAAAGAAAGCTTAGTTTCCATTTGGCTTTAAAACTTTTATAAGTTCAAAATCTTTCCGCTCTCTACTGAAGTTTACAGACGAGAACTATTCCGCACCTCCTTTTAATTAAGTTTTCAAAATTATGTTTGTACTGATGCTGATAACTTCATAAATGATATCCCATTGTCAGTGGAAAGTTAAAACGTAATTTCGGGATTAACATCAGACGTGGCCCCTCCATCAGTGGGGTTTCCTGTCCAGAATTACGTGTCACTCTTAAGTCGGTTAGTTCTTATTCATATCCAGTTGAGCTGCATCTGGAAAATCTTGTACTCCCGTCACGAATCGTATGGTGTGGCGTTAATTCCATTAATATTTTGGCTTCATGAATGAGACTTTAGGAATTGTGTACCCGTAGTTGCAGGGTGGAAAAGTTTCCAAGCGCACGCCTTCAAGGCAAACAGACGACCTGTTAATTAATTATGAAAACTGTCGCCCTTATAATTGTGTTTCGTGCACCTTTAAAATCGTAAATTATCGTTGCCTCGGTAATTAGTTTTAGGAATTAACGGTGTCCTGTAAAAAAAATTGAAACTTTTGCGAAGAGAAGACCCACTCGTTAGTGGGTCTTTAGACTCGCGGATTAACTTGTGGGTGTTAGACTTCGGATATTATTAATAATTAAAACGTATATTTGCGCTCATATGCTAACAAAGTCAACTGATTTTTCGAATAACCAACAACAGAAAAACACAGATCCAGTTAGAATTAGAACCATGTCAAATGTGCTAATTATTTAACACCACATTAAGGATGCATCTCAATTATCACATTAATAATGATTAATGCTAATATTAATTTTTATGGTGATGGAAACTAAAGTTGTACTAAGCACGTGTCAATTAAGTAGGACTTTTACAATTGTCAGTAAAATTTCATTTTAAAGTTTAGTCTCCAGTTTGACGTAAATTGCATTGTTTATGTCAAAACTTATCTCTTATCTTTTAACTAACGTTTTAACTGCACTTGTGACAAAAGTAGGCCTAAGGACGACTTTTACCACTGTCCGTAAAATTTCATTGTCAGTCAGTAAAAAAAGTAATTTTGAAGTTTAAACTCTAGGCTTGACGTTATTGCATTGTTTATCTGTCAAAATCTTTCGTTTATTTTCAAACTAAAGTTTGAATTGAACTTGTAAAGCCGATCTTAGTGCTGCTTTTACAAGTCAAGTTCTTGAAGGTTACGCTCCAGATTTGACGTAAATGTCGCATTTTTTTCTGGGAAAGTTTTCGTTTATCTTCAAAATAAAGTACTTGTAAAAGTCGCTCTAAGTAGTTATTAGCCACAGTTTAACTCTTACATAAACGTATGAAGCATCGAGTGGTTAAATTTATCAGAAGATTTGATTTTTGCTTTATATAGCTTTGTCCAACTCAATGGACGAGATTTCAAAGGACCTTTTCACATGGTATTGCGATATCCATTTAAATTTCCATTTCCAGCCGAGCTGTATAGTAATTTAAAAATCATGAGATTTTAAGTGAGTTGCATGTTTATTATTAGTCTATATGTAACGGAAACTGGGAAATTTAAGCTTTTGGCTCTTTGCCATAATATTGTGGCCTAACAATGAAACAGTTTTTGGCCCAAACTGTTACCTTGAAAATAATATGACGTAAACATATAGAAGTAATTTTGACCATAACGGAGAGACCTTTTCTGCACCGTTTTTTTTTTACTTTTTCAAAATTGTTGCCAATACTTTATCATTCAAGAACAAAAAAGGAATTCAAATTAGAATCTCCTATTTCTCTTTAAACTCATTAATTACGATGATAAGACTTGTTAAGATTGTTTTTATTAAACGAGCAACTCCTATTTCTACCCAGACATACCTAAATATCATTTATTATCATAGTGTGTCATACGTGTCTTTGACAAAAAAAAACAGTAGTCATCAAAATTAAGTGTTTAAGTTAAAGTTCGATCCTTTTCCTCTCTAGGCCCTTCTTTCAGTATAATGGTCAGATGTTCCAGCTTTAGATTTGTTAATTGGGCCTTTACTATTGCTATAAATTATTATAATGATCACATTGCAAAGTAAATCAATAAATGCAGTTAGCAGCTCTGCAATTTAATCAAAATGCTTGAAACTCTGCCTCGGAATTTTCGAAATGTTAAACAGACGTGGCTTTTAATGGATGAAAGCAGAACATGACTGCGAAATTTTCCGAAAAAGAGACCTTACATCAATTGCAAAAAAGAAAACTACTCGGGTTTACTTGACTTTAAAAGGTAATAATATATGTGTTGCGTTCTTTTAACACGCTGGAAGAGGTGAAAGAGTTGAAAGAAGTGTCCTTCCGCATCCGCTATTAACCTGTTTTAAGTTAAAGAGTAAGCAAAAATGGGTCCAGTTCCAACCAGAAAGATTTAAAAAATAGGGATGCTGACAAGAAAAAAACACAGAAATTTTCATTCAACTGCAACAAGTGTAACCAAAAAATTTAAATACTCAAGAAAGTAATTAAAAATTTCAGTAAAAAAAATCAACCTTAACACGATGTTCATTTCAATGGTAAAAACGATATAAATATAGTTTTTCAGTAGAGCAGTAGACAGAGTGTTGCATTGTACAGTATAAAGTTATTGTACAGCAACAGTATCGAAACTGCCTTCACTGCTCACAATTCTAGAAGCAAAGACGATCATTGGATCATGGATAATGATACACCTGTCTACGTGACCCACGGAAGGAATGATTCGGAACTCCATGAATTGGAAAGTGCTTCATGTATGTCATTTAATTCTTGAAACAAGTTTTAGAAGGAAAGTGAGACCAATATTGTCTATGTCCCACATTTAACCAAAGAGAAGACCTAATGAATTATAACAAAAAAAGAGAATTAGAACACTTGACCCAAGAATCATGTGGGTAATGCGGGTCGAGAATAAAAAGTTTATAGAGTTTTCTCTCAAAACAAATTGTTAAGACAATTACGTCTCAGTCGTCGAAGTCCAGAATTCTCTAAAACCAGAAGTTAAACGACTTGGATATGTTAATAATATTTCTATTATGCAAGATGGTAGTCCAAGGTATGAGCACACCATCTAAATCTGAAACTTGGTCCTCTTCAAAGACAGCTCCAATGGATATCTTGAGGTATTCTTCGCCAATCATAAAAGTGGCGTCGTAGATTGCTCCAATAAGTACAACCACCAAGTGAAACAAAGTTCCACCATTCTGTTAACATATATCATGTGGGTAATGGAACCAAATACTGTAACAACAATTTTAAGACTCACTTTGTAAAGAAGGGCATAGAGCTGGAAACCACTGCTCACCACAGCAAAATGTGAGAATCAAAAGAAGTCGAACCGTCATGGAGAGTGTTCAATCAATGCTGATCAGCTCAACTGCTCCAAATTATATAAAGAGAGATGCTGCATATACATAGTGCAATATATGCTCTCAACAGAATACCTTCAAGTCAAACCGACTCTACAGCATATGATGCATGAACAGGAGAGAAATCTATATCTGGAAACATGCCAAAAGAAATGCCACAGAGGTTTGCATTACAGCTAGAGAGTAACAAGCCAGCGTTTCTTAGATAGGTGGATCGACAACGCGAACTACAAGCTGTTCCATATAACCATCTATATAGAAAGAAAATGACTATCAGTTGCAATGTTACTTTTTATGAGGATCAGTGTTGGTATAAATAGAATAGAATTCATAAAGCAATGATTTAATTCAATGAACGTAAGAGAGCCGAAAGGAACTAGAAGTACCAGAAACTGAGTAAAAAGCGAACAAACGAAGAGAGACTATCCCTCCTGCAATTAACCATGTACAAGAGGAATGAGCATAAAATTCTATTTTCAAATATAATTCAGTAGTTATATCATTTACATAAATCTCAAATTTGATAAGTATGTTAATTTAGTTGTATTTAGTAAGTGTCTATTGATTAGCATTTTGTTACCATTAAAATCAAGATCGTTTGAATTTTATCGAAACTTTTTATTTCTGACGTAATGTCTTGTGCAATACAATAGACTTCTCAATTAATTTAATATCGACGAGTATGTTGATTTGAGATATTGAATGAAATTCTGCGACTATAGGATTTCCAATTTGTCATAAATAAATGTACAGTAAAATTATTATTATTGCCATTTTGTTACTAATAATTTCTTACGCAATTTAATAGGTTCGTCGGTCAATTTATGAACGATGAGTACGTTCATCTCAAATACTGATTCAAATTCCTAGTCTATTGAATTCCAAATTATCATCAATAAATCAATAAAGTAATATTATTCGAATACAAAATTCTTCTTTCAAATATAACAATTTATCCAATTCAATACATTTATCATTTACATATAACTCAACTTTGATAAGTATGATAATTTAATTGTATTCAATAAATATCTAATAATTGCCATTTTATAATCGATAAAATCAAGGTCGTTAGTTAAGTAAGAAATCTGATTTTTGACATATACGTAGTTCAAAACGTTCTCAATTAATTTAAGTATGATTCGTACGTCATTTCAAGTACTGATTGAAATACTCACTCAACTGATTTTCAGTTCATTATAAGTAAATCTTACAGTAAAATTAATCGAGTACCAAAATCCTGTTTTGAAATATAACAATTTTAGTAATCCACTGGGTTTATGAATTACATATAACTTAACTTTGATAAGTATTTTAATATAGTTGTAATCAATAAATATCTATTGATTGCCGATATATTACCAATAAAATCAAGATCGTCAGTTGAGTAGAAAATATGTTTTCTGACTGATTCGTACGTCATTTCAAGTACTGATTGAAATACTCACTCAACTGATTTTCGGCTCATTATAAGTAAATCTTACAGTAAAATTATTCGAGTACCAAAATCCTGTTTTGAAATATAACAATTTACCTAATCCACTGGGTTTATGAATTACATATAACTCAGCTTTGATAAGTATTTTAATATAGCTGTAATCAATAAATGTCTATTGATTCATTCAAGATCGTCAGTTGAGTGGAAAATCTGTTTTCTGACATAATAATTTACGCAATTCAATAGAATTCCTAAAATGATTTTATTTGATTTGATTTATTGAACTATATTTCCAACTTATTGATTGATTTCCAGTTCATCATAAAAAAAAATCGATAGAGTAAAATTATTCGGGTTCAAAAATCTGTTTTTAATTACAACAATTTACATATAACTTAACTTTGATAATTATGTTAATATAGTTGTATTCAGTAAATGTCTATTGATTGCCGATTTATTATCAATAAAATCAAGATCGTCGGTAGAGTAAAAGTTCTGACTTCTGACGTAATGTCTTTTACAACTCGATAGGTTCACAAAGCAATTTAAGATCGTACGCCACGCGTTTACAAAGCAATGTAAGATCGTACAATGAGTACGCCTATTAAAATATTGTAAAGAAGGGCATAGAGCTGGAAGCCACTGCTCACCACAGCAAAATGTGAGAATCAAAAAAGAAATTTGAACCGTCATGGATAGTGTTCATTTAATGCTGATCAGCTCTAACACTCCAAATTATATATAGAGAGATGCTGCACATACATATTGCAATATATGCTCTCAACAGAAGACCTTCAAGTCAAACCGGCCCTACAGCATATGATACACGAGCAGGAGAGAAACCTATATCTGGAAATATGCCCAAAAAAATGCCACGGAGGTCCACATTACAGCCAGAGAGTAACAAGCAAGGCGTTTCTTAGATAGGACATAGACAAAGCGAACTACAGGCTGTTCCATATATCGCTCATTGGCTGCAATAGTGCCACAACTCAAAAAACATTGTTTTGAGAAAACCAGTAATTAAGATTTGGGTTATGCATAGGACACTGTTTTGACTTGAAAATGAATTATGTATAATACGATCATAAAAATAAATAATTTTGTGCCAGTTTTGGCTCTAAGGGGTTGGAATTTCTAGTTCGGACATTTTGTTATCTAGAATTCTCGAACTTTTTTGAGTTGTGCCACTATTGCAGCCAATGAGCGATATCCCTCTAAATAGAAAGAAATGATGATTTCACTGCAATGTTACTTTTTGTGAGAATCAATGTTGGTATAAATAGAATAGAGAACCGAGCGGAACTAAAATTACCAGCAGCTGAGTCCAAAGCCAACAAACGAAGAGAGAATATCCCTCCTGCAATTAATGATGTACAAGAGGAAGCTCGAGAGCACAAATTAAGACTTCAGAGAAACATCCAAATTTCCAGAAAATATGCAGGCTCTGAAGGAGATATCGTACAGCAAAATTATTTGAACACAAAATACTCTTTTCAAATGTAATTCAGTAATATTATCATTTACACATAACTCAACTTTGATACGTATTTTAATTTAGCTGTATTCAATAAATGTCTATTGATTACCATTTTATTACCAGTAAAATCAAGATCCCTGTTGTGTAAAACTTCTAATTTCTGACATAATGTCTTGTGCAACTCAACACATTCCGCAATTCATTTAAGATCGACGAGTACGTTGATCTAAAATATTGAATGAAATTCTCAGTCTATTGATTTCTAATTTATCATAAACAAATGTACAGTAAAGTACAGCAAAATGTGATAATCAAAAGTGAAAATTGAACCGTCATGGAGAGCGTTCATTGAATGCTGATCAGATCTAACGCTCCAAATTATATATAGAGAGATTCTGCATATTGTTGAGAGCATATATTGTACTATGTACAATATATGCTATGTGCTAAGTATACACAGAAGAAACCTTCAAGTCAAACCGAATCTACAGCATATGATGCATGAACAGGAGAGAAATCTATATCTGGAAACATGCCAAAAGAAATACCACAGAAGTCCACATTACAGCCAGAGAGTAACAAGTCAGCGTTTCTTAGATATGATATAGACAAAGCGAACTACAGGCTGTTCCGTATATTCATCTATTTTTGTAGAAAGAAATTGACTACCATTTGCAATGTTACTTTTTGTGAGGATCAGTGTTGATATAAATAGAATAGAATTCATTAAACAATTATTCAATTGATTGAACGTATGAGAACCGAGAGAAACTAAAAGTACCAGAAGCTGAGTCCAAAGCCAACAAAGGAAGAGAGAATATCCCTCCTGCAGTTAACCATGTACAAAAGGAAGGTGGAGAGCCCAAATTAAGACTTCAAAGAAGCACCAAATATCCAGGAAATAAGCAGACTCTGAAGGAGCAATCGTACAGCAAAAATAATTGAGCGGAAATTTCTCTTTTCAAATATAATTCAGTAGTTTTTTACCTACATATTACATTTACATATAACTCAACTTTGATAAGTATGTTAATTTAGTTGTATTCAATAAATGTCTATTGATTACCATTTTGAGTTGAGTCTTGAGTTGTGCAAAACTTCTGATTTCTGACATGTCTCGTGCAGAACAATAGATTCCTCAATTCATTTAAGATCGACGAGAACGTTATTTTAAAATATTGAATGAAATTCTCAGTCTAATGATTTCCAATTTATCATAAATAAATCTACAGTAAAATTATTCGAGTACAAAATTCTGTTTTCAAATATAACATTTACATATAACATAACTTTGACTATTAATTGCCATTTTGTTAATAATAATTATTCCTTAGGTAATTTAATAGGTTTCAACAATTAATTTAAGATCGATGGCTACGTTTATTTCAAATACTGATTGAAATTTGTAGTCTATTGAATTCCAATTTATCACCAATAAATCAATACAGTAAAATTATTCTAGTACAAAATTCTTGTTTCAAATATAACAGTTTACCTAATTCAATACATTTATCATTTACGTCTAACTCAACTTTGATGAGTATGTTAATTTAATTGTATTCAATAAATGTCTACTAATTGCCATTTTATTATAGATAAAATCGAGATCGTTAGTTGAGTAAGAATTCTGATTTTTGACATAATACCTTACGTAATTGAATACGTTCCTCAATTAATTGCAGTATGATGATAACCTTCATTTCAACTATTGATTGAAATACTCAGTCCATTGATTTTCAGTTCATTACAAGTAAAGAGTATAGGAAAATTATTCGAGTACCAAAATTCTGTTTTCAAATATAACAATTTACATAATTAACTAGGTTTATCAGTTACATATAACTCAACTTTCACATTTATGTTAATATATTTGTATTCAGTAAATGTCTATTGATTGCCGACTTATTATCAATAAAATCAAAATCGTCAGTTGAGTAAAAGTTCTGATTTCTGACATAATGTGTTGAACAACTCAATAGGTTCCTAAAGTAATTTACGATTGATGAGTATGCCTATTTAAAATATTTTAAAGAAGCAAAGTTTTGGAAAATATAAAATTTGGATATGATGAAGACTACATGCATTTTAAATACATTGAAAAGTGTACAACAGGAATAAAAGGAACAGAAAATGTTAATCTAGAGAGACGACAAATTATAAAACAAAAAATACTCTTAAGTAAATATTAAAAAAATACATATACCAAACACTTTTTTTTTGTCCAAAAAAAGTGCCGTCCAAAAAGTGGTTCAAACATCTAAGCAATCAGCTAAGAGGAAAAATTAAAATTGAAATTGTTACTGTAGAAATAAAGATAAAACTGTTCCAAATATTTGAAATATCAGCAAGAATAAGGTAAAAAATGCACAAAACAGCTGAGGGAAATAAGAAGGAAAGCAATTTTCTTAAAACATAAAAAACTAAACGAATAAAAAGGGGAACAAAAAAAGCAATATATTTAATTATTAGTGGTATGTTGAGTTATAAAAACACTATGAATAACTAAATAATTTTTATTGAAACAAAGTTTTGGATTGATATGGATGGAGACACAATGAAGAAAAAAAAGGTATTGCATTACTAGTAGTGTGTTGAAATATGAAAATGCTGTGAATAACTAAAAAATTTATATTGAAGCAAAGTTTTGGATAATTAAAAATTTAAATGAAGGTTTCAAACATTGTAAGTTAAGAAAATTTGTAAAGAACGTTATAAAGAGATAAAAAAAATTGTTCTAATTTGTTGTTTTTCTAATTTAAAATTAAATTTATTGGACCAAAAAAAAATTTAATTTGCTGCCTCAATTGCATTTTGTGTTTGTTGGTAAAGTCAGTACGTTAGAATTAGAATCAAATTCAGTAAAAATAACTCTCAAAGAGTGTAAAAACACAAATTGGGTGTGCTTGAGAAAATGCAACTCAGAATTAGGACCAAACTTGGTCAAAAATTGCTCATGGTATCTAAAAACTCAAATTTGAAGCGTCCAAAAAAAAATTTAAGTCAGGAGTAGGGCCAAAAACAAAAAAATACAGAAGTCTTCGAAAAATTTAACTTTTGGACCTTTGAAGTAATGCCTCATATTTTTAATATATAGGATATTTTAATACTAAACTAAATATTTAAAAAATATTCTGGATATCCTAGATAAGTTTTTGGGGCATTTTTTCTCGAGGGTTTGATCTTTTGTTAAATGATAAGACAACATCAAAAATTTTCAATGATCAGTTGGCATCTTTATTAGCAAATACTAGAAGCGCTAGGGATAAAACTGCAGCTTTAAGTATCAAAATGGAGGTATCAATGTAAATTGCTCTCGGTTTTTCAAGTTCCATCAAGCACGAAATTAATAAAGATGCAATTATTTCTTTTTCCTACAGATTAATCATGTTTGATCAAGCTTAATTATTAATTAGTTTATTAATTAAAAAACCCTATTAAAAATTAAACCGGTCAAATGGGAATTGGCTACAATTACTTGTAATTAGTATGAATTATATAAATTAAACTTACCGAAAAAGGAGCTTCAGACGGTACCATGCCCCCCATTCGTCCATCGGGACGGCCGCTGACCATCACCAAGGCAAAAACACCGACAGAAAAGAAAGTTTGAAAACTTAAAAGAACGGCCGAAGTCATGTTACGGATTTTGTGCTGCGTCCTTCCTCGAAGGGTCGTTTTTCAGTTCCGGGATGTACAAAAGGAAGCGCGGCCAATGAACAAGTTGTTGAGGAGCGACACGTTTTATAGCGTCCAAAGAGGCGTCGAGGGCGTCTTGCGCTGCTACATAATGGAACGATGCTGACGGCTGTTGCGCTCGGTTTCTTATGGTGTTACATTTCACCCTAAAACAGTAGTTTAGTTCACTTTGAAAAGGCTTAAATCATGACTAATAGTCAAACATTGCAATTATTATTTCTTTTGCGAGTGATTTTTTACAATGCTTCTGAGCGCCCTTGTATCTATTTAGTGACCGGAGGCAACTCGGCAAGTTTCCCCTTTTAATTCGTTATTCGTATATCCCTACCAAGATAATCGAATTACTATCCAGAACAAAGATACACTGGACTACTATCGGTTCAAGGCTGTTTCATTAAGCAATGCTAAATCCCTCATTGTAGATGTCCTTAAACGAGGATTTATTTCTGCATTGCTGGCTAAATCAAGAAAAAGAATTATTTCCTCTCGGTCTTTTTCCCAAAAATACTTAAAAATTATTTTTGGTAAGATTTCATTATGAGCAAAATTTAGTGCTTTTAAGGTTCTTGTGTCTCGAAGGGGGCCATTAGGACACGCTCCAAGGAAACGGGCCTTTAAGCTGCTCTTTGTCAAGAGAGCAGGCAAATTTTTAAATTAAACGTATGTATTTAGGGATTTTACCATTTTTAGATCTCAAGCTTAAGCTCCACGTGAGTTTGAGAGGTAATCAATACGTCAAGTCCGAAGTTTAAATTTCAGATAGTAGTTAAACTTAAGAGATGAAGGTGAAAATGGAAGCAAATTTTTTTATTAGCTTAGACCATAATATCCTAATGAAGAAACCAAACTTTATAAAAGTGTAAAAGGGGGTATATAAAATGTTCAGTTATTGGTTTACTTTGTTTTGTTGTACACACAGCATGAGATGCTAAGACTCCCAAAAATGGGGAAGGTAGATAAGCTCTTTCTTTGCCATCAAACTTAAATTAGTTTAAAAAACCTATTTAATTTCGCAAAGTATAATGTCAGAAAACCGATTTTTTCCCATCTAACGATTTTGATTTATTGATAATTAATTAGTAATCAAAAGACTTACATTTATTGAATAAATTTGAAATAACATTCTTATGCAAGTTAAGTTATGCAAGTGTAGTTACTCAACTGTTATAATTGAACACAGACTTAGGTACCCGAATAATGTCACTGTATCGATTTAATGATCATGCTATTGTCTAATTCTATTCAAAATTATGGCTATTGATAAAATGTGGTTACTGACAGATTGTAACTGTATGCGCAATCTCCAAATTGGGAAACCAAAAATCTGTCTTCTGGTTAGTGTATAGGTTATTTGATTTACTCAATTTGATGAGTATGTTAATTGGCTTGAATGGCAAATTATCTTATATAAGCCGGTACATAAACTTAACTCACTTCTAAAACCTGCATTTTGCAAGTTCTTTTAAATAAGTTGTGAATGTTGTGAAAAATACAAAATTCTTCTTAATGATAAAATACCTTTTTATTGTTTAGTTTTTATGATTTTAATTTAATCATTAACTCTTAATTTAAACATTATCAGCCAATCAAATAAGTTAGTTTCGTAAAAATTCTGTTTTTTGGCATAATGCCTTACTACTCTATAAGTTTACCTATTAATTCAAGGCGTTCATATCAAGTTTTGATTAAAGTTTCCAGTCCATATGTTTCTAATTTAGCTATTATAAATAAGTCGTACCTACAGCAAAATTATTTGAGTACAAAAATCTCTTTCCAAATATAGTTCAATACTTTTATCATTTACATATAACTCAACTTTGATAAGTATGTTAATTTAGTTGTATTCAATAAATGTCTATTGATTACTATTTTATTACCATTAAAATCAAGATCGTTGTAGTGTAAAACTTCTGATTTCTGACATAATGTCGTTCAATTCAATAGATTCGTAAATTATTATTGAATCTAATTCTCAGTCTAATGATTTCCAATTTATCATAAATAAATGTACAGTAAAATTATTCGAGTACAAGATTTTGTTTTCAAATATAACAATTTACCTAAGTCAATATGTTCATCAGTTACATATAATATAACTTTGACATATATGACTACTAATTGTGGTTTTGTTACTAATAATTCATTACGCAATTTTATAGATTTTCCAATTAATTCAATTGAGTCAAGTTCTTAGTATATTGAACTCCAATTTATCATCAATAAATCAATACAGTCAATTGATTTTCAGTTCATTAAAAGCAAATCGTACAGTAAAATTATTCGAGTACCAAAATTCTGTTTTAAGATATAACAATTTACTTAATACAATATGTTTATCATTTACATATTACATATCTTTGACACATCTGACTATTAATTGTCATGTTCTTATTCATAATTCCTTAGGCTCTTTAATAGGTTCATCAATTAATTTAAGATCGATGGGTACGTCCATTTGAAATACTGAATCAAATTCCTAGTCTATTGAATTCCAATTTATAATCAATAAATCAATACAGTAAAATTAGTACAAAATTCTTATATCAAATATAACAGTTTACCTAATTCAATACATTTATCATTTACGTATAACTCAACTTTTTTATTACCATTATATTACAATTAAGATCAAGATCGTTAGTAGTGTAAAACTGCTGATTTTTGACATAATGTCATTCAATAGATTCCTCAGTTAATTTAAGATCGATGAGTACCTTCATTTAAAACGTTGAATGAAATCATCAGACTATTGATTTACAATTTATCATAAATAAATATACAGTAGAATTATTCGAGTACAAAATTCTGTTTTCAAATATAACAATTTACCTAATTCAATATGTTCCTCATTTACATATAACAAAATTTTGACTATAGTATAACTATTAATTGCCACTTTGTTACTAATAATTCCTTACGCAATTTAATAGGTCCATCATTTAATTAAAGATCGATGGGTAGATTTATTTCAAATACTGATTCAAGTTCCTAGTCTATTGAATTCCAATTTATCATCAATAAATCAATACTGTTGCGAACTCAGGGTTCAATAATTCCAGTGTAACGATTTAATACGAAAACACTATTTATTAACTCCACAAATACACACGACTACTAAATAACTCACTACTTAACACTTTATAGCCTTCTATTATCGCTTCGTAACTTTAGCTTACTTATAGCTCGATTAAAATACGACTATTCCTTAACCGCCGCTCTATGCGCCTTTTATATACAATCCGAAAATTACAGAAAAACCTAGAAAGTTCTTTATAAGAATTCTTGAATAATCTCTCATAAAAAAACGGTTGTAAACGACTGCCTTCTAGATTAAGCCAGACGAGCAATAAATCACTCGTGTCAGCCATGACGCAGCGCGGATAGGTCGCGAAGCTCCACCAACCAACACGCTCCCATGCGTTGCCCCGCCTCCCATGCGGCGTTGCTGCGAATCGTAACATTGCCCTCCTCCTAAGGCTGTTCGTCCCGAACAGATAGAGTTCCATGGTATCGTGCTAATCGATCCAAATGAACGACCTTCATCTTTGACCTAGGGGTCCGCTGGATCCTATACACCACATCATTAATCTTCTTTATAATTGTATAAGGTCCTTCCCAATTTTGGCTAAGTTTGGGCGACTTCCCCACCTTTCGCCTCGGATTGTATAACCACACCAAATCACCATCCTGAAAGCCGCGGGAGTTAGCTAGTAAGTCATATCTTGCTTTGGCTCGATCACTGGATATCCGCAGCTTATTCCTGACTTGTTCATGAACATTGTCCAGCCTCTCCTTAAGCTCCTCCACAAAATTCTCAGAGTTGAGTGAGTCTTTTTCTGGTGTTCCATACATCAAATCTGCAGGAAGCCTCATTTCCCTTCCGAACATCACTTTCGCCGGAGTATAACCAGTGGCTTCATGCGTAGAGCCTCGGTATGCCATCAACATGAGAGGTAGATGTTGGTCCCAATCACGCTGATGATCTGCCACCATTTTAGACAGGTAATGTTCCATGGTCCGATTAAACCTCTCTACCATCCCATCCGACTGTGGATGCAAAGGAGTTGTCCTGGTCTTGCGAATTCCGAGAAGTTCCATGACCTTCTGGAAAACAGCCGATTCAAAATTTCGGCCCTGATCAGAATGGAGTTCGAGAGGGACCCCAAATCTGCAGAACATTTCATTTACTAGCACCGTTGCCACAGTCGTTGCTTCTTGATTAGGTAGGGCGTATGCTTCAGGCCATTTAGTGAAGTAATCCATGGCGACCAAGATGTATTTGTTGCCCGACTCAGTCTGAGGAAATGGTCCCGCGACATCAATTGCTACCCTCTCGAATGGAGCACCTACAGTGTACTGCACCATTCGGCCCCGTGATCTTGTTCGAGGTCCTTTTGTGGCACAACAAACTTCGCACTTGCGGCACCAAGATTCGACGTCTTCATGATAGTTCACCCAATAATACCGCTCTTTAATTTTGGCCAATGTTTTATTGACCCCAAAATGGCCTCCGCTTGTTCCGTTGTGCATTTCCTGTAGTACATCTGATTTTCTGCTACCAGGAACAACCAACTGACTGACTATGGACTTGCCATCCGGACTCTCCCACGCTCTCTTCAGTAGTCCATTTTCTATTTTAAGAGAGTGCCACTGGGCCCATAGCGCCTTCAGGTTTGGACTTCTATCAGCAATTTCTTGCCATTCTGGTCTCTTATCGTCAGTCTTTGCAGAGAGGATGGGTCCAATATCTGGATCATTCATTTGTTCTTCTCGAAGGGTCTTTGTGGTCCAGCCATCGTTTATTTCCACCGACGTTCTCCTTACAGAAGGATGTCCCTCACGTTGCTCAGTTCGTCGACAATGCTGACTATCTTCTTTACATGGCCGTCTAGACAATGCATCGGCATTTCCGTGATACCTTCCTGGTCGATGTTCAGTTTGGGTCTTCTGTCCTTTAATGCGTCCGGTCTCTGTAACACTTTTGCCACCCAAATTATTGGCTTGACTTGATTGATTGACTTGACTGATCCTGGGGGTCTTAACGGGCTCGGTCAATTGCTCCCTTACATTGACAGGAATTGGTCTTTCCTGAATTCTAGGGCGGTCTTGGTTGCCGCTCGATCTTCTAAACAACGGCGACGGACTTCTTGCTCTATTGCGGCAGTTACTCTTGACGTGACCCAGTTTACCGCAGTTAAAACATTTTATGCCCCGATTGCGTGTTGATCGAGGAGTTCTTCCCAACAGGGCTTGCATATTGACTGCCATATCCTTCATCGCTTTATGTAAACTGGCCATGGATTCAGCCATAGACGTATTCGCCTCTTCATTGCAAGTTGCCATTCTTACACGCGGAGCTGAACTAGATAACACTCGTGACGCCTCGAATTCCAGGGCCCGAACTAGTGCCTCGCTGATATTCCTGGGCCTTACTAGACGTAAGTGGTATCTCATGTCACTATCTCGAACTCCCTCAATGAACCTTTCGGCGGCAAATTGCGTTTGAAAATATTCAGGGGCTGATGGGTATGCCAGGTGAACTAGTCTGTCTATGTCCGCCTCAAATTCTTGTAAGGATTCACCTGACTTCTGCTGTCTCATCCTCAGCTGGGCCTGGAACACGGTTTCTTTGTGCTCATTTCCAAATCGTAGTTGCAGAGTGTGTACTAAAGCCGCATAATTACTTTGATCCGCTGCCGACAGAGATTGGAGTAACTCAGCCGCTTTTCCACGAAGTGCTACCACTAATGATGTAGCTTTCTGGGGCTCGGACCAACCATTAGCTTTTGCAGCTGCCTCAAACTGAGTTTTATAAATTTCCCATGCAGTAGTACCGTCATAATCGGGAGGCTTAATTTTAGCGTTGGCTGTGCTAAAACTCTCTGTAGACACGTTGTCGTCCTCAAGTTGTTCCCGGAATTTCTTTTCTAGCTCGAGAACCCTCTGGTTGACAGCTTCGAGTCCTTTGTTAACGCCGTTAATGGATTCGTGAACGCCGTTAACGGATTCGTTGACGGATTGCATTATTCTTTCTTCCAATTGTTGCTCCCTAGCTGCGAGATGGTTCATTAATTCTTCTTTGAATTGTTGATGACGTCGCTCCTGTACTTGATCACGTTTTTCTTGCTCTTCCTTCTGTTGTTGATAACGTCGCTCCTGTACTTGATCACGTCTTTCTTGTTCCTCTTTTTGTTCGTTATAACGTTTCTCCTGTTCTAGATAACGTCGCTCCTGTACTTGATCGCGTTTTTCCTGTTCTTCCCTCTGTTGTTGCATAAGGGACAGCAGGGCGGCAAGTTGATCCTCCATCGCTTGATGCTGGCTTCTAGTCACTGGCATAAACAGGTAATGTCCGGCAATGAAGCACTCACTTACAGTTCAGTAATATTGGTCCTCAAATTCCCACTGGAATCCCACTTCTGACACCAATTGTTGCGAACTCAGGGTTCAATAATTCCAGTGTAACGATTTAATACGAAAACACTATTTATTAACTCCACAAATACACACGACTACTAAATAACTCACTACTTAACACTTTATAGCCTTCTATTATCGCTTCGTAACTTTAGCTTACTTATAGCTCGATTAAAATACGACTATTCCTTAACCGCCGCTCTATGCGCCTTTTATATACAATCCGAAAATTACAGAAAGACCTAGAAAGTTCTTTATAAGAATTCTTGAATAATCTCTCATAAAAAAACGGTTGTAAACGACTGCCTTCTAGATTAAGCCAGACGAGCAATAAATCACTCGTGTCAGCCATGACGCAGCGCGGATAGGTCGCGAAGCTCCACCAACCAACACGCTCCCATGCGTTGCCCCGCCTCCCATGCGGCGTTGCTGCGAATCGTAACAATACAGTAAAATTATTCGAGTACAAAATACTTGTTGCAAATATAACAGTTTACCAAAATTAATACATTTATCATTTACATATAACTCAACTTTGATAAGTATGTTAATTTAATTGTATTCAATAAATGTCTAATAATTGCCATTTTATTATCCTTAAAATCAAGATCGATAGTTGAGTAAGAATTCTGGTTTTTGACATAATACCTTACGTAATTCAATGCGTTCCTCAATTAACTTAAGTTCATTTCAAGTATTGATTGAAATACCCAGTCAATTGATTTTCAGTCCATTATAAGTAAATCGTACAGTAAAATTATTCGAGTAAGTACCAAAATTCTGTTTTCAAATATAACAATTTAACTAATCCAATAGGTTTATCAATTACATATAACTCAACTTTATTAAGTATTTTAATATAGTTGTATTCAATAAATGTCTATTGATTGCCGATTTACTACCAATAAAATCAAGATCCTCAGGTGAGTAAAAATTCTGTTTTCTGGAATAATGCCTTACTACTCAATAGGTTTTCTTATAAATTCAATCAATCGTTCATCGTTCAATCGTTCATATCAAGTATTGATTAAAATTTCCAGTCTATATGGTTCTAAATTATTATAAATAAATCGTACAGCAAAATTATTTGAGCTCAAAATACTCTTTCCAAATATAACTCAATACTTTTATGATTTACATATAACTCAACTTTGATAAGTATGTTAATTTAGTTGTATTCAATAAATGTACATTGATTACTATTTTATTACCATTAATATCAAGATCGTTAGTAGTGTAAAACTTCTAATTTCTGACATAATTTATTGTGCGATCCAATAGATTCCTCAATTAATTTAAAATGACGAGTACATTCATTTAAAATATTGAATAAAATTCTCAGCCAATTGATTTCCAATTTATCATAAATAAAGGTACAGTAAAAGTACTCGAGTACAAAATTCGGTTTTCAAATATAACAATTTACCTAATTCAATATGTTCATCATTTACATATTATAACATAACTTTGGCATATATGACTATTAATCGCCATTTTGTTACTAATAATTTCTACGCAATTTACTAGATTCATCAATTAATTTAACAATGGTAATGGATATCGATGGGTACGTTCATTTCAAATTCTGATGCAAATTCCTAATCTATTGAATTCCTATTTGTCATCAATAAATCAATACATTAAAATTATTCGAGTACAAAATACTTGTTTCAAATCAACAATAAATGCCTAATGATTGCCATTTTATTATCGATAAAATCAATATCGTTAGTTGAGTATGAATTCTGATTTTTGACATAATATCACACAATACCTTACGTAATTAAATACGTTCCTCATTTCATTTAAGTATGATAGGTACGTTCATTTCAAGTACTGATTGAAATACCCAGTCAATTGATTTTCAGTTCATTATAAGTAAATCGTACAGTAAAATTATTCGAGAACCAAAATTTCTTATTAATTCAAGGCGTTCGTATCAAGTATTGATTAAAATTTCCAGTCCATGTGTTTCTAATTAACTATAAATATATCGCACCTACAACAAAATTATTTGAGCACAAAATTCGCTTTTCAAATAGAATTCAATCCTTTTGTCATTTACATATAACTCAACGCTGATAAGTATGTTAATTTAGTTGTATTCAATAAATGTCTATTGATTACCATTTTATTACCATTAAAATCAAGATCGTTAATAGTGTAAAACTTTTGATTTCTGACATAACGTCTTGTGCAATTTATTAGATTCCTCAATTAATTTAAGATCGACGAGTAGGTTTATTTAAATTATTGAATCAAATTCTCAGTCTATTGATTTCCAATTTATCATAAATAAATGTATAGTAAAATTATTCGAGTACGAAATTCGGTTTTCGAATATAACAATTTACCTAATTCAATAGATTCATCATCTATGTATAACATAACTTTGACATATATGACTATTAAAAGTATGCCTTGTAGTAGCTGAGAAAAAATCGGTAAAAACTAACCTAAGTACAGCCTTTCAAAATTTCAAAAACTTTCAAAATGCTATTTTTGTACTGACCCGTTATAAATTCTTGCTTAAAAGTATGCCTTGTAACAGCTGAGACTGTCCTACACATTGAACGTTAATTTTGAAAAAATTGGTCAAAAACTAACCTAAGTACAGCCCTGTAAAAATTTTCAATAAATGCTATTTTTGTACTGACCCGTTATAAATTCTTCCTTAGAAGATGTTAATTTAATTGTATTCAATAAATGTCTGTTGATGCCTTTTTTATCGATAAAATCAAGATTGTTAGTTGAGTTAGAATTCTGTTTTCTGGCGTAATGCCGTACTACTCAGTAGTTTTTCCTATTATTTCAAGACGTTCATATAAAGTAATGATTAAAATTTCCAATCCATATGTTTCTAATTTATTATAAATAAATCGTACAGCAAAATTATTTGAGCTCAAAAATCTCTTTTCAAATATAATTCAATAATTTTATCATTTACATATAACTCAGTGTGTCAATAAATGCCTATTGATTACCATTAAAATCAAGTTCGTTAATAGTGTAAAACTTCTGATTTCTGAAATAATGTCTCGTGCAATTCAATAGATTTCTCAATTAATTTAAGAACGACGAGTACGTTCATTTAAAATATTGAATAAAATACTTGTCTATTGATTTACAATTTATCATAAGTAAATATACAGTAAAATTATTCGAGTACAAAATTCGGTTTTCAAATATAACATTCGATAGGTTCATCATTTACATATAACACAACTTTGACATATATGACTATTAATTGCCATTTTGTTACTAATAATGCCTTTCGCAATTTAATAGATTCATTAATTAATTTAAGATCGATGGGTACGTTCATTTCAAATACTCATTCAAATTGCTAGTCTGGCGAGTTGTCAATGCAGTAAAATTATTCGAGTACAAAATTATTGTTTCAAATATAACAGTTTACCTAATTCAATACATTTATCATTTACATATAACTCAACTTTGATAAGTATGTTAATTTAATTGTATTCAATAAATGTTTAGTTATTGTCATTTTATTATCGATAAAATCAAGATCGTTAGTTGAGTAAGAATTCCAATTTTTGACATAATACTTTACGTAATTCAATACGTTCCTCAATTAGTATACGAGTAAGCATGATGGTTACGTTCATTTCAAGTATTGATTGAAATAACCAGTCAATTGATTTTCAGTTCGTTATAAGTAAATCGTACAGTAAAATTACTCAAGTACCAAAATTCTGTTTTCGAATATAACAATTTACCTAATCCAATAGGTTTATCAATTACATATTATCCAACTTTGATAAGCGTTTTAATATAGTTGTATTCAATAAATGTCTATTGATTGCCAATTTACTAACAATAAAATGTATAATTACTACTCAATAGGTTTTCCTATTAGTTCAAGTCGTTCATATCCAGTATTGATTAAAATGTCCAGTCCATGTTTCTAATTTATTATAAATAAATCGTACCTGCAGCAAAATTATGTAAGCACAAAATTCTTTTTTCATATATAATTCAATACTTTTATTATTTAAATATAACTCAACTTTGATAAGTATGTTAATTTAATTGTATTCAAAAAATATCTATTGATTACCATTTTATTACCCTTAAAATCAAGATCGTTAGTAGTGTAAATCTTCTGATTTCTGACATAATGTCTTGTGCCATTCAATAGATTCCTCAATTAATTTAAGATCGATGAGCACCTTCATTTAAAATAATCACCGAAATTATCAGTCTATTGATTTCCAATTTATCATAAATAAATATGCAGTAAAATTATTCGAGTATAAAATTCGGTTTTCAAGTATAACAATTTACCTAATTCAATATGTTCATCATTTACATATAACATAACTTTGACATATACGACTATTAATTGCCATTTTATGTACGTTCATTTCAAATACTGAATCCATTTCCTAGTCTATTGAATTTCAATTTATCATCACTAAATCAATACAGTAAAATTATTAGCGTACAAAATTCTTGTTTCAAATGTAACAGTTTACCCAATTTAATACATTTATCATTTACATAAAACTCAACTTTGATAAGTATTTTAATATAGTTGCATTCAATAAATGTCTATTGATTGCCGATTGGATGACACCAATTCATGGTCGTCTGTTGAGTAAGAAATCTGTTTTCTGACATAATTCTTTACGGAACTCAATAGAATCTTTAAAATAATTTTATCTGATTTGATTGATTGAACTAAATTTCCAGCCTATTGATTGATTCTCATCTCTCATCATAAAAAAAATCGATTTGAGGAATATTATTTGAGTACAAAAATCTGTTGTCAAATATAACAATTTATATATTAAGTAACTGTGACAATTATGTTAACATAGTAGTATTCATTAAATGTCTATTGATTGCCGATTTATTATCAAAAAAATCAAGATCGTCGAGTAAAACTTCTGATTTTTGACATAACGTCTTGTGATTCTGACATCTTCTCATTCGTTTCAAATATAACAATTTACCTAATTCAATAGGTTCATCATTTACATATAACTCAACTTTGATAAGTATGTTAATTAGTTGCATTCAATAATTGTCAATTGTTTGCTGTTTTATTAACAATAAAATCAATGTTGTTATTTAAGTGAAAAATTCTGTTTTATATATCATATTTTACCAAATTTCATAGGTTTCTTAAGTGTATTAAATTTGAGGGATAGATTTATTTTTAATTTGATGGATTGTTGGAAAAGATGAAGGTAGGCACAATGGAGGAGAAACGTAAATCAACATTGAGATCAAACCACTTCATATTCATGCCCCAGCTTTGGGGCCGCATATTAACGAATATGAGCTGTTAAACTCATTAACCAAGATATTTTAACAACAGTCAGTACAGTGGCAAAACCCCACTACCTTAATTACTCATTAGTCGATGCCGTAAAACTATTTATTGCGTTAATAAAGGGTTCGTAAAACTCATAGGGAGTTCTTTAATAAATCAGTAAACACGATACTTTAATGGCCCAATCGATAGGTAACTTACTCGAGATTAAATCTGTTAAAAGGGCTTTGACGTCTTATAGGTTTTGCTATATTATTAATATTTAGTGACACTTACCTTTAAGATCAGGATGTCACTGTGCCCACAGAAGAGAATCACTGTCTGCTTTGAGTGTAAAATTTAACAGAAAAGTGATGGTTTCGAGATACCTATCGCAAAGCAAATATTAGGTGAACACTCCGTGAATATGTAGCTATTAATCAAAGCTGAATATTTTCTTAATATTAGCACAGCAATAACAAATTTTTTGTAAACATTTGCTGAGGACTTGTAATTTATACTTTCTCATTGATATTCATCAACAATGAATGACAGAGTTCAGTACGTAAATCGGGTTCCTGAAAATAAAACTAATAACATTTAGTTTGAATGGGTGAATATATAGGGATTGGGACAAAGTTAAATTGATAAAAAATGAAAATGCTTGGAAAATAACTTCCAGTATTTTCGTACAGTACAAATCTACTAATTATAAGTGGAGAAGATAATTGTGCACTCTGTATATAAATAAGACGAAGAAAATTATTTGACTGAAGACTTTACTGGCACAAAAAATTATCTAACGCATTAAAATTATAACCCAAACATATTCCGTGCAATTTGGGGGTTCTTGATGCCACGTATTGGAGTTACTTTGAAAATAATTGCATACCTGTACTGTAAATGAAATATTAGTGAAATATGGCCACGTAACTGGTTATAAATTTACGGTAAAAGTTATTGCGACGATTCTAATCTGGCATTATTACGTAAAAAAAGGTGTTTATGCACATAATTAACAAATAATAGTAAACGTTTTATTTAATAAACTTATCAGTTCTAAAAATATGTAATAAATAAGGCTAATTGATCAGAATAAATAAATAATTAGAAATCTTAATGATAAAAGTGTATTTGTTAAGTGCCTATGTACGCATCTCTTGGATTGACAGGACCATAAAACGAGGGAAATTCCGAAGATTTTACATATTTATCCAGGACTGTTGAATCAAGGGCAGAGGTATGGTACATCGGCTGATATGGTTCCAAATCGTATGCGAATTTTCTATCATAGGGCCCTGTAAAAAAAAAAACAAAAACCCAATTCACCATTTCTTATCAATAGGTCTTTCTTCCTACTTTAGTTTCTCCCCATTTTGTCTTTCACTACTACGACAAGGGGTAAACCGCTAACTAAAATATGGTATAAGATTTTTTAAGAATCAATGAAACTATAAAAGAAAAATATTAAAATACTTACTAGAAAAAGTGTGGTAGTGACGTAATAGCTATTTATGTAACCAGTTACGAAAAGTCCGATTTTGTGTAACGAATGAATGTTTGCGGGACGAGCGCAGCGAGTTCCCGCAATTTGAATGAGATACACAAAAAAGGCTTTTTGTCACGTGTTTCATACAAGATTTTTTCTAATTTTGACTACAAATACCTACTTAGAGAGAGAGTTATTATTAATAAACTTCAATAGTTACTTTTAAACCACTTTGCAGCTACATAATACCGTAAAACTGTAGCAACGGTTTGCCACAACCGACACCTGCAACTGGTGGTGAAACGAACTTTTTATCACCAGTTACGAAAAATTTTACTTTTCGTAACTAGTTACGAAAAGTAGGACGTTACATCACTGTCATCAGTATTGAAAAGTGCCACTTTATATGTCAAAATTAGAAAAAACAATTTTATGTGCAATGTAATGCAACGCAGCAAATGGTATGACAGGTTAGGGGAAAACAATTTAAAGTTAATTTACAAATATATGTGCGCAAGTCATCTAGGCTTTTGTTCACTCCTTACAAGTCTCGGACATTTTAAGTTGCTTCTTCACTTTTTGTTTTCTAACTTGTTTTATTGAAATTACCTCCCTTCCTCTTCTTTAGTGATTTCTCAATTGTTTGCATTCAGTCTAGAATTGGTACTTATTTTGCCTTAGATTTTTTACAAAATGCTTCTCTCAACTTGTGCGCTATATTTTATGTTGATGTTTTGGAAGAAATTTAATTTTGGGATAAAATGAGGCAAAACTCATTCCCACACAGAGTTAAATCTTCTAATTACCGAATTGTTTCCAGTACAATTTAACTAAAAACCAAATTAATAAGTTAACTTAAAATATCCCAAAATGCAAATTTGGGGTTTATTTTTGGACTAGGGCCAAAATTTGTTAAAAATAACTTTAAGTGACTATTTAGTTTTTTTGAGAAATTCAGGGAAGAATTGGAAGCAAAATCATTTAAAAATTACTCAAAGCGTTAAAAAATGCAAATTTAGAGCCTCTGAGGAAATAAATAGCAAAATAAAATTAGGGCTAAAATCGGTTAAAACTTACAACATTGTTTAAAAATGCAAATGTTGATGTTTTTGAAGAAATTTTATTTTAGGATAAAATTAGGAAAAACTTATTCTCACTCATCTTCTGATTACCTAATTGTTTTTAGTAAAAGTACACTTTTGGACCAAAATAAATGAAATCTAACTTAAATGCAAATTTGGTGTTAATTTTTGGACTAAAGTTAACTTAAAGCGCTGAAAAATGCAAATCTGGGATTTTTGAGAAATTCAGGTAAGAGTTAGGGTCAAAATCGGTTAAAAATTACCAAAAACGTTAAAAACTGCAATTTTCCTTTGGAGAAATTCAGATTTGAATTAGGACTAAAATCATTTAAAAATGACAAGCATTGCCCAAAAATTTATATTTTGATGTTATTGAAGAAATTCAGTTTTAGGACAAAATCAGGCAAAACTTATATAAATCTTCTAATATGTGGTTTTTGGTAAAAATGCCCTTTGGAACCGAAATTACTAAAGTTTTACTCAAAAGGCCTCAAAATGTAAATTTGTCGTGTTTTCAGGTAAGCATTAGGGCTAATATTGATTAAAAATGTTTAAAAAATTAAATAAAACGTCTAAAAACGCAAATTTAAAGCCTTTGGGGAAATTCTGGTTAGAATTAGTGTTAGAATCGGTTAAAAATCACCAACATTGTCTAAAAATGCAAATGTTGATGTTTTTTAAGACACTTCATTTTAGGAAAAATTAGGCAAAACTCATTTTCACATAGATTCAAATCTTCTAATTAGCTAACTATTTTTAGTACAAGTACACTTTTACAACATAAATAAAATTTTACATAAAATACCTCAAAATGCAAATTTGGTGTTTATTTTTGGACTAGAGCCAAAATTTGTTAAAAATTACTTAAAGCGCCTAAAAACGCAATTTTGGATTTTGTGAGAAATTCGGGTAAGTTTTTAATATTAGAGAAAAAAGCTTTTAAAAATTACTCAAAGCATTAAATAATGCAAATTTTGGGTCTTTGGGAAAATTTAGAATAGAATTAGGCTTAAAATGGGTTAAAAATTACCAGCATTGTTGCAAAAATGCAAATATTCATGTTTTTGAAGAAATTTCATTTTGGGATGAAATTAGAAAAAACTAATCTCACAGATTTAAATCTTCTAATTACCTAATTGTTTTTAGAAAAATACAGTTTTGGACCAAAATGAATGAAATTTTACATTGATGTCAATTTGCTGTTTATTTTTGGACTAAAAAACCTTAAAGCACCTAAAAACGCAAACGAGAAATTCAGGTAAGAGTTAGGGTCAAAATCGATTAAAAATTACCCAAAACGTTTAAAAATGCTATTTTCCAGCCTTTGGAGAAATTCAGATTAGATTTAGGGCTAAAACCGTTCAAAAATTACAAACATTGTCCAAAAATGTATATTTTGAAATTGTTGAAGAAATTCAATTTTAGGACAAAATCAGTCAAAACTTAGGTATATAAATCTTCTAATAAGTTGTTTTTGGTAAAAATACACTTTTGAATCGAAATAAGTAAAATTTGACTCAAAAGGCCTCAAAATGCAAATTTGGTTTGTTTTTTTTTGGACTAGTGCCAAAATCGGTCAAAAGCACTTGGAGCGCCAAAAAATGAAAATTTAGACGTTTTGAGAACTTCAGGTAAGAATTAGGGCTAACATTGATTAAAAATTAAAACAAAAATAAGGTAAAACGTTTAAAAATGAAAATTTAAACCCTTTGGAGAAATTCATGTTAGAATTAGGGCTAGAATCGGTTAAAAATCAAAAACATCGTCTAAAAATGCATAATTTGTTGTTTGGTTCTTCGGTTTTTGAAGAAAATACTCACACAGATTCAAGTCCTCTAATTACCTAATTGTTTTCAGTACAATACACTTTTGGACCAAAATAAATAAACTTAACTTAAAATACCCCAAATTTTTAATTTGCAAATTTATTTTTGGACTAGAGCCAATATTTGTTAAAAATAACTTGAAGTGCCTAAAAATGTAAATTTGGATTTTTTTTTGAGAAATTCAGGTAAGAATTAGAGCCAAAACTTTAAAAAATTACCCAAACCGTCAAAAAATTAAAATTTCGATCCTTTTGGGGAAATTCAGAATAGAATTATTAGGGCTAAAAGCGTTTATAGATTATAAGTAGTTTATATATTATAAGGCTAAAAATGTTGATGTTTTTGAAGAAATTGCATTTTTTGATAAAATTAGGAAAAACTAATCCTCACACAAATTCAAATCTTCTAATTACCTAATAAAACAAGTACACTTTTGCAAAATAAATAGAATTTTACTTAATATGCCTCGCATTGCATATTTGGTGTTTATTTTTCAACTAAAATGAACATAAAGTACCTAAAAAACGCCAATCGGGTATATTTTGATGTTGAAGAAATTCAATTTTAGGACAAAATCATGCAAAACTTATATAAATCTTCTAATAAGTTGTTTTTGGTAAAACTACATTTTTGAACCGAAATAAGTAAAATTCGACTGAAAATGACTCAAAATGTAAATTTGGCGTTTTTTTTTTGACTAGTGCTAAAATCGGTTAAAAAGCACTTGGGGCGCCAAAAAATGCAAATGTAGATTTTTTGAGAAATTCAGTTAAGAATTAGGGCTAAAATTGATTAGAAATTTAAAAAATGAGATAAAATGTTTAAAAATGCAAATGTAAAGCCTTTGGAGGAATTCTTTTTAGAATTAGTGCTAGATTCGGTTAGAAATCACCAACATTGTCTCAAACTGCAAATTTTGTTGTTTTTGAAGAAATTCAATATTATGATAAAATTAGGCAAAACATTCGAATCTTCTAATTAGTTGTACAAATACATTTTTGGACCGAAATAAGTGAATTTTGACTCTAAAAGGCCTCAACTTGCAAATTTGGTGTATTTTTGGACTAGAGAAAAAATTTGTTAAAAATAATTTAAATCACCTAAAAACGCAAATTTGGATTTTTCGAAAAATTCAGCTAAGAATTAGAATCAAAATTGTTTAAAAGTTACTCAAAAAGTAAAAAAATACAAACTTTGAGTCTTTGGGGAAATTCTGGTTAGAATTAGAGTCAGAATCGGTTAAAAATTACCAACATTGTCTCTAAAAATGCAAATGTTGATGTTTTTGAAAAAATTTAATTTTGTAATAAAATCAGGCAAAACTCATTCTCACACAATTTTAAATCTTCTAATTACCTAATTGTTTTCAGTACAATACACTTTTTTACCAAAATAAATAAAGTTAACTTAAAATACCCCAAAATGCAAATGTGGGGTTTATTTTTGGAATAAGGCCAAAATTTGTTAAAAATAACTTGAAGTGCCTAAAAACGCAAATTTGGTATTTTTGAAAAATTTAGTTAAGAATTAGAGCCAAAATCATTCACAAATTACTCAAAGCGTTAAAAAATTGCCAATTTTGAGACTTTGGAAAAATTCAGAATAGAATTAGGGCTAAAATCGGCTAAAAATTACCAACATTGTCTAAAAATGCAAATGTTGATGTTTTTGAAGAAATTTCGTTTTGGGATAAAATTAGGGAAAACTAGTTCTCACACAGGTTCAAATCTTCTAATTACCTAATTGTTTTTACACACGCTCACACAGCACAAGTACACTTTTGGACCAAAATAAATTAAATTTAATTGAAATGCAAATTTGGTGTTTATTTTTGGACTAAATTCAACCTAAAACGCCTAAAAAAGGAAATCTGGGATTTTTTTTAGAAATTCAGATAAGAATTAGAGCCAAAATTACTTAAAAATTACTGAAAGTGTTAAAAAATGCAAATTTCGAGCCTTTGGGGAAATTCAGAAGAGAATTAGGGCTAAAAACAATTAAAAATTACCAACATTGTTTAAAAGTGCAAATGATGATGTTATTGAATAAATTCATTTTAGGATAAAATTAAGAAAAACTAATTCTCATACAGATTCACATCTTCTAATTACTTTTAGTACAAGTACACTTTTGGACCCAACTAAATGAAATTTAATTTAAATGCAACTTTGGTGTTTAATTTAGGACTAAAATCAACTTAAAAGGCCTAAAAACACAGAACTGGTAATTTTTGAGAAAATCAGGTAAGAGTTAGGGTCAAAATCGATTAAAAAGTGCCCAAAACATTTAGAAACGAATTTCAGATTTGAGTTAGGGCTAAAATCGTTTAAAAATGACAAACATGGCCCAAAAATGTATATCAATGTATCAATGTATCAAAAAATGCGAATTTGCTTTTTTGAGAAATTCAGGTAAGAATTAGGACTAAAATTGATTGAAAATTAAAAAAAAAATGAAGTAAAAAGTTTAAAAATGCAAATTAAAAGCCTTTGGAGACATTCATGTTAGAATTAAATTAATGCTAGAATTGGTTAAAAATCACCAACATTGTCTATAAATGCAAATTTTGTTGTTATTGAAGAAATTCAATTTTAAGATAAAATTAGGCAAAACCTTCGAATCTTTATTCTATATTTATCTCTATCTATATCTAATTACTGTTGTTTTTGGTACTTACAACTACATTTTTGGACCGAAATAAGTGAAATTTGGTGTATTTTTGGGAATTTGTTAAAAATAATTTACAGTGCTTAAAAACGCAAATTTGGATTTTTTGTATAACTCAGCTAAGAATTTGAGTTAAAATGGTTCAAAAATTACTCAACACGTTAAAATCCAAACTTTGAGCCTTTGGGGAAATTCTGGTTAGAATTAGGATTACAATCGGTTAAAAATTACCAACATTGTCTAAAAATGCAAATGTTAATGTTTTTTAATAAACTTAATTTTAGCAAAAAATTGGGCAAAACTCATAATTATCTAATTGTTTTTAGTACAAGTACACTTTTGCAAAATAAATAAAATTTGACTTAAGTTGCCTCAAAATGCAAACTTGGTGTTTATTTCTGGACTAAGGCTAAAAATTGTTAAAAATAACTTAAAGCGCCTAAAAACGCAAATTTGGATTTTTTGACAAATTCAGGTAAGTTTTAGAGCCAAAAGCGTTTAAAAATTACTCAAAGCGTTACAAAATGCAAATTTTGAGCCTTTGGAAATCTTGAATTGAACTGGGGGCTAGAATCGGTTAACAATTACCAACATTGTCTAAAAATACGGGGTGTTCATTATAAAACTTCATCTAGTTGGCTGTGAAATGTCAAAAGAAAAGGATGGAGAAACAAAAGTCCATTTATTTTGATTATATCATCCTTTTCTGTCAAAATTTCATAGCCTGCTAGATGAAGTTTTATAATGAACACCCCGTACAAACGTTGATGTTGAATATTTCGTTGCTTTTAAATTGTTTTTGCCGACCCGACGATATGTGTCCTGTTGTTCTCCTCCAAAAACTCGTTTCGTGGATAGAGTTTTTAAACTTTTGCTGTTGCTGATTTTGTTTGTTGCATCTTTTCTCTATGAGGAAATTAAGGATCGTTTCCTAAATGCGAGAAGCGAAAAGAGGACTCTTAACTTTTAAGATATTTGTTTTCCAATTTTGATTTTTCTTACATTTTGCGGCATTTACGTTTTGGCTTCATTAATTTTCATTTTTGATATTCAGTCTTTCGTTCTTCCCTCTTTTTGATGTTGCATTTCCCTTAGTTGGTTTACTTTTTTCCACCTTTTTTTATATTTTTCTTCAATCGCATTCTTTTCTCCAGCTGTTGCATCTCCAGCATGACTATGTTATATTACACAATATGTGAACGTTTGGATAGCAGGTGTAGGGCAAGAAGCTACTTCACTTTTTGAAATTGCCAACGTTTCAAAATTGCCAAATGAGTAAAAATTTTTACTCATGTATTGTGTTTTAATTTGTATACTTTTGTTAGTCGTTTTGCTTCTTTGTAATTAGTGTGTTTAACCGCCAATGTACATACAATTATTGTATTTTAGCCCTGAGGAAGACCTCAATTAAAGGTCGAAACGTTGGCAATTTAAAAAAAGTGCAATAGCTTCTTGTCCTACACTTGCTATCCAAACGTTCACATTAGTAAATAAAGGACGCTAAGCACAGATGATTACATAATATTTTTATTGCGTAAGGCAAAAGAAAACATATATGTGTAAATATTTCGACTCTCGCAAATAAGAACATCGTAACTTTAAAATCGTAGTTTTACAGGAAATAGGTTTGAAGTTCCGGGGGTTTTCTCTTATTCGCAGCACGATTTTAAAAAGTTGAAAGATAAAATTTTGTAAGAGGCTAAAAATATGATGTACCGGGTGAGCCGCTAAGAAAGGACGTCGGCTATATCTGGAAGTCCGTTTATCGTAGAGTCTGTAGGAAAAAAAATTCTTAGATAAAGTGGCCCAGAGAATTTGCAGGAAATTATTTTCAGTGTTCTAAAACGACCGCTAGAGCGCGTAACAGCGACATCCAACTAAGAAATACCTGTTTTTGCCAAACTTTAATCGTTGACCCTAGCTAAAAATATAATATTCGTAATCCTCAAGTTATTTCTGATAATTTTTGTATGCATCTTTTTTCACTTACTTTTCAAATATAGGGAGTGGGGGAGGGTAAAGTTTATTTCATAAAAACGTCCATAACTTTAGACTAGTTACTCCAATCTCTTAACATAAGATCTCATTGGAAAGGAAAAATTTTACTCTATCGGAAACCAAAACGCACAATTTAGTTTCTTCGTCAAGCGCCAGAGGGCGTTTCTGACAACCATTCGTGTTTTTTGCAGTTTTTTAAAAAGAATCAAATGTCGTCTTATAGTTTTTAATATTACAGATGAATAGAGCGTTAAAAAATACGTATTATAATGAAAACCGCAATATTCTATCTATTTTAGTTCGAGAGAAATTATAAGAGGAATTGTTAATGCGCCGGTGAAGTTCGCTAATACAAAAAAAAGTACATAATCAAGTAGCTTATGCTATTTATAACCTTAACAATATTAGAAAAATTGACGTATATGTCAAACAAATAAGATTATTAAATATTTTGACGATGCCGTTTAACGAAGAAGCATTTGATATTGTTGAAACCTATTTTGAATGCATGCGGAATGCAATTATTGCTGCACGGTTATATTCTGTTCGATATCCACAAAGACGGCATTACGAAAAAAGAGGGTTCACTCGGTTAGCCCAACGTTTAAGAGTTACAGGGTCTATTCACCGTCCTTTATACCAAAAATTGCGAAGATGCAGAACTGAGGAAAATATAGCGAACGTTTTGGTATATGTGCAATACAATCCTCAAATTAGCACCAGAGCATTAGCTCATGATTTGGGAATAGCGCAGACTACTGTTAGACGTATTTTAAGAGAACGTAGGTAAGGAAATAAAGGAATAATTCTCTATTACTAAAAAGGAGCACATACCCGACATGATTATTATTAATCTAGATTGCACCCATTCCATGTCTCCCTCCACCAGGCATTGACTGAAAATGATTTTGATCACCGTCTGAATTATTGCCACGGTCTATCAGCAATGCTGATAGAAAATCCACAGCTGCTAACTCATATATTATGGACTGACAAGGCTACATTCCGTAGCGCCGGTGGTGTAAATTTGCACAATCTACATTATTGGTCGGATACCAATCCTCACTGGATGCAAGAGTTCCAACATTAAGGCAGGTGGAGCGTCAACGTGTGGTGTGGTATTGTATCAGGACGCATTATTGGACCATTCATATTTGACGTTCCACTTAATGGTGAGACGTATATCAGCTTTTTGAGAGACGAGCTCCCAGGTCTTTTGGATGTTGTCCCTTTAGATTTACGGCAACAGATGTTCTTCCAGCAGGATGGATGTCCGGCACATTTTTCAGCACGTGTGCGACGACAATTTTTAGACACCATTTTTCCGGCCAGCTGGATAGGAAGTGGAAGCAGCTAGGTATATCATGATTTTCAGTTTACGACTTATTAATTTTTTTTCAAAAACACTAAATTATGTTTTTCACGATGTCACACCTTTCTCAAAATTTAGTAGTACCTTTGATTTTTTACTGACTTCTAGGTCTCCCGATTTGACATGTTTAGATTTTTATCTATGGGGAAGAATAAAAGATCTTGTTTTTGCAACCAGACCCACAACACGTGAAAACATTGTTTTCCGAATAAAAACTGCTATCGGTAGTCATCCCGTAGCTGAGATAGAGACAGCTGTTTTAAGCACACGAGATCGGCTACAACAGTGCATTGCTAATGATGGACGACAATTCGAACACTTAGGTCGCCACTAATTATTAGAATAGAAATTTTAGTGAATTAGTTAATATGAATGTGTGTTAATTATTATTATTAGTAATTAGTGAATAATTTCGTCTCTGTCCAGACAGAGTATCGTATGCGATATTGGATGCATTTTATATTTCACTTCACCGGCGCATTAACATTTCATCTTATAATACCTCGAGAATTAAAATATATAGAATATTGCGGTTTTCACTGTAAGACTTATTTTTTGACGCTCTATTTACTAGTAATGTCAAAAATTAAGGTTGGCATTTGATTTTTTTCAAAAAACTGCAAAAAACACGTGGAGTTGTCAGAAACTCCCTCTGGTACTTGACGTAGAAAGTAAGTTGTTCGTTTTTGGGCTGCGTCCGACAGAGTAAAATTTTTCCTTTCCAACGAGAATTTTGTTTGAGAGATTGGAGTAAGTAGTCAAAAGTTATGGACGTTTTTATGAAATAAACTTTAACCTCCCCCATTACCTTTTTTTGAGAAGTAAGTGAAAAAGATGGATACAAAAATTATCAGAAATATCTCGGAGATTACTCATGGATCATATTTTTAGCTAGGATCAACATTTAAAACTTGGCGAAAACAGGCATTTATGTGTTAGACATCGCTGTTACGCCCTCTAGCGGTCGTTTTAGAAAACTAAAAATAATTTCCAGCAATTTATCTGAGTTACCTTATCTAGGATTTTTTTTCCTCAAGACTGTACGATGAACTGACTTGAATATACAGCCGACGTTGTTTCTTAGTGGCTCATCCGGTACAAACCTCGTCGTACAATATGATAGTTAAAAAAAAAACATTTTTCCTTTTAATGTAATTATAAAAACTTACTATGTTAGTGTTCGGTAGCCTTAAAACGGATTATTTGGTATCTCAAGATACGTTGTAACTATTTGCTATTTTTCAAGTAACTAATAACTATGTGAAGTTACGATGTAACTGAATTTTCTAGAAAAGCTATTATCTTATCTACAGATACACATGTTGTAGATGCCAAATTTTTGTGCCTTTAATATTATTGTATGTAAATGTACGATGCTTCTTCTAAATAATATTATCTTCTGCCGTCTTGTAACTCTAGATGCGTTGAAATTATTTACCTTGTAGTCGGTTTAGTGCAATTGTAACTGTTGTTACGATACTATTTGGGGAAATTTTCTAAGCATACTAGATACAATAAAAATACTTTTTTCAGAAATTAAAGATTTTTCCAAAAAAAGTTGAAAAAAGTGATTTTAACTGAGAAAGAAGATATTTTTCTATAGGGTAGTGATATTAACTCATTTTTGCTAAAAATCGAGATACAACGTTCTTATTTGAGAGCGTCGATTTATTGTAGAATACTTTTTAACCAACAGATTTCGGCTCTTGACCCATTGCCTGTGCCAAAGGTTTCACGAGAGCCACTTACTGAATGAAGGAGAGAAACCACCACCGCTTGGATCCTTAGATTTGGGCCACACTCGCTTGTGTTTTACTTTTTTTCAACTTTGCCTTCATTAACCTTTGAGGATTTTAATAATTAGTGTTCTTTTTTTTTCTAATTTCTTATGCTGTGTTGACGTAATTATTAAGACAGTTTGTGGACTTTAATTTTCTATTTTTTTCCTTTATTCATATTTAAAGTTTATTTGGTTTTCTTTAGCATCCATTTGTTTCATTCATTTGCACTCTTTTCCTGCTTATTGCATTTGTGTTTTTTAAGTTTGTCTTTTATCATCATGAGTCTAGTTCCCATTAATTTTGTGTTTTTTCTTCTTCTCATAACACGATATTTCTTAAAACTCCTCTAACAAGTTATTCCCACTAGGGTCCTCTAACATAAACGTTAACCATATTTTTGTCTTATTAATTAATACTTACATACTTTATTAATCATACAAAATTCAAAATCTTGTTATTCTCTTTACTGGTTTACTTTCTTTAACATTCCTTTCCAATTTTTCTTCACATAAATATTTTTCCAAATCCCTAGTTTGCATTTATAGAATTTATCCTGTATGGAAAAAGTGGTTTTCTCTATTTTTTATTTGACACGTAAATTTCCTTGGGTATTGAAATTTATCCAAATTTTGGGAAGTAATTTACTATCTAAAAAAAGGATTCACCTTTAAGTTTTATTTGCAATTTTTATTTTATTAGCTATTTACTAACTTCAAATTCTAAATATTTTTGTTTCATTTTTCTTCAGTTTCGACTTTTTAATTTCTATTCGGCTTTTTATTAACAGTTTAAAAAATAAAAATACTTAGTAAATTGTATTTTTTATTAGTATATTAAGAGAAAAATGTCACGTTATTCGCTCCCTTGTTATCCCGCCCTGCTTTTTAATATTCGGTTTTTCTATTCTCCTGTTATAGAGTACAATTATCAAAATAATTTTTAAATTTCGCAGTCTCCAAGGTATTGTTACGGGATACGGTTTCTTACAATTTAACGTCAATTAACTACACATTTTTATGTACTTTTAACTATTACAACACGATTAAAACACAATTACTCTCTACTAACAAGTCGCACTGTTCGCTTGTCCGCTCATTTCGCTCATTTACTACACTATATTATCTATTCCATCCCATCTCGCGCGGCTCGCAATTTTATATACCTAGCCTGAACACACTCTCGTACTTTCGAGAATGGAGGCGACTGTTCCTGATTCTCGTTTTTTCTAGATGGGTTCTCGAGATCGCGGTCGGCGCTCGGCGTTGCCGCTTCGGCCCGAATCTCTGTGTACCGACGCTCAGGCGTAACATTGCCCCCTTCTTAGTTCTGATCGTCCCGATCAGAGAAATCTCCACGACTGTTGGTCTTTAACCGTTCAAGGTGAAGCACTTTCATCTTTGCTCTAGGGGTACGTTGGATCCTGTATACTACGTCGTTGATCCGTTTGATGACTGTATATGGATCCTCCTAATTTGGAGACAACTTGGAAGACTTTGCTTTCTTCCTCTGTGGATTATACAGCCATATCAAGGCACCTGCCTTAAATCCTGCAGAATTCGCCCTTCGGTCATATCTGGCTTTAATCCGATCAATGGCAATCTTTATCTTGTCCTCACGTTTCGATGGATTTCCTTTAATCTTCCTCGAAGTTCATCAGCGTAGTTCTGGACATCTTGCCCCGGTTCTTCTGGTGATCCGTACACCAAATCTACCGGAAGACGAAGTTCTTTACCAAATATAACCTTTCGTGTTTTGCACTGCACCCCTGTAAGCCATCACTAGAAGAGGCAGAAATTTGTCCCAATCTTTCTGGTGGTCCGCTACCATTTTCCAGAGGTATTGTCCCATGGTTCGATTGAAACGCTCGACCATGCCATCTGATTGTGGATGGAGCAAAGTTTTCCTTGTTTTACGGATTCCCAGAAGTTCCATAATCTTCTTGAAAAGTTGCGTTTAAAAATTCCGTCCCTGGTCCGAATGAAGCTCTAATGGTACGCCGAATCTACTAAAGAATTCGTCAACCAAGATCCTTGGCACCGTATTAGTTTCCTGGTTTGGTAGTGCATAAGCTTCAGGCCATTCACGGAAATAATCCATGGCAACTAAGATGTATTTGTTGCCATCGTCCGTTTCTGGAAAAAAGACCTGCCAAGTCAATCGCAATTGTTTCAAATGGGACGCCAACATTGCGTTGCCTCATTTACCCCCTAGACTTTCATTGGGCTCCTTTTACGGAGCAGCAGATATCACAATTTCTGCTGCACCCTTCGACGTCATCTCGGCAATTTACCCAGTAGTACCTTTCCCGAACTCTATTCGGGGTCCTTTTCACTCCAAAATGGCCTCCAGACACTCCATTGTGCATTTCTCGCAAGACATCTTTCCGTCTGCTTTGTGGTACGATAAGCTGGATCGTGGCACTTTTCCCGTTGCTGATTTTCCAAGTCCTCTTCAGTAAACCATTCTGAATCGCCAAGGAATCCTATTGAGCCCACATAGCTTTTACTTCCGGGTTCTTATCTGCTATGTCCTTCCAATCAGGTCTTTGATTTTTCAACTACCATTGACGTATTAATCTCATAGAATTATCAGCTGTTTATTGGCCTAAGAATGCTTGGTCCTTCTTGTTGTTCTACTCGTTGGCAGTGTCGACATTCGTCTTTACAGGGCCTGCGTAGTAATATATCTGTGTTACCATTAGATCTGCTTGGAAGATGTTCAATCTTGCCAGGGATGGTGAGGCTTCTTCTAACTAACAATCCCCAACCAACTATCATTTCCCGTCGAACGCAACATTCCCTTTTTTATAGAGGATTAGAGAATCTGCTATACAGACATGAGCGCTTAGCACATGACGATTGAGGTTTCCCACATAGTGTCAGTTTGGCGTCTTCCCTCCTGGAGTACCGACTGACTAAACTCCTTCCTTCTCTTCCCGGTACCGCCTTACGGCATTACTTCAGGGTTAACTTTTTTTATTTACAATCATTGGTCCATTTCATGTTTTTTTTTTCTCGTCGATCGATTTTTGTTTTTATTGTCACTGTTATAAATTGTTTTATTGTCTCCTAGTTTTTTTTTTGTTCGACAAGAGTAGTGAAGCAATGTTGTTCGGGCTAATTTATGTTCCACATTTTACAGTTGTCTTGCGTCGTTCTGTCTTCCACCTTGGGCATTTGAAAAGAGTGTGTACTGAGTTGTCCATTTATGTGAGGTCGCAGCATTCGCAATCTGGGCTTGTCTTCTTTCCTATTCTGTGAAGGTATTCCACGAATACTCCGTGTCCTGTAAATAAACTGCTCGTCAAAAGAGTCGGAACGGCCAATCTTTTGCTCATTTTTGAAAGGTTGTATCTCAGAGACGCTTTCACCGATCTCAATAAAGTGACATGATTCTAAAAGCCCATTTCTTGTAGAATCACAAAAGACACCTGGTTTGTGATAAACATTTTTGGTGAGAACTATACAGGGTGGATTAATATGTCGTGTAAAAAGTACTAAACTTCAACCCACTGCATTTGGTTGCTAGAGTTATTACAAAACTTTCCCTACAATGGCATTTAGAGATCCTGATGAATATCTCGGGACATGTTTGGCCGATTTTTGATTTTTTATCTGTGAAAGAAGTTACAGGGGTTTGTTAAAAAGTTTATTTTGTCCAAAATCTGCCGAAATCACAAACTTTTATGTCTATAGAACGGATTTTTTATTAACACTCAGGGAAATCTAGCCTAAACTGATATAAAGTTAACCTGCTTTTTAAGAAAAAATGTGAATTTACAATCATACAGGGTGAAACAAAGGTCAATGCAAAATTCTTAAACTTAGCGGCTTTCTTACTTGCCCCCTGATGTTAAGAGTTACCTTAGAACTTGCATTTTTATAACATTGAGAGGTCCTAGTTCATATCTCGGGGCGTGTTTGGCGGATTTTTCATTTCTGTTCTACGAAAAAACTTACCGGGGTTTGTTATAAAGTTCGTATTTTATCCAACAAACTGCCAAAATCACAAATTTTGTGTCTACAGAACTGAATTTTATTAAGACTTAGAAAAACGTAGACTAAACTAACATAAAGTTAACCTGTTTTTCAACAAAAAATATGAATTTACAATCATACAGGGTGAAACAAAGAGCAATGCAAAATTCTTAAACCTTAGGGACATTCTTACTCACCCCCTAATGTTAAGAGTCACATTAGAACTTGAATTATGATAACATTGGGAGGCACTGATTTATATTTCGGGACATGGCGAGTTTTTAATTTTTGTTCTACGAAAAAAGTTACACGGGATTTTTAATAAGTTCGTATCTTATCCAAAAAACTGCCAAAATCACTAACTTTTACGACTATTGAACTGTCTTTTTTATTAACATTTAGGGAAAAATCTAGCCTAAACTAACAGAAAGTTGATCTGTCTTTTAAGAAAAAATATGAATCTACAATCATACAGGGTGAAACAAAGAGCAATACAAAACTCGTAAACTTTAGCGACATTTTTACTCGCCCCCTGATGTTAAGAGTCACTTTAGAACTTGCATTATGATAACGTCGAGAGGTCCTGAGTCATATCTTGGGACATGTTTGGCGGGTTTTTCATTTTTGTTTTACGAACAATTTTACAGGGGTTTGTTAAAAAGTTCGAATTTTATCCAACAAACTGCCAAAATCACTAACTTTTACATCTAGATAACTGATTTTTTATTAACACGTAGGAAAATCTAGTTTACGCAAACATAAACTTAATCTCTTTTTCAAGAGAAAATATGAATCTACAATCATACAGGGTGAAGCAAAGGGCAATGCAAAATTCTTACAACTTTAGCGATATTCTTACTCGCCTCCTGACGTTAAGAGTCATTTTAGAACTTGCATTATGATTACATTTAGAGGACCTGATTTATATCTCGGGACATGTTTGGTGGGTTTTTTTATTTTTGATCTACGAAAAAGGCTACAGGGGTTTATTAATAAGTTCGTATCTTATCCAACAAACTGCCAAAATCACTAACTTTTACGACTATTGAACTGATTTTTTTATTAACATTTAGGGGAAAATCTAGCTTAAACTAACATAAAGTTGATCTGTCTTTCTTCCACCACAAAATGACACTTTGCTCACCATATTCTCTTCAATAAATCTTTCATTCTTTCCTCTCCACACTAAAATTCGCCCATCTGATGCATACAATGAAAACCGACATTCATCAGAAAACATGCAACAACTCCATTCGGCTACTCCCCAGTTCAAATGCTCTTGAGCCCAAACTCTTCGAAAAGCTCGGTGGACAGGTTGAAGAGATGGACAGATGGCACGACTTCTGGCGTTCAGACCTCGCTCATGCAGGCGTCTTCTAATAGTGCTAGTTGAAGCTCTTGAGCCGGTAGTAGCCTTAGCTTGTGTGGCACTGTCTTCTTCTTCTGACGGATAGGTTTATTAAAATGTCCTCCCTGCGAGTAGTGCATCTTTGTCTTCCACAATGTCCAGCCTTTAGATAATTGGGAGCACCATAATTTTGGCTTCTTTTTATTGTCCTATAAACTGTGGATTTTGATGTCCCTACTAGGTCCGCTATGTTAGCCACACTTAGCCCTCGTAAGTGCAACCTGTTTAAGATTGCTCATTATTTTTGTAAAATTGTTAACCTAAAAAGAACAAACTTACCGCATAATGTTCTGTAGTTCATTTTGGCTTAACATTGGCATTTCTATATGAATGAGAATTAAATAAATTTAAGTAAAACCTTCAGCTTTATACTTGTAATTAGATGACAGACATCGGCTTCAGATTATTTACTTAGTTTCCATAGCAACCCATATTTTGTTTTTCTAAGGTTGTTCGATATCGGAGACCTAGTACTGAAACATCACCTCTAAATACGTGAAAGTAAGATATTTTAACAGTTTGGTGGATAAAATAGGGACTTTTTAAGAAAATCCTGTAACTTTGTTCGTAGAATTGTTATGCAGAAGCAGGCGTCAGACCACCAGTGCATTTAATTAAATACGATCTGGTAGATGGCTCTCAATACGAGAACCTGCGAACGGATTGTTGGAGATGCAGTGCCTTGCATCTCGTCGGTTGATTGACAAATTAGTGACCACCATACCCTTTTTTGTTCGTAGAACAAAATTAAAAAACCCGCCAAAAGTGTCCCGAGATATGAATCAGGACCTCTCAATGTTATCATAATTCAGGTTCTAAAGTGACTCTTAATATCAAGGCGCAAGTAAGAAACCCGTTCAAGTTTAAGAATTTTGCATTTTCCTTTGTTTCACCCTGTATGATTGTAGATTCATATTATTTTTTCTTAAAAACACACTAATTTTTTGTTAGTTTATGTTAGGTTTTCCTAAGTGTTAATAAAAAATCAGTTATGTAGACGTAAAAGTTAGTGACTTTGGCAGTTTGTTAGATAAAATACGAGCTTTTTAACAAACCCCTGTAACTTTTTTCGTAGAACAAAAATCAAAAACTCGCCAAACATGTCCCGAGATTTGAATCAGGACCTCTCAATGTTATCATAATGCAAACTCTAAAGTGACTCTTAACATTAAGGGGCGAGTAAGGATATCGCTAAAGATTAATAATATTGTCTTGCCCTTTGTTTCTCCCTGTATGATTGTAGATTCATATTTTTTTGTCTTAAAAGACAGATCAACTTTATGTTAGTTTAGGCTAGATTTTTCCCTAAGTGTTAATAAAAAAGTCAGTTCAATAGACGTAAAAGTTCGTGATTTTGGCAGTTTGTTGGAAAAAATACGAACTTTATAACAAACTCCTGTTACATTTTTCGTGGAACAAAAATTAAAAACCCGCCAAAGATCTCCCGAAATATGAATCAGTGCCTCTCACAGTTATCATAATGCAAGTTCTAAAGTGACTCTTAACATCAGGGGGCGAGTAAGAATGTCGCTAAAGTTTACGAGTTTTGCATTGCTCTTTGATTCACCCTGTATGATTGTAGATTCATGTTTTTTTCTTAAAAGACAGATCAACTTTATGTTAGTTTAGGCTAGATCTTCCCCTAAATGTTAATAAAAAAATCAGTTCAATAGTCGTAAAAGTTAGTGATTTTGGCAGTTTGTTGGATAAGATACGAACTTATTAACAAACCCCTGTAGCCTTTTTCGTAGATCAAAAATTAAAAAACCCACCAAACAAGTCCCGAGATATAAATCAGGTCCTCTAAATGTAATCATAATGCAAGTTCTAAAATGACTCTTAACGTCAGGGGGCGAGTAAGAATATCGCTAAAGTTGTAAGAATTTTGCATTGCCCTTTGTTTCACCCTGTATGATTGTAGATTCATATTTTTTCTTGAAAATCAGTGCCTCCCAATGTTATCATAATTCAAGTTCTAATGTGACTCTTAACATTAGGGGGTGAGTAATAATGTCCCTAAGGTTTAAGAATTTTGCATTGCTCTTTGTTTCACCCTGTATGATTGTAAATTCATATTTTTTGTTGAAAAACAGGTTAACTTTATGTTAGTTTAGGCTATGTTTTTCTAAGTCTTAATAAAATTTAGTTCTGTAGACATAAAATTTGTGATTTTGGCAGTTTGTTGGATAAAATACGAACTTTATAACAAACCCCGGTAAGTTTTTTCGTAGAACAAAAATGAAAAATCCGCCAAACACGTCCCGAGATATGAACTAGGACCTCTCAATGTTGTAAAAATGCAAGTTCTAAGGTAACTCTTAACATCAGGTAGCAAGTAAGAAAGCCGCTAAGTTTAAGAATTTTGCATTGACCTTTGTTTCACCCTGTATTTACCTGATTGTAAATTCATATTTTTTCTTGAAAAGCAGGTTAACTTTATATCAGCTTAGGCTAGATTTCCCTGAGTGTTAATAAAAAATCCGTTCTATAGACATAAAAGTTAGTGATTTCGGCAGATTTTTGGACAAAATACGGACTTTTTAACAAACCCCTGTAACTTCTTTCATAGATCAAAAATTAAAAATCGGCCAAACATGTCCCGAGATATTCATCTGGATCTCTAAATGCCATTGTAGGGAAAGTTTTGTAATAACTCTAGCAACCAAATGCAGTGGGTTAAAGTTTAGTACTTTTTACACGACATTTTAATCCACCCTGTATAGTTCTCCCTACTACCGTCACCCTCTAGGTTCTACAAGAAATGGGCTTTTAGAATCATGTCACTTCATTGAGATCGGTGAAAGCGTCTCTGAGATACAACCTTTCAAAAATGAGCAAAAAATTGGCCGTTCCGACTATTTTGACGAGCAGTTTATTTGCGTCATGTAGTGGTCTGTCTCTGTCCATTCTGTAGTTGTCCAGTTTTCTAGGTATGTGATAAAAGTCTTTGCTGTTATTTTGTAGTCATTCCAATCATTACCCCACTCTCTGTGTACGTCCTCCTTTATTTCACCTCTCTGAGTTTTTTTTGTTGCTGTTGTGTATTTGCGTCCTTTTCCTGATTTGTAGTTTTATGGGGAGTTTTATGGGGAGTTTTATGCCCTCGTTTTTCTAAGAGGTATATGCCTGTTTGTCTTCTCTAGGAGTGCGGCGTAGTATTTATAGGTTGTTATATTTTCCCAGATTGGAGATCCATAGAGGATGATGGATGTCACGGTGCTCATTAGTGCTTTGCGTTGGGTGAATGTTGGTCCGTTTTTTGTTGGTGTGATCCTTGAGAGCATGTTTATTACTGTCTTTGCCTTGTTGCATATGGTTCTTAAATGTGTGTGGAATTTGAAGTCCTTGTCAATATGGAGGCTCATGTATTTCATATCGTTCTTTGAGACTATTTGCTTGTCGTCTATGTTTAGTGGAGGTTCTGTCAGCTTTCTTCTTCCGTTTAGTATTATTAAGGCTGTCTTTTGTACTGCTACTTCAAGCCCCATTTTGTTTAGTAGATATTTTGGTGTTGTCACTGCCAATTCTGTTCTTGCCTCCAGTGATTCTTTGGTTTTTGCTACTGCTATTATTGACAGATCGTCAGCGCATGCAATCAAGTGCGACTTCTCCAGTTGTATTTCCCTGAGTATCCTATCGAAGAAAAGGTTCCACAATAGAAGCCCTATTATTGAGCCCTGCTGGACTACCAGCTCATTTTCATTTCCTCGCCGCAGGGGAGAGCAATAGTCCTGTTTTCGAAGTAATCCTGAATGATTTGTTGCATTTGCCGATTGTAGCGTGTTGATGATGTTTGTCCAGAGGGCTTAAATTCATTTTTATAGCGATGGTGAAGATTGCTGAAAACTTCCTGTTTTTGCACGCTACTTTGTTAACTTCTTGGACAATTTCTTTAACTTTTTCTAGGGCGCTTATTGTGCTACGTCCTTTTCTGAAACCGTATTGTTGCTCGTTGATAATGTTTTTCTTTTCAAGTTCCGTTTCTAGTCTATCGTTTACTATTTTTTCCAGAATTTTTCCGAGGAGCATATTTATGAGGCATGGGGGTCTGTAAGTTTGGATGTCGTTGGGGTTCTTTTGCGGCTTTTCTATCAAAACTAGTTTTGCTATTTTCCATATTTCAGGAAAAGTTCCGGTCGTCCCGTAAGCATTCATTACATTTACCATATTGTCTACAAAGTTTTTTTATTTTCTATAACTTTTTTTAGTATTTCAGCGGTCAGTGGTCCCGGGGCTTTTTTGTTCTTGATGTTTCTTGTTGCTGATATCACTTCCTATATAGTAACTAAGGGTACTGTGTCTTTTTTTATTGTTTTATTGTGCCATTTGCTTGTAGTATGTGAGGGGAACAGTTTGTAAAATTGCTCTATTTGGGATTCTTTATCTAGAGTAATTTTTGTTTTGATATTTAGTTTCGAGCATGGTATTTTATAGCCCTCTCCCCATATGTCTCGTTCCATTTTGTCCAACAATTTGGTCTAACATTTTTGTTTTTCACTTTTGATAATTTTTTTCAGTTCTGCTTAGATTTTTTGTATAACTTTTTTATTTCCTCTTTTGCGTTTACGTCGGACGGTATTGCGTTTATTCTGGTGAGAGTTCTGATTTTATTGCATTGTTTTCTTTTCATTGCAATATCTGTTGTCCACCAGTGTGCAGGTCTATAGTTTGAGCTTGGTGATTTTCTTTTAGGGAGTAGTTTATTGCATACATTTGTTAGGTATTCGATTCGCGATTCAGCAGTGTTTAGTTTGGTCTGTGTGTCTTGTTTGAGGTAGTTTTCCATCCTTATTTTGCCCATTTCGTTGAATTTCCATCGTTCTGACTGTTCTTTGTTGTTCGTTTCTTCGTGTTCGGATTAGTTTAATTCGTATGTTATGTAAAAATGTCCGCTTAGGCTGTCTATGTTATCAAACGGAGTGCCAGTTGCTAATTTTATTACATATTCGACTTGATGAGGCTGTGATGTCAATTAATGAGGTGCCGTTTGCCTTGGAGAAGGGTAAGTTTCCAGTATTTATGGCTGTTAGATTATTTGAGAGTAGTAGTTCTTCTAATAGAGGTTCTCTAGGGTTCTGCACCGTTGATCCAAATACCTTTGACTTCGCGTTGAGATCCCCTGCGATTAGAATATCGTTACTGCAATTTTGTATAAATTTTGTATATCTGGCTCAAAAAGTTTTCAAAGGCTTGCAGGGTTTTGTTTGGAGGGACGCAGCATGTGATGACATTGACTGTGTCGAGTTCAGTAGCTGCAAATCCGTAATGTCGGGTTATTTTCATCAGCTTTAGTTGTTTGGATGTCCATATGAAAAAGTGGTTGTTTAGGTCATATATGCAATTTTCCTTTTTCCGATGTGTTGGTTTTTGTCCTAGCATTATATCTATGTCGTGCTCGTATGTAAATTCCCTAAGTGGGTTTAACGCGCTATACTTTCTGTATATGTTTACCTGTAAAATTTAAATTTTTTTGGTTTTGTGTTCTGCAAACATTTTGGTTTTAAATCAATTTACGAATTTGCCTCATTTCCGAGAATATTTTCTTATAGTGCGGGCATTTGTAACTGTATGATTTGTGGCTATTAATGTCAGTGCAGTTGAGGCATTTCGGTTGTTCTTTGCAGTTTTTCATTTCATGCTGGATCGAACTACAATTTAAGCAACTTCGTTCTCTGCAGTCGTTTCTGCAGTTAAGGGTGATGTGTCCAAATTTATAACAGTTTAAGCAGACAGTCCCTTTTAAAATGACCCATTTTGCCGCAGTTGAAACAAGATCCGTGTTTCTGTAGGTCAGTATATCGGTCCATACTTCTTCTGCAACCAACGTCTTGTACCCTGCTCCTTGATTGGTCGAAATATGAAGTCATTTGCTTCCTGAATTCAAGCTGCTCGTCCAACAATTGCTTTAATTTATTATTAATTACGTCAATTATTCTAACTCTATGGCAACGTTTATAGACTGGGAGACAGCGACCGTTTAGTGTTAGTCATTTTAGAAAAGCTGAAAATGTTCTCCTCCGCTTAATTTGGTGTCACTAATAAAGGAATGGATCTCCAGCTGGCGCACTTCCGGGGGGTGTAGCCGCGGGAGCCTCTTCGACACGTAAAAAAATAATAAAAAAAAAGTAATATTACAAAAGCTGAAACTTTGTTGTCTTGCTTATTATGTTGTAAATAAATAGAAAAACGTATCCAGCTGACTTGAGAGTGGTGGATTATGCTCTAGCTGGTCACGTGAACAAGTGAAAAATATGCATTTAGTGAACTGATACCAGAAAGCTGAAATTTGGTATACTAACAGTTAACTTAATAAATGAAACGAAAAAAATATCCAGCTTTACATTTAGTGGGGGAAAAGTTCCAGCTCCTGCCATCAAAGAAACATCGCCGCCCGCGCGGTCAACTTGCGCTACATTTTTGATTTTATCAGCTAGATACTTTTTCCTCCCTAAAAATAAAGCTGGATAGTTTTTTTTTCTTTTAACTTATTAAGCAAGACATTACTTTACCAAATTTCAGGTTTTCTGGTGTGATATTTATATTTTTGGTTGCATATTGGTGTACACCACAATATTAAGTACTTTTTAAAAACAAAAGCAAAAAACGAAACTAAAAAAAATCAATAACATTATCTCCAAATCATTCATTTAAATTAAATGTCATATCTAAATCTAACATATACCGAACAAACAAAATGGTTAACCACATTTAGTTAAATGGGCATAAAACATCGCCTTCGCACTGCGGGTGTTACCTCTGAACGCGGCCCTGAGCTAAAAACCATGTGACTATGCGGATAATAGACGACGGACGGTGAATTTCCAAACGTATATTCTCACAAAAATCGGATATAGTTTAAGGAATTTTATACAATCATTAATTTTGATGCAAACAATTTCCTGAAAAATCACTCACATGTATCATATTTGTGAGGACCAGATTAAAATTTACTCGTTATGATAAAATTTTCCGTTAAAAAATAGATGGCAGTGGTGTTGTACGGATGTAATCATTGAAATACTCTAATTGGAACCAACCAACGAGCTAGTATATAACATCTCGAGTCCCCCTCCTCTTTTACAGTTTGTGCAGTGGTACTCTTCAAAATTGGCTCCGAAAATGAGGTCACGTGCCATTTTACGTCATATGATTCGGAGTCTTGATTCGCCAATTAATGTGCTTTGATGAGTTTATTACGTTATGGCACTCTAAAACATAGCGGACTTTTAGGGAAATATCGATTTGTAGGGGTCGAATAAACTGATACGCTAAGGCCGCCGTCCCATATGTGGTTGAAAGCGGAACGAAGCGTAATTTGACAGCTGAATTTAAACCAATCAGAAAAAAGCAGCTATTGGAAATGTGTCACTTTCAAATAGCAGCTTTTTCTCTTCAGCCACATTTCGCTGTATGGGACAAATAAAGACAAAAACTATTAAAACCAATGTGGGTTGGTTTTAATAGCTTGATGTACAAGGACACCGCTCCAACGCAAAAGGTCTGATATTTAACCACAATTAACTCTTCACCAACGAACAGGTCAGTCGTTGTAGAAACCCTCAAGCAGAGTCAGCAGGTTGCTATGGAATGCAACGAGGAGTACATGCAAGTTACATACGATCTCGCCATCGCTAAAATTGCACTTCAGATTCAGTGTACAGAGAAGCCACATTATGACAATTTATTTATTCACGTGGGGTCATTTCATATTATGATGGCGTATTTTAAAGCTATTGGCAAATTTGTTGACAACTGCGGAATTACCAACATTATGGTCAACGCGCAAATGCAGGCGAATGGTTCTGTAAACAGGTTTATTGCAGGAAAGCATTTTAATAGGTGCAAACGATTACATCCAATAGCATCAGTAGCCTTGCAAATGTTACATTTTGATGAATTTTTGAGACAGCAAAAAATATCATGTAGCGACGATATAAAGATTTATTTAATTAAATTGAAAGAAGAAAGATCTGATAAACCTCGAGTGCTGCCACGAAACATGCAAAATTTATTTAACAAATATCAAGAATTTAAATAGAAAACACTGCAAGGAGCACACAAACTGCACAGTTTTATATGATCTACATTACTTTCATAGACTATTATTTGACTCTCACTACAAGCATACGCACTGGAAATTTTCAACTGTTCACATCTATTTTACCGAAAATAGCCAACTTGTTTTTTAATTTCAACCAGCAAAACTACTCTCGTTATTTAGCAAAATATCATAATAACCTGCTAAGAGTTGTCCAAACACATCCCGGATTAAAGGAACAATTACAAATGGGAACATTCGGTGTGAAGAGAACTGACAAACAAAATTCAAGACAACCGATTGACCTAACTCTTGAGCAAACAATAAACGCTGATGCTGCTAACAAGCTCACGGGGGTCAGTCATACGACTAATTTTATATCTGCTCGACAGAGGTGGTGTAAAATTCACACCTTGAGATCGACAATTACAAGTTATACGATGGAGCAGGCAGGGCTTAGAAAAGGTCAAGATATTACTGCCGACCTGCAGCAGAGCAGAATAACTAAGAATTCTGAACAGCTTAAGAATTTGATCGATAACATTAAACAGAACATAAATCCATTTGCTAGTGATTTAGATAAAAATCATTTATTTAATATTTCGACAGGCCAAACAGTGCAAGAAAATATTGAAAACTTCATTCTTAATGTAGAAAAATTCGGTAATGAACAAAGAGAAAATTTTATCAAAGAATGCGCAGAAGACGAAAAGAGATTTGAGAAACCCATAAATAAAAATAAAGTACTTAATTTTACAGACAATATGGAAAAGAGAAAAATGTTAGTCTCAGGGAAAGTTATAGAGCTGCGTATGCAACGCGATTTGTTTGGCAAATTTTTATGTATATCGTTGAAAAAATCTCTAGATATAGATAAAGTTTTAACCTACCCTCTAACGCCTGTGCCTTTATCAATGTGTCACATAGATGGATCTCCTTGCAAAACTAATAAAGCAGCTCTCTTAAAAATACTCGAGCAGCAGATTGAGCCGCATACTCCGGAGCGTAATAACGTTAAGGTATTCGATGGATTTTTTATGCTTCATTTAATGAAGGATGTTCCTACTACTTACGGAAACATATCTATTAAAATTTTTAATATGTTCTGTTCGAATGATGCGGAAGTCATAGTAATCGCCTTTGATCGGTACGTTTCTCATTCCATCAAAGATAATGAACATCTGCTTAGAGGAATGGAAGCTACGCAATTCCACATCTCAGGACCAGATCAAAAACGATCATCTGATTTCAACAAGGATTTGAAAAACGCTAAATTTAAAGAAGCTTTAGTGAATTTTATTCTACAGCACTGGACACTCAATCACATGGCACCTTTCATTGGCAACAAAACAATTTATATAAATTATGATCAGTGCTACAAATATGTAGTAAATAATGGTCAGGTACAGAGAACCCACGATCATTATTTAAGCTGCCCAGCGCATGAGGAAGCGGATACGAAGATCGTTTTCCACGTCTGCCAAATTCATTACGATGCGAATGTCACGATAAGATGCTCTGATACTGACGTGGCCGTTATAATGCTTGCTAACATAAGTGCTTTAAGAAACGCTAATGTCAATGTTTCTATGGAAGCCGGAGTCAGTAATAACCAGCGTTTTATTAATATTAGCAAGTTATATGAAACGTTAGGCCCTAAATTGAGCGCAGCGCTACCGGCTTTTCATGCTTTAACGGGTTGTGAATACAACCCAGCATTTTTCAAAAAAGGAAAAAACCGGCCTTATAAAGTTTTACACAACTCTGAAGAATACATAGAGAGTTTTATTAAACTATGCAATTTACCAGATGAAGAGTTACAGGGTACATTTGACAGTATAGAAGAATTTGTTTGTCGGATATACGGATTTAAAAAAAATAACAAAGTCAACGAAGCACGAGTTGCAACATTTTTGAAGACCTATAATATTTTACGAAACGACGACATATTCCATTTGCCGAGAAATAATATCGACGGATTAGCTCTACCGCCCTGCAAAATTGAGCTGCACCAGCATTTGCTGCGCACAACGTATATCGCGAACATTTGGGCCCACGCTCATCTTAAGGTACCAACAGGTTTATATCCGACTGATTTCGGCTGGGAAGAGAAGGACCACAAATTTGTTTTTAAATGGTTTGAGGGTGAACAGCTACCCTCTACGCTTGGAGATATAACCATTGAGGATGAGGAAAAAAGTGCTGCAGGTTAGAATTATACTTAACTTCTAATTAATTTGTAGTTTGGGTTGAAATATTGATACCTACAGGAAATAAGTAAATTTTTTTATACATAAACTATCTTGTAAATCTCTTAATATGTTATTATTTTATACGTTACAGATGAAGAAGAACTCTTGTCACCGATCGACTTTGATTCCAGCGACCATGAAAGTGAAAATGAGTTGGAAGACGATGAATCGGAAGACGTACTAGAAGGGTAAGTTTCTTATCGTATTCATTCCATTCTTCTTTAGTGATATACCATTTTTTTTGTAACTCTAATTAATGTTGACCGTTTTTATTATAAATATTAGTAAAACTTATTTTTTGTTCTCTTTCATTTCTTTCTTAATAAGAAACTTATATGATCCAATTACAGCATGAGTGCGCTATATTTGGTCATGAAAAAATATAGATATCTGATATCAGAAAAGCAGAAATTTGGTAAAGTAATGTGGGCTTTTTTTAGTACGTTAAACGAAAAAGATATCCAAGTTTACTTTTAGCGAGGAAAAATTATCTAGCTGATAATATCAAACTTAAGCGCGCGGACAACATTGTCTCTTTGATGGCAGCAGCTGGACACTTTTCCCTCACTAAATGTAAAGCTGGATATTTTTTTCGTTTCATTTATTAAGTTAACTGTTAGTATACCAAATTTCAGCTTTTCTGGTATCAGTTCACTAAATGTATATTTTTCACTTGTTCACGTGACCAGCTGGAGCATAATCCACCACTCTCAAGTCAGCTGGATACGTTTTTCTATTTGTTTACAACATAATAAGCAAGACAACAAAGTTTCAGCTTTTGTAATATTACTTTTTTTTTATTATTTTTTTACGTGTCGAAGAGGCTCCCGCGGCTACACCCCCCGGAAGTGCGCCAGCTGGAGATCCATTCCCTTATTAGTGACACCAAATTAAGCGGAGGAGAACATTTTCAGTTTTTCTAAAATGACTAACACTAAACGGTCGCTGGCTCCCAGTCTATTATGCTCGACGTCTCATACTCCAATGTCCGAATTAATGAGGCATAATGTCTGCAGCCTTTCTTTTCAAAGCTACTAAAAGTTCGGTAGGCTTGTCCGAATCTGTCCATCCATTTTTAACTTCTGCCGCCTCAAACTGGTCTTTATAGATGCTTCAAGAAGTAGTGCCGTCGAAAACTGGAGGCCTAGAAATGTTTAATCGCTCAGAGGTTGAATGTGGCCCACTGCGACGTGTTTCGCAGATCCTCCAGCGTTCTTCTAATTCCGTCATTTTTATCTCTACTTTATGTTTGACTTGATGCACGACTTGTTTGACTTGATCCGCGTCTTGTTTCACTTGATCCACGTCTTGTTCGAGTTCAGTCATTTTGGTTGAGACAAGTTCTTGCAACTCGCGGCGACCATCCATTGATGTTTTTTTTGTTCCTTTTTCTCAAGTTGTCTTTGTTTTTTTGTTCTTCCAGAAAATTCCTTTGTTCCTCTTTGTACTTCTTCAGCATTTCCATAAGTAATGCCAGTTGTTCATCCATAATTTTTGTCGTATATCGATTATATGGAATGTAGAAAACACCAAAGTTCTTTCACTGTCCTTACCACGCAAAATTCAACGCGCGCGACGGCTCCTTTGTCCGTACAATCACAAATTTGACGAAAATTATCCCACTTCTGACACTAGTTGTTACAGGATACAGGTTCCAATAATGTAGCGTCAATCAACTATACACTTTTGTTTACTTTTAACTATTACAACACGATTAAAAGACAATTACTCTCTACTAACAATTCGCAATGTTCGCTTGTCCGCTTACTTACTAGATTGCACTATCTATCCTATCTCATCTCGCGCGGCCCGCTGGTTTATATATCCGGCCTGAACACACTCTCGTACTTTCGAGAACGGAGGCGACTGTTCCCGGTTCTCGTTATTTCTAGATGGGTTCCCGAGGTCGCGGTCGGCGCTTCGGCCCGAATCTCTGTGAACCGACGGTCGGGCGTAACAGTATATTTTGTTTATTTTCTTTTTATATCTTACCCACTGTTATCTTTTTGTTTCTTCAACTTAACTTACTTATGTTTTTTTTTGCCATCCTCCAAACGTTTTCGTTTTGAAATATGTCTGCCTGTAAACACCCCTTATTATCGAAATGAAGAAATTTGTTTGATGTCTGGGTGCCATTTCTAGCCTTTTGGTAAGACTTCGTAATCCTCTTTTCTATGTCAGGTATCCAATATAGGAAGTGCATGAGAAGTCAATTAGATACTGGGAAGGAAGTAAAGGGAATATCGGCCCTTAAGTCCTCTTCAAAGTCGATATCAAAGTGCACGTTTTCTATTAAAAGAGTACGTAAATGAAACAAGAATACACTGATTGGCTTTGAAAGAAGTCGAAATCTTATAACTCAAAAGAAAAACGCTCATTATGGCGGCTAAAATATAAGGCAAATAATACTACCAAAACAGTGGTATTTTATATTTAAAAACCACAATAATAAAGAAATTTGCCAAGAAGCGTTCAAACGATGTGAATTGTAATTCGTATAAATTGCATATCTTCAACTTCAGATAGTTCAGGTTAGCTACCAATCCCTTAGACAGAATTTAAAAATTAGCAAAAAGTAAAACTTCAAGAGTCTAACTTTTGTTAAGTCATGTAGCTGACGTTCTGCAGCTTATTTTCATTTTTATTTTTTATAAAAAGCCTTTTAGTTTTCTTATCTTTCTTCTACCTACAAGGTAGTACAATACTAAGACGCACAAGTAGTTGAAAACTGCAATATTAACAGAGTTGTGTCTGAAAGATTAGAGCCACCAGCACCCTCTGGGTAATCCCAAGCGACTCTATTTTTAACGAGATTTACATATAAAACATAAACAAAAATTATACAGCAGAAAACCCTGCGTTGCAATATTTTAGCGCCCATTCCTTCCCTCAGGGTCCTTTACGCTCCATATGGATTAATGTTCAAATTACTTTGCAGCCCTGAAACCCAATTTTAAATCCAAATGACCATTCATGAATCACACCCCTCAATTTGTATGTAATATAATCATATTTTTTTTTATTGTCCTTAAAAATTGCAATACATACGCAACAAAGCAAACATGTTGTTGTTGAAGAAGATGCAGACGTTTCGGCTACGCATTGACTTGTCTCTTTCAGGTGCAAGGGTAGTTTATAAGCTCAGGTATGTGTAAAAATATAAAGGTAATGTTTATAAGTGATTCCTAGGAGAACTCCTGGAAGCTTTTACATTTATGAATCAATTTTTATGCCTCCACACGGAAGCTTTAAAACGAATCGACGCTCTTTTTATTGCATCTAGAGAAAATTTACCCGTCCACGGAAACAAAGAGAAAGAATAACCTCGCTTGCACGAAAATGCTTTAACTCAAGCTTTAATGTTTTCGATTTTCTTCACGTATTGAGTCTAAAAAGATACAAAACCGGCATGATAGATTATCCCAAGAATATTAAGCCGGTAATTAGATTCGAAAGGGATGAGCGTAATCCAATTTAACACTTAACAGTAAATCAAATATTCAAGAACTAAACGGGGTCTTGTAGGGTTCAATGTCTCTGTTGTTTACTTGGATGTTCGGAATGCCTAAACTAGACAAGACGTGTTCTTGTGGTAAATAAGCGTGTAAGTTAGCGATTGAAATTCAAATACCTATTGTGTCAAATAGCTATGATCATTCATCGCTTGTTCAGTTAAAAAGCTTAATAACAAAACAAGTTCTTACATGGATTTCCATGACCAGTGGAATAAAGCCCATAGTTCACGTTACTAGTGGCAATCTTCTTAAGACCCTGTATCGAAGTAAGGAGGAGGGCGAGTTTAGCCAACAAAAGGGCCTTACCGCCCAACACTGCCAGGAACTGAAAACCCATCGGAATGACTATCAGACCAGCTGCTACCAGGCCGAACATCAGCATGGATCCTAGACCGCCATGCTTGTGTTTGTGACGAGCTGTAAATGATTAAACCATGACACTGCATTAACGAAATATCTACATTTACCTACCTTCATCTTGTAGACTGGATGTTAGATTGAAATTTCGAAGATTGATTTGTATTACACGAGTGCTCAAAAAGTGTCCAATCTTGGTGGTAAACTGTCTTTTCCAATCGGAGGATGGAATCAGAGATTTGGAAAATTGTATTCTACTGGAAAAAAATCATAGACATCAAATTTCCTACAATTACAACATAAAAAAACAGGCATGTATATGTAAACAACTTTAAAAATAACATTAGCAAGGCAACAAATCTTCTTTCTCTGCCCCCAATGATTACCGCAATAGTATTTTTCAGGTTTTATAAACTTTATTTGTGTATAAATTAGTCTTGCAGAGTTTCGATTTATGGAAAGTGAACGAGAAAAAATAATCCAAAATATTGTTACGGTGAGCGGCGGCTGTGGAGGCGGAGCGACCTTGGAGGTTGGACATTCGCGGCTCGCGGCCTATCCGGGCGCTGCGGGATTATGACCATAAAGACTGTCACGAGTGATTTATTTCTCTATTTATTTAGAAGGCAGTTATTTACAAACTTTTTTTTGTCTGTCTCTTATCAATTATTTTTCTTCTAGGAATGTTCTAGGTTTTTCTGTAATTTTAGGATTTTGTATAAAAGGCGAATAGCGCCGCCCTTAGTAGTCTTAGTCTTATTTAATCGAGCTATAAGTAAGCTAAAGTACCCAACGATAATAGAAGGCTTTAAAGTGTTAAGTAGTGAGTTATTTAGTAGTCGAGTTGTACTTGTGTGTAGTTGGGGGATAAATAAATAGTGTTTTCGTGTTAAATCGCTACACTGAAATTATTATACCCTGAGTTCGCAACAATTTGTGTCAGAAGTGGAATCCAGTGGGAATTTGAGGACTAATATTGCCGCACTGTAAGTGAGTGCTTCATTGCCAGACATTACGTGTTTATGCCAGTGACTAGAAGCCAGCATCAAGCGAGGAGGATCAAATTGCGAGCAGGAAAGAGCAGGAAAAACGTAAAAACGAACAAAACGAGGAGCAGGAAAAACGTTGTAACGAACAAAACAAGGAGAAGGAAAAACGTTATAACGAACAAAAAGAGGAACAAGAAAGACGTGATCAAGTACAGGAGTGACGTCATCTAGAACAAAAGGAAGAGCAGAAACGGTGCAAAGAAGAATTAGTGAACCATCTCGCAGCTAGGGAGCAACAATTGGAAGAAAGAACAATGCAATCCGTTAACGAAGGACTCGAAACTGTCAACGAGAAGGTTCTCGAGCTAGAAAGGATATTCCGGAAACAACTAGAGGACGACAACGTGTCGACAGAGAGTTTTAGCATAGCCAACGCTAAAATTAAGCCTCCCGATTATGACGGTACTACAGCCTGGGAAATTTATTAAATCCCAATTTGAGTTTGTTGCAGCTGCAAAAACTAATGGCGGGTCCGAGTACCAGAAAGCTACATCATTAGTGGTAGCACTTCGTGGAAAAGCGGCTGAATTACTCCAATCTCTCTCGGTAGTTGATCAAAGTAATTATGCAGCTTTAGTACACTCTCTGCAACTACGATTTGGAAATGAGCACAAAGAAACCGTCTTCCAGGCACAGCTGAGGATGAGACAGCAAAAGTCAGGTGAATCCTCACAAAAATTTGAGGCGGGCATAGACAAACTAATTCAAGTCTCAAGTCTTACAGTGGCCGGACGCATTAAGGGCCAGATGATAAAATTGAACCTCGACCAGGAAGTTCTCACGGAAATGCTGATGCATTGTCTAGACGGCCGCGTATAGAAGACTGTCAGCATTATCAAAGAACTAAGCAGCGTGAGGGACTTCCTTCTGTAAGGAGAACGTCGGTGGAAATAAACGATGGCTGGACCACACAGGCGCTTCAAGACGAACAAATAAATGATCCAGATATTGGCCCCATACTCTTGGCAAAGACTGACGATAAGAGACCAGAGTGGCAAGATCACGGGGCCGAATGTTGCAGTAAATTGTAGGTGCTCCATTCGAGAGGATAGTCGCAGGACCATTTCCTCAGACCAAAGACACTTCTACATAGACTCCACATTCAAGTGGAGCATCGCGTAGGCATATTTTTAGTTTGGTTTTACATAGTAAGATGCCGCTACTAAATTAATCAATATGTGATAAATTTGATGCTCGGCGGGTCAGTCGCACACTTTCGTAGCAAAGTCGGAAACTGAAAGGCGTACATTGTTGCCGCATCGAAGATTCAACTGCAATTTTTAAAATTGCCCAGGCCTCCCAACCCGGTGTGCATTTTACCCTAAGAGTTTAACGCTCAGTCCGCTTTTTGGAAGTAGGCGAAATCAAATAATGTAGGGCACATGCATAAAAATTATTAATTATTAAATGAATTTATTAATTGTTATGGTTTTTTTTTTGGTACGATTAGATACATAATTGAATTGCTTTACTCTAAAAATAAGCAAGTAAGTTACGTATTCTTCTTAGAAACAATAATGATTTCAATATCGGGACGACTATAGTCATTTAGTAATGTAAAGAAAAAAAAACTGACAGTAGACCTCATCAGAAAATACTTAGTAATATCTTGAGCGTGGCTAATTTACCTTTTTTTAAACCCCCTAACCCAAACTGCTGGATAAATCCAAAGCATAACCAAAATATCCAGAAAATAAATCATGTAAATATTTTATACTAAAAAAGTTTCTAAAATGAACTAAAAATTGATTCATACTGTGAATTTTAGGAGGAACTAAAATATGCACTATTATACTGGGTGTTTTATTGAAAAAAAAAGAAAAGAGCTCTGCTCCGATTCTGCGTAACACCAGAAGTACCAGCAGTGAGTATGATCAAGATTATTTTTAAATTATAGTGCCGCTCATTCGCTACAATATGTAGTGATTTTCGATTGCTAATAAACCATCTTGTATATTATTTTTAATTCACTAATATTAGGAAAAATTAAATGTAATATAAATGTCAGTATCGGTAATATAAGTACACTGTAATTACATTAAATTTGACAAAAAATAAATAAAAATAACAAAATATAAACGCATAACATATATACAGTCGTTAGTATAAAACTAAATCTTATGCATCAGGTTCCTATAACTTGTCAATATCGCAATTTACAAACTTTTTAATATTTTCAATTTACGACTAGAGCTTTGGGTTTTGTCGATGTCGGAACGCCATTTACACTCTTTAAATATCTTAGCGATAATCATTTTCTTAACCAAAAAATGTATATGGTCTTTACAAGATTCGCTTTTTAATAATTTACTTGCATTATTGGTATTTTTAAAAATGTTATATGCAATATGTTTTACTATGTTATTAAAATGTGGTGTTTTATTAAGTAACCCATTAATTATTTTTAATAAATTTTCTACTACATTAACTAATTCAGTAGTTGGTCGTATTAGTCCTCCTCGCGGCAAGTTTCCTATCTGGTAGGTCTTTTGTACTATAAGAAGGTCTTGTTGTTCATTAATAGTTCCGTCCCTAACAAGCATTGACTCACAGTTAACACATTTGTATTTGTCCAAACACGTTTTTGCAACATATCCAGCAAAATAATTGTTCGAACAATCTTCTAAACTGAAATGTGATCCAGAAGATTGTTGATCATCACTCGAAAAACTTGTAAACGGCTTTTCAACTTTCTGATAAAGAAATACTATTAGTTAGGTTAGTCGGAGGGGATTGCGTTTCTTGAAGCAGCGGATTTAAATTTCTATCTTCATCTAACTCACAGTTTGATTGTTCTGTCGTTGTTATTAAATTTATTATTGCGGAGAGCCTAAAAGTTGTTCGGAAAGTTCTCACTGTTGGATTGGGATTATAACCGCCTCTCTGTCTATAAGTAGCAAATGTGTTTTCAATAATGTCTTGATTTAGTCGATTCGTTAACAAATATTTGAAACCTTGATTTTTTTGGTGATATAGTGAAATTATTGCCAGCAATGTAAGATCCAATCCTAAAGAGCAGGGAGGTCTGTCATGTCTTTAGGAGTTATTTTGTATGTAAATTTTAGCTTCCTTTTGGCTGTTCGAATAGTATTTTCAATTAATGATCGTTCATCTAACGCAGTTATACGGATTCTTTGTATATAATATTTTGCTATTAAGGCAATCAAATAAATCGTTCATTAGTTCAAAAAAATTAGCTGTTATTGGTTGTTTCACTCTTTAACTCTCCTGTACCGACGCAAGTTCTAACGGAAGCGGCAACTGACCTGCTAATGATTTGCATGCAAGTGAACATTTCATTTTCTGGAACGGCCCAAGGCCTAAATGATGGGGAGTAATTTTCATTAAGCTTCGTCCAGTTTTGCTTCTGCTGTCAATTTCATAAATTTTGCGAATGCCATTAAACGAAACTCTTTTTCCGCCGAATATAAAATCGTGTTTTAGCCAATTGTTTCTCCAGTTCTTATTATTTATCCCGCTATCTCCAGCCCGATTATTTATTCCTTGGTCACAAGTAATTGCACGTACTTGAAAACTCATTGAAATCGCTTCATCAATTGCAGTTAAAAGGATTTTTTTTTAAATTTCATGCTTTATGGGTCCCGAGGTAACAAAATACGCAAATGGCATTTTCCAGGATGTGTAAAGTCCTCTTAGCATGAAAACCATCACCTGACTTCCTAACTGTACAGTACGACCGAGACTTCTCATATCTTCGTAGCCTTCAATCACATCCAACAGTTTTGAGTAGTCTAAATTTTTCTTAATTTTCATTTCATCAAAAACCACAATGCACTCTTTGGTAGCGTTATTCATTGCTCCAACCTTCAACTTTAAATTATTAAGAAATTTTAAGCTGAACCCAGGTTTAAATTTGGAATCACCGATCCAATTTCTAATTGTTGTTAAACCAGGCAAAACAATTTTCTGTCTAAACCTCAAAAACTTCTAAGCTGCTGGAGATTTATAACAGCTATTTATGTAACCAGTTACGAAAAGTCCGATTTTGTTTAACGAATGAATGTTTGTAATTCATTGGTTAAACTCGCTGCGCTCGTCCCGCAATTTGAATGAGATACACAAAAAGGCTTTTTCTAATTTTGACATATAAAGTGGCACTTTTCAATTCTGATGACAGTGACGTAACGTCCTACTTTTCGTAACTAGTTTCGAAAAGTAAAATCTTTCGTAACTAGTGATGAAAAGTTCGTTTGACCACCAGTTGCAGGTTTCGGTTGTGGCACACCGTTTCTACAGTTTTACGGTATTAAGTAGATACAAAGGGGTTTAAAAGTTAATATTGAAGTTTAACAATAATAACTCTCTCTCTCTCTCTCTCTCTCTCTCTCTCTCTAAGTAGGTATTTGTAGTCAAAATTAGAAAAAATCTTGTATGAAACACGTGACGAAAAGCCTTTTTTGTGTATCTTATTCAAATTCATTCATTCGTTACACAAAATCGGACTTTTCGTAACTGGTTACATAAATAGCTATTTCGTCACGTGCTTCATACAAGATTTTTTTCTAATTTTGACTACAAATACCTATTTCGAGAGAGATATTATTATTAAACTTCAATATTTACTTTTAAACCACTTTGTATTTACGTAATACTGTAAAACTGTAGCAACGGTGTGCCACAACCGAAACCTGCAACTGGTGATGAAACGAACTTTTCATCTCCAGTTACGAAAGATTTTAATTTTCGTAACTTTTAAGTTTACCTACATATTGTCTAGCCCATTGATAGCAACGCCGACGCTCGACTCAACAACGACTTCCGACCGAACATCTGCGAAAATACGTACATCGGCAACATTGGGGTAGTACAGTCACCATTAACGATGGTTTTTAGATTTGGGCGCTCTCTTTCTCTGGCGATAGGGGGTATGCGTCCAAATTAGTGCAACACGGTTTACTATTAGGCGGTATGTCTATGTAGAAGTGTCTTTGCTCAGACTGAGTCAGGCAACAAATACATCTTGATCGCCATGGATTATTTCACTAAATGGCCTGAAGCGTACGCCCTGCCTAATCAGGAAGCAACGAATGTGGCAATGGTGCTCGCAAATGAAATGTTCTGCAGATTTGCAGCCCCTCTCGAACTTCATTCTGATCAGGCCAAGTTTTGAATCGGCTGTTTTCCAGAAGGTCATGGAACTTCTCGGAATTCGCAAAACCAGGACAACTCCTTTGCTTCTACAGTCGGATGGGATGGTGGAGAGATTTAATCGGACCATGGAACATTACCTGCCTAAAATGGTGGCAGATCGTCAGCGTGGTTGGGACCAACATCTACTTCTAATGTTGATGGCATATCGAGGCTTTACACACGAAGCGACTGGTTATATGACGGCGAAAGTGATGTTCGGAAGGGAAATGTGGCTTTCTGCGGATTTGATTTATGGAACACCAGAAAAAAATTCGCTCAACTCTGATAATTTTGTGGAGGAGGTCAAGTAGAGGCTTAACAATGTTCATTAACACGTCAGGAATAAACTGCGGATCTCCAGTGATCGAGCCAAAGCAAGATATGACTTACTGGCTAACTCCCGCGGCTTCCAGGACGGTGATTTGGTGTGGCTATACAATCCGCGGCGAAACGCGGTGAGGAAGTCGTCCAAACTTAGCCAAAACTGGGAAGGGCCAAGATTAGTGACATGGTGTATATGATCCAGCGGACTCCCAGGTCAAAGATAAAGGTTTTTCATCTGGATCGATTAGCACGATACCATGCACGATTTGTTCGGGACGAACAACCTTAGGATGAGGGCAATGTTACGGTGAGCGGCGGCTGTGGAGGCGCAGCGACATTGGAGGTTGGACCGTCGCGGCTCGCGGCCTATGCGGGCGCTGCGGCATTATAACCATGGGGATTGTCACGAGTGATTTATTGCTCTATTTATTTAGAACGCAGTTATTTACGACCTTTTTTAGTGTATTTCTCATCAATTATTTTTTTTCTAAAAATGTTCTAGGGTTTCCTGTATTTTTAGGATTTCATATAAAAGGCAATTAGGGTCTTATTTAAGCGAGCTATAAGTAAGCTAAAGTACCCAACGATAATAGAAGGCTATAAAGTGTTAATTATTGAGTTATTTAGTAGTCGAATTGTACTTGTGTGTATTTGTGGGATAAATAAATAGTGGTTTCGTGTTAAGTCGTTAGACTGGAATTATTGAACCCTGAATTCGCAACAATATTTTAGTTTTTTTTATTTTTGTTCTAATATATCTAATGTTCTTTTTTGTTTTATATCTTTCTATTATTTTTTTGTTCACGATAAATGTTGCCTAATATATGTTCTTTGAGTGTTCAATTTTCTTAATTCTTTGTTTTTTCGTTTTGTCTTCTATTTTTCATACTTTTTTGCTTGAGCTGCTACTTTTTGGAATTATTCTCCTTTTGTGGTATCATTTTTAATTGCATTTTATTATCCGCATTTTCAGTGCAAAGGGTGTTTAACTCAAGCTGAAGGGTGTTTTTTATTTTGCTTCGAGAGTTTCTTGGTATATATCATTTAATTTTTTTGTTTTCTTTTGCTTTTTGAATATCAGTTGTGTAGTATTTTTCTTATAAAAAAGACTTATAATCGGTTTTATTTTCACTGCTACTGTTCAGTTCAGACATTGAGCTTCCTGAGTTTTATTTCATGCCAATATTTCCACTTTCCAATTCCCTTTCATTGAAAAACATATTTTTGAATACTAATAGGTTTTGAAACGCGGCTGTACCAGAAAATTCTTAAAAATGTGGATAAAGAAATTAATAAAGTTACAATACAAATAATGAAAGAGGAGATATAATTTATCTACAGGCACCATATAGAAGGCATCATACCTCCTGAAGATGGAGAGGTTCTTCACTAAGGGTAATATTTCCAATCGAAATCTTGGCAAAGAAATTGCCGCCACACTTAAAGGCGCTGACTCAGAAAAGCTGGACGTGAAACTGCCGCATGAAGGAGATTGACGAAGAAGTGGAAGTTCTAAGAACGACTAGAAATCTGATGGATGAAGACGAGCTAGATACTGTAGGCAATAAAGAAGAATAGGAGGAAAAAGAGGATGATTCCTAATTCAGGAAGAAAAAAAATACATCTTTTAGAAGCCCGCGGGCAAGAAAGCTAGAAACTCTTGCGAGAACTCACCCAGCGGAGCTAGGTCTAGGGTGAATCCGAAGAACAAGGGCTTCGCGTAAAGCTCTGAAAAAGATTTGCTCAAACGAAACTGTCTATTGTTATACAAGCAACACAGATACATTGTGGAAGAAGAGCTGTTAAGTCAAAAATTGGAACACATCAGCAATGAAAAAATCCTACAGGCAATATCGATTTTCTCCCTTGTTGGTCTTTCGTCTTCTTTGTTCTGCAGCTTCCTGGAAGATCTATGCTTGTTGAAGTAAATGCAAATATAAGTTCATTCATCCCAAATTAATTGAGAATATTGTCACGGGATACGGGTTCCAATAACTTATCGTCAATTAACCACATACTTTTATTTACTTTTAACTATTACAAGACGATTAAAACACAATTACTCTCTACTGTCTCTAGAACTCTTATTGTCCGCTTATTTCGCTCATTTACTACCCTGCACTATCTATTCTATCCACGTCTCAGTTTCAGTCCAGTTTTATATACCCGGCCTGAACACACTCTCGTACTTTTGAGAACGGAGGAGACTGTTAACGGTTCTCGTTTTTTCTGGTTCAATTTTATTATTAATAACGATCTATTAATTTATTTTTATTTTATATTGTTACGGAATGCGGGATCCAATAATTTATCGTTAATTAACTACACACTTTTATTTACTTTTAACTATTAAAAAACGATTAAAAACACAATTACTCTCTACTAAAAATTCGCACTGTTCGCTTGTCCCCTTATTTCGTTTATTTTCTACACTGCACTATCTAATTGATCCCGATACTCGGCCTGAATACACTCTCATAGTTTCGAGAACTGTTTCCGGTTCTCGTTTATTCTAGATAGGTTTCCGGGGTCGCGGTCGGCGCTCGGCGTTGCCGCTTCCGACCGAATCTCCGTGGATCGTCGGTTGGGCGTAACATTGCCCCCCTCTTAGCTCTGATCGTCCCGATCAGAGAAATCTCCACGACTGTAAGTCTTTAACCGTTCAAGATTGACCACTTTCATCTTTGCTCTAGGAGTACGTTGAATCCTGTATACTTTAATTTCTTCCTCTGTGGATTATCCAGCAAAACCAAGTCACCTGCTTTAAATCCTGCAGAATTTGCGCTTACGTCATATCTGGCTTTCATCCGATCGCTGGCAATCTTTATCTTTGTCCTCACGTTTCGATGGATTTCCGGTTCTTCTGGTGCTCCGTAAACCAAATCTAACGGAAGATAAGTTCTTTACCAAAAATATAACCTTGGCAGGGGTATGTCCTGTCGTTTTATGCACTGCACATCTGTAAGCCATCACTAGAAGAGGCAGAATCCCATCTTTCTGGTGGTCCTCTACCATTTTGCAGAGGTATTGTTCCATGGTTCGATTGAAACGCTCGACCTTGCCATCTGATTGTAGATGGAGCGGAGTTCTTCTTGTTTTGCGGATTCCCAGAAGTTCTATGAGCTTCTTGAGAAGTTGCGATTCAAAATTCCGTCTATGGTCCGAATGAAGCTGTAATGGTAGGCCGAATCTACTGAAGAATTCGTCAACCAAAATCCTTCCCACGGTGTTAGTTTCCTGATTTGGTATTGCCATCATGCCACAAACTTCAATCCATTTACTGAAATAATCCATGGCAATGATGTATTTGTTGCCATCGTCCGTTTCTGGAAAAGGACCTGCCACGTCGATCGCCATTCTTTCAAATTGGGTGCCAACATTGTACTGCTTCATTTGCCTCCTAGTCTTTCTTTGGAGTCCTTTTATGGAGCAGCGGGGTATTACGATTTCTGCACCATTCTTCGACGTCATCTCGGCAATTCACCCTGTAGTACCTTTCCCGAATTCTATTCAGGATCTTATTCACTCCAAAATGGCCTCCAGACAATCCATTGCATATTTCTTGCATGATATCTTTTCGTCTACTTTCTGGTACGACAAGCTGGAGCGGGGCATTTTTCCCATCGGAGCCTTCCCAAGTCCTTGTAACGGTAAAAACTGTCGCTAGAATAAGTCTTGCAAATGCGGATATTTGTCGTTTATTTGGGGCTGAAACGTTTGGTGTTCTGCTCGAGCGTAAAGATTGGAGGTTGTTTATTTACCTTTTTTTTTGCTAACCTGTGGAAGGTAGCTAGCGTTCGCGTTTTGTCTTGTCAGGGGTCTCAGAACTGTACTGGCAGGAAATTGCGCCAATTTTCCTTGCCTTTGTTTCAATTTCAATAGTATAGGCCACAGATATTTTTTTTAAGTTTACAAAATTATAACCCCAAAACTTGGAAATAAACTGACATATTTCAAGGGTCGGGTTTGTTGACGGATTGGCAATGAGTGAATTGTGTAGATATGGAGGTGACTGTCTATCAGCCTAAGTGCTTTCGTTTCTAGGCCGGAAGTCCACCATGTTAGAGAGGACTTTGCTAATTCTTTGCTTGCACCTAATAGCCCATTGTTAGCTGTTCGAAAGTCAAACGTTATTTTATGATAATATCATCAGATGAAATGGGAAACATGTGGGACAAACTTAAAGTGGTACATTTTGCTTATTTTCTGAGGAGTAGAAAGGGTAGTGAGAGCAGTATATTGGGTGACGTCCAAAAACGCCTTTCGACAACAATGGTAATTGTCATTCGTCAATTATTTGTTGCGCGCTGGCGCTCTTGACCAATATCTTTTCCCCACCTCCACCTTTTACCTATTGAAAATCGGAATATTGGAGAAGATCTTTCTTTCTGGATCAAGACACGTGGAAGACACCACTCATCTCTTCGCTGCTACTCATTTCGACGTGAAAGTGTAACCACCACGTGGGATTTAGTCGATTTGTAGTAGTATTTCAACTTCCCTTAGTTGGTGTTAGTTTTGTGGTCACTGGACCAGTTTTTTTGAGAGAGTTTCGGATGAGGGAAGTTGAACCGAACTTCGGGATTGTGCAGCGAGAGGTAAGTTCACGTCGGCCATCTTTCCGATTGAGGGGTTTTTCTTTTCCTTCCACTGAGCCTTTTTGTATTTCCTTTCTATCAGAGTTTGGGCCTACAAGCAAAGCATTTGTCAAACTATACTACGATCCAGGGCCACATAAGCCAATGTACCACGTGTCAGCAAGGTTAATGCGAGGGCTGAAAGCAACCACTCCATATGTTCATTTTGTTCTGTTTTTGGGAACCCTCGTGGACGAGGTAATTATTCATTAATTATCTATGTTTAGAGTTTTATGATTTTTTTTTATTTGTTGGATTTTTCCAATCCAATCTGGGGTCATTACGGGGTTAAAATGTCTGGGTGGATTTGATTCAATTGTTGAATAACTTTTGTTTATTTTATTTAGTGATTTCAAGGTTATAAAGTCAATTTGATGTAAAGAAGTTCATGAGTAAAATTTTCCTGTCACTTAATTAGTTAACTTATTCGCTTCACGAAACATACTTTTAAATGAAAAATAATCTAGGTCAAAGGGCATCTTAGTAAATAATGTCGTTCCTAGGGTGTTTCCAAGGGGGCAGACAGCCATCCTTTTTGTTTCCAAGGGGGCCAACAGCCACCGTTATTGTTTCCAAGGGGCTACCAGGCACCATTATTGTTCCCGACGGGTGCAAATCACCACCTTATTGTTTGAAAAAAACACCGCTATTGTGTGTAAGAGGCACACAGCTACCACCTTAATTTTTGGAGGGCCAATACTTTTTGCGTTGTTTTGGACCGCAGCCACTACCTTTTGCGTTGTTTTGGACCTAAGGCACCTAGCCTATGTGATCATCTGTAATAGCGTCGTGTCAAGCTAAGTAGTAGTATTTAAGTTAACCTTTTTTTTTATTGTTACCGTTGGTGATCACCACTAGAGAAATATATTCCAAACAATTGTGATAAGTAGAGTTAAGGAAGACCTTTCACTCATTGACTTGAAATACAATCATCATATTGTACAACATTGATTATGTTCTTTGATATTATAGGTCGTAAATTAAACTTGTTAAGTTTTATTTTGTTTTTAAGTACTAAAGGTGTTCTGGAGGAGGCTGAATGGAACTGATCAGCTACCTAACACCTACTAAAATTGGTGGCGCCCCGAACTCACTTTACCGGCCGGTTTTGTAGCACTTTTTGTTCCTAAGCTGATACTTTTCCCTGAGTGCTTAATTGAAATTAAAGTGTTACATCCTCTTCAGTAAACCATTCTGAATCGCCAAGAAATCTCATTGAGCCCACATAGCTTTTACTTCCGGGCTCTTATTTTTATCTTATGTCCTTCCAATCAGGTCTTTGATTTTCCACCTTCCATTGACGTATTAACCCCACAGCATTATCGGTTGTTTGTTCGACCTTCATTTGTTCAGTAGTACGGGTTCAATAACTACACACATTTATTTACTTTTAACTAGTACAACACGATTAAAACACAATTACTCGCTACTAACAATTCGCACTGTTTGCTTGTCCGCCTAGTTCGCTTATTTTCTACACTGCACTATCTATTCTATCCCATCTCGCGTTGCTCGCTGATTTTTATACCCGGCCTGAACACACTCTCGTACTTTTGAGAACGGAGGCGACTGTTCACGGTTCTCGTTTATTCTAAATGGTCTCCCGGGATCGCGATCGGCGCTCGGCGTTGCTGCTTCGGCCCGAATCTCTAAGGACCGACGCACAGTGGTCGGACGGACCCAATTTCACGCGTAAAAAGGAATTTTCTAAAGTTATTGAAATTTTTGAAATATTGTGTAACTCTAATTCTAGAATAGTCAAAGAGTAAGAAAAATGATAGGAAAGTCGGTTATTAACAAACCATGTAACAGGATAATATAATTTGCTCTTGAGCGTGTATATGGGTTAAATCTATTAGATAGATAGTATCATTTTAAACTGTATGTTATAAAACTGAATCGTAATAAATTTGCAAAATTTTATTTTTGTATTAATTGTTCATATCAAGGGAATTTAATTTTAGTTTTTGTTTCTTTCAAGTCGTTTTGAGTTGACTCTATCTAGGTGTGAAAAAGCAGTTGATTTTTTTTTTTAAGTTAAATTTTGATATTCGACTTAATTGACTAATTTTTTTTTCAGATTTTTAAAACTTTTTTATTATTACTACTATACAAAAGAAAGCAAGTACTAACAACTGCTAAAGTTATTAGCTGCGCATAGTTGCGCCTAAGATATTTGTGCGCGTTTTACACAGCTGCAATAGTTGTATAATATTGTAATAGCGTAATTTTTTTTGACTTTGAGTTTTTATGAAATAGAGGACATAATACTCTGTACTCAAGTACTTGATTTTTGTTTACGTAAAAACATACAATCCAAAGGAAGGTGATTACGTGTGCAGATAGTTTAGTCAATGTTAAAAGTAATTGTGCATAAATGCAGTTGTTGACAATAGCTTTCTGGTCTAAGTAAATTATTTTCAATAATTAATACTGTAATTAATAGGAATTCTCATTTGAAAACGTCATCTAGCTGGCTGTGAAATGTCAAAAATAAGGGATAAATGAAGAAAATTCATAGCTTTTTTGATGACGTTTTCAATGAATACGGGGTATATCTAAAAATACATGTCTTATGTTATGTTGAATTGTGTCACATCAATCTATAATCGGAGTTTATAGTCTGAAGACGTGCAAAGGGGATCATTTTAAGTGAGGGCCATATTGCTATCTTTCGAGTGGTTGGAGATCCAAAGTTAGTGAAATGAGAAAGAAAATTGTCGTTTGTAGAGTTCTTTCAAGAAATCTAAAGAATAATGCCACATGCTGAGTGGTTTCTGAGGCACATTCCAGAAAATAATTATAAAAATTGCAAAACATACAAGAAGTAAAAATAATAACTGGGTTACATCTATCAATGTCAATTTTTTAAATGTGAACCAATAATTTTAGCTAAACCATGAAATTTTTTATTATATTTTAAATATCTCTTTTAATACTCTTCTAAATAGGACAAAACACCTGGTCCGTATATTAAAAAGCAAGTTGTCAGCAATAACTGAGTTATTATATGTTGTAAGAGAAAATGCTGTACGTTTCCCTCTAGAAAGTAAAAAGTTGTAAAAATCTATAATTTAAATCTTTTTTTATATCACAAATAGCTTTCGAATAAAAAAACTAGATATTTTGTCAAGTTTTATATTTTGCCTAACATCTCAGAAAACAAGCAACTAATCGCAACATTGTGAACATTTATTAAAAGAAGTATTTACAACACAATGAAGGGATAGACAGCTATAGCTTGCGGAAACTATTGTAGTAGTACGAATGAATGACGTCAGATCATTTAAATTTTTATTAGAAGTAAGTTATCCAGACTTTAGTACGGTAAATGATGTTATCAAAAAGAAGTGTTTTCACCAGTATTGCCTTGGGAAGCACAAGAATAACTTTTTTCAGCGTGAAACATTTATTGTATTAATATAATTAAAAAATTCAAATGAAACTGTAAAGAAAACGATAGGCGATTTTTACTGCAAAAATTATATTTATTTTAACGTAAAAACAATGAGAGTAGTACCATTTTTGTTATAAATATAATAAACAACTTTTGCTGTAAAGTATAGGTAGGTATAAGGCATGAATATTTTTGCGGGAACCCTGTATAAATGATAAAATTCAGTTGTAAATTTCCTAAAAGACCATGTGAGGTACTCGTAGAAAAATCTACTTGCCTAATTTCACATAATAGTGCCACTCAAAATCTTGCGCGTGAAATGAGGTCCGTCCGACCACTATGCGACGGACGGACGTTACAATATGTTTGCGTTTCTGATTTTATATTAGAGAAACACCTTCTTGTGAAATTTGGTAGGAAAGAATTTTGAATTGTTGGATTCTTGTTTATTAGATTCTTCTTCTTTGCTTTTCTTTCAAAAGGCTTTTTTTCAACGTAGGTTTTGTAGTTGTGTAGTAGGTAGGTTTCGTTTTCTACTTCGTGTTTTTGTGTATTTTCTTATAAAACTACTAACAGCTCTTCTCCTGTAAACCAGGAGGAATTAGGCAGGGTAGCAGCCTAAGGCCCTTTTTGTTTAATCTTCTCATGAATAAAATTATAAATAAAATAAAAGATCTTAACCTCGGATACAGACTGGGCAACAAAAGAATTGGAATTGTGTCTTACGCCGATGATGCAGCAATTATTGCCGAATCAGAAAACGACCTGCAGGGACAACTCTTCCAGTTCCTCCAAGTAAGCCGCCAACCCAATACGAACATATCTATCAACAAAACCAAATGTATGACAATCGCGAAAGATCCGCTCAGATGTAAGCTAGTGGTGGAAGACAATCCCATAGAGCAGATGATTCAATTCAGATATCTGGGCATAGACATATCAAGCACTCGCGACGCAGTTAAATACCTCAGGAACCAGATTAACAAAGCATCAGCACTATCAGGATGCCTACGAGAATAGTCTGGTCAAACCCGTACATGCGCAAAGATAGCAAAGTTCGAATCTACAAGACTACAAGGTATCAGACCGATCATGATGTACGGTACAGAAGTCCGCGAAGACACCAACAAGACGAAACGGTGTGCCGAAATGAAAACACTGAGAAGAATAGTGAGGAAAACAAGAAGAGACAGAGTAAGAAACACAGAGATCAATGCGGAATACAAGATATTGTGAGATGAGGAAGATAACGTTAGAGGCAGTAGTACAACCATGTGAGAAGGATGGGCGAGAACAGACTTACGAAAATAGTCCTAGAAAACAACCCGCCCGGCTCAAGACCTGCCGGGAGGCCACCTAAAAGGTGAAAAGATAGTTGGCAATCCACCTCTCAGGAAAAGATGCAGAGGCAGCTTCAGAATTAACAGATCGACAGATCTGCAAGAAGTAGAAGAAGAAGAAGTAGAATAAGAATGAGAAGTGAGAAAGAGAAAACTAGCTTTTATGTGTATACTAGCTGCATGGTAACATTGGAAAGAACTATATCGATAAAAAAAAACAGAAATTGAGGAAACGGAGCGAGTTGAATGAATGATTGTAAAGGGAAATTAAACACTACAAAAGCTTCTGGTTAAAAATATTAAAACGGAAAGAACAATTCAGTGAAGACTAAAAGTAATAATAATGGAAACCGAGAGAAGAATGTGATATATTAGATAGGCTTACTGATAAAAAAAAACAAATAATGAAGAAAAACAAAAATCATTCAGACAATTTAAAAGGGGGAGGTCTTCTTTTTCTATTTATAACTTAAAAGTTATTATACAATACATGTCTAAGTCCCCTTTTCCTTTTTACTTTCTAGAGCAAAACTCAATGCTCTAGATTTCAAAACTGGAAACTACATATAGGACATAGTCCAATGCATACATGCCATTTTGACACCAATAGTTTGAAGCTTTAAAAGCCTTGAGAGAGCGAACGAGGGCAAATCGCCCAAGCAGATTTTGGACCATAAGTAAGAAGGAAAAAAGGAAGGATATCAAAGAGCTGGAAAGAGTGAGGTCACCAATTTATCGATCAACCCATCTGCATACTAGTTTCAGGGTCTACCCCTCATCAGCACAGCCTTGGCTGGTCGACAAATTCGGGACCGTGATTTAGCGACTTAAAGCCGGAAATGTACGGAGTACCGGTGAGGTGTTGTACAGAGCAGAAGCAGGCGACATCCACCAGCGTATTTTAGATCCAATGCTGCATGGCATATGGCTCTCAGTTCGAGAAGCAGCCCATATTGCCTGTACCTCGCTGGTTATCGGGACCAGAACAAAATGTGGGCTGCAGTATTGGATCTAAAATACGCTGGTAGATGTCCCTGCTCCTGCTCTTTGCAACATCTCAAAGAGCTGGAACTTACAGATCCGAGACATGGACCTGAAGAGAGATAGATGATGACTGGATATCGCAAAATGTCGTAACTCGATAAATATATAATATAAATTTAATCTTATGAAAAAAAATTAAAAAGAGACACTTCAGGGGTCAGTTAGCTTTCTTCTTCTTGAAGTGCCTATCCTCTGTGGACGTTGGCTATCATATTGGTGCAAATTACTCTATTCACTGCCGCTCCGAATGGAGCTGTCGATGTCACTCCAGTCCATGTCCGTAAGTTTCGCAGCCACGATGTTCGTCTTCGTCCTGCTGATCTTCGACCCTCTATTTTTTCCTGTAGAATGAGTTGAAGAAGGTGGTATTTTTCATCTCGCTTGATATGTCCGAAGTATTCCAATTTTCTGCGTTCGCCGTATTGCAAGTACTCTAGTTGTCCATCGATGCGTTGCAATACCGTATCGTTTGACACGTGGTGGATCTATGAGATTCTGAGCATGCGGCGATAACACCACATTTCGAATGCATCTATGCCCTTACATGAGGCATCGGTAAGGGTCCATCCTTATACTCCATATAGGAGGGTTGAGAGTACGTAGCATTTTAAAATTCTTATTCTAGTATGGATGTTGAGAGATAGGTTGCATAATATGTTACGCATCTTTTTAAATGTACCTCTTGCTTTTTCGATTTGGCACTTTATTTCTCGAGAGTGATCCCAGTCCTTATTCAAGATGCAGCCCAGATACTAACTATCTCGGCCAAACTATCTCGGCCATTGTGAGAGCTACATTGTTAGCAGTAAACTGTAGGTTGCCGATGGCGGTTTTACTGATAATTAATGTGTGTGTCTTCTTACAGCTTATCTTCATACCATATCTGTTGCATGCAGTCTCTAGACAGTCTATAGGTCTCTGAAGTCCTTCAGCAGTATCAGCTATAAGGACGGTATCATCAGCGTATCTTAGGTTATTTATTATTTCTCCGTTTATTACAACTCCACCTTCTATGTTGTCTAATCCTTCTTTACTTTAAACAAATGTTCTGAGTACATTTTAAATAGGAGAGGTGACAGTACACAACCTTGGCATACTCCTCTCCTTATTATAAGCTCTTCTGATGTTTCGTTTTTGACTCGAACAATGGCTTTTTGTTGTAAGTATAGCTTTGATATTATATTTGTGTCTCTGTCATCAATTCCGGCCTCGGCGTAGCATTGAGATGAGTTTATCATGTTGGACTTTATGCAAGGCTTTTTCAAAGTCTTTAAAGCATGCAAAGACATCTGCGTTAACGTCCCGTGCTCGTTGAATCAGGTCCTGTATTGAGAGTAAACCCTGGACTCCGTCCTTGATATCTTCCTATCGCTTCCTTTATTTTCTTATGAAGGTTAAAGTTGTCGTGTTTTTCTTGCAATATCTCCATTTCGACACAATTTCCACTATTCCTTAGCCTGTTTAATTGTTCTTAGGTCTTTTCTGTGTAGTTCCTTGTATTTTACACTATCCCTGTTTCTGTGTTGTCTTCGTTCTTACATAAGTTCCAAGATAGAATCTGTCATCCATTGTTGTCTTTCTACCATCCTGTCTGGTCTTAGTTCTTCTTCTGTGACGCAGGTTATAGATACTTTTATTTTATTCCATAGGTCTTCAATCTCTGTTTCGTGGTTGCTGTTTTCAGGTAAATTTTTGAGTTCTCTGTTTAGCCTCTCCCTTGTTTGCTGGAATACGTTGTCTTGTTTGAGTTACCACATGTCAGCAGTTTTTGAGTGTTTCTTTTTGACTATCTTCTTTAGTCGAAGTTTAGTGCGAGCTAGTAACAGGTTGTGACCTGATAGTATGTCAACGCCTGGGTACGTCTTACAAGAGACAACCGCGTTGCGATATCTTCTGTTTATCATCAAAAAGTCGATTTGATTCTTCACGATTCTATGGTTGTTTTCGGCTTGGGATCTCCAAGTGTACAGTCTTCTGGGTGGTAGTTCAAGAAAGTGTTCATGACTGTGATGTCCATTTCTTGGCAGAATTCTATTAATCGTTCTCCTCTCTCATTTCTCATACCCAGTCCAAAACCACCAACCACATCCTCAACTTTTCCCTGTCGGATCTTAGCGTTCATGTCGCACAGAATTATGTTAATTTCTTCCTTCTTTGTGTGCTTAAGAGCAGTTCCAATCTGTTCATATAAATCCTCTATTTCTTGTTCGTTGCTTTCGGATGTCGGGGCATAGGATTGTATGATGTTAAGGTCAAATGACTTTGACTTGATTAACGCGACTCTATTCGAAATAGGAATGAATCCCTTTACGGTCATACTGGTTTGGTTATTAACAATTATTGCCACTCCATTTTTGTTTCTGGTGGTATTGTCTCTAGGATATCTTCCATGTCTTGCTAATGTCATTTTGTTTCACATCTAAAAAAAATACAACGCACCTTCAAAAGTGCTAGGTAGTATACCGAAACCACCGACATTACCTTTTCGAAGATCAAGAAATCCCCAAACCGGACGTCATCACCTCAGCTTGTCAATTAAATTCAAGACACCATTTAACTAACAAATTCATTATATATTGTTTCTATCTGTCTATAGGCACCGTACAGAAAGCATAATCAACGGAAGATGGAGAAATAGGATAGGAGATTGACGAAGTTGTGGAATCCGTCAGTTCTAGGAGCAGCGAGGACTGATGGATAAAAGAGCAAGATGCTGTAAGCACGAAGGAAGAAAAGGAGATAAAAGAAGATGGTTCCTAACCTGAGAAGAAAAGAAATTATTTTTCTTCAAGTTATTCATCTTCAAGATGCCCGCTGTCAAGAAAGCTAAAAAGTCCTGCAAGAACAAGACCTCTGATGAGGATTTGCGCAAACAAAACTGACTATTATTATACAAGCAACGGAGATGGACTTTAGAAGATGGGTAAGTCAAAAATTGCAGCTTATCGGGAAATAGAGATTAAAGCACACTTATTAGTTAAAAACATTTAAGTTGAGCAGCTGAGGAGATACGTAGAAATTGAGAGAATGGACCAGGGGCAATCGCCCAAACAGTTTCTAGACCACAAGTAAGAAGGAAAACGAGAAAGCCACAAAAGACCAAGAAACAAGGCTTACATCTACAGATAAGAAAAATAGGTGGCGACTGGAGATTGGAAAACGTCGTAACTCGATAAATATCTAACCTCAAGCCACACTTATGGTTTTTTTTAAGTACTTAAATTATAAAAGAAGTCAAATTTCGAAGCTTTTGTATCATGCTTGGCAGAATATATTTAAGGCCCCAATTGTGTTGCACGCTATTTAGTTTATTCTTCTGTCGATGGGTGTCCCAGAAAGTGTTTTTATGCAGTCTTTTAAATAAAACCTTAAAGAAAAACCTGGCTAGGTACCCTCAATGACACCTATTGAAAACAAAATTTAAACAATTCCTAAATATTGTGAAAACTTATGCAAATAATAGAAATCTTCTTTACTGCAATCTGTAAAGCTGCAAAAAGTAAACAAATATCTTTAGTTTGAAAATTACTGTATACATTGGCACCTTATTTAATAAATTTAAAGACGCATACATCGACATCAGTTACTAAGACATAAATATCCCTATTTGAAATAGTTATCGGCATCTTCGTCGTCCTTGCAATTCGGTATTTTCGGAAATTTCAATCCTAAACTGTGATCTACGGGAGGAAACCTGTCTATAAACTCGACATCCAGCAAAGCCCGAGGCTGCGAGTAAACGTTCGGTATCTTCCTGTTGACTATCTTCAATTCCGGAGGGAATCCATACTCGAAAATGTGGTTCGATTTACTCTTATACCGATTGCCGGGGAAATAAGCTGCATACTTTTTTCCATCCACGTAGTAAATTTTCACGTCTATGTACTCCTGCTTCAGGGTTCCAGAAAGAAGCATCCTCTCGAGCTTTGCCATGGAAACTTTCCCCAGCATATTTCCCCAAAAGAACAGCATCCTCATTTGCGTCGACTTCTTTATGCTATCAAAAAGGTCCGCCATTCCGGTGTCTCCTATTTTGTTGTCCTGCAAGTCTAAGTATCGGACTTTTGAGAAGGGCAAACTCAATGCCAAGGCTTGGCCTCCAGGACTTGATATGTCATTGGCGGCTATTCTGAGAACTAGCAGAGGTGGTCTGGTTTTAAGCCATTTGGATAAATGATCTATTCCATAGTTACCAATTCTATTGCAACCAATATCCAACATGGTTAATTTTTTATGCATTTTGAGTCCTCCTAGCAACAGCTGTATGTCGTGCCCATCAAACCGGCACTTTTGAAGACGAAGCACCTCCAGTGATCCATTCATCTTCAATAGGATCCCCACATCTTCTGCTAGAGCTGACTCATTGTAGCTTGAGTAACTTGAAGCGGGAATAATTCTGGAAATATTGAGGTGTTTTAGGCTACTACCTTCCACGAGGATCAATATGGCCTCAATGCCATCTAGAGTTTGGTCAGTTTCCCCAATATCAAGAACTTCTAGTGTGGGACATTTTACGATCAGCCTGCCTATGTACTTAGCTCCAGCCGCCCCGAACTTATTTCCGAGGAGCCAAATTTTCTTCAGCTTCAGACACTTCGCTGAAGAGAGAAAACGAAGACCCGACGCCTTCATGTCACAATGCACCAGATTAATATACTCGATGTTGTTCTCCTGGTCAAAGCAGTTTCTAGCTAATATTTCTGCTCCTTCGTCGCCTAAATCGTTGTAGCTTAGATCTATGGAAACTACTTCGGAATGTTCTCGAAGAAAGTCACATAAGGCTGGCATATCTCTGGGACCAAGCCTTCGACCGAATCGCTGATACTGCTCTTTGCCCCTGAGACGTAGATGTTTGGTATTGTCGGAGTTTTTCTCGCAGAAAAGGCTGAAGAAGAGGTCGTCGACCACTTTTTTTGTCATTAGATGAACAAAAACCTTTACGATGACAGAAAAAATATATAGGTAATGGATTTGTTGGTTGAATGGTGTCTAGAATCTTATTGACAAGCTGAGGTGATGTCCTCCGGTGTTGGAGATTTCTTGACATTGTTGACAGTGCTTTCGTTCAGAAAGTGCCAATCTCATGTTGGCCACTGTCTACAAACGCACTATTCCATCGTTCGGAAAGTGGTTTGGTAAAAGTCTTTTTTGCAGCTCTCGTTTTGACATTTTTGTGACCAATTATTTTTATCAACGTTTCTGTTTGACTTTTATAAATTATTGATTCTGGTGGTGGATAGCGCAAAATAAAAAAGTTAATTTTTTATGTGAAAAGAAGAGAAAAAAAGATTGTAGTTACGGGACTTTGAGGACATAATAATGTTGTACTGTGGGTGAGTGCTTAAATACCGGGCCCTGCATATTTATGCCAGTGACTAAAAGCCTGCCTAAAGCACTGAAGGACCAACTTGCCCAGATAATACTGAATACTCTAATAATATTCCTACAATCTTTCATAGAGAATATTCCTTTATAAATAGTCTAGGAATAATCTTAGAATATCTGGAGTCCTCTTTAAATATTAAAATTATTCTAGATTCTAGAATTACTTGGAGCGTTTCTATAAAATTTTATGTGGAATGTTTTAAGAATATTCTAGTTGAAATATTCTTGGACTAATACGGGAAGAAGCAATAAATGTGTATATGGATTTAAACTCCCACCACAGAGAGGGCCTTAGATTCTTTCAATTTTTCTACTATTAGGGCCTATACCCCAAACTGGTTCAATAGTTTGGGATATAGGCTCCTTCGGTCCTCGATTTTTAGGCACTTCTAGAATGTGCTTTGGAAGCATTTAGAAAAAGTCCACTTATGGGACTAGTTTCACTCTTATTACGTTTGTTACGTTTATAAGGGATTGAAATCGCCTCATTCCGATCAAAAAGAACCAAAAAAAATTGCCAACGTTTATTCAAAATTGACCAAATTGGGGGGAGGCTATTCCCTCTTTTTTTTTCAGTTTCCAACTTTGGCCCCGTGTAACTTTAGAATGGGATGATCCACTGGATGAATCCCACTGTTTCTTGTTTTTCTTTTGAAATCTTCTTTCACCTTTCAATAAAGAAAATCCCGTAGGTTTAGTAGTTGGGAGATAGGAGTACTTCGGTGATCGATTTTTAGGCACTCTTAAGTGTTTTGAAGGCATTCAGAAAAAAGTCTACTTATGGGAATAAGTTCACTCTTAATATGTTCGTTTCGTTCATAGGGGACGAAAATCGCTTCATTCCTATCAAAAAGACAAAAAAAATACCAACATTTGTTCGAAATTGATCAAATTAGCGGGGTATTCCCTCTTTTTTCTCAATGTTCAACTTTGACCGCCTGTAACTTTAGAATTCGTGGATCTATTGGAGTAAATCCAACAATTTCTTATCGCTTTTGAGGTCGTTTTTTCGATTGGAGTGGATTGAACTGTTTGTTATTCTTTCTGATGACTTCTTTCACCTCCCACCAAACAAAGTCCCATAGGTTCAATAGTTTGGAAGATGGCATTTTAGAATATGTAGGGTTTTCTTCTTCAGAAAGAAAACCTACTGACTTTTCTTTAATTCTTTCATAAATCACCTGCAAAATACCAATTTATTTCCAAAGAAATATGACTACCTTCCCCGCCATGTTTGTTCACCTTGATTATCGTTTCTATGCGATCTTCTACTTCGAGTTCTATGGCTAGAAATTTTTTGAAAGTTGACTTTTTTGGACATTGACATGTGTCTATGGGTTGATTAATTATTTTGCTGTCTATACAGCATTGCCAAATTTCACCAATATTTTTACTTAGATTCCCTTATTTTCTTCATGTGATCTTCTAATACTTTCCCTAAATTTATCTTTCATTAAGCAACAATGGCAGAATTTTCATATTTCGCGGTTCATTTTCTCCTTCTTTTTATATCTCCCTTTTGACATTTTAACTTCCGTTTTTTGACCAATTCTGAGCCCAGGTGGTAAAGGTAAAAACTTTGATGGTCCCTTTTTCCATCTTGACCACTGTCCAGGGCCCATCGGACGTGAGCCTGTGCCTAAACGGCTACTGCCTAGCCATGTGGCTATTGTAAAATTTTCTCATATTTTGCGATCCAAAGTTTGAGCTATAAGACTCAACACCTTCCTTTTTTTCGCATCTTACAAGTGCCATCCATCCATCTTGCACGTATGCCGAAAATGGAGCCGTTAGTGACGGTGATGGCTCTTAGGTCTTAAACCGTCTGGGTTTTGAGCCCCTTTGCCGAAAATGGAGCCGCTGGTGACGGTGATGGCTCTTAGGTTTTAAACCGTCCAGCATTAACACACATGATACACTGATACTCTACCTCGACTAGCAAGAAAGCCCTACCAACTAGCCAAGTATTTCAACTGGTAGGAGTAGATTTAATAACCGAGTGTACCTGCACTAACGATAGGTAAGAACTAACACCATGATAAATAAATGTGCCTAATTTTAGTAATTCCTGTTGATTTTACTTTGGTTTGATCACCTAAGCAATATGATCATCAATTACCTTCTATGATAATTTTCTCAATTTTAATATTATAGCTATATCTTTAACTTAAATTGAGTGGCGCCCAACTAACAGGTCTAGCTTATCTAACTATTCTAAGCTTCAACCCTTTTTATGTCGTTTTGAACCATGACCTAGCTCTCCACCTACCCAAAGCTGCCGTTCGCATAGTATGTGACTTTGCTAACTTTTATTCTTTTTAAAATACGTCACAAATGTGTTTTGGAGATATATAGAAAAAATGTCCACTTGAGGGAGTAATTTCACTCTTAATATGTTTTGTGATCATAGGAGATTGACATCGCTCTACTGCGATCAAAAACAAGGAAATAAATTTTCAATATGTTTTTCCAAATTGAGCAAAAGAGGGGGGAGGGTATTCTCAATTTCCGCCTTTGACTGCCTGTAACTTTAGAACGAGTGGACCGATTAGAGTGAATCCAACGGTTTCTTGTTCTTTCCACGTCCCACCAAAGGAAGTGCCGTCGGTTCAATAGTGTGGGGGATACCCCTTTGGGTGATCGATTTTTAGGCGCTTTTAGAAGTGCTTTGGAGTCATTTAGAAAAAAGTCAACTTATGGGATTAACTTCACTCTTATTATGTTTTTTTCCGTTCAGATCTTATCTACCCTGCTCTCTCTGAGACTTTGTTACTCAATATAGAATCTTTAGAACTTTATTTTTAGATTTGTGTTGTTATCAACACAGTAAAGATAATACAGTTGTGAAGGTGTTCATTAGTCTTCCCGTTGGCCGCAGAATGTCAAGAAAAGGATGAGGGAGCAAAATTAAATTTACTTTGATTATGTCATCCTTTTCTGTCAGAAATTCATAGCCTTCTAGGTTACGTTTTCTAATGAATACTAGGTATATCTATTTCCAACTTATTGGTCTGATTTATATTCTTCAAATGCTAGGAATATAAATGTATCAGACGGTAGAAGTTTAAAATAGATGTTCCTGGAATATTCATTTTGAATATTCGTAGATTATACATTCCTCTTATTTTATTACTCATAGAATATTCCAGGAATGCATCTTGCTATCTAGGTGCATAGATTTATAAAAGAACAAAAGCAAAAACAAAAAATCTCAAAGAGAAGTTTGTCCTTGTCCAAATGTCCAGAGAAACCTGTTTACTGATATTCCTGAAATTTCAGTTACAAAATGAATCTTTTGTTTCTCGTTTCGTTTCCTGAATGGAAATATTTCCGTCCTTCCTTAATTTTTTTTACCCAACTCCGAGAAACGATAATTACAGTATAAAACCCACTATAATAACTTACTATATAATTTGTTTGGGCCAACTAGCCCAAACAAGTTGACTTTGATTGCACCCTTGGAATCATTATTAATAGAAATGAAACGTATTTAGAGCAGAAATAAGTGAGTTATTTTCCGTAAAACGTATTCAGTAATTTATCGACAGGGCAAAATGAGAAAAATCCATTAATGTGAAAGAGCAAAAATCAGCCTCGATTCAAAACAGCAACCCCAGGGAATCCTCCGGAGGATTTTGGCGGACGGCGAACAAGAGAGGGCAGTTATTATTATTATTGTTACTATGGCACAATAAAAGTTCCGCAGCATTGATTTGTTTATCCCTTTTCCATTACAATACCGGAAACCAGGGAACATAGATTTAGTTTTGAATATGTCCATATTAGTTAGTCTAGTGGAAAGGGAGTACTACGTTACGAATCGACCCAATTAACAATTTAATTTTTATAATTGGTTTAATAACGTTTCTGCAGCATTTATTAAAGAAATAAATCAGTTATATAAACATTTCCAAAACGTTTATAAAACACCTATGCAGGATAATTCAAGAGTAAACGTAAATCTTTAAGGGACGTATTCCTGTTATAAAAATAAGAAAAAAGTTCATATATAGACATGGGTCCATAAACGCTTTATTTTCGAGCTACAGCTTCTGGTTTTGAAAACCTCAGAAATAACCAACACGTTTCACAAATTGGGAGTAGATATTTATAAGTTGTACATTATAACTTTACGTGCGCAGACGGCCATGATATTTTTCCGTTAGATTGGCACCCCTGAATTTTCAACTCTTGTGTATCACTTCAAGCCGAGTCTATAACCATGTTCATAACGAGGTGCGAAATCAGAATCTCCCAATAAAATTGAATTTTGAGAAAATTCAACCAACCATCTTCAAGGAATCTGTTTACCTATAAGTCAGTGTCAAATGGGCCACCAGCAATTACTTTGTAAAAATTAAAAGTTGTCTACTTTTTTGCTGTTTTCGAGTCCGTGTGTTCCTATATAATTCTTACTAATTTGAAGATCTGCCGTAAAATACTCTCTTCTGTTTGTTTACCCGGAAGGAATGAAGAACTAACTGGGAAGACCTGGAAAGAAGATCTAAACCCGATCACTCCAGAATTACGGACCATCAAGTGTATTATGCATACTGAGCAAATCGTTAATGTGTGGCAATCTAGATAAACGATGGAACTGATTCCTCTGACTCAAATTGGTAGCTAAACAACAGGTAAGTCCAACTATCGAGAAAATTATGAATTTTACAGTTTTAGTTAACAGTAGTAATTAGAGTCACGTGGGTTTGAAGACTGAAAAGAGGAAAATACGCTAAATTTATTCACTGCAGAACCAGCTCACAATCTGATCCTGCTAACACTAAGGGAGGAGATGAAGAAAAGCGTGGATGGACTAGTCTTAAGTTGATCATACATTCACAAAGTAACGGACATGATCGACGGGCTACTGGAAAAGCACAATGTTAAAACTGCATTTAAACCTACTCGCACAATACAACAGAGCTTGAGATCGGCCAAAGACCGCAGAGATTTAATTTACTGCTTAAAATCTTGTCAGTCACATTTTTGGCAAATCAGTTTATGGGTAACTAGTAGGTCGCGTTTTTGGCGGAATCTTTCCTTTACGGTTTTTATAACATATCCATTAACATTGACACAGTTCAAAAATTATATAGGGGTCATTCAAATAATAGCCTTTGGGAAAGCTTTATGGAACGCTTTATAGATAACAAAATTTTGAAGGGCTTTAAAAATATTGGATATTAATCAACTAATAAAAAAGGGAGTTAATAATATACATGGTTTCTAAGAATTCTGTTACACCATACGTATCTTTACTCGTCGCACAGTGGGGCAGCAGTACTAAAAAGCAAGTGCCGCCATCGGACAACGGCAGGTGCTTCTACTAGGTCATGCGAGTACTAAAAAGTTGGCATTACCTGTGGATACATTATGAATTTAATATACGTTTAGAGTTTAAGATTTGAACTATAAACCCAAATATAGAATATTGAATAAATCGTACCCTATTCCGTACTAAAAATATGTAGTGTCCAATTTTCGAATATAATAATATCTTGTATCTTATAACAAAAGTTAGAAAATATTGTTTTTAAATTTTTACTGAACCAGAATTAAAAAAAAACACGTTTTCTATTATTATTTTTCAACTTTTATTACCTAATGTTTATATACAGTGTGGTCCGTAATGAATAGATCAAAGAGTAACTACAGATGAAAATAATATGATTTGGTCAAACTTGCCTAAGTAAAATGTTGCTCCGTTTCTATATACAAAGCGTTAAAAAAATATAAAAATGAATAAAAAAATTAGAATTCGTATATATTATTTACCTAGTTAGTACCTAGTTAGTACCTGTTCAAGTTAATTAAATGCAAATACTGATTAAATTGAAACTACTATGCAATTTTTTTATTTATGAAATTGAAAATATTTCTAAAATCGGTTGGGTCATCGACATCAAATAAGAATACCTTTTTATATAAATAGTTAGTATAACAACTGTGATATTCAATTTTCCGATAGTGCATTCCGTTAAAAACTTTTGATGAAAACTAGCCACGCAGCAGTGCGCGCCTAGCGTCCTCTAGCAGCTACTTAAAAATTAAGTTCAAATTCCAGTTTCTCATCGCCACAAACTCCCAAGTTGCAAAATTTTGCCAAATTTGAATTAAAATTTTGGGAATTATTTAATCATTTTAAATTTAAAAAGGGATCACTAACACTCTGTATATCGAAACGGAGCAACATTTTATCAAGGCATATTTGGTTAAATCATATTATTATTTTCACATTGAATATGCAATTGCTCTCTGACCCATTTATTTCGGACCACCTTGTAATTTTACTCGCTCGCTGTGCGCAATAACCTTTTATTTTGGTTTACAAACTTTTACAAAAAACGATTTTTAACCAAAGGAGCAAATTCGAGCAATGCCAACTTTTTAGGCTCCAGACCACATTGTGCGTCGCCTGGGGAGCTCGACAGTACGAATTTGAAGCTGTGAATTATATTTCCCAATGAATGAACAATATTTTATTACACCATTCAAAATGGATTCCAAAATCATTATTCAAAATTTAACAATAAATTACTTGTCTTCATAAAGCATATTAATCTCATAAGTTTCCTTTATAAAACAATTAGGTTTTCGTGCAGTTGCACTATAGTAATTTACGTCACAAGTCCAGTAGGTGACTTGTTACAGTACAAGGTTTTTACGGACGAGCCGACGTCAGGAGCCGAGTCTGGAAAGTTATACGAGTACTGTAACAACACCTAATGGACGTGTATTGTACAATATTTTATTTCGTACTGTTTTTATGATTTAAAAATAAAAAAAAAATGAAAAATTGACCACGTAAGAATTATATTTATTGACATTTGGCGGTGTCTGTATTATTGTCACTGTCAAAATTCATAATTCGAGAGCTATAGCATAATGATTTAAATTTACGCTATCTATGGTACCAAAATAAACTTTTTAAAATACGTAGCCACTAGTTTTTAAACTTTATTACCTGAAATTATTTTTTATTAGAATTATTACTACATACGAGTAATAGATGTTTCTCAAATTCCTTCGAGAAGTCTTTTCCTGATGGGGAAAATGATGCAATGTGTTTGTGTTTCTTCAAATATTTGTAGTACTTTGAAATAAGTCGATTCTGCTGGGCTTTGGGGAGAATTTTGAATTTCAGTGAATGACTTAGAGGCTCGTTTCGAATATAGTAACGTAATAATTTATATTAGACGGTAGCTCTCTAGCATCGATTGCCTAGCAACCTTTACCGGACTTGTCCGGTAAAGTTCCATTTACCGGACTCAAATCGATGCATGTAGGACGTATACACCCAACAGTATGAAATAAAATTTATAAACTACACCAAAACATTTGGTCTGTAATAGGAAATTATGAATGGTATATAGAGCTTATATAACTCCTCGCTCAGTTTCCTTACAAAACAAGTCTGTTCAAGTTGAGTTAAGCACGCAACAGATGTTGTGTTCTGATTAGTATCAACCTGTTACACCGGTAAACCATTTCTCTGCTGTGCAGACGCAATTCGCGCATTTCTGTGTAAAACCATTAGGGAAAAGCGCGCAGAATCAACGATTTTGATTTCAACAATTTTTTCGTTCAAAGTACAATATTTTCATACATTTCATTAATTTTTTTTGCGAAAAGTATTTTTTTTTAAACTTTTTTCACATATTTATTGTAGGCATTATAATAACATGTAACCTAACTTTACCTGAATGAAACGAAACATTGTGTATTTTATAAACATTTCAGTAAGTATACACAATATTTTTTAAACATTCAGTTTTGTACTATAACGGTTTTATAATTATTTTATTGCAATTCTGGTTATGCCCAATATACTGAACTATCTATTCGGTCTATTCGATCCCATCTCGCGCGGCTCGCTGGTTTATATACCCGGCCTGAACGCGTTCTCGTAACTTTCGAGAACGGAGACGACTGTTCCCGGTTCTCGTTTAGTCTAGATGGGTTCCGGAGGTCGCGGACGGCTCTCGGGGTTGCCGCTTCGGCGGAATCTCTGTGAACCGACGGTCGAGCTTGTCCCCCTCTTAGTTCTGATTGTCCCGATCAGAGAAATCTCTACGACTGTAAGTCTTTGACCGTTCAAGATGAACCACTTTCATTTTTGCTCTAGGGGTACGTTCGATCCTGTATACCACGTCGTTGATCCGTTTGATGACTGTATATGGACCCTCCCAACTTGGAGACAACTAGGGAGACTTTCATTTTTTCCTCTGTGGATTATACAGCTACACCAAGTTACCTGCCTTAAATCCTGCAGAATTTGCCCTTAGGTCATATCTGCCTTTCATCAGATAGCTGGCAATCTTTATCTTTGTCCACGTTTCGATGGATTTCCTTTAATCTTTCTCGAAGTTCATCAGCATAGTTCTGGATATCTAGCACCGGTTCTTCTGGTGATCCGTACCCCAAATCTCGATTTCTCGATTTCGATTTCTCAGCTCTCGATTTCCGGCTGACGTGTGAGTCCGCCAGACTGTCGTCGTGGCGGAGTCTAACTCCTTTCCCGTCAAACGCTACAGTCTCTTTTAAAAAAGCCCATACTGCACCAGTTGAAACAAGATCCGGGTCTCTGTAGGTCGGCATTTCGGTCCATATTTCTTCTGTAACCAACGTTTTATGCCCTGCTCCTTGATTGGGCGAAATATGAAGTCAATTGCTTCCTGAATTCACGCTGCTCCTCCAACAATTGCTTTAAGATTAAGTTTGGGTGCGACTTTTCCTGTACGTCAACTATTCTAACTAGGTGGCCCGTGCTTATTCTCGACGCCTCATACACCAATGCCCGAATTAATGCCTCATTTGCAATGGAAGGATGAGTCAATCTCAAATGGCATTTCATTTCACGGTCGCAAACTCCTTCGATAAACTGCTGAACTGGCAGCTGGTCAAGGAAATTAGAGGGAACCGAAGAATACGCTAATTTGTCAAACGCTCAATGTCCGCTTCAAATTCATGTAGGTTTTCGCCTGGCTTCTGCTGCCTCATCCGTAGTTCTGTTTGTTATATTATTTCGCGATGAACATTACCAAACTTCCGCTCTAACTCGACGGCATTTGCGTTGTAATTACACTTTTCAGTGGTCGACAATGTAGGCATGATGTCTGCAGCCTTTCCTCTCAAAGCTACTAAAAGTTCGGCAGGCTCGTCTGAATCTCTCTATCCATTTTTAACTGCTGCCGCTTCAAATTGGTCTTTATAAATGCTCCAAGAAGTAGTGCCGTCGAAAACACGAGGCCTAGTAATATTTAGTCGCTCGGCGGTTGAAGTTCGCCCAATGCGACGTGTTTCCCAGATCCGCCACAGTTCTTCTAACTCCGTCATTTTCATCTCTACTTCATGTTTGACTTGATCCACGTCTTGTTTGACTTGATCCACGTGTTGTTTGACTTGATCCACGTCTTGTTTGACTTGATCCACATGTTGTTTGACTTGATCCACGTTTTGTTTGACTTGATCTACGTCTTGTTTGACTTCAGTCATTTTGGTTGAGGCAAGTCCTTGTTCTTGCAACTCGCGATGACTATCAGTTACTTTATCACTTTATCTCAAGTTGCCTATGTTTTTCTTGTTCCTTTTTCTCAAGTTGTCTTTGTTTTTCTTGTTCTTCCAGAAAATTCCTTTCTTCCTCTTTGTACTTCATCAGCATTTCCATAAGTGCTGCCAGTTGTTGATCCATAATTTTGTGGCATGTAGAAATCACCAAAGTTCTTGCACTGTCCTTAGCACGCAAAATTACACGCGGGCGACGACTCCTTTGTCCATACAGTCACAAATTTGACGAAAATTGTCCCAGTTCTGATACTAGTTGTTACGGGATACGGGTTCCAATAATTTATAGTCAAACAACTACACACTTTTATTTACTTTTACCTATTAAAACACGATTAAAAGACAATTACTCTCTACTAACAATTTGCACTGTTCGCTTGTCCGCTTATTTTCTACACTACACTGCACGATCCCATCTCGTGTGGCTCGCTGGTTTATATCACCGGCCCGAACACACTCTCGTACTTTCGAGAACGGAGGCAACTGTCCCGGTTCTCGTTTAGTCTAGATGGGTTCCCGAGGTTGCGGTCGGCGCTCGGCGTTGCCGCTTCAGACTGAATCTCTGTGGACTGACGGTCGAGCGTAACAATACAATTAATTTTTTAAAGAAACAGACAAGTGTAAATTGCATAATCCAGGGCGATGCCACATCTTTATAAAATTGTTTATTCTAGGACTGCCTCGAAAATGAACAAATACGCACTACTAACTACCGTTGAAAATCGCATATTGCAAACAGCGTGCACAAAGTGCACTTCGCGCACGCTCCCATACGGAAGCGTATGCAAAGTCCACTTTGCACACGCTTCTGATTGTTTTACACACGCCTCGCATATTTTTATAATACGAATGATCATTTACGAAGCAAAATCGCAGTCGTAGAAAAAGTATAGTGTGTTCACACTCTTGTGAAATCACTCTTCATACTCTTGTGACGTTGTATCACTAGCCTAAGGCTCGTGTCCAAACCGTCTAGCTCGTGTAAAATATGCAATTTTCGACACTAGTTGCACAATATACTATTACAATTATTTTATATTTGTTGTTAGAAAACAAATTGATGATAAACCTCAGCACTATGAAGCCGCTGTTCAACAATATATACCGGGTGACCCAAATCCAATGTACAGTGCGTTTCAATAACTTTGATAACTTTTTGATCAGCTGTAATTTTTTTGTTTTTAAAGATATCGGAATAAAGCAAAAACTATATTGTATAGTTGACTAGTAGGTTTTTTCCTATTGGAAGAAAAAACAAAGGGCCAATGATTTCGAGAGATCTTAACCCAACTTATATTTTTGTTTTATGGAACGCCCTGTATATTATTGGATATTTGGATTCTAATCAAAATTCCAAGTATATTTTATAAAGCATACCCTAAACTTATCTTCAACTGTTCCTGAGTAAAATGGCGTCCGTATCTCAGTCATATGGAGCAACATAAAATAATAAATACAAAGCATTTAGTGCTGGTATTAAACAAATAGTTTTACAAAAATATCAAATTGTCATAAAGATTGCTCTACTTGTCTTCGATTTTCCTCAACACATTTTTCATACACTCTAATTGTATGATTTACTGCATTTAGTAACATTTCTGGATTTTCTTTCATTTCATTAATTGCAATGATGACTCTTTGTGTGAGCTCAGTATTATCGCATGGTGTTTTATGCACAATTCTTTTAGTGACCCCAAAAGAAAAAATCCATTACTGTCAAGTCTGGACTGTTTGGTGGCCACGGAATTGTTCCTCCTTTTCCTATCCAACCATTTGGATTTTCCACATTAAGGTAGTTTTGAACTTGAATTACGTTGTGAGGCGGAGCACCTCTTGTTCGGTCATCATCATTCTCATCATCATCGGTGTGCTGGTAACAATCGAGCCTTAGTATTTTGTTGTGTTACTATAACTATTTGTTTAATACTACCGCTCAAATTTACTTTGCTTTTTATTTATTATTTTATGTTTATATGACCAACTTACACAGACTCTATTTTCTCAGAGCAAGTTGAAGGTAGGTATAGGGTATGCTTTATAAAATATACTTGGAATTTCGAGTAGAATCGAAATATCTGATAATATACAGGGCGTTCCATTAAAAAAAAATATAAGTTAGGTTAAGATCTCTCGAAATCATTGGTCTTTTGTTTTTTTCTTCCAAAAGAAAAAAACTTGCTAGTCAACTAGGCAATATGGTTTTCAGTTCTATCTCGATATATTTAAAAACAAAAAAGTTACAGCTAATCAAAATGTTATCAAAGTTAATGAAACGCACTGTACATAGTCCGATCTCGGTTTCTATTACAGATTGATTTCAGTTTGAAATTTGGAACATCAATATAACATCTTGATTCTAAAATTTTGCTGTTATGAGATGTCATATGTCACTTTAGGATTTGTCGCAACTGATACCATCTTTTACTTTTTAAATCTCAACCTGCATTTTTTAATGCTTATTCGAAATCGGCTCAAAATTACCTTTTCAACGACCTATCATACTTACCAATATTGGTATGTCAATTCGCCATAAATTGACATTTTATGATAATTAAACTTTTGGGTTACCCCCGGTATACCAGTTGAATTTCGATATGCTCACCACGGTTATTTTATTGTTGGAATATGCGCATCAAAACATCGGTTAGATCATGATAGAACTATTTCTAACAGATACACATCAATTTAATTTATTTCGCCCTTTCGCGTTAATTACTTTGGAAATTTTGTTAAGAAATAGGTTTTTAATAACAAATTAGCTTACAAAATGCACGCTTAAGTGTACAAAAAGTCGGCAACAGCGAAATTTTAATGACGCATCTTGACAAATTTGTCTTGGCGACAAGTAAACAAACAATCGCTGTCGATGTTATACTGGTGAAATTCCATGGCATGGGTTGATGCCAAAAATAACTGAATAGATTATATGTACATTGGATTTGGGTCACCCGGTATATTTATTTATAAGCTGAATTGTGTATATATTATTCTATAAACTTTTATGAAACAAAATTATGGTAGTTTAATAAAAATTCTATATAATTTTGTGTTTAGAATATTGTTACGTCTAATCAATATTACAATTTATTTACGTGAAACAAAATATGATGAAGACTGATACTACTTCACTTAGGGCTGGCATTTTGATTTCCGATTAAATTATTCGAACAGTGGTTATCCTTTTAAGCGCCTGAACGGATATTTTAAGTGCCGAATACCCTAAAACAAGTATCGAATATCTACATACGTTGATCAACTTTAAATGGCTGTTCGCTAAATATTTAACCGTCGGTTGCTAACGTCACTTTTTGGCATTTTCATATTTGGTCATTTGATATTATTGTTTTCGTGGGTTGCAGGATCAGAAATTTTTCTATGCGGGAGACGCCAAAAAACGCGACTCAGGGGCTCGGCATTCTACAATAAACAACCAACAACTAAAATCAAGAATGCCAACATACATTTAGTGGTGGAATAATCTGTTGTATCTAAATCTGTGTAGCTAATCGAAGACCCAAAAACGCACTAAAATACTCAATCAGTATTAATCGCGGTTTAATCCGACTATAACATTTGACCGATGATAACTTCATCAGTGTTCATGACAGTGCCTATTACTAGAATTGGAGTACCTTCAAACCTTCAAACTAGATAGACTCAGTGAGTCAATCATAAATTGTCAGGTTTGTTTACTTCCAACATGCATATGGAAAACAGCGAGCGCGCGTCGCGAGGGGAATGAAAATATGGCCGCCGAGTCGGGTAATCTGTGAAAACATGACACATGCACTTACCTGGTGATACGAAAGATTTCTGTCCCACTTTTATAACTAGAAGTCTTACATATGCCACAATATCTCACCATAATGATAAAATCTTTAATGGAAAACCAAAAAATCGCTCAAAACGTTCGCAAGCACAGTCTCAACTTCAAACATAAAAGAAACACGTTTTGACGTTTTGTGGTTGACATCAGTTCAATGAGGTTGACACACACATTGAATTGACAGCACTGTTGCCAATTCGTCAATTAAGAAGATTTTCTACCTATGTTTTGATCGTGCTGTGCGACTACATTTGACTACACAACATATAAACATATGGGTTGTGTATTGTTGGACCCTGAGAGCGGGCAACATCGCACCGAACCTTTAGAAATGATACCAGACAAAATTTTGTAAATAAAGGACTATAGTTAATTCTTCCCCTGTGGTCGAGACAGAATGTGCTCAAATATCATTTATGTAATCTTCGATAACTTGATCGACATCATCAAAGTATTCAAAAAGCTTATTCAAATTTATTTTTAACAACGAAGGTTTATAAACTACTTCATTTGATAAATGCATGAAACAATATATTTTAAAAATAACGATAGCAAACGACGATTTAATATTTAGCGGCTGGTTCATTATCGAATTAAAATTAATCAACGAATGTTGGTATTTGATATATGTTTAAGATTAACCGGCACTTAAAATATCCATTAGGCGATTAAGAAGATAATCAGTGTTTAATCGGTTTTTAAAATACCGGCTCCAATATACTCAATCAATAGTAAGCGCGGTTTAATCGCACTGTAACATTTGAGCAATGATTAGGTACTTGATCGAGTTCGTAATCGGGATTCAAAATACCGTACCTTAGAGAACCGAACTGCGTTCGAAAAGCAATAACGCGGTTTTCTGACAACAAAGTTCTATTATTTCAAAACTATAGAGCAACATTGTTAGTTGGAATGGAATAACAGAGAAAATAAATGCCATAAACTTCTTACCTGTCATTTTCTTCACCTAGACCAATATCGGTTTTCCGCTTGATTAGAGCTATATTGTCGTTAATCGTGATGACATCACGGCTCAACGCCCTATCAAGTGCTCGCAGCCCCCTTCGCTTCAAGCAATCCTCCAGCATTAGTGCAGCGTTATCATGGGGATTAATAATAGGACTCTAAAAGAAATAGAAACAGAGCCGCAGTTTCAAAAGATCCTCCCACATATGTTGCATTGTTACCCTAGATTTATTGACGGTCGAGCACTTGTCCAGTAAGAACTTAAAGGATTTCTGTACGTCCGTCCATATAGAGGGCTCGCTGCTGTCGAGGGCTGTTTCGTTGGGTAAAGCTGAGATTTGACTTGCACTTTGAAGTAGAATTGTAAATACGATCAGCGAATTTCCAGAAAAAAGCTTAAACCTCCAAAAAAAATTAAATAACAATAATATTTTTATATTCGTAAGCACTGGGCACAAAAACTTACATTTCTAATATCTGTTCACAACAATAATTGTTCCACACTACATCAAATCTACATCATAGTCTATTGTGGTGGCCTTTAAAGTACTGACATACTGACATTATTTGCAATACCAACTGGACGAAATAATTGAAGGTTCTTTTGAAAAGGGGTGTTGAACGTAGTCATGTGGTGCATGAAAGTACCTCGGAGTCATTCTTTGGAACTTCTGGGCTATCATTGATGTAGGCTTTTGGTAATTTGCAATTATGTGAATATCAGTGGCGTCTATACTGTTCTTTACAGCAATGTGCGATGATGGAAGCAATGTCTAACGTGACTACACTGGGCATCGAATTACAATAATACTTGCGACGATTCGTCTAAATGTTTCATTGTCTACTTCTCGCTAATGACTACCATTTAGACGACATTTAGGTCTATATTTAAGTTAAAATTGAAAAAGTTTGGGTTTACCTACCTTTAATATTCGATTGCTTTGAATTTTTAGATAAAATTATCAATAGTAGAAAACATATATTTTATAGGTAGGTACCAATTCGATGGTAATAACAGATGCTTAATTTAGCATTGAGGTTGTGGCGGCCTTATGATGCCTTTTTAGTCGAAAGATGCCCTGAACAACTAAATACAAATTATGTGAAACTACTTACTAAGGGTCACTTTTACAATTTAGTTTTAGTGATAATTGTAAAAGTCACCCTTAGAGTTCTATTGTTTTCAACTTTTAGAGTCACGTAGTTTCACTATATCCTATCACTTTGACACTGAGTTTATCAAATAAATGTCCTCGACATTATTACAAATATTTTTGTTAGCAAATAAATTATTTTGATCCAAATGCCCAAAAAAAGTCCTGAAAAAACTTCAGGGAAATACTTGAGCCAGTTGACCGATTTTAGGAAGTTTCTCTAATATTCTAATAAGAGTTTTTTTTCTTGCAATAAATGCATACAAAAATAAAATGTGTTTTTTTAAAACATGGATATTTATCAACACTTATTGGCAGAGCAATATACTTGAATTTTTAAATCTGTTTTGCCAACTTCTTTTGAAGAGAAGATCTTGTTAATGCGATTGAGTACGTCTAATAAAAAAACACGAACATATCTTCAGGGTGCGTTTTTTTCCATTCTTAGTGAAAAGGCCTCAAAAACTAGCAGAGCTACGAAGTAGTTTAAATGAGGAAATAATTGAAGTTTTAGGAGATGAATTCAAACACACTTCCACACTTTTGAAAAAAAAATCACGTCTTACTAGATAATTGGCAAAAACCAAATTTTGAAGAGTTGTTCCCTGACTGAGATTGACCCCTTCGGTGGTCGACTTTTAGGCACATTCTAAAACGATTTTTTTGCCATTATTTAAAAAGAATAATGTTGGTGCCCGTTTTATTCGAATTGTTTGTTACCTTTTTAAGAAATCGCGGTGGCCTGTTCCGATAAAAAAAAAAGGAAAAAAATCCCTAAATGTTATTGGAAAGGCCAGAGGGGAGATTTTTACGATTTTTAAATCATTATTAGCTCTAGCTTGGATTTGGAGAATCCAACTGTTTCTTGATATCCTCTTTCACTTCCTACAAACAAAAGTCCCGTAAGTGCATCTCCAGTGGTCGATTTTTAGGCACATTTTGAGTCGACTTTTTTTGTCATTGGAAAATCTTAGGCTTTAAGAAGGTTAAATAAATATTGTAGAATACTGTGTCAATTGGATCACTCCCAGAGCATTGCTCATTCCCGAAAAATCCTTCTTTTTAAACTTTCGCATACAAGGTATATTGAAATGCTAATTAAAAAAAAATTAAATTTACAAAATAATAAAAAAGAAAAAAATGACATTTAACAATGTTTTTAGCACCAAGAACAACGTCAATTATGTTTTTGACGTAAATGTTCTCAGTCAGAAAAGTCAAACGAATAATTTACGTTTAACAAACTTTCAACATTTTTTACGCTGAAAAAATTTTTTTTACGTAAAAAGTGTCAAAAATTAGGAGATGACCTCAATACCCATCTTATAGTGCGATGCCAAGATAAAGATAAAATATCGGAGTCTCTTTATAAGGAAATAGAGAAGTTAAAAGAATTATGATGTCTTAGAGGTATTTTCGTTAGAAGTTGTATCGCCTTGTTGATGAAGGTAATTAAAATTCCCTGAATGTCCTAAAATTCCAAGAGTTGCTACATTTAAGTAAGCATTATTTCTGTTCAACCATATTTACGTTATTTCAATTACATATTGAAAACAGTGTTACATTTACTCTTAAATTTACCATGGAAACATATCTTCTAATATTTTTTTGTTAATAACTATAGAATTAGAATTAGAACTAGAATTAAAATATAAAATTAGAATTAGAATTAGAACTTTGCAACTTGGCCGATACAGTAAATACCTACTTGTAGGATATTGGAGTAAATCCAATAGTTTTATGTTCTTTTTGATGTTCTCTTTCAATTAGATTCAGTAGAGAGACCCCTTCGACTTTAAGCACTTTTAGAACGTGCTTTGGTGGCATTTAGAAAAAAGGCCACTTATGGGACAAATTTCGGTATTTTATTATGTTTGTTACGTTCACATGAGATTGAAATTATCTTATTCCTATCAAAATCAGCAAAAAAAAATCCAAAATTCCTTTTTCTCAATTTTAAATTTTAACCGCCAGTAACTTTAAAAGAGAGGACTGATTGAAGTGAATCCAACGGTTTCTTATTCTTTTGATGTCCTCTTTCACCTCTCACCAAAAGTCCAGAAAGTTCAATAGTTTCGGATATAGACCCCTTTTGGAGGTAAATTTTTAGGCACTTTTAGAACGTGCTTTGGAGCTACTTAGAAAAAAGTTCACTTATGTGACAAATCCACTTTTAGATACAATAAATTTTTTATTTTAGAAATAATAAAAGTTTGTTACATTCACGGATTAAAATCGCCTCATTTCGATCAAAAACAAAAAAAAAGTATCCCGAAATTTATCGAAATTGACCAAAGGAGGTATTCCTTTTTTTTCAATTTCCAGCCTTGACCGCTTGTTGTTAGTATTAGAATTTTGGCAAGTACGCCGAAATGTCAAAAAAAAGGATGAAGGAACAAAAGTTCATTTACTTTGATTATGTCATCTTTTTCTGACAATTATTCATAGCTTTCTAGATGACGTTTTCTAATGAACACCTCGTACAATTCGCTAGCATGGTTTAATATTGTTATACTTTTAACTATTAGGTACAACACGATTAAAACGCAATTAGTCTCTACTAACCATTCGAACTGTTCGCTTTTCCGCTTATTTACTACACTGCACTATCTTTCGATACGGTCTCGCGCGGCTCGCTGGTTTAAATACCCGGCCCGAACACACTCTCGTATTTTCGAGAACGGAGGCAACTGTTCCCGGTTCTCGTTTAGTCTAGATGGGTTACCGAGGTCGCGGTCGGCGCTCAGCGTTGCCGCTTCGGGCCGAATCTCTGTGGACCGACGGTCGGTAGTAACATTGCCCCCTGCACTTAGTTCTGATCGTTCCGATCAGAGAAATCTCCACGACTGTAAGTCTTTAACCGTTCAAGAGGAACCACTTTCATATTTGCTCTAGGGGTACGTTGGATCCTGTACACCACGTCGTTGATCTGTTTGATGGCTGTATAGGTAGTATACCCTCCCAACTTGGAGACAACTTGGGAGACTTTCCTTTCTTCCTCTGTTGATTATACAGCCACATCAAGTCACCTGCTTTAAATCCTGCAGAATTCGCCCTTAGGTCATCTAGGTTTCATCCGATCGCTGCCAATCTTTGTCCTCAGGTTTCAATGGATTTTCTTTAATCTTTCTCAAAGTTCATCAGCATAGTTCTGGACATTTTGCACCGGTTCTTTACTAACTCGAAGTTCTTTACCAAATACAACCTTGGCAGGGGTATGTCCTGTGGCGTTATGCACTGCACCTCTGTAAGCCATCATTAAAAGAGGCAGAAATTTGTCCCAATCTTTCTGGTGGTCAGCTACCATTTTGCAAAGGTATTGTTCCATGGTTAGATTGAAACGCTCGATTATGCCATCTGATTGTGGATGGAGCGGAATTGTCCGTGTTTTGCGGATTCCCAGAAGTTCCATGATCTTCTTGAAAAGTTGCGATTCAAAATTCGGCCCCTGGTTCGAATGAAGCTCTAATGGTACGCCGAATCTACTGAATAATTCGTCCTACTACTAACCCTTGCCAAGGCTCGACAATTCACCCAGTAGTACCTTTCTCTAATTCTATCCAGGGTCTTATTCATTCCAAAACGATCTCCAGACACTCCATTATGCATTTCTCGCAAGACATCTTTCCGTCTACTTCCTGGTACGACAAGGTGAAGCGTGGCACTTTTCCCGTCGGGGCTTTCCCAAATCCTCTTCAGTAAACCATTCTGAATCGCCAAGGAATCCCATTGAGCCCACATAGTTTTTAGTTCCATGCTCTTATCTGCTATGTCCTTCCAATCAGGTCTTTGATTTTCCAACCTCCATTGACGTATTAACCCCAAAGCATTATCGGTTGTTAGTTCGACCTTCATTTGTTCAGTGGTTCAATGTTCATCGACGTCAATCCTGGTTCTCCTAAAAATGCTTGGTTCTTCTCGTCGTTCTACTCGTTGGCAGTGTCGACATTCCGCTTTACAAGGCCTGTGTGGTAAAGCATCTGCGTTACCATGGGATCTGCCTGGACGTAGTTCAATTTTGCCAGGGATGATGAGGCTTCTTCCAAGCTAGCTAATTCTAATGATACTGGAGGCTTCCGTGTGACGAGTCCGCGTTCGTCCCTTCACACTGACTGCTCTCAGTTTTCCGGCTGATGTGTCAGTCCGCCAGATTGTCGTCTTGTCGGAGTCTGACTCTTTTCTCGTCGAACGCAACAGTCCTTTTTAAAATGGCCTATTCTGCCACAGTTGAAACAAGAACCGGGTTTGTGTAGGTCGGCATTTCGGTTCATATTTGTTCTGTAAGATTGAGTTTGGCTGTGGCTCTTCCTACGTCAACTATTTTAACTCTGTGGCCCGTGTTTATTCTCGAAGCCTCATACTCTAATGCTTGAATTAATGCCTCATTTGCACTGAAAGCATGAGTTAACCTCAAATGGCATTTCATTTCACTGTCGCGAACTTCTTCGATAAACTGCTGGACTGATAGCTGGTCAAGCAAATTAGAGTATGCCGCAGGATACGCTAATCTTGTCAAACGTTCAATGTCCGCTCCAAATTCATGTAGGTTTTCGCCTAGCTTCTGCTGCCTCATCCGTAGTTCTGTCTAGTAGATTATTTCGCGACGAGCATTACTTAACCTCCGCTCCAACGTCGAGGCAATTCCGTTGAAATTACACTTTTCAGTGGTCGACAATGTAGGCATGATGTCTGCCACCTTTCCTTTCAAAGCAACTAAAAGTTCGGTAGCCTTGTCCTAATTTGTCCATCCATTTTTAACTGCTGCCGCCTCAAATTGGTCTTTATAAATGCACGAAGGTGCCGTCGAAAACTGGAGGCCTAGTAATGTTTAGTCGCTCAGCGGTTGAAGTTGATCCACTGCGACGTCTTTCCCAGATCCGCCACTGTTCTTCTAACTTCGTCATTTTCCTCTCTACTTCATGTTTGACTTGGTCCACGTCTTGTTTGATTTGATCCACGTCTTGTTTGACTTGATCTACGTCTTGCTTGACTTCAGTCATTTTGGTTGAGACAAGTTCTTGCAACTCGCGACGACCATCCGTTAATGCTTGAAAGCAGCTTGTTCCTTTAGAGATAAAGGAACAAAGAAAAAATCAACTTGAGAAAGTTGCCTTTGTTTTTCTTGTTCTTCCAGAAAATTTCTTTCTTCCTCTTTATCGAGCCGCCTTTCTTTCTCTTGTTCCTTTTTCTCAAGTTGTCTTTGTTTTCTTGTTCTACCAGAAAATTCCTTTGTTCCCTTTGTACTTCTTCAGCATTGCCATAAGTGCTGCCAGTTGCTCATCCATGTCGTAGATCGAGTATATGGCATGTAGAAAACACCAAAGTTGCACTGTCATTACCACGCAAAATTCCAGGCGCGCGACGACTCCTTTGTCCGTACAGTCACAAATTTGATGAAAATTATCCCACTTCAGACACCAGTGGTTACGAGGTACGGGTTCCAATAATTTATCGTCAATTATCTGCATACTTTTATTTACTTTTAACTATTACAACACGATTAAAACACAATTACTCTCTACTAACAATTTGCACTCTTCGCTTATTCGCTTATTTCGCTTATATACTACACCACTATCTATTCGATCCCATCTCGCGCGGCTCGCTGGCTTAAATACCCCACCCGAACACACTCTGGTATTTTCGAGAACGGAGGCAACTGTTCCCGGTTCCCGTTTAGTCTACATGGGTTACCGGGGTCGCGGTCGGCGCTCGGCGTTGCCGCTTCGGGCCGAATCTCTGTGGGCCGACGGTCGGGCGTAACAAACAAAAAAGGTCGAATAGATATACCTTCTATACCAGAATGATGCCTAACGTCAGATTCACGTGATATCAAATTTTATTGCTTTTAATTTGTTGGTGAAGTTAGCAGGAATGGGACAAATAATGCACCTCTTCTCTATTCGAAAATGGCCGACGTTTCGACTATTTATTTAGTATTCATCAGGGCTAAAACCCGATAAATTAAATGGTAACAACTCCCTGGGCCCAACATAAAATTGTAAATAAAGTTTGTTAAATTATGGAACGTAAAATCCTATACATCTATTACATCTTTAAAATTTAAAAAATGTAAAAAAAAATAAATAATACAGACAAATTGTAAATCAACTACAAGAATTAACATCTGACAATTACCGACAGTACCAAGTAACCAGTAAACATTGAGGCGTACATTACGGAAGAAAGAACTTACCTATTCTCACTTAGAGAGGGTAGTCAGTTAAAAATCTATTCATGATGGTTAAAATAGCAAACTCCATTCGATTGTTCGGTGACCCTGGTATCTTAGGCTCAACAAACTACACGTCCGCTGCATAAGGTACAAAATTTGCGAATAACAATATTTGCTTGGCACTATCGCCCAATATACAGATGTAGTACGCTCATGACAAAGGGGCCGCTATCAAGTGTCGATCACTTTAAGTTTCCCAGCCAACAATCCAGATCGAAGGTTGAAAACAATTATGGTATGTCCATTCCGTATTCAACATTTCCCTTCTGTTAATTTTTTTCTTTTAAGTTTATTATGAAATCTTAGCAGATGTTCGTAGTGGCTGCTAAGGCCCTGTGTGTCGATTCTAAAATTGACAGTGTTATTCAATTTTATTTGTATCATTTCCAAAATGTTGCGTTTTTTATAATTATGTTCCCAGTCAACAATGGAAACTTTCGAGAAATAAAAATTATGTGCGGTAACAAAATGATGCTGTGCTAATGCCGTCGTCTCACCCCTCTCAAGACTTCCATCGCGACAGTCGTATTTATGTTGATATATTCGGCTCTTGAGGTATTGGCGAGTTTGGCCCACGTAACACGATTCACAATCAGCACATGGAATCATATATACAATGTTCGAAGCCAAACTGTGTGGTGTTTGATCTTTCAACCGTGAGAAGATGTTGCCAACCGTATTAATATTGTAGTACGCCAACCTACATTTCGGGATTTTTTCGCGGATTTGGCTTTGTACTGCCTCAGGCAAGACAGGTATGTACGGAAATCTACAATATAAGGATTCGCTTTTTTCTAAGGATGGATAGGAGCCGTGTTCCAATTGTGATAGATAGACGCAAATTTTTTATGGTAGCAGTTTTTTGTGAAGTGGGATGACCCGACCGGTAATTAATGACTCTTCCAGAAGCTGTGGGTTTTTGGTACCAATCCGTAGATAACGTGTCGTCTGCTTTATGTATAATCATGACATCAAGAAAAGGGATCCTACAGTCACTTTCAATCTCCATTGTGAACTGCAATCGTTCGTGGTAACTATTAAAGTGGGATAATACATCAGTGACTTTATTCGCTGGGAAAGCGAGAATCATATCATCTACATATAGCTTAAGGAATGGTATCGAGAAAGGGATATCGCGCACAACACAGGATATCAATTCGCTCGTAACGATATTTGCGAGAACCGGGTTAGCGGGTTTTCCCATGGCTTCAAGCTGTTGATACCATCTCCCATCAAACTTGAAATAACTGCTAGAAAACAAGAACTCCACAATACTCAAAAACGCACTCCTAGAAATGGGTGTGTACGCTGATAGAAATTTCCAACGTTGACTAAGAATTGACAAGACGAGTTCCTTCGGTATGTTTGTAAAAAATTACGATACATCTAATGACACCAATATGTGCCCAGCTGGGAGTCTGACGCCTTGCGCAACATCAACAAACTGGAAAGAGTTCAGGACATTAAACTCAAAGGTAGACGACACCGGATGCAGTATTTTATGTACGAAAAGTGCCAAATTGTAAGTGGGTGATCCGATGCAACTCACCACAGGTCTGAAGGCTATGTAAGGTTTATGCGTCTTACGGAAACCATACAGCTTCGGGAATACCGCATTATGAATTTTAAGGCCCTTACAAGTAGACAAGTCAATGAATCCGCCGCGAAATAATGAATCAACGAGTTTATTGGCATGACTCTGAATTCTATTGGTGTAGTAACGTATTCTATAATACGTTTATAAGTAGACGCATCACTGAACAGCGATTTCAATCCCTGGATGTAAGTCTCTCTCAACATGACAACAGTAGAAGCCCCCTTGTCCGATCGCGAAATTATTATTTCTTTATGTTTCGTTAGAAACATTTTACATTCATAAAAGTCTTTTAATACAGCCGCAATGATTTTATTTTTTGGTGAATATTTCTATGGTAGAAATTTGTGACTATATTAATGCACCGGCCTCTAGCATCGTCACGGTCATCTTCAGAAGAGACACCCACCTGTAGACAGTATTCACGATCTTTGACAATAGTCGGTATGCAGGTATTATGCGACTCCAGCGGCAACGCAAACTTTGGGCCAGCGGATAAAACCCGACTCAGGCAATGCGATATCGGTGAAGTTATATGTGAAATTTTTATGGGATTCAACTTTACAAAGTCACTGACTTTTTAACTCACATAAAGTCACTGAGGTATTATCCCAGTTTTTGAGTATTGTGGAGTTCTTGTTTTCTAGCAGTTATTTCAAGTTTGATGGGAGATGGTATCAACAGCTTGAAGGCTCCGCCATGGGAAACCCCGCTAGCCTGGTTCTCGCGAATATCGTTATGAGCGAATTGATATCCTGTGTTGTGCGGGATATCCCTTTCTCGATACCATTTCTTGAGTTATATGTAGATGATATGATTCTCGCTTGCCCAGCGAATAAAGTCACTGAGGTATTATCCCACTTTAATAGTTACCACGAACGATTGCAGTTCACAATGGAGATTGAAAGTGACAGTCGGATCCCTTTTCGTGATGTCATGATTATACATAAAGCGACGACACGTTATCTAGGGATTGGTACCAAAAACCCACAGCTTCTGGAAGAGTCATTAATTACCGGTCGGGTCATCCCACTTCACAAAAAACTGCTACCATAAAAAATTTGCTTTATCGTAGTTTTATGTTGTCTAGCCCACAATATAGAACCAAAAAACGAAAACATAATAAAAGATTTTCTAAGAAATAACAGCTACCCCTCTTCTTTCGTAAACAGGATTGTGAATCTGGTCTATCTGTCACAATTGGAACATGGCTCCTATCCATCCTTAGAAAAAAGCGAATCCTTATATTGTACATTTCCGTACATACCTGGCTTGTCTGAGGCAGTACAAAGACAAATCCGCAAAAAAACCCGAAATGTAGGTTTGCGTACTACAATATTAATACGGTTGGCAGCATCTTCTCACGGTTGAAAGATCAAACACCACACAGTTTGGCTTCGAACATTGTATATATGATTCCATGTGCTGATTGTGAATCGTGCTACGTGGGCCAAACTCGCCAATACCTCAAGAGCCGAATATATCAACATAAATACGACTGTCGCGATGGAAGTCTTGAGCCGAGATGACATTCCGGCGAGCTGAAGCACATCCAGACGACCTGCTGCGGGCTTTGGTCTATTACGAGCCGGATCCCGCATCAGGGCAACCCTGAAAGCGGCCACGGCACCAACTGTAATACTGCAGAGTAGAGCGACAGCAGAGACGCAAAAACCGCCCGAGAAGAAGGGCCACATCTCCCGCAAGATATGTCAAGCCAAACCAGCCAAACTGGGGAGGCTATGAGATACGAAAACAGGAAAGAGCGCAAACCAGAGAAGTCTGCCAGCAGCAGATCGGGGATTTATAGGCACTCGGCCCGGAATCCCCAAGCGTAAAAAACATGAGGTTTTTTAGTGGGTAAGAATCCCACACTACCGGACAACGTCGTGCGGTAGTTGTCCGGTGTCTTTAGAAAATTTTTTAATGCCACGGGGCCGCTCCCCCCGAAAAAAAAATCTTGTGAGGGGTGAGACGACGGCATTGGCACAGAATCATTTTGTCACCACACATAATTTCGATTTCTCGAAAGTTTCCATTGTTGACCGGAAACATAATTATAAAAAACGCAACATTTCGGAAATGATAGAAATAAAATTAGATAACACTGTCAATTTTAGAATCGACACACAGGGCCTTAGCAGCCACTACGAACATCTGCTAAGACTTTATAATAAACATAAAAGAAAAAATTAACAGAAAGGAAATGTTGAATACGGAATGGACATACCATAACTGTTTTCAACCTTCCATCTGGATTGTTGGCTGGGAAACTTAAAGTGATCGACACTTTATAGCGGCCCCTTTGTCATGAGCGTACTACATCTGTATATTGGGCGATAGTGCCAAGCAAATATTGTTATTCGCAAATTTTGTACCTTATGCAGCGGACGTGTAGTTAGTTGAGCCTAAGATACCACGGTCACCGAACAATCGAATGGAGTTTGCTATTTTAACCATCATGAATAGATTTTTAACTGACTACCCTCTCTAAGCGAGAATAGGTAAGTTCTTTCTTCCGTAATGTACGCCTCAATGTTAACTGGTTACTTGGAACTGTCGGTAATTGTCAGATGTTAATTCTTGTAGTTGTTTTACAATTTGTCTGTAATATTTACTTTTTTTTAATTTTTTTAATTTTATAGATGTAATAGATGTATAGGATTTTACGTTCCATAACTTAACAAACATTATTTACAATTTTATGTTGGGCCCAGGGATTGGTTACCAATTAATTTATTGGGTTTTAGCTTTGATGAAGAGTAAATAAATAGTCGAAACGTCGGCCATTTTCGAATAAAGAAGAGGTGCATTATTTGTCCGAATACTGCTAATTTCACCAACAACTTACAACTTAAGGACGCTAATTACAACAATGAATTGCTTTTAATCTCGAGTAACGAGAAATAAAATGGGTCCATTTGTATCCTACGGTCTACACCAAAACCACGCACAACGTCACGTTCACGTTATATTAAATTTTAGTGCCTTTACTGGAGGGGTAGTTTCTACCATTCTACCCCTCACTAAGTTAATTCACGTGATATGTGGGTATAAGGTATATAATAATATAATATTATGCAACAAGCATTTAATGAGAATAACGCTCATTAAATGCGAGTTGAATACTATACTTTATCCACGACCAAGATTCTGGGTTTTCTCAAATATGATAGGTTATAGGTTCCACAAAGATAATTTACAATTTCAAAACCACGACCACGACTGGTTTCGCTATTCAATGGCGCGACGTTTGATGCGCCGCGTGGATAGATGACGGTGTAGTGGCCAGCGCATATTCATTTCCATGCTACGAGGGTGGACGGTAAATTACGTCTTTTGATGGCCTATTTTCAGTATTTTTCAGTGAAAAGTACATATTTTAGTAAAAAAGAGACACTGTAACCTACATTTGTCTCAACACATGCTAATAGAAGGATAATTATTTGAATGAACCAGTGGTAACTACCGATTTCATGTTTAGGCCAGTTTACTTTTTGAGTTGGCAGTTGCCTACGACATGTTTCGTTTCCATGACAACTCATTATTCAGTTGTAAATAATGTTCATTATTCACTAGTGAATAATGATTAGCGTTAGTCTTGAGAATGTACAAGAATAATGTGATTATAGTATGGTCGTGGATAAATTGCATTTGCGTGCGCGATCGGGATATTTTGTCAGAACCCTTCTATATACTTTTTTTATGACGTTCACTACTTATCTGGTCCGTTGTAAAAACCTGAATATTGAATCTTAAATCTGAATCAAACATCACCATTCACCAGTGTTGGCAAGGTTAATTAACCATCGTTTTTTAACCGGTTAATAACCGGTTATTAACGTTAAGAAAAAAACGCTTTAATGATTTTTAACCTGGAAGAAACGTCAAATGTCAATGTCGTTTGTGAATTGTCTACGGTAGACGTATATTTGAGTGACTCCTTGTTTAAGTTAATTAGTTTGTTGTATTTCTTATACTTAATAATCAAATAATTTAGTTTAATAAGTTTAATATTGATGGGATAAAATGGGGCGTCGAGAAACCAATATTTGGAAACACTTCAGAAAAATTCAAAAAGCTGGTTGTAAACATGTTAAAGGCAAATGTAAATATTGCTCATGTGAGTACACTTCAAATGCAAGACGTATGGAAAAACATCTTGAATAATATTTTTGGATAAAGAACGTTTGCAATGCAGAGCTCGGCTTGCACACTTTTAATTGCAAAACACATATTAAAGCTTATTAACCGGATAATTAACCGGTTATTAACAGGTTAAATAAGTTAAAAATATTTTTAACCGGCCAACACTGCCATTCACCAATAAAATCTCGGCCGGAACTTTTTTACCAATAAAGCCCCGCCCGCCGTGACATAGCCACGTCCTTGGCCACTGCCACTATTTAACAACATAACCTACTATAATTTGTTTGTCATTTTTCCAGTTTTAGAGTGAATTTGTATTTCACTCTTTTTATTTTATTTTAGATTTAGGTAACAAAGCACGTTTTAATACAGAAAATAGCTTTAGCAACATGACGGCAAATAGAATAAGGATCATTTTAGCTTCAGGCTCCGCAGCAACCGCTGCTTTTTTTGCTGGAAAATGTCATGAGCGAAAAACCTCTAAAGAAAAGTAAGAGTACTCTTCTCTTATTATCCGGTATTTAAGGTAACATTATTGTTTGTAACGTACTTTTTTGTATAAAAAAAACCCAGACGTTTTCCTAGAAGTGGATGTTATAGGTATTACTATGGTAGAAGAGATCTGGCCACAGTTAACATATAAAGAAGCAATTAAAAACTTATGTAATAAGTTTGATGTTTTAAATGTTTTTCCTCATCCGATTGGTCAAGACTAGGGTCAAGAGCTATGACATACTTATTTCGCAAGGTTTTAATTGTGTCCATGCCTATACTGTTCTCCTTTACCCTTTTGAAACTCTTTTGCTTTACCTTTTTGAAACTCTTTCCATTCATTTACAACTTGCATATATACCATTTACCCAAGTAGTTTAGAAGATATGAAGATATCAGTTAAATTTCAGAAAATCATTTTGGAGGATAAATAGTTATTTATATATTACAGAGGGAAGTTGGCAATCACTCGAGAGCAAAAGCTCATAATGCATACAAATGATCAATTTCAAATAGGTAATACAATACAACTAGAATTATGAGGTAGGTACTGAAATCTATCGTAGAATAATACTCGACAGAATATGAAACAAAGTTATTTCTTAATTGTAATATTAAAGTTAAAAGTGCAGTTTTGACAATCTTTGATAGAATTTCCTGAGCCAATAGCCAACTCTGGGCGAGGTAGTAAAGAAAATATTATTTTTTTGGGTATGACATAAAGTATACCACCTTGAAAAGCTATGGAAGGCCCCTAGCTGGCTCATATGCGGTACTTAGCATGTCTTTTATGAGAGTTTTTTGAAGGTGTAACACGGGTTAAACTAGTAATAAGTCACAAGAAAAACCAAGACCTGTAGCAACCCAACAACTGCCAATCCTTGCAAAAAATCTAACATTGAGAGATCGAGATACATGACAAAAAAAAATTTTGGTCTAAAGCCATAAGAGTGTTTTGTGCAATAATCAACACCAAAGAGTTCTCTTCCTCGAGTATAATTCTACCAAAGGCCACATCCTAAGAAAAAAACCGTAACCATGTAACAAGGGCCCAAGAATTAGAAAATCATTTTTTGCGTAAAAACTGTGTAGGTATGCTACACAATTTCACCAACATTAAAATTTCGAAAAAATATCACACAGGTCACAAAAAGGTCAGAGATAAAAAAAAATATTGGATTCCAACAACAAAATAAAAAGTTTTGATCAAGGTTTTGATAATTTTTTATCAAAAATTTTTGGCAAGTGTGATCAAACCATTTCTTTTGAATCAAGCAACGCCGCTGTACTTTTTTGATTATGTGCTTGCGGGATACCCTGTATAAATCTTAATTACTTAAATTTTTCCAGTTAGCTTCAACACATCGTCTCTGCCACAGCCAAGAGAGTCAGCTTTGCCTCACCAATTTCTCAAAAACTCTAAAAACCAATTCCCACTTCTTTTTTTTTCAGAAGTCGCATTGAATAAACTTGTCATAGTCCTGTAAAAATAAAACAAAAGTTCCAACTTTGTGTATTAGGTATATATCAAGTCTTCGAGGCTATATTATGGTCTTTCCAGAAAGGGAAATTATGGCCATCTAGAAGGCTATGAAGTTTTCACAGAAAAGGACTTTTCTTTCTTCATTTTTTTAATTTTCACAGCCAACTAGGCAACGTTTTCTAATGAACACGCCCTATAAGAAATTTGGCTCAATTTCGGAGTATTCTTTTCTCTCTTTTATTTTATTCTACCGCGTGGCATTAAAAACAGTGGAATAAGTACTATGCACCCAAAAAAAAATGTGTATACCCTTTTGTTGAAATTCGAACGAAGAGCACCTAGCGAGCCTAGAGACATTAGCAATTAAATAATCATCTAATTAAATGTTGACTGTCGTCATTTTGATCATTACAATTTAAAAAACGTTGTTGGCAGAATAAACATCTAAGAAAGCTGTCATCTTTTTAATAAACAAATATTAAAAGTTGTTTCCATTTTTAGATCAGATACATCCCCCCAATCACCTGTCCCAATTTTTGCTTTAGCATCAACTAAACCTTTGGAGTCAGAAAATGAGAGAAATCCCGTTCACAATCCTTTATGTAATATAACCTGGCATTATCTGGCAAATCAATTCCTACCAAAAAACTTTGGACGCATTGAAGCAGCCTCTCCCGTCTATGAACCATCAACGGCGCAGGAAAAATCGGTCACCACAACGAATAGGATATCACAAATTATGAAATACGGCTATCCAGGATTGGACAACGTAATATCTTACAGCAACTACGTGTTGAGTTATGACAGGCGAAATCGGGTGGCACATTGGGTTTTCGAACATTTAACTCCAGAGTCTGTGAGAAGAAATGATCAGGTGGATAGATCAAAATGTAATTTTATGGAAGCTGAACACGTACATCCGTATTTTAGGTAAGTGGTTTTGGTATTAAATTTTATTAAAAAGCGATATTAATTAGGTTATTTTAAATTCTTTAAACCCACATGTATGTATGCATGTGCCTTAGATCTCGTAATTTGGATTATAAAGGCTCAGGTTACGACAGAGGTCACTTAGCTGCTGCTGGAAACCACAAAGCGAATCAAAAATTCATTGAAGAAACCTTTTACCTCACTAACATGGCACCTCAAGTGGGTAAAGGTTTCAACCGAGACTCCTGGAATAGGTTAGAAAAATACGTGAGAAGATTGACGAGAACCTATCCCAACGTTTATTGTTGTACTGGACCTCTTTATTTGCCAAGGTGATTATCTTTATAGTTGTCAGTGTGTCTCAAATTCAAGACACGCTTTTGACTTTTGACTCTAAAGTAATTTTCGTTTTTCACCGGTTCTGGTTCAGGTCGACATAAAAATGACAGACCAGCTGATTTTCAGCCAATCATCTTTGTTGAAAATCAGCTGGTCTGTCATTTTTATGTCAACCACAACCAGAACCGCGCTGAAACGAAAATGTCTTTGGTTATTGTTCTCTCCACGGTTAAGACCGACTTTTACAACTCAGGCTTAAACTACACGTAAAGTTAAACGACATTTTGACAGATAAACAATTCAGTACACGTCAAATCTGGTATTTAAACCTTAGGTAGGGTTTAAACTGGACTTGTAAAAGCAGCTCTAATTTGAACAAAATTAACTTATTTATTCCTCAAAAAAATGTGCCCAATTTGGAACATACTGAATCTAAATCTGACATCTTTAAGTGCCCGTTCAACCTTTGTCTTTATTTTTTTTTCTGAAGAAAAGAATCGAACGGTAAAATGTATGTAAAATACGAAGTCATAGGAGCTCAACACGTGGCAGTACCCACGCACTTCTACAAAGTAGTTGTTGGGGAAACTAAAACTGGAGAATTGGAAATGGAATGCTACGTGATGGAAAATACAGTTATAGACGATAATATTCCCATTAATAGCTTTCAGGTTAGTGGCTTGTCATGGAGATGTTTAGGAAGTTTAAAGAAATAAGTTGAATTTTGCAGGTACCTCTAGAGATTGTTGAGAGGTCATCCGGATTATTGTTTTTTGACACTGTTCTCAAGACTAAAATTTCAAAAATCAACGGCAAAAAGACGTGATATTAAATAATGTTTAGGGAGTGTAGTTTAATTTGCTAATGTTGTGATAGACAATAGGAAGTTTATGCATCTATAAAGTGCAGTTTATTGTATGTTAAGTGTAGTATTGTAGTGTTGTATAAAGTATAACATTTTTTTCATGCAACAAATGCGAGAATTTGGCATCCGCTATTTATTTCACCTTTGAGCTGGTCTTTGTTTAGTAAAACCACAACCGATTTGCGCGTCATTAAAAGGAACTATTATTCCATATTATGTTATGTAATATAACACGTGTATAGAAAACTATCCTTGATTTTAGGACGTTCCCAATTTTCCTTCCCAATTTTGGCTAAGTTTGGGCGACTTCCCCCTGATCTTTCGCCGCGGATTGTATAGCCACACCAAATCACCATCCTGGAAGCCGCGGGAGTTAGCTAGTAAGTCATATCTTGCTTTGGCTCGATCACTGGATATCCGCAGTTTATTCCTGACTTGTTCAGCCTCTCCTTAAGCTCCTCCACAAAATTCTCAGAGCTAACCGACTCTTTTTCTGGTGTTGCATACATCAAATCCGCAGGAAGCCTCATTTCTCTTCCGAACATTACTTTCGACGGAGTATAACCAGTGGCTTCATGCGTAGAGCCTCGATATGCCATCAACATGAGAGGTAGATGTTGGTCCCAATCACGCTGATGATCTGCCACCATTTTAGACAGCTAATGTTCCATGGTCCGATTAAACCTCTCTACCATCCCATCCGACTGTGGTTGCAAAGGAGTTGTCCTGGTCTTGCGAATTCCGAGAAGTTCCATGACCTTCTGGAAACCAGCCGATTCAAAATTTCGGCCCTGATCAGAATGAAGTTCGAGAGGGACCCCAATCTGCAGAACTTTCATTTACTAGCACCGTTGCCACAGTCGTTGCTTCTTGATTAGGCAGGGCATACGCTTCAGGCCATTTAGTGAAATAATCCATGGCGACCAGGATGTATTTGTTGCCCGACTCAGTCTGAGGAAATGGTCCCGCGACATCAATTACTACCCTCTCGAATGGAGCACCTACAGTGTACTGGACCATTCGGCCGCGTGATCTTGCTCGAGGTCCTTTTGTGGCACAACAAACTTCGCACTTGCGGCACCAAGATTCGACGTCTTCATGATAATTCACCCAGTAGAACCGCTCTTTAATTTTGGCCAAGGTTTTATTGACCCCAAAATGACCTCCACTTGTTCCGTTGTGCATTTCCTGTAGTACATCTGATTTTCTGCTATCAGGAACAACCAACTGACTGACTACGGACTTGCCATCCGGACTCTCCCACGCTCTCTTCAGTAGTCCATTTTCTATTTTAAGAGAGTGCCACTGGGACCATAGCGCCTTCAGGTTTGGACTTTTGCCAGCGATTTCTTGCCATTCTGGTCTCTTGTCGTCAGTCTTTGCAGAGAGGATGGGTCCAATATCTGGATCGTTCATTTGTTCTTCTCGAAGCGTCTGTGTGGTCCAGCCATCGTTTATTTCTACCGACGTTCTTGCAGAAGGATGTCCCTCACGCCGCTCAGTTCTTTGACAATGTCAACAATCTTCTTTACAACGCCGTCTACACAATGCATCGGCATTTCCGTGAGACCTTCCTGGTCGATGTTCAATTTGGAAATCGTACTGCTGCAGGCGCTCTATCCATCTGCCTATTTGGCCTTCAGAGTTTTTCATCTGTAATAACCATTTCAAGGCTCCATGGTCAGTTCTAATCAGGAACCTTTTTCCATATAAGTAGCGATGGTAATGTTCGACTGATTTAACGATGGCCAATAGCTCTTTTCTAGTGACGCAATAGTTTCTTTCTGGCTTACTTAAAGTCTTACTGTAGTACTCAATGACCTTCTCTTGCCCGTTTTGTCTTTGAGAGAGTACTGCACCTAGACCACAGTTACTTGCATCCGTATCCAATATAAAGAGTCTGTCTTTTATAGGGTAAGCCAAGATTGGACTAGAACAGAGGGCAGCTTTAAGCCTTGCAAACGCCTGACTGCAATCGTGGTTCCACAAGAACGGTGTTTTCTTTTCTGTTAATTTGTGCAGCGGTTTTGCGATGTCGGCAAATGCCTCCACAAATCTCCTGTAGTAAGTACATAGTCCCAAAAAGCTCCTTACTTCGTGTTTGTCTCGGGGAACTGGCCAATCTTTAATGGCAGATATTTTACTTTGGCTAGTTTTAATGCCTTGTTCTGAGATAGTATGCCCCAAGTAATCAACTTGCTTTTGGAATAGGCTGCATTTCTTGTAGTTTAACTTCAGGTGAGCATTCCGTAACTTGTTGAAGATTTTTCTTAAATTCTTCAAATGCTCGTCGAAATCACCTCACATGACAATTATGTCATCTAAGTATACCAGGCAAGTTTTCCAAGTCAGCCCCCTCAAGACAAGTTCCATTAGTCGCTCGAAAGTTGATGGAGCATTGCACAATCCAAAAGGCATAACAGTGAACTGGTATAGCCCAGAACCAGTAGAAAATGCAGTCTTCTCTTTGTCTTCGGGAGCAATCTTTACTTGCCAGTACCCACTTTTTAAATCTAGAGTGGAAAACCACTTTAATCCCGATAAAGTTGCTAAGGTGTCGTCTATACGTGGCAATGGGTAGCTGTCTTTCTTGGTCACATCATTAAGTTTCCTGTAGTCAACACAGAAGCGCGTTGAACCATCTTTCTTCTTAACAAGAACCACAGGCGACGACCATGGACTAGATGATTCTTCTATGACGCCCTCCTTTAACATTTCATTCAGCAAACTGTTAACTTCCTGTTGTTTAGCCAGAGGGACCCTTCGTGGGTGTTGTCGTATTGGCTGGGCATCTCCTGTGTTGATCTTATGGACAACTAAATCAGTTTGACTGTCGTTGCTCTTGAAGTTAAACATATCAGATTCATCCATAGCAAATTTTATGGCAGATTGAAGTTGTTCGCTTGACAGATGGCCCCAATGTCGTTTGAAAGCTGGGGATGCTTGGTTAGAAGATTTAATTTTGGATGTCTCATCTGCTTCGACACAATTGCATACCCATTGTACAGGCTCATAATTGGCAAGAACTGTTCCTTCTTTGAGCTTGATGGTCCTTTCTCCAATATTGGCAACTCGTACTGGCATAGTCTTCTTCGTGTCGGTCAAAGTTCGGGCTACCATGATTTCAGTCGTCAAATCCAGGTTAGGTTCTATAAGTCCTATGGACCACCCAGGATCATTTTCAGAAGTCACTGTGATAATTTGTTCTAAATTTGGAGAAATTTTCACATCTTCCACCACCAGTAAACGGATACTAGTTTCCACATTTCCATTGGTTAATGCAAACTCCTCATCTCCAAACGTGAGAATATTCCGTTTATGATCATAGGAGAGTCCATGTTTCCTGATGAGATCCATTCCCAAAATAAACTCGTCTTTGATCCTGGCAACCAACACTTTATGCCGAACTTGAAGTCTTTCTCCAATAATAATGGTGACATCGGCTTCTGGGTCTATAGGGCAAGATTCTCCAGTGGCTGATTTTAACATAATAGGGTTGGGCAATGGTTGTATGGTATATCCGACAAGTTTATCTGGCCTTGCAATGGTCACATCTGCTCCTGTATCGATGGTAATCTGGATCTTCTGTCCCTTAATGCGTCCGGCCACTGTGAGACTTTTTCCACCCAAATTATTGACTTTAAAGATCCTGGGGGTCTTAACGGGCCCGGTCAATTGCCCCCTTGCATTGACCGGAATTAGTTTTCCTGGGATCTAGGGCGGTCTTGATCGCCGCTCGGTCATCTAAACGGCGACGGACTTCTTGCCCTATTACGGCAGTTACTCTTAATGTGACCCAGTCTGCCGCAGTTAAAACATTTTATGCCCCGATTGTCGGTTGATCGAGGAGTTCTTTCTAACAGGGCTTGCATACTGACTGCCATATCCTTCATCGCTTTATGTAAACTGGCCATGGAATCAGCCATAGACGTATTCTCCTCTTCATCGCAAGTTGCCATTCTTACACGTGGAGATGAACTAGATGACACCCGTGATGCCTCGAATTCCAGGGCCCGAACGAGTGCTTCGCTGATATTCCTGGGCCTGACTAGACGTAAGTGGTATCTCATGTCACTATCGCGAACTCCCTCAATGAACCTTTCGGCGGCAAATTGCGTTCGAAAACATTCAGGGGCTGATGGATACGCCAGGTGAATTAGTCTGTCTATGTCCGCCTCAAATTCTTGCAAGGATTCACCTGACTTTTGCTGTCTCATCCTCAGCTGGGCCTGGAACACGGTTTCTTTGTGCTCATTTCCAAATCGTAGTTGCATAAAGTGTACTAAAACTGCATAATTATTTTGATCAGCAGCCGACAGGGATTGGAGTAATTCAGCCGCTTTTCCACGAAGTGCTACCACTAATGATGTAGCTTTCTGGGGCTCGGACTTGCAGCTGCCTCAAATTGCGTTTTATAAATTTCCCAGGCCGTAGTACCATCATAGTCGGGAGGCTTAATTTTAGCGTTGGCTGTGCTAAAACTCTCTGTAGACACGTTGTCGTCCTCAAGTTGTTCCCGGAATTTCTTTTCTACTTCACCTAGGGGAAAATACTTGGTTGTATATTTCATGAATAAAATTCGTTATGCAGGGGAATTCTGCAGCTCCATCTTCGGGGCAACCATTGAGTATGGCGTCAGGGACACAGTTATACTGTGTTTAAACCTGAGTAATTGAACCCCAAACAAAAGACAAATGATGGAACTGTTATCGGTTGAAAGAACTACAAATTTAGTGGTGGTTCTCGAGCGTAATTTCACACTGGTTGGACGGAATACCTATGGGTAGATTGTGGATGGGATCACTGACTTCGGTCGTGTACAAAGGGGTGTATCGCTTAGAGTGGTGACTGATGTGCGTGACTGGTACCCGTATACACACTCGCTTCGTTCCCTGTTTTTTTTTTTTTTTTTCGGGAGGAGCGACCCCGGGGCATTAAAAAATCTTCTAAAGACACCGGACAACTACCGCGTGACGTTGTCCGGTAGCGTGGGATTCTAACCCACTAAAAAACCCCATGTTTTTTTTTGTACGCTTGGGTATTTCGGGCCGATTGCCTATAAATCCCCGATCTGCTGCCGGCAGACTTCTCTGGTTTGCGCTCTTTCCTGTTTTCATATCTCATAGCCTCCCCTTGGCTGGTTTGGCATGACATATCTTGCGGGAGATGTGGCTCTTCTTCTCGGGCGGTTTTTGCGTCTCTGCTGTCGCTCCACTCTGCAGTTTGATATTACAGTTGGTGCCGTGGCCGCTTCCAGGGTTGCCCTGATGCGGGATCCGACTTGTAATGAACCAAAGCCCGCAGCAGGTCGCCTGGATGTGATTCAGCTCGCCGGAATGTCTTCTCGGCTTTGACTCTCATGAAGTCGCGTACTGATTGCCATTGCAGATGAGCACAAATTTCTTCGTTACTTATGTACAATGGAGCATTCGCCACCATACGGAGATAAGTGTTTTCAACAGCTTCTATCCTTGAGAGATGCGCCTCCGCTGCGCTCCCCCATGAGGCCGATGGCTTCTTCGGTTGAGCAGGGGGTATAGTGAGGCCATAGCACCCCTAGCCTTAGCAGCGGCGACCCTGACATGGGGGCCCCAAGTCAGCGCTTTATCCAAGGTTACCCCCAGATAAACGGCTGAGCCTTGCCACGGCACTTTGATTCCATCGATCACAAGTCGATCAGGGATGGCATCGCGACGTCTACCTCTGGACGGTCCTCAGGACCTGCAATTCTGCCGAATGCAGTCCCCGAAAACCGTACTGTTCGACGGGCACGACATATAGGCGTGTACACTCGTCTTGGAGTCTCCTCAGGATAATACGTTCCACGACCTTACTAGTGCCACACAGCAATGTGATGGGCCGGTAGTTCTGCGAAAATGCCTTATTCTTGCCCCGCTTAGAATTCGTTCCTTGACTGGTTTTACTAAACTTTTATATCACCATGAGCCCAGTTTTGTCGCCAAAATTTATCCTGGCCCAGGTGCCGATTGCCACTTCTTGTGCAAGTGCCAACTACACACAGACTAGATTTTTCACTGAGGATAATTATACGATGAGGCTACGGAAATTGCTAGTAGATGGATCTCCAGCAACGCCAACTAATGGGAGTATGCACAGTGGCGGTAGAGTTTATGACTCTGGGGAAGGCGTCGCCGAGGTGATCGAGGGTTTTATGGATGAAGTGGGATCGCCACAGAAGAATGGCGGTATTTTTTTGTGTCCTGCTGAAGGGTCATCCACTGTACAGGATTATGAGGCTTATCCGGTGCCAAGGGTGAGTGAGCTTTTTAGCGAACTGCAGAAGGATGATGGACCAGTGTTCTTTGCATAAATATCCAATCCATTAGGTCTAAGGTAGATGAATTGTGTATGTTTTTAGAAAGCCTTCGCTTACCGGATGTTTTAGTGTTGAGTGAACACTGGTTGAAGGTGAAAGAGTCTCCATTTGTGCCTGGTTATTCAACCATTGCAAAATCCTCTAGATCGATATGGTCACGGAGAAACAATGGTTCTTCTTGAGGAGCGCGTTCAGCGGTCCTGCTCGGTTTCTGCTGTGACTAAGTTTGACCACCATTTGGAGTAAAAACACTTCGAATTTTCTATGATATTCTCAAAAAAAAACTTGACTTATTTATATGTTGCTCTTATAGATCCCCCACAAGAGATATAAACAAGTTTTTTTGTAAGCTCGGGCTTGTTCTATTTGAACTCCCAATTGGATGTGGGCTAATCTTGTGTGGGGACTTGAATGTTGATTACTTTAGGTCTGTTGATGCGAATACACAGTATGCACATGCATGTTGACACTGCAACCGGTCTTACGTCGCATTCATCTACACTTTTGGATTATATATGTTCAAACTTTGGCTGGAAGAAGGTCTTGAGCAGTGTGATTAGTGCTGATTTGTCGGACCATGAGGCAGCGAGTGTACTGTGGTTTCAGGACGCGGCGCGTCTTGACCGGGAGTAGGTGCAGGAGAGCTAGACTTCTGACTAATAAGCGTAATCGTGAGGGGTTTGTGGGGCTTTGTAGTGAATCTGATTGGTAGATCGTTTCGAGGTCAGTCAATCCTCTTCAGACCTTTCATGGTCAGCTTTTACGGTTGTTCAACAGAGCATTCCCGATAGGGTACATGAAGTTCAAATATAGAAAACCGTGGATAACTAGGGGTTTGACGGTCTCCTCAAGGAATATGCGGTGCCTAAATTATGTAAAAACATTTCTTAACACTAATGTAAGCTTTAATACCGCCCATTTTGCGTGCAATGATGTCTTGTCCGCCCCAAAATGGGCGGACAAGACATCATCAATGCCCTTAAAACCCTATTTAATAAATGCCTCTCCGGAGGAACAATACCATCGCAATGGGAAAGTGCGCAAATCATCATCATACACAAGAAAGGAGATAACACGAACCTTGAAAACTACCGGCCAATAAGTCTTCTAAGTCACATCTATAAGCTCTACGCAAAGATTATAACAACACGTCTAACAAACAAACTAGAGTTCTTTCTTTCAAGAGAGCAAGCGGGTTTTATAACAAAATACGGTACCAACGATCACTTGCTCACAATGAAACTAATAATTGAGAAGTGTATAGAGTACAACAAACCGCTTATGCTGATTTTTATAGACTTCAAAAAGGCCTTTGATACAGTGGACCACCAGAAACTGCTAGAAGCACTTGCAGAATGCCGAATTGACTACCGTTACTCCTCAGCTATTAAATACATATATACTACATCCACAGCATACGTGAAGATAAACAACAATCAACATACCAACAAGTTCAAAATTGAAAGGGGCCTGAGACAGGGTGACGCGCTTTCTCCTAAATTATTCGTTACTCTGCTGCAAAGTGTGCTAAACAAAATAAGATGGAACAACATGGGAATTAACATCGATGGAGAAAATCTAAGCCACCTTTGCTTCGCCGACGACATCGTCCTAATAACAGACGACACGGCTAACGCACAAACAATGTTACAAGACTTACAAACAGCCGCAGAAAAGGTAGGCCTTGAAATAAATCTGTCAAAGACACAATATATGACAAACCTTGTTCTAAACAATTCTCTAAAAATTAACAACATAAATATAGAACAGACATATTCATACAAATACCTAGGACATGAAATCAGTATCGAACGGGACAATCAAACACGCGAAATCCAGCGTAGAATAGGTCTGACTTGGGCAGCATTTGGAAAACTAAAATCAGTGTTTCGGTCCAATCTCCCAATATGCTTGAAGAGAAAGGTGTTCAACCAGTGCGTCCTTCCCGTGCTGACATATGGTGCAGAAACACTAACACTTACAAGAAAAAACATTACGAAAATACAAGTGATGCAACGCAGGATGGAAAGATCGATGCTGGGAATCACCCTTCAAGACAGAGTCCCAAATACAACAATAAGACTTAGAACGAAGACACGAGATGCTGTCGAGACTATCTTACATTTAAAGTGGAACTGGGCGGGGCATGTTGCCAGAATGACGGACAATCGATGGACAAGGAAGATAGCAGAATGGCGTCCAAGACAAGACGCATATCGTAACAGAGGACGACCGCCTACCCGCTGGAGCGATGATATAAGAAGAACAGCCGGAAACTGGATACTGGCTGCACAGGAACGGGGGAAATGGAAGCATTTGAGAGAGGCTTTTGTTCAGCAGTGGACAGAATAAGCTACAGAAGAAGAAGAAGAAGAAGCTTTAATACCTGTTTTACGAGATATCCAGGCTGCAAAGCAGCGGTACTATCAGGGGAGAATAAGGGCAAGTTCAAGTAAAACTTCAGATTGAAGATGAAACACCAGACTTTATGTACATTGTATTGTTTACCTGACAGATAAACAATGCAATGTAGGTTATATCTGGAGTTTTATCTTCAATCTGAAGTTTTACTTGAACTTGTAAGTCACCCTAAGGGCGACTTTTACAAGTTCAGGTAAAACTTCAGATTGAAGATAAAACACCAGACTTGATGTACATTGCATTGTTTACCTGACAGATAAACAATGCAATGTAGGTTATGTTGTAAAAACAACAGCGGAATAAATATGAGCTTTTTATCAAAGGGAAGCACCGCCTCTCAAAGACCAGCCGACGCTTTTACGCGGCCCGCTGCAGCTGCCTGTCAGTAATAAATCAAGCACTGGAATTCGGTCTATGTCACGTAAATGCAAATGGCTGCCGCCGGGCCCCTCATATCCTTGTGATTTGATTGGTGCCGCCACCTCCTTTGGAGTTGGGCTCGCTGCTGGTTGGTGGTATTTTCCCGCGCTTTTATAGATTAGTGATTAGTTTTAGGTTTTGTATATTTTAAACAGTCTTGCGCAGACACTCGTTGGAGACACTCGGTCTCACTATCAACTACGCTATCTCGAATTCGCACAACTATTCGTACCTTTTGTAAATTGACAGTAAACCCGGTTGTAATTAAATAAAATACCAGTTAGTGAATTTCGCTTTTGTAATTTCTGAACCAAGTACCTACCCGGAGTGCCAGAAGCTAAACACTCCACCCCTCTTTGTGTGTAACTCGCACAGGTTATATCTGGAGTTTTATCTTCAATCTGAAGTTTTACTTGAACTTGTAAAAGTCACCCTTAGGGTGACTCTTACAACTATCAGTAAAACTTCAGTTTGAAGATAAAACACCAGTAATGACGTAGATTACATTGTTGGTAACAATGCAGTTTATGCCATGACTGGTGTTTTATCTTCAAACTGAAGTTTTACTGATAGTTGTAAAAGTCAGCCTTAATGACTCAACAAATAGAGGCTTGGCGGATTGTCCGTGAGTTGAGGGGCAAACTATGTTCAGAACCTTTTGAAGCGGGCTTGTCCCCTGAGGACTTTAACACAGTATAAGGAATAATACATTATATCAGTAACGTCAGTTCGTGTCGGCCTTTTGATAATTCAAAAACTAAAGCGTGCCGCGCGCACTTGCACCCGGCGCACAGTGGTCGGACGGACCCAGTTTTACGCGCAAAAAGGAATTTTCTAAAGTGATTGAAATTATTTAAATATTGCGTAATTCTAGAATAGTCAAAGAATAAGAAAAAAAATAGCCAAGACGCATTAACGAACCATGTAACAAGATAATATCATTTGCTCTTGAGCGTGTATATAGCTTATATCTATTAGATCCTTTGGTATCATTTTAAACTGTATGTTATAAAACTGAATCGTAATAAATTTGCAAGATTTTATTTTTGTATTAATTGCTGATATCTAGGTTCATTTTAGATTTTATTTCTTTCAAGTCGTTTTGAGTTGGCTCTGTCTAGGTGTGAAGAAGCAGTTGAATTTTTTCTTAAGTTATAGAGATGGGCTTTCACTCGGTTTTTTCATTTTTGATGGTTTATTCCCTGCACACATCCGGGAAAATTCCGGGTTTATTCCATTATAACCTCTAAATTTAACTTTTTCAATACGCCTAACTCTTACCAATTAAGCAATAAGTTGTTGGTTTGTGCAGCTTGAAGCTTTTGATCAACTGACCAGTGTTTAGTTTATCAAAAAACAAACCAAAATCTGGATTCATTGAATTCTGATCTAAAATCTAACCTTAAATTTTGAAACTGCCGGGTGCTTTCAAGAAAAGATGAGATAAAACCCGGGTAAAAACCCTAAATTGGGTTTAAAGGTTTTTTGGGAATTTTCCCTTCGCCCATCTATAAGTTAAATTTTGATTTTTGACTATAATTTTGTTTACAGATTTTTAGAACTTTTTATGGTATTATTACTATACAAAAGAAAACATCTAGTACCAACTACCAAAAGAATTAGCTGCTCCTAGTTGCGCCTACGATATTTTTGTTACTTTTTGTGTGCGTCTTACAGATTCGCATTAGGTGTATAATATTGAAGTAGCGCATTTTTTTCGAAATTGAAGCGACTTCGCATATTCATTAGTTTAGGATATAAGCCCCACATACTTCATGTTAATCCTGATACACTATATAGACAGTTTCACCAGAAAAAAATCAGTTTAATATACCGGGCGACGCGAGAATTACTAGCCAAGCGATAACTCTGGTTAAAAGAATTCTAACATTTTGAAATTTTGGGGATGAATATAGTAGCTTAGTACCTAGAAATTGCACATAAGTATGACCAATTTACGTTACCAGTTTCACCGGAAGTGACGTCACTTTCATTGTTACAAATGGAACATCCTATATATTTGTCAATGTTCGGACTCGACGTCGAATTCTAGGTTATTAACATGTAACGTACTGTATGCCTGGCTCTTACCGTTTTCGAGAAAATCGCGCCCGAACGTTCCATATCATCAATAAAAAATGTTGATTTTTATGGAAACAAATGAATGACAATTAGCCTCGATATCACAGATGACTATTTTTTTGGGTTCCTTACCAACCAACAATAAAAAAAAAAGTTTTTCCAAGTCCTCATGAAAAAATTGGAACCCCTCTAACATTTGGATTCCTTATTCAATTTCAAACATTATTTCTTAAAGTGTATGAGTAAAACCAGTCGTTTTCGAGAAATTGTACCACAAATAATAATAATAATAAATCATTTATTGCCATCAATATCACCCTGTGACAAGCAACGTCAAAAAGAACAGTTTTTAGATATCAAAAAACTAACTAAAAAAAAAATTAATTATCAATAAAGGTAAACGTATAAAAACACTTCTGGTGAAGCCATGCCTTGACTCTTTCTTTGAAGAGCCTATCTGACCCAATTTCTTTAATGTCATTTGGCATTGAATTAAAAGCTTTTATCCACGACCATACTATAATAATCACATTATTCTTGTAGAGTCTTTCTCAAGACTAACGATAATCATTATTCACTTGTGAATAATGAACATTATTCACAACTGAATAATGAGTTGTCATGGAAACGAAACATGTCGTAGGCAACTGACAACTCAAAAAGTAAACTGCCCTAAACATGAAATCGGTAGTTACCACTGGTTTATTCAAATAATTATCCTTCTTTAGGATGTATTGAGGCAAATGTAGGTTACAGTGTCTCTTTTTCCCTAAAATATGTACTTTTCACTGAAAAATACTTAAAATAGGCCATAAAATGAAGTAATTTACCGTCCACCCTCGTAGCATTGAAATGAACATGCGGTGACATGCACGGGTGACTAGACCGTCATCTATCGACAAGACGCATCAAACGTCGCGCCATTGAATAGCGAAACCAGTCGTGGTCGTGGTTTTAAAATTGTAAATTATCTTTGTGGCATATATAACCTATCATATTTGAGAAAACCCAGAATCTTGCTCGTGGATAAAGTATAGTATTCAACGCGCATTTAATGAGCGTTATTCTCTCGGGCAACTTGTGCCACTCGCTTCGCTCGTGGGCTCAAACGTTACCCTCGAGAATAACGACTCTCATTAAATGCTTGTTGTATAATATACTATTATAGCTCTGTAGTGGGGGCCTTTTGTAAAGAATGCGGTAGTGTGTGAAGGTATTGCGAGTGCCTGTCTATTCCGAGTTATTATGGACATATTACTTGCATATCTGCTGTTGTTAGTATCAAATTGGTTACTATTTCTTTTTACAAACATGACTAGTGATTGAAAATAAAGTGAAGGCAAGGTTAGCATACCCAACTGGCCAAACAGGGTGCTGCAGGAGGTTCTAGGATGTAGATGTAGAAGACATCGTATCATCCTTTTTTGCATTCGGAACACTCTTATTGCTTGGGTCGAAGAGCCCCAAAAAGTCAGTCCATAAGATAATATTGATTGCACTTTGGCAAAGTACAGCAATTTCAGGACATCAAAGGAGACAACATGTCTCAGTCTTCGAATAAGACAGCAAAAGTTACTCAGACGTCTCAGCAAATGCCTTATGTGCGTCTCAAAACTCAAAGTTTGATCGAGCTGTACACCCAAGAAGCTTACTGCAGCCGCAGTTGGGATGGACCTTCCCCTGAGACGCACATAGAGAGAGTAACCAACCGTACCTACAGTACGGTTGAAGACAAGTAGGCCGGTTTTACTCGTGTTTAGTGTCAGATTATTATCTGTGCACCATTGGTCCATCGTCTCCGCCACCCGCGAGGAACGCAATGAGAGCTCTCCGAGACTATCGGATGCCACGACGACAGATGTGTCATCTGCGTACTGACATGTCATGTTTGAGCCAAAACCCTCATTTAGGTCATTGGCATAGAGAAGAAACAAGAGTGGACCCAGTATGGAGCCCTGAGGGACACCCCTTTCGATTGTATTAGGACTGGAGAAATAAAGTCTATTTTCTGTATTCTTAATGCGGACGCTCTGTTTTCTTTCATTTAAGTAGGATCGAATAAGAGCCAGCGCTGCACCTCTTATCCCATAATTAGGTAGTTTATTTAATAATATTTCATGGTCCACCATGTCAAAGGCCTTCGAAAGATCGAAATAGAGCCCGGCGACTATTTTTTTTTGGTCTAGCATTTGAGTAATATACTTCATAGCACTAAATATTGCCATGTCAGTGGATTTCCCCGGTCGAAACCCAAATTGGCAATCCTTCAGAACCCGGAAACAGGTTAAATAATTAATAATTCTATTATAGATGACTCTTTCAAAGACCTTTGAAAAAGATGACAGAAGAGATATTGGTCTGTAGCTTTCCTTATTCAGAGGATCCCCTTTTTTAAAAACAGGTACTAGCATAGCATCTTTGAGAGCTGATGGGAGAGATATGAGAGCTGAGACACTCATTTATTAAGGAGCTGAGGGGAGCAATCACGGCCTGAGCTATGGATTTGAGCACATATGTGGGAACTTCGTCTAGTCCAGCAGAGAATTTATTTGGAAGATTCATAATTATTCGAAAAACTTCATTGGGGTCGGTTGGCTCCAAGAAGTGTGTAGGGATATTCAGGTTGGCAATGGATGTTGCATTTGGAGGGATTTGAGGCTTTCCTAATGTGAAGAATTCTGCTAACATACTGGCTATTTTGGTAGGATCTGTGACTAGCTCACCATTTGATTCTAAGTTTATAGTTTTGAGGTTTTTGACTTTATTAGATTCAGAATGTATTATGGACCACGATGTTTTAGTTTTGTTGCTGGATGAAGTAATTTTACTGTCATTTATAGATTTATAAAAGGAAGATAGGTATTGACGATAGACTTTTTTCTCCTGCTTATAATTCTCATAGTGAACTGGCGATTGGGTTTGTTTGGCCCAAACATAAAGATCTTTCATATAGGTTGAATAGTTTGTTCTAGAGTGATCCAGCTGGGTCTACCAGTTCTTACCCTGCTTGTTTTCATCGGAAAAGCTTGATTAAAATAGTATTAAAACGTATTATAAAAAATTTTGTACATCTCATTGATAACAGTTCCTGAAAGGATTTCATTCCACGATTCAGTGAATAGCAAATTATTGAATAACAGAATGTTTTCTTCGGTGAAATGTCTTCCTTCCCGGAAAGCAGTAGATGGGCTAGTTCTGTCAGTTTTGACACTGATAATTTGGCCATAGTGGTCGGAGATATGCGTGATGTGAATGTGGGGTTTAACATTACGTGGATTTATATTTGAAAAAATATTATCCAGCTGCGACCTGGAACTAGCAGTCTCTCTTGTATACCCCTGGACATGAGAGTATATACCAAAAGTACCCAACAAGTGGTTTAAATCAGCGACATTTCTGTCTGCATTGTCCATAAAGTTAACGTTAAAATCGCCAGCTATAATAATAAATTTAAATGTTGTCAAGATTTCATGTGTTAGGTCAGATAGCCCCTTCAGGAAAACGTCAAAGCTTCCACTTGGAGATCTGTAGCAACATATTACTGTGTACAAAGAATCATGCAAGTAAAATTCTATTAAACTAAATTCAAAGTCTTTTTCAATGTTCATCGTACGAGGTTTCTTACCGCATATCTTCAGCTGTAGGTGATTGCTTGCCAGGATGGCAGTGCCGCCTCCTCTTTGAGCTTCTCGCAGGAGTGTGCGATTGGAATGTATCCCTCTAGACGGCTATCAAAATTGGTTCCCTTAATCCAGTGTTCGGTAATAAAGACTATATCCGGCTTAATCTCGGATAGCAGTATCCCAAATTCTAATGCTTTATTTCCGATGCTTTGAACATTTACATGGAAAAAATCTATGGTATCATCGGATTTGATCTTATTTTTGTGAGAGATTAATTCTGGCTGTTCTGGTTTTTTTTTGCCTTCCATCTAAAAAATTTCGGCCAAGAGAGAAGTTGAATCTCTGGAAATTCACCCCCTTCGGCCAAAAACCACCGTCGTAGATCTTATCTTTTAGTTCAGGTTTTACTCCTACCATAAAGTAACGTTTTTTCGTTTTTGCTTGCTTGGGTTGGCATGATTTGACGTAGACATCAGTACTTTCAGTGCGATTCGTTACATACTCCTTTATGATTTCTTCATTAATGGTCTCTTTAATTTTCGATATAAAAACCCAAATCATTTTTTCCCCATTCTTTAGACACTCGGTCCCGAAAGCGGTATCATTATCAGTTGATGTTCCCATTTTAGGTTTTGTTTTGTGTTTTGGATTGACTGGTGTGTAATTAGTATCAGCTGAGTGCGGCGGGGGCATTTGTAGTTTAAGTTTATGTCCACTTCTGTTAGGGTATGTGAAACCATTATCAGTGGCTTCATTGTCCTTTTGAGCGTGCTCATCAGTTGCACTACTCGGCCTACTAAGAGCTTTGAAGTAGCTGGTTCTCCGCCACTGTTTGCTGGTTGCAGGGACGGAATCCCAGCCGCAGCCACATCTGCATAACTATCGTAGCGATTGTTGTTGTTTATCTTCTGGATTTTTTGTTCCGTACCCGTTTTTTTATTGACTGGGTCTCTTACACTGTAGGCTTTAAAAGCTTTAGTTTAGTAAGCCGTAGGCTTTAAATGAAAGGTCCAAATGTTAGGAATAAAATTAGGTGTTTTCATTTGAAGTTATGGAGATGAATGTGGTCAAAAAATCAACTCTCCATTTTTTTCATGACATCTTGGAAATCCTTTTTTTCTTAATGTTGATAGATAGAGACCTAAAAAAATAGTCATCTGTGCAATCGAGGCTGCTTGATATTTATTTGTGTGCATAAAATTTAACTTTGATTATGCTGCTATGGAAAGTTTGGGCGCAATTTGCTCGAAAACGGTAAGAGCTAGACATACACTATGTTCATGTTAATAACTTAGAATTCGATGTGGAATCCGAAAATGGACAATATACAGGGTGTTGTATTTGAAATAATAAAAGTGACGTCACTTCTGTTGAAACCGGAAACGAAAATCAGTAATACACCTATGTGCAATTTGGAGGTATTAAGCTACTGTATTCATCCCCAAGATTTCAAATTATTAGCATTCTTTTAACCAGAGTTATCGCTTGGCTAGTAACTCTTGTGTCACCCGTTATATTTATTGCTTGGGTCTTATTATCAATTAAGTTAACAACCGTTGCCGTAACTTAAATCCTCGTGTCGCAACTGGGACTGATGTGATATGTGATGATAAGCTGCCTTGTGAAACTTGTATCTTAATGTAACAAGTTGAAAATGCTAAATATGTGACATTTTCCTTAATGCGTTTGGTGCATTTCACACCTTCGATGTTTGCATAAAGAACACTCCACGTCTCCAATTGAAAAGGCGGATTGCTCAATTGAGCAATCAGTCTCTGGAAGTATTCACGGGATGGATTCAATCTTAAGGTGGGTACGGCATGAACATTTTTGTGAGGACTCTGTATAAATGGAAAAATTTAATTGTAAACATTTCCACACCACGTAATTTTATTTCTTTGATTATGGATAATTTTACCTTTGTAATATTTCTACATAGATACTGTCATTTCTACATCACTTTCTGTGTTATATTATTTCGGATTTATACAATTTAATACATATCTTGATCCTGTGGACATCTAAAAAATGTCATTCCTTCTCTTAAACGACTTTCGCAGCGATCCACTGAACACAAAATTTTCCCTGACACATTTAAAAAACACTGTGTAATATCCGCGCAAAGAAAATTTACCGCCGAGATGGGAACACTGCGTATCGCTCAAACATCATCGGTGCGCTGCCAAAACCGGTTTGGTGGTGCACAATCGGCGGTCGGGCGAACGGGGCAGGGGGAAAGGAGTTTTGATTTTTCGACCGACTGACGCTACTGATATAATATATTATTCTTTATACTGTGATTTTAATAACTTTTTCTGTGCGTTGGGTGCTAGGGCGGTCGTGCCGGAGAGGAAAGACAACCCAGGTCGATTTCAGGAGCTTTTTGGGTCCTTCGGATCCGAATCCCTCTTTTTTCCTATGTCCTATTGATGCAGCCGAAATAAGGCTGATGGTCGCTGAAATAAAAAATAAAAACTCAAGAGGTTGTCATGAAATGGCAGCATGGGTGTTGCGATTCTCCCTTCTTTGGATGTGTTGGCTAAAGCTATAAATCTTTCCTTTGTTACGGGCACGTTTCCGGATTGCTTGAAGTGGGCGACAGTGACGCCCATCTACAAAAAGGGAGATCGAGATGATCCATCAAATTTTAGCCCAATTGCATTACTGCCGACCCTGTCCAAGATAGTGGAAAAGTTGGTGAATGCCCAGTTCGGATTTCGTCCATCCGTTGGCACAAGTGACGCAATGTTTTCATTTCTATAATCCCTGTATTTAATACTTAATGATGGAGAGTCGGCGGCTGCGGCCTTTTGCGATCTTTCTAGAGCCTTTGATTCTGTAAACCATGCGATACTATTGTATAAACTCGAATATCTAGGTGTTAGAGGACGAGCACGGGATTGGTTTTGTTTTACCTATCTTGTAGGACCCAAAGTGTGGTGTCCAATGGCGAGTCCTCAAATAGAATGATAGTATATCGAGGGTCTTGGTCCCCTGCTCTTTTTAATTTATATAAAGACCTTCCCAACTTAAAAATTAGTGCGGGATTTACGTTATATGCGCACGGTGGATTACGATGCCACCGTTCTATGGAGATGATTGGGTCACGAGGCTCTTAGTAAAAAAATATTCACAGACCTATACTTAATAAACAAATGGTGTGGTACTAATGAACTTTCCTTAAATCTAAACAAAACATGCATTATGAACTTCAAAAGCACTATTAGTGTCACACTGGAAGGTACTAAAATTGGGGTGTGGGAGGAGAGCAAGGTTTAGGATTTCTACATTGATCCACGCCTGATGTTTGAAGGACATGTCTCCTCGCTAAGAGCACAGTTGGCACCCGCTTGCTATGCCATCAGAGTGGTGGGGGCACAGTTGAACCGAAAGATTGTTAGATGTGCATATTTTGCGCTTATAGTCGTGTCTAAGGTACGGTATTTCTTTCTGGGGTGGTTGTACGAGATCATTGCTTAACGCAGTTTTCGTCCTTCAAAAGCGTGCTGTTAGGTATATGTGTAGGTTGCAGTCCCGTGAGTCTTGCAAGCCAGCGTTTCTCTCTGAGAAACTACTCACTCTCCCAGCACTATAATGGAGATCACATGTATGATGCATAAAAAATTTCGAACTGTGATAAAGAAGAGCTCGGAGCAGCGCGCTCGCTCGTTGTATATCATCCCTCTGCCTATCCCTTCTACGGCTCTAACAAAAAAACTCTATTATTTGCCGCGTAAATGTCTGCTCAGTCGCTTGCCTCTATATATCAGGGAGCGGTTAAGGCATTTTTGCTGGAAAGACCGGGCTACATTGTTGAGAAGCCTGCAATAAATACTGGCGCGTCAGATTATCTCACTTTAGTGTAGTTATTTTTAGTTTGTTACATACATTTTGACAGGGTACAGGTTTTGGCCTATTTATTTTTAAAATCGTGTGTTACTTTTCACCTAGTCATGCACGTATGTATTTTATCATTAGCAGTATTTTGTATATATCAACTTTATGCTTTGTCAATCACATTTCATGTGTGACGGCAATAAAGCTATTTTTGACTTTTTGTAAAGGCATAAAATCCTCACCACAAGAATTTGTCAAAATGTGAATCATTATCGGGCTCAAGTAAATCAGAACTCTTTGAAAGATTATGTCAACGAATTGAAATCATCGGTTGAAGACATCAATCCGAGCAATGTCGTGAACTATGGATGAAACCAATTTTTCGGATGACCCGGGCAAGCCCAATCTAATTTGTAACAGGGGTTCGAAACATTGCGACAGTCATTGATTCATCAGTAGACAGTTGAAAAGAAGCTTGGCGTCAAATCTTATCAGATTGGAAATTAAGAAGAAAAGGGCCTTTCGATCCCGAGAAAGTGCTTAAAAGATTGCCAAAAATACTAGTCGAAGAAAACGATGAGACAATTTCTCAACTAGACCAATCATCTTTGTTGGCCTTTTTCAAGGAAACTAGGTGTCCCGAAACCAGCAACAAACCAACAAGACGCAAGAAGTTGACAGTTCCTCCAGGCCGAGAAGTTACAGTCAAGGCCTTGGAAGCACCAAACAAGTCAGCAACAACACCTAAGACATCGAACCGAGTTCAACCAGAATCAAAAGGCTTAGAATGTGGTGATAACCTGCGGCTGATTGGTTTTAAGGTGGACAATAAGACTCAACGTGAAAAGGGAAAGGGAAACATTTTACGACCGGAGACCTGTCGATCGTCGGTCTCTTATTCTTATAGGATCGTCAAACATACTTTGACATCATGCACAATCAGAGAACAGAAACTCTGATCTCCAGTATGCATAGCCAGTAGATATAGATATAGTATAATTGCGCCCATAGGCATTTACGAGTGATGTTGTTGGTGGGTTCAGCGGACAGAAGAATAATAATTTAAATTAAAGAAAAAGTAGGCCTTCAGTCGGATTCCAACGAGCGACCTTCTGTAAACCGGACAGATGCTCTACCAAGTGAGTGTGAGTGTCCAGGTATTTAAATTAGAATTCTTGTGTCCGCTGAAGCCACAAACATCACTTGTAAATTCCTAAGGACGCAATTATACTGTTACGGAGAGCGGGCGCGGGGAAACGGAGTGACCTTGGAGGTTTGCGGCTTATCCGGGTGCTGCGGCATGGGAACTGACACGAGTGACTTATTCCTCTGTATATTTAGAGTGCAGTGATTTACGACCTTTTTTTTTATGTGTCTCTTAGCAATTATTTTTCTTCTAAGAATATTCTAGGCTTTAGGCGTAGAGCTATAGGTAACCTAAAGAACCAAACGATAATAGAAGGCTAAGTAGTGAGTTATTTAGTAGTTGAATTGTACTTGGACTCGAAGCTGTCAACCAGAAGGTTCTCGAGCTAGAAAGGAAGGTCAGGGAACAACTTGAGGACGACAACGTATCTACAGAGAGTTTTAGCACAACATCGCTACAATTAAGCCTCCTGATTATGACGGTACTACAGCCTGGGAAATTTATAAAACCCGATTTGAGGCAGCCGCAAAAGCTAATGGCTGGTCCGAGCCCCACAAAGCAACATCATTAGTGGTAGCACTTCGTGGAAAAGCGGCTGAATTACTGCAATCTCTGTCGCTAGCTGATCAAAATAATTATGCAGTTTAGTACACTCTCTGCAACTACGATTTGGAAATGAGCACAAAGATACCGTGTTCCAGGCCCAGCTGAGGATGAGACAGCAAAAATCAGGTGAATCCTTACAAGAGTTTGAGGCGGACATAGACAGACTAGTTCACCTGGCATACCCATCAACCCCTGAATGTTTTCAAACGGAATTTGCCGCCGAAAGGGTCATTGAGGGAATTGGCGATAGTGACATGACCACTTACGTCTAATAAGGCCCAGGAATATCAGCGAGGCACTAGTTCGGGCCCTGGAATTCGAGGCGTCACGAGTGTCGTCTAGTTCTTCTCCACGTGTAAGAATGGCAACTTGCGATGACGAGGAGGCGAAGGAGGATACGTCAAGGGCTGAAGCCATGGCAAGTTTACATAAAACGATGAAGGATATGGCAGTCAATATATTAGCCACGTTGGGAAGAACTCCTCGATCAACAGACAATCGGTGCATAAAATGTTTTAACTGGCAGACTGGGTCACATCAAGAGTAACTGCCGTAATAGGGCAAGAAGCCCGTCACCGTCGTTTAGAAGATCGCGGCGACCAAGACCGCCCTAGATTACAGGAAAACTAATTCCGGTCAATGCAAGGGGGCAATCCACCGGGCCTGTTAAGACCCCCAGGATCTTTAAAGTCAATAATTGGGTGGCAAAAGTCTTACAATGGCCGGACGCATTAAGGAACAGAAGATCCAGATAAACATTGATAGGTAACCTGGATTTTGACGACTGAAATCATGGTAGCACGAACTTTGACCGACACGAAGAAGACTATGCCAGTACGAGTTGCAAATATTGGAGAAAGCACCATTAAGCTCAAAGAAGGAACAGTTCTTGCCAATTATGAGCCTGTACAATGGGTATGCAATTGTGTCAAAGCAGATGAGACATATAAAATTAAATCTTCTAATCAAGCATCCCCAGAAGTTATTGATGCTTTCAAACGACATTGGAGTCATCTGTCAAAGAAACGACTTCTGTCTGCCATAAAATTTGCTAGGGATGAATCTGATATGTTTAACTTCAAGAGCAACGGCAGTCAAACTGATTTAGTTGTCCATAAGATCAACACAGAAAATGCCCAGCCAATACGACAAAACCCACGAAGGGTCCCTCTGGCTAAACAACAGGAAGTTAACAGTTTGCTGAATGAAATGTAGGGCGTCATAGTAGAATCATCTAGTCCATGGTCGTCGCCTTTGGTTCTTGTTAAGAAGAAAGATGGTTTAACGTGGTTCTGTGTTGACTAAAAAACTGCATTTTCTACTGGTTCTGGGCTATACCAGCTCGCCTTTTGGATTGTGCAATGCTCCATCAACTTTCTAGCGACTAATGGAACTTGTCTTGAGGGGCCTGACTTGGAAAACTTGCCTGGTATACTTAGATGACATAATTGTCATGGGACGTAATTTTGACGAGCATTTGAAGAATTTAGGAGAAATCTTCAACAAGTTACGGAATGCTCACCTGAAGTTAAACTACAAGAAATGCAGCCTATTCCAAAAGCAAGTCGGGTACTTGGGGCATACTACCTCAGAATAAGGCATTAAAGCTAGCCAAAGTAAAATATCTGCCATTAAAGATTGGCCAGTTCCCCGAGACAAACACGAAGTAAGGAGCTTTTTGGGACTATGTACTTACTACAGGAGATTTGTAGAGAGATTTGCCGACATCGCAAAACAGATGCATAAATTAACGGATAAGAAAACACCGTTCTTGTGGAACCACAATTGCAGTCAGCTATTTGCAAGGCTTAAAGCTGCCTTCTGTTCTAGTCCGACCTTGGCTTACCCTATAAGGGACGGACTCTTTATTTTGGACGGATGCAAGTAACTGTGGTCTAGGTGCAGTACTCTCTCAAAGATAAAAAGGGCAAGAGAAGTCATTGGGTACTACAGTAAGACTTTAAGTAAGCCAGAAATAAACTAATGAGTCACTAGAAAGGAGCTGTTGGCCATCGTTAAAGCAGTCTAACATTACCATCGCTACTTATATGGAAAAAGGTTCCTGATTAGAACTGACCACGGAGCCTTGAAATGGTTATTACTGATGAAAAACTCTGAAGGCCAAATAGCCAGATGGATAGAGAGCCTGCAGCAGTACGATTTCCAAATTGAACATCGACCAGGAAGGTCTCACGGAGATGCCGATGCATTGCCTAGATGGCCGTGTAAAGATTGTCGGCATTGTCAAAGAACTGAGCAGCGCGAGGGACTTTCTTCTGTAAGGAGAACGTCGGTGGAAATAAACGATGGCTGGACCACACAGACGCTTCGAGACGAACAAATGAATGATCCAGATATTGGACCCATACTCTTGGCAAAGACTGACGACAAGAGACCAAGAGTGGCAAGACATTTGCTGGTAAAAGTCCAAACCTGAAGGCGCTATGGCAGAGGACCTGAGGGCCCAGTGGCACTCTCTTACAATAGAAAATGGATTATTGAAGAGAGCGTGGGAGAGTCGAGATGGCAAGACCGTAGTAAGTCAGTTGGTTGTTCCTGGTAGCAGAAAATCGGATGTACTATAGGAAATGCACGACGAAACAAGTGGAGGTCATTTTGGGGTCAATAAAACCTTGGCCAAAAATTAAAGAGCAGTACTACTGGATGAATTATCATGAAGACGTCGAATCTTGGTGCCGCAAGTGTGAAGTTTGTTGTGCCATAAAAGGACCTCGAACAAAATCGTGGAGCCGAATGGTGCAGTACACTGTAGGTGCTCCATTCGAGAGGGTAGCAATTGATGTCACGGGACCATTTCCTCAGACTGAGTCAGGCAACAAATACATCTTGGTAGCCATGGATTATTTCACTAAATGGCCTGAAGCGTACGCCCTGCCTAATCAGGTAGCAACGACTGTGGCAACGGTGCTAGTAAATGAAATGTTCTGCAGATTTGTCCCTCTCTAACTTCATTCTGATCAGGGCCGAAATTTTGAATCGGCGGTTTTCTAGAAGGTCATGGAACTTCTCGGAATTCGCAAGACGAGGACAACTCCTTTGCATCCACAACCGGATGGGATGGTGGAGAGATTTAATCGGACCATGGAACATTACCTGTCTGGTGCCAGATCATCAGCGTGATTGGGACCAACATCTACCTCTCATGTAGATGCCATATCGAGGCTCTATGCATGAAGGTGGTTATACACCGGCGAAATGAGACTTCTTGCGGATTTGATGTATGGAACACCAGAAAAAGATTCGCTCAACTCTCAGAATTTTGTGGAGGAGCTCAAGGAAAAGCCTAACAATGTTCATGAACAAGTCAAGAATAAACTGCTGGAGCTCCAGTGATCGAGCCAAAGCAAGATATGACCTACTTGCCAACTTCCGCGGCTTCCAGGATGATGATTTGGTGTGGCTGTACAATCCGCGGCGAAAGGTGGGAAAGTCGCCCAAACTTAGCCAAAATTGGGAAGGGCCGTATACAATCATTAAGAAGATTATTGACGTGGTGTATAGGATCCAGCGGATCTTCAGGTCAAAGATGAAGGTTGTTCATCTGGATCGATTAGCACGATACAGCCTTAGAAGGAGGGCAATGTTACGGAGAGCGGGCGCTGGGAGGCGGAGCGACCTTGGAGGTTGGCCCTTCGCGGTCTATCCGGGCGTTGCGGCATGGGAACTGACACGAGTGATTTATTGCTCTGCTTATTTAGAACGCATTTATTTACGACCTTTTTTTTTTATGTGTCTCTTAGCAATTATTTTTCTTCTAATAATATTCTAGGCTTTACTGTATTTTTAGGATTTTGTATGAAAGGCGAATAGCGTCGCAGTTAGCAGTAGTCTTATTTAATCGAGCTATAGGTAGGAGGTATAGCTGTAGGTTTTCGTGTTAAATCGCTACACTGGAATTATTGAACCCTGAGTTCGCAACAATACTATCTACCTAATAATATTGCTAGAGCTACTAGGAACAGGAACAACGATGGCACTCTGTCGATCAAAGAAGGCAGATATTTTGGGCAATTTGGCGGCATCATCATTTCTTTTTTGCTGAAGCTTTCTTCTCTCCGCCCCACTTTTATACAATCTTTTTTTCAATCACTATCTAACTTTTAAAACTAAATTAATATGTATAATATTGATACAGCAGATATACTATACGGGTTTGCTACGCCCCTGCTGGCGCTTGGGAGGAGTAACACATCCACGGTAGTGTATCTGCTGTATTTCGACAACTTATATCGTTACTTCTTTAATGGCTTTTGGACTCATCATGTTTATGTTAACTTGCATAAAATTAATATAAAGCCAGCCAATTGCAGTTGGGGAGAGCGGTTTAGAGCAAACCTTAATTTGTGTCGTTTTAATTAAAAAATACAACGCAAGAAAGTTTAAATCATCATGGTTTAATTGACCAACCAACAATCACCACTTCCTCTCACAATACAAAATATAACGGTATGTCGGAAAGAAAACATCGCGTGCTATCTTTGTCATAGGCCACTCAATAACATGATTTACACCGCACACAAATTAGGAAACACCTAAAGAAGGCATTCGTGATATTAGTGAAGACTTCTGCCTTAAAAACAAGGCAAACACTACTAGAATAATCTATTTTACAAAATCCATTTTTACGGTCTTAGATATTGCCACTCGCGCCGTAAAACAAAAAGTTGCTGTTAAAGGTCGAAGGAGTGTTGGGACTCTGACAGCTGTAAGTAAATTCCTCGGATAAAGTGGTGCGATTCATGTTCGGTTCCGAGGCGGACCTACTAATCTTGGGCTGATTCCTAAGCAGATTTTCCAGAGAAGAGCAAATCTGACTGAACAACGGTCGCTCGTCTCTGTTGAACTTTATGCACTGATCCAGCAAACGGCGCAAAGCGTTTGTAGTGTCCTGTCGCAGCAGCGTCAGATCCGGTTTCAAATTTCCTCTTCCCACCATAAACAGTATCTGATCTTTATTATTCACATTGGAGTACGGCAACTGTCCAGTCAGCATTTCGAACATCACAATACCGTAGGCATATACGTCACTTTGAAAACTGTAAGGGTTCTCTTCTTGCATCCGAATCACTTCGGGCGCCATCCACAAGATGGATCCTGTAGGCTGTTGCGATTGCTGGGACCCAGACCATCGTGCTTTCGCTGTCGCCAAACCGAAATCCCCGATTTTAACCGTCAAATCGTCGTGTAAAAAAATATTGTTCGACTTCAAATCACGATGGATGATATTCTTAGCATGCAGGTATTCCATGCCCTGTGCTATTTGTCTTTGAATTTCGATTAGAGTAAATAGCAAAAACTTCGTTTCCACCACGTGCAAATGTTTGTACAAACTGCTACCGTCGCACCACTGGGTCACTATTGCTAATTGGGGCTTACTCACGCATCCCATAAACAGCAAAATGTTGACGTGGCGCGTTTTGCGAAGAACGGCCACTTCGTTTTTGAACGCCTGCAATTGAGCTACGGTGGGTATTTTCACGTTGAGGGTTTTTACTGCCACAGGTCCGTGCCAGTGCGCCTTGTAGACGGTCCCAAAGGAGCCGGAACCCACTCGGTTTCCGACTAAAATCTCGTCGGCGGGTATTTCCCAGTCTTCGATACTTTCCCGTGCCGCCAGGAGAGGTTTACTTTCATCAGCTGACCTAAGGATTCAGAAATGTCAATGATACCACGTTTAAATGCTGCGATTTGATCATATTTCTAGTAGTTATATATTACTAGTCATTTTTCGCCGTTGATTTGAAATGCAGCGAAGTGAAATATGGAAACCAAAACCAGGTCAAACTTTTTCTAAACGACAATATTAAAATGTCAGATGTAACTTAAAACTTAATCTTAATCATCGTGTTTCATGTTTGATTTGATATATATTTAATTACAAGTTGTCGCCTAAAGCTTTTATTCGGCTTATCTTTATCCAAAGTGTTGCTTGTAACGGTCCCATACTTGTAATATATTTTGTCCACGACCACTTCATAATATACTGATATTCAGATTGTTGACAAAAGTTAAATAGGGCTCATATAGCGTCAGAGGGATATATGAGTTGAAACAGCGGGAATAATGATATTATTCCCGCTCGCCATTTAAGTTATATATGTTGCCTTGGCAACCAGTAGGAGTAGGCAACAATGCAATATCAAATGCAGCAGCGTAAAAAATGCACTGGTGGCACCGGTTTTGCCGTCAAACGCGAGTGTCACTTTGACATTTCAATAATTTTATTTACGCTACCTATAAATAATTTGTAATTATTAGACAAAGGCCGTGGACAAAGTATAGTATTATACTCGCTTTTTATGGCCGTTATTCCCATGGGAGACTTGCGCCCCTCGCCTGCGGCTCGTGACGCAAACATCCCCCTAAGGGAATAATGGCTATCATAAAAACCTCGTTTAATAATATACTATTACTTCATATCTGTATCATTTAGGACACTTTTACGTACTTGATTTTAGTCCGGTAAAAAGCTTTTTACAGGACTGGATATCGTAAAGAAATTTTACAGTATTGAGTACCGGTACATCCTGTGCCGGTTTTTGTAAGGATATACAGGGTAAAGAGAAAAGCTAGCGTAATTTCACAATATTCGTTGTTGACATTTAATGGCCTTGGTTGGTATATCGAGATATGTTTTGGCCTACAAAAAAAATACAGGAATTTGTAAAAAGTGTGCGTTTTCTTCTAAGTTACCCTACCCTGTATTGCGAGAATGCCGATGCCGATTTTACTTAAAAAAAATTATCTCTAAGATATCTGACTGTAAAATCAGCGACGTTGCCTTGAGGTTAATAAAACGTTTCTGTTCCATTTTGTACAATGAATGCAAAAAAATGTAATGAGATATTGACTGAAATTTTGTTAACTACGACGTCATGGCGGGTACCTTAACTTATTCTACGAGAACAGTTACAAGACGTTTATAGAAAATTTGCACTTTCTTGTGAATGGCATATATTGCGTGAACACCCAAGCAAATAAACTAAATTGACTTTAAAAGTTCATTGATTTTCACATCTTTGACGTAGACTTAAGGTTAATACAACATTTCTGTTCCATTGTTGTTCAGGGACGGCAAGAAATAAAATAGGAATCTTTTCAATACAAGATGAATAATAACAGAGACGGCTGAAAATGAAATCTCAAATTCTCTTGTCAATTTTAAGGGGGGGTCTACCCTAAAAACGTGTTGTCTATCATTTGTTGTTTAGAGTACAGTGTTTCGTTTAAAAGATACAGAGTGCTGCAGTTTTAGCAAAAAATTGAAATTTGTTGATTTCTCCAAAACTGTCAGAGATATCTCAATAAAATTTGGCAGTGCTTGACTGTTAAGAATGCGAATATTTTGCAATCAAAAAACGTTTTTTTTTCTACAAACGTCCAATAATGACGCATTTTACTCTTTCATTGGACAAACGAAAACCTAACCTTCTTTGAGCATCAGAATGTGAGTTTACTTTTCCACGCGTTGTAGCAACTACCACCACTCAACCAAATATTTAAAACGTCATTGTCAGTTTGATTTAAATTTTTAGATTGTGTCTTCAGTTATGCTCACATTGTGATGCGATTCACATTATTTGAAATTGATCGTTTGCAGAAAAAACGTCGTATGCATTACGAGCAAAAACTAACTTTTTTTGCTCTCGAGTGACTGAAAAAGTTGTACTTTTCGCTCTTGATACATAAATAACTATTTTTATTCACTAGTGGCGAGCGTTACATCATGTCAATGCATATAGTTTGCATTATTAATGTTCTGTATACAAATTTTAAATGACATTGGTGAAGACAAATTTTGTATTGCGAAACATTCGTATTCTATAATAGTCAATCTCCCAAAAATCAATTTTACGATTATCAACCTTAGATTAGGTTTTAAAGTAGTTTTAAAACAGTAAGTAAATTTATATTGTTACTCCCGACCGTCGATCCACAGAGATTTGGGCCGAAGCGGCAACGCCGAGCGCCGACCGCGACCCCGGGAACCCATCTAGACTAAACGAGAACCGGGAACAGTCGCCTCCGTTCTCGAAAATATGAGACTGCGTTCAGGCCGAGTTTTTAAACCAGCGAGCCGCGCGAGAAGGGAATAGATAGTGCAGTGTAGCAAATAAGCGGACAAGCGAACAGTGCGAATTGTAGAGAGTAATTCTGTTTTAATCGTGTTGTAATAGTTAAAAGTAAATAAAAGTGTGTAGTTAATTGACGATAAATTATTGGAACTCGTATCCCGTAATAACTGGTGTCAGAAGTGGGATAATGTTTGTCAAATTTGTGACTGTACGGGCAAAGGAGTCGCCGCGCGCGTGGAATTGTGTGTGGTAAAGACAGTGCAAGAACGTTGTTGTTTTCTACAAGCCATATACTCGATCTACGACAAAAATCATGGATGAACAACTGGCAGAACTTATAGAAATGCTGAAGAAGTACAAAGAGGAACAAAGGAATTTTCTGGAAGAACACGAAAAACAAAGGCAACTTGAGATAAAGAAACCAAAAATCAAGCTCCTCTGTTTCAAGCATTAACGGATGGTCGTCACGACTTGCAAGAACTTGTCTCAACCAAAATGACTGAAGTAAAATAAGACGTAGATTAAGTCAAACAAGACGTGGATCAAGTCAAACATGAAGTAGAGATAAAAATGTCCGAGTTAGAAGAACGGTGGCGGGTCTGAAAAACACGTCGCAATGGGCCAACTTCAACTGCTGAGTGACTAAACATTACCATGCCTCCAGTTTTCGACGGCACTACTTCTTGGAGCATTTATAAAAGTAAATTTGAGGCGGCAGCAGTTAAAAATGGAAGGACAGATGCAGACAAGACTACCGAACTTTTAGCAGCTTTGAGAGGAAAGGCTGAAGACATCATGCCTACATTGTCGACCACTGAAAAGTGTAATTATAACGCAATTGCCGCGGAGTTAGAGCGGAGGTTTGGTAATGTCATCACGAAATAATCTACCAGACAGAACGACGCATGAGGCAGCAGAAGCCAGGCGAAAACCTACAGGAATTTTGTGACGCTTTTATTTTATAATATTAATTTACTATCAAGGGTTATTGGGAATGTTAAGCACTGATTAGTTCTTGTTTGTTAATTGGAATCTCTGGAACTTACTAAAAGAAAATCGTTACTTAATACCTTACTTCAGAAAGAGCGAAAGGAGGTGAATAGTAAGTAATCGAGCAGGAGCACTAGCGGGCCGCCAGCAACAGTGAAGATGGGGTAGGTTCAATACGATATTAGTTGTATTATTTTATATCCCGATAGGCGCCACGTGATTTCCGGAAGACGCCAGGTCCTGAGAAGGATGTTATGCCATACAGGAATATACCAATCACGAAGTATATCCCTCTTTCACTACCACTTTCCTAACTAGTCTGATTTAAATTTACTTTTAAATAAAAAAATGAAAATAAGAAACTATAAATCTCAATTATCTGCACCAGTCAAAATCCGCATGAAATTAAAGCAAAATTGTTTGAGGACAAATAACACTGTTTCTATTGATAGATTGGTTAACAAATTAAGGAAAGGCAATTCAAATAAAATTTGAAATGCTATAAAGCAATTAAACACAAAATTTAAGGTAATTGCAATATTCTCGAATATATGGTGAAGGAACTTTATGTATTAATGAATATGAATTATTACTAATCAATACGGCTCTCAATAATCAACTAATTAGGGACGGAGCTCAGGGTTTATGGCCATAAACTTACACAGGGTAGCTTCCGTAGCTTACCAACTAATGACTAACGCTGTAATGTTAGAGTGATTATTGAATACCTGATCAAATCTAACGTTAAATACCTGAAAATTGAAATTTACTTAATAACGATAAATACTAAAGTGAGGAATCACGAGCCCTCAATATCTGTCCTCAAAATTACACAACACAATACGGTACAAGACATAAAGGGTGCGGTACATAAAAGATTCGTAACTGTACAGACGTAGTGCTGTCTAATACCTAGCAAAAGTTAATTCTTTATAAATAAATTAAAGTGTGTGAAGCACAAACAAATTGAAGATCTGAGAGAACTTACTATTCAGTAAATTGTCATAAAAATTGATCAAAAAAAAAAAATAACAAGAATCACTTACTTGGGGCCTCGATACTATCAAAAAAAATACTACTTTAAATGGTTATGGTGAGGCAAAAAGTAAAGTTAATAGTTCAAATTGATAAGATAAAAAAAGTTACGATAGACGGTTCAACGCTCAGCCACTATCGTCGCCCATTTACAACATAACAAATTGGAAAGCTCTCACTCTAAACTATCCCCTTATCGCGGATCAGGGTGGTCCTGAAGAGCAGCTATCCGAAGGTCTCTGATGAGGAGCAGGCCTCCAAGAACGGCGTGGATGTTTCAAAAATGCGCCAACAAGGCACGTGGACGGCGGAAGAACGTCAAACGTAGAAGCCCGTTAATAAAAAAACGTGGACGTACGTAAAAGCCCGTCACAACAATAAAAACCCCTATAGAAACACGTGAATTAGCACGGAAAACTACAGAATATTCCATTAAATGGAGCTACACATACCTGCAAGGTTGACAAACGGGGCAAGGTGATGACGTTGGCGGCGTGGCTTGCTTTTTATCCCTCCAAGAGGTAAAGGTAGAGCGGCGAAAATCGACAATAATCCTCTCCACGAGGATCCGGAAAAAAACTTCAAAAAGCAACTACCATTTGGAATATGCCCTGGTCTTGATCCTCCAAAGAGTATTGAGATGAAAATCACTCAAAGTAGACCACGAGGACACTTGCAAATCACGGCCAGCACGACGGGATTCTGGCTCACGCACCAGAAGTCAGAATCAAAAAAAAATCAAAAGTCAATGTCCTGCCCTTTTATACCCACGAGTGACCTTCAAAACCCTTCCGCAATGATGCCCAAAATGCCACAGACAAATATGACGTCACGAAGAGTAGCCGAAAACAAACAGCTGAAAATAGTAAAAAAAGGAGACAGAAGAAATGCGGAACAGCAAAACAGGAAGAAGTATCCCATTAGTAATGGCCAATTAGTCCAACCTCAAGGAAAGTAACATCAATCTCCACGAAATCAAAACTGACAATAAGTACCTTTTAGTACTCTGGTGACGTCAGAATACGGTATGGGAGAATTGAACGATGACAGACGGCGTCATCCATCGAAGGGAACGCTGTCGGGAGCTTCGCCGATATCGCTCGGAATATGAGTCTCTCTCGCTCTAGCTCGTTAAGATGTGGGAAGATGGTCTCTGTACGGGGCACAGTGATGGATTTTATTACTTAACCCCACTTCCAAACATCGTAACATAAACATAAGCAAACGAACCCCCAATCAAAATCTACCGAAAACCTACAATAACGATGGAAACACACACTCCTGGCCGATTGGCAATGGCAATTTCACCACAATCCTCCGATCCTCCAAGTCCAGGAAAACAATAAAAATAGAGGTATGTACCATCATGAGAGGGTCCCCAAACGGGAAAACTCAGCTTGAAATTCCAGCTAACAGGCGACACCTTCCACTTATAAAACAATGGGAGCTAATGCCGGGCTGTCCACACTCTTCTCAACCCAGAAAGGTAAACTCAGGCATCATGAAACAGAACTTAATAGAAGGCAAAACATTCTCAGTCAAAAAGCGCAGATAACCAAGGTGATATTGGAATTTACTGAACTAGGTACACAATAAAACTCTGACCTAATGGGCGAAAACCATAATTACCCCAAATAAGGTAAGTGCATAAATTTCACAATGTTACAATTTGGAGCGGACATTGAGCGTTTGACAAGATTAAGAGTTCGCAACAGTCAAATGAAATTCCATTTGAGGTTGACTCGTCCTTCCAGCGCGTGGGTGGATGAGGCGTTCCATTCGAGCATTGGTGTATGAGGCGTCGAGAATAAACACGGGCCACAGAGTTAGAATGGTTGACGTACGGGAAGAGCCGCAGTCAAACTCAATCTTAAAGCAATTGTTGGACGAGCAGCGTGAATTCAGGATGCATATTTGGTTATATGGACATTGGTTACAGACATCATATTGCGCTTTGCGTCCTGTCAATAATTAGAAAGGTGTTGGATCGCAGGTGTAGGACAAATACCCACTTCACTTTCTCGAAATCGCCAACGTTTCGACCTTTATTTTTAGGTCTTCCTCAGGGTTTTTTCAGTCAGTGAAGAATGTCATGCATAAGTTTTGTTTCGTTGGCCCGTGTGTTTGTTGCTGTGTTTGTCTTTTACGTGCACCGTCTGGATTTTAACAATTTTCGTTTTATGTACTGCCATGACGGTCTGTATATGCTAATGAACTTCGAGAAATATTAAAGAAAATCCATCGAAACGTGAGGAAAAAGATAAAGATTGCCAGCGATCGGATAAAGAAAGCCATATATGACCTAAGCGCGAATTCTGCAAGATTTAAGGCCGGTGACTTGGAGTGGGTGTATAATCCACACAGGAAGAAAGGAAAGTCTCCCAAGTTGTCTCCAAGTAGGGAGGGTCCCTCTGCAGTCATCAAACGGATCAACGAGGTAGTATACAGGATCCAACGTACCACTAGAGCAAAGATGGAAGTGGTTCATCTTGAACGGTTAAAGACTTACAGTCCTGGAGATTTCTCTTGGTCGGGACGATCAGAACTAAGAGGGGGGCAATGTTACCGTCAGTCCACAGAGACTCGAAGCGGCAACGCCGAGCGCCGACCGCTACCCCATCTAGACTAAACGAGAACCGGAACAATCGCCTCCGTTCTCGAAAGTACGAGAGTGGGTTCAGGCCGGGTATAAACCAGCGAACCGCGCGAGATCGAATCGAATAAGTAGATAGTGCAGTGTAGCAAATTAGCTAAATACGCGGACAAGCGAACAGTACAAATTGTTAGTAGAGAGTAATTGTGTTGTAATAGTTAAAAGTAAATAAAAGTGTGTAGTTAGCTGACGATAAATTATTGAAACCCGTATCCCGTAACAATACCTATTTTAAAACGTCCATATGCTATTTACACTTTAAGATCATTTACTCTAGTAAATCACTTTTAAATAAGTTAAAAGGCCAATTTTTTAAGTCGTTTTGGACTTAGGTCACTTTATTTTAGGCAGTTTACATGTCAAGCAAGCATCCAGTGATTGACATTGCGTGCAACAGTTCAAACCACCAGGCGGAATATTTACAACACGTTCAATGGTTAGGAGTTTTATGGAAACTTGACTATGTAGATGTTCAGTAAATTAACGTTTTAAGTGGAAAATTCTTTAAAACAGTCTTAGATAAGCCTAAAAGGTTTTATCTGCATTTTCTCACAGATTCGGCCATCTTTTTAGTATAAGGGAGGTCAGCCATATTGAAAGCGTTTTGTAGGAAAAAATAAAGATAAATAATTACTATATAATTTACAAGAGACTTCCTAGTCAGAAATCATGTTTGTTGTTTTCTTTGTTGATTGATCAATTAGTGATTAAATTAAATCGAAAACAAATGCGATATTGTAACTTTTTAAATCCGCTATAGCATTTGATAATTTTAATTGACTTATAATTAATTCAAATATCTAGAAACCCTGCTTTTTTCGAAGTATCATAAGCAAGTTTATTGAAAAAGCTAAGTGCGTTGACGAAATCAAGAATGTGTGAAGCAGGTGTTCGATCATTTTTGTTCAACTGTTTTAATTTACACGCTTACATTGAATTGTGTCACCTTTTCTATTTATTTAATGCAGTTCTATCTTGTCGAAGACATACTTTCAAAATTTCTAGGAAAAGTTATTCTTAAAAGTAGAAACAACAAAGTGTAGTGTTCTAAATTTGCTTTAAAACGATAGTGAATAAAGGTATGTAAATCTGCCGGTTTAAAAAAAAGGCTCAAAAATTGTTTTAAGAAACTCTTAAAAAAGTTATCCAGATCAAATAACAGTTTTATCATAGACTTATAGACGATTCAATGAAGAGCGTCATAAGATTAAGAGCTCTTAAATTAGTTTTAAAAAGTAGTGCTGAACCCCTTCATAAACGGGCCTTTTTGAGCTTAAAACGGTTGTATGCCACCCTTGAAGGGTCATTCTAGAGTAAAAAGTTTTATCGTAAGTTTTAGGTTAAGTACATCCTTAAAGAACCCTTGTAGAGTATTCCAAAACTTAAATTGTCACTTGGGCTGTATCTTTTAAACAAAAAATTCCAAACAAATTGTAGACAACACGTTTATAGGGTAGACCCCCTTTAAAATTGATCAGAGAATTTGATGTTTCGTTTTGAATCATCTGTTTTGACCCATCCTGTATCAAAAAGATTCCCATCTGATTTCTTGCTGTTCTTGCACAACATGAAACAGATTTTTTTTATTAACCATCAATCTACGTCAATGATTTTAAAATCAATTTATTTTATTGGTATGGGTATTCCCGCAATATGTTGTAGATAACTTACAAGAAAGTGCACAAGGCCTGGAACTGTTATCATAGACGGAAAAACCAAAAAACCGCCAAAAACGTCCCGGGATATCGACCATAGCTCTTAAATGTCATTACAATAAGAGTCTTAAATCATATACGTTTTGCGTCCTTTAATCAGGTCGATAGAAGTGAAAATAGCGGGTGTAGGACAGAAATAACTACTTCACATTTGTGAAAGAGCCAACGTTTCGACCTTTATTGAGGTCTTCCTCGGGGCTTTTTCAATATGCAAAGTTTGTCAACTATGAACAACATTCCACTGAATATAAAAAAATCTTCAGTTTCACGAAAAAACGAGCAAACGAGCACCATATAGGACGACTCACACATTAGCGATAGCTAAGCTAATGTTGTGTAGCGTTTTTTCGTGAAACTGGAGATGTTTTATATTCAGTGGAATGTTGTTCCTAGTTGACAAAGTTCGCATATTGAAAAAGCCCCGAGGAAGACCTCAATAAAGGTCGAAACGTTGGCTCTTTTTCTGTCCTACACCCGCTATTTTCACTTCTATCAAAGAGTCTTAAAGTTAAGGCCCCCGCCATGACGTCGTAGTAAACAAAATTTAATGCAGTACCTCATTACATTTTTGGCCACTCTTGTACAAAATGAAACAGAAACGTTTTATTAACCTTAAAGCTACGTCGCTGGTTTTACGCTCAATAGTCTTTTAGAGATAATTTATCTTATTAAAATCGGCAGCGGCATTCTCGCCGTACAGGGTAACTTACAAGACATCTTCTGAAAAAAACTGAAAACCTCCGAACATGTCCCTAGATACATAACAACGAATGTTCTGAAATTACGCTAGCTACCAAATGCAGTGGGTTGAAATGCAATCATTTATGACACACAGACCGTTAAAAATTACAAAAAATTGTGCTGATCGATCTGTTCCATCAGCAGTTTAGTTGATTTACAATCCTTTTAGAGAGCCGCCAATTTCATTCTAGTTTGTGATTTATAAGCAAAAAATTGCAAAATTGCTCAAACTAAAACTGTTAGAAAAGGACGAAACTATTGACGTAAATGAAGAACCCGAATGAAAATATAGTAAAGAAACATCCCGCAGTCAGACAACTGGAGTCAGTTTATCTGACTTATATTAAGTCGCCGTCTCTCAAACTTGACGAATAGAATTGCGATAAAGGACGATCACGTGTCTATCATTCTCCGCTCCTTGATTTGTTCCGAACAGGCTTGAAATCGGGTAGACTATAGAAGCAAGTGCCTCAAAAGTCGCAAATTACTAAATATTGCACTTATTAGATTTTTTCCTAATCTGAACTAACCTCTGATGTGATTAGGCGTGTCAAATACTTACTCCGATATGTTATAAAAATACTGCTCTAAAAAAGATAACAATAACACTTGCCTTGCCCTAGGCCGTTTAGGATGATGCGATCCAGTTGGAGATGCCTGAGTGCTCTTACAATGAGGCGAATCCTGCTCTCCAGGAGGTTTGTTGAGGAATAATGGCAAAGGCCTTGCTCCCTCTAGCCCTGAATTTTAAATACAGAGGTGTCTTTACAATTAGATCCATACATGTAATTAGCTAAATAATGTTTAAGTAGTTCTGAATTCATTATCATAATGTTACGATTATTTAATTCTGGAAAAAGAGGACAAAAAGAATGAAAATACGTCAAATTACCATAAAATGTAAGAAGATATGTACCTACTTATATATACATTTGTGCCACAAATTACCTCTCTCTAAACATTGTTAAAATAGGGTAAAATCACTCAGCGTAGTTAAAATTGAATTGCACTTAAGAGGCACTGCATCGCTTTTTGTGTTTCAAACCTTATCTTACCTTTAACACTATTTAAGCAAACATTTGGTGCAGAGCTTGACCTATCCTGTTGCCCGAGAGCCCCAGGTTGTTTTTCAAATTGCTGTTTGGTGATCATATGTGCGGGACCAACTTGAAGAATGCCTGCACTAGAGTCCATTGGTTGGGTGAGCAGAAATCTGTAGTAGGCATCTACCGATCTTGCCTATAGTGGAAACAGCGGTTATCAAACACGGACATCTGGGACATAGTAATAAGATTGTTTTTTCTGTTGCTAAAAATGCAAAAAAGTAGGATTCTAGCCTACTCTCGAATGATTTACAAATCTTTTTTTTCTAGTTTTACGTACTTTTCAATCTAATAATGACTGCTTACCTGATGGCACAGCAAAGGCACCCCACCGGCACACCTCTGATGAAACTTATAACCACATGTCCTACAATTAAATCCGGTAAAAACGAGTTTTCGGCACACCTCACAAAACACAATAGAAAAAAATGTCTTCCTAACGAAATTATGTGAAATACTAGTAGGAATCGGAAACTTATCAATTATTTTCACAGACACCGAATCACAATCTAAGGTACTTATGTCTACGTTCCAGTTTAGCTTTTGAGTGGACTTTTCGTCCCCCAGAAAGGCGACGCACATTTCACAGCTGAGATTTCTTAGTTTCATTGGTTTGGCTAAAGCACGCCATAAAGTGAGGCCTTCCCTGATTTGCACGCTCGTTCTTTGTTGATTAGGAAGGAACGCTCGCAGAAATCTTGGCGTCATTAGTGCTGGGGGGTTTGGCCGTGAGTATTGAGTGTGTTGTGGAGGGCTCCGCACATGATGTTTGTCCCTTTCCAGTGTGCTGTGGTTGCTTTGACTTTGACTGAGCAGCGATTGGCTGCTTGAACTTCCACTGAAGTAATGCAAGGAAAACAAAGAAAATGCATAAACTTGAGGTCAATACATAATATATTATATTATTAGTAATATTTTGAGGCCAAATGTTCATTGCATTCAAGCATATTTATGTGTGGCAAATAGAGAAATAAAGCAGCTGATAACTTACTAACAAAACTAAGAACGAAAACTGTTATATAATTTATGCTTAAGTAATCTCAACAACTCTGTTAAAAAAAGAAATGTAGGAAAGTTGATACAAAAAGTATTTAATTGAACTACTATTTGGGGCAAACTTTTTGGCCATATTCATGATTTATTATTTCTGGAATGGATAAGACGAAGGGTCAACCACTAGTTTAGCCATTATGTGGCCACATTTGATTAACAATTTATACAGTATTGTATACAGTCAAATATTGAATCCATTTGAATTACATTTGCTGACATTTATTGCCCTGGATATAGGCAAATGTGGCCTTAACTGACACGTGAAAGAAAACTAAGCCAAAGTAAAGCTGTATTTGCCTACAGGAATAATGATGTTGGATTTAAGCAGATGTGTCCTTGGTTTAGTTTCGATTCGAAATGTGTTTTGAACTGTCTGCAATGTCTGCAAATGTATTACCATTTAGAGGAAGTTCCAGAAACAAAATTTATATAATCACATATGTGTACCACCTAGTTAACAACAGCAATGTTTACCAAAGCAAACAACTGTTGGGATAACCTGAGGGATAACCCCATAGCTAGAACGTAATATTTGATCATGTATATGACCATTTAATACGTGTATATCAAGTGTGCTATGCAATAATTGTGCGTTGCAAAACTATTGATGCTGGCCTGTCCGATCACCAGGCGGTAATCTGCAACATCCCGATTGAGTCCTCTTCAAGCCACAGTGGAGCGGTGGAGCCACAGTGGAGCGGCCACACAGAGCCAAGGTGGAGGCCGAGGTAGAATATATTGTAAAAGAAATTTTGAGAGATTTAGAGCATTAAATGAGGAAACTGACTGGAGGAGCATTCTGACGGCTGATGATCCAGTTCGCACGTATCATGAAACATTGTGCCGTCATTTTGAAAGCGCATTTCCAGTAATAGCTCTTAAGCGTAAAAAGAGAAAGCCGTGGTTCACCACGGGACTGCGTGTTACTGCTGGTAATTTGAGATCGCTCCGCTCTCTGCGCACCTTTTCGGGGGACAATTTAGCTCTGGAAAGTGACTATTTGAAATATCAAAAAATTTTTAGGACCACTGTTAGGCTTTCTAAAAGATTCTACTGTGCCCATAGAATCAACAACTTTAACAATAAGGTGAGAGAGACCTGAAGGCTGGTGAAAGAGCTCAGGGGGAGCACTGAGATACACACTCAACCGAATTATATTGATCCTAATGAATTAAATTATTATTATCGCGAAGTGGCGGACTCACGTGCTGGTAGAACTGCCCCGGGTACACTGGATTTTGCAGCTTATCTTCAACGGATAATAGGCACTGAAATATTTTTTTTTGGTCCTGTTACTCTTGATGAAATCAAAGAAGTGTTTGTTTTACTTAAAAACAAATGAGCAGCGGAATAGGACGGACTGACTTTGACCATGTTCATGACCTTGCCGGACACTGCCTTGCCAGTCCTGGCGGAGGTGATCGACTGTTTTTTTTTTAGTGGGCATTTTCCTGACTGCCTCAAGAAAGCGCTTGTAATTCCAAAGTTTAAAGGGGGAGACCGTGAGGGTTTATGCAATTATCTGATGAAAATGATGAGCTTGAAGATGCTCTCATTTCGTGAGCGCAGGGAACTGCTGAATCATCTGCAGTTTGGATTTCGCCCTGGCAGGGGTACTAGTGATGCCTTGTTTTCATTCCTGGACCACCTCTACAGCCACCGGGTGAAAAGTGCGCAGCTGTATTCTGCGAACTCACGAAAGCATTTGATTGGGCAACCATGCGATACTGCTGCGAAAACTTGAAGTGTATTGGTTTAGGGGGTTATAGCAGTGCTGGCTTCTCTCGTACCTTGAGGGGCGTGGACAGACTGTTGTTGGTGGGGCCGCCTCGATGGAGCTTCGGGTGGAGTCAGGGGTGCCTCAGGGCTCAGTTCTTGGTCCGCTTCTCTTCCTCATTTATATAAATGATCTGCTCCTCCTACCTATTAAAGGTAGTACCTTTAATAGGTAGGAGGTTAATTCATAAAATTTGCTGATGATACCACCATCTTATGGATAGATGATAATTGTCCGAGATCCATCATAAATGACCTAACTATTATTAAACAATGGTGTCACGCAAACCAACTCTCACTTAACGTCAATAAAACATGTGTTCTAGGTTTTGGGTGTAAGATAAACGACGTATGCCTGGGGAGCAGTCCTGTTGGCTCCCCTAGGGGGACTGGGATCCTAGGACTTGCTGGATGGAGGGCTGAAACTTGACAGCCTTGTGATGAATGTGCGCGGCAAGGCGTCGTCGGGCTGCTATGCCGTTCGCCCCATCTATAACGACATTGGGCCTTGTGTTGCCCGCCAGGCCTACTTTGCGTTTGTCGAATCTCATCTTCGATATGGCATCTGCTTCTGAGGCTCATGCTCTTCTGAGTTTTTCCACAGAGTATTCGATATAAAAAAAAGCTGTCAGGTTAGTCTCTGGGGCTCATTTTCGAGAATCTTGTTGCCCCCTGTTTGTCAAGCTGAATATTCTCATGCAGTCTGCAGTCTGTATATCCTAGAAACAGTATGTTTGATATTTAGGAGGTATGGGCGGGTACTGTCGTTACCCAAACATAACAGTGAGCGGAAACCACATACTTTCAGCCTGCCTATTCTCCCTAGCAAGAGAGTGAAGGGATGTATTGTGCATAACAGAGGGAGATTGTTCACTGTTCAACAGTCTTCCCAGTGAGGTGAGAGGGGAGGTATGCTTTGCAAGATTCTCAAGAAAGCATACTACTCCCTAGTTGAGTACCTTGATGATGACAGTCTACAATAAGCGACTGTGGTGAATTGATCTTATGTATTATGTGTGGATTTTGTTGTTTGATTGACGTGATTATACTTTTTGTACTGGGAGTTGTCGGAGAGTGTTCGTGTTTTAAATCGCTCCGCGTTACAGTGTAAACAACCAAGTTAAAACCGTTTAAATTAACGCGCCGTACAAGCAAGATGCCTCATGATAGTGGTGGGTGTACTAGTGATGAAAAAAATAAGCTAACAAACATTGCCCAACATGAGTTTAAAACCAAATTGTACACCTATGAATTTCCTGAAACTTCAAGCAAAAAAGTGTTGAGTTTGATCCATCAAAATGTACAATCTATAGGTAACTCAATAGACCGCATTAATGAAATGATGAGAGACAATTTAAACTGCAAGTTCGTGTGTTTAACAGAACACTAGAACAAAAACTATGTAATACGTGATTTTAGTTTTGTGTCAAGTTTCTGTCGGGATGAGGAAAAACATGGAGGATCTGCCATATACATTAGGCAAAATCTAATGTATAAGGAAAGAGCTGACATTAAAAAGCTGTCAATAAGTGGGACATTTGAGTGCGCAGTTATAGAATGTAAATAAGATAAGGTAGGAATAATTATCATTTGTGTATATAGACCACATTCAGACGACATCGCGCTTTTTTTTAATAGAACAGAAGTTTTGATAACAAGCATTTTTCAAGAAAACAAATTAATATTTATTGCAGATGATATTAATATAGAACTATTAAAAGACAATCATTCAAAAACAGAGGTACCATCTATATTAAACTCGTTTAATGTACACCATTTTTGAGAATACCCGAATTTCAAGTAATAGCGCTAGTTGTATTGATAATATCTTCTCAAACGCTAAAGTTTTAAAATCTAGTGTATTTGAGAACTTTGTATCTGACCATACTGCGCAACAAGTTTGAGATCGACGTAAGTGTAAAAGATAATCCTGTATACAAGCGATTTTTTACAGATGAGCATAGGTGCAATTTCTTGAGCAGCTTAAATGAACAGGTCTGGTTAGAAGTGTATGATGTAGAAAAAAGTAACGTTAATGACAAGTGGAATGTTTTCATGAACACTGTTTTGGGCATGTATAATCAGAATTTTCCTCGAAAACTGACAAAGAAAAAATCAAGCAGAAAATCTCCCACAGACCCTATAGTACTCGAATGTAAACGCAAACTGGATAACCTACTAATGCTGTCCACACTCCACCCGGACTTTAAGCAAAGTTACAATGAAGAAAAAATTATCTATGACAAGGCATTATTATCCTCTAGGAAAAAGTCCTACGAAAATCACTTGTCAAAGGCGGACAGTAAAACAAATGTTTGTAGGCGATTTGCAGAGATATAACGGGGAAAGAGTCGAGTTTTTCAGAAATCAAGATCGAAGGAAGTCCCGAAGATACAGGAAATAGTTATAACAGATTTTTATTATCAGCTGTCCCGAATCTTTTAATTAATTTATGAGATATTCCTTTCTCTTGTAATATAAATAACAATATACGATCTATGTTCCTGAAACCTGTCAAGCCGGAGGAAATAGTGAATATTGCGAGTAATTTAAAAAATAATCATAGCAGTGGTATAGATGAACTTCCTACAAGCATTGTAACGCTAGCCGCCCCAGTATTAAAACATGTATTATCATATATAATTAACAATTCCTTTAGTTTTGGTGTCTTCCCAGATAGTCTAAGAATAGCACTTATTAAACCACTATATAAAAAAGGCGATCCGGAAAGTCTAGATAGCTACAGACCAATAAGCTTGCTACCAGCCTTTTCAAAGATTTTTGAGAAGGCAATGAACAGCCGACTAATGAACTTTTTGATTGAATGTGATATTTTTAGTAATTGCCAGCACGGTTTTCTTAATAACAGATCTACACAAACGGCAATTTTTGAATTTATTACGCATATACTAAATCACTTAGAGGATGGTGAGTTGGCGATTGGCATGTTTCTGGATTTGTCCAAAGCCTATGACTGTCTGGATAGACAAATACTCATTAGAAAATTAGAGTTGTATGGTATTCGGGGCAACACCAAAAAGTGGCTAGTCAGTTATTTGGAAGATAGAAAACAATATGTCAGTATAACAAAGAACAGGAAAACGCAACGGTAGGCTATGTTGCAAAACAATGTAGGAATAGCACAGGATAGTATTCTGGGCCCTCTTCTGTTTATAATATTTGCCAATGATAAGAAACTTGTGGATGCAGTGTTGAAATTAAAGATCTTTTTGAGTTAGTCACAGAGTGGTTTCATAAAAACAGGCTTGTTTTAAACAAGGAAAAAACCAATGCTGTAGTCTTCAGCACAAAACCATCCACAACAATCAAACCAGAAATGATTGAAATGGATAACTCAATCATAACGGTATCTGATAATGTCTAATTTCTGGGAGTCTATATCAATGAGTATTTGGATTGGTCTTGTCACATTAATTGTACTGTCAAAAAATTAAATTCAATTTGTTATGGTATACGGGTCATTGGTAGGTACATGGAGGAAAAAACCCTCAGAGTAACATACTTAGCAAATTTTGAGTCTGTTCTAAAATATGGAATAATTTTCTGGGGAAGGCATGCGTTAACGCATAGTGTTTTTGTGTCACAAAAACGAGCAGTGAGAGTTGTGAGGAAAAAAGGGTATTTAGAAAGTTGTAGGGGTGAATTTAGGAAATTAGGAATAATGACTGTGTACGCAATTTATATATATGAATGTCTACTGTTCTTTATCAAAAACAGGGATCGGTTTGAGATCAGATCTCAAGGAAGATATGACACACGAACATTAGAAGTAATGTACCCCACTCATAGGCTTGCGGTAACCGAAAAATTTCCTAAATACATGTGTTTGAAGTTGTTTAATGCGTTGCCTCGGGAATTGAAAATAATAGGTGCACTAAAAATATTTAAAAAGCAATTAAGAAAGTACCTGCTGCAATTGGAACCCTACAGCCTAGGAGACTTTTGTAATTTATAGAATTAAGAAAATGTACGTTTTTTTGTTTGTGTGACGTCATTTCACTTTATGCTGCATGTAACATGTAAACATGACTTTGAAATAATAGTATATTATAAACCAAGGTTGTGAAGTACATTATTATGACCCGAACGTCAAGCGTCAGCGCTAGGCGCTTCGGGATCTAAGACGTGAGGGTCATAAGTAGTTCACAACCGCGGTGTATATACGATTTTTTCCACTACTAGACTCAATAAATCTACAACAGAAAATTGCCTAAATTAGTAAGATAGCGCTCCGCATATTTTATTACTAAGAACAGGAGCGTCTTCAATCCATATGGAGGCTTCGTTACCGTGGCAACCGATAAAAAACCGATAAACAAAATGGTATTTACGACGATATCACGGTGCCTAATGCTCCTGACAACTGACAGTTTTATTTACCGGCAAATAATCGGCCATAACGTTGTCATTATAGACCGCTAATGTTCAATTGTTTTATAAACCAAACAAGGAAACCTACTTTACAGTCATTTTGCTGCCCTTTAACGGTCAGTATTAAAGCTAGTAGTGGAAAAAACTTATTATTATTATTTTTATTATTACCTACCTATACTTTTGATAATTTGTTTTATACTATTTGATAATTTTCATTTTAAACTGTTGAAAAGTGTTCCTTTTCCCTTTAAGCTCTGTCAAAGAGTAGTTTTTACCCTGTCACAATAAAGTACATTGATTGATTCATTGATTGAATTGAGGACTTTGTTAAAATGAGACAAATTTGAAGACCTTTTGACCTTTTAATAAGATATCCAACCTATTCACTAAATTCCTGTCATATTTAGGAGACATTTGAAACATTTCACCATTGTTTGACTAACATTTTGTCTGACATGTGCAACATTTAGACCCATTTGTCACACATTTGACACAATTTGCCAAACATTTGACACATTTGCCTAAAAATATATGCACGTGTCTAACATTTCCCAATTTTGTCTGTTATTTAGGTACTCCATGTAAAAAACATTTGAATAACATTTGAGGGTGACTGTACACCACATTTGATGAGTGGTTACCCCTTCAGGATAAGGTGAGATGAGTGGTTACCCCCTCAGGATAATTTGACTTCTAAACATGTAATGGGTAACCCAAAAATATATATATAAAATAGGGAATTTTCATTTGAAAATGTCGTCTATAGGCTGTAAAATGTCAAAAAAGGATAAAGGAACAACTTTTAACCTTTTCCGTGGAAAATTCATAGCCTTCTAAATGATGGTTTCTAATAAGCACCCTGTACTTAAAATTAGAATAAATCTCAAAAATTCCCTAATAATTATTACGTTTTCATGACAAAATGCAAGATATTCAAATCGATTTGAGTCCAATACTAGTTTTCGTTTTCATGGAAAATTGAAATCCCGATTCAAATCGATTTCAAAACGTTTTGTTTTTTTTTTTTGCTTTTTGATGTTACTGATTAACAAGAACAACAGGACTTCAATAAGTGACAGATGCTTATTTTGCTACAGGCTAATTCTTGACAGTATTTTTTTATCATCGCCAGAATTACTAAGTTTTCTGATAAAATTACTTGCAATATTTGCATAGTTCTTGATTTATCTAGGTCACAAATATGTTTTCGTCTAGTGTGCGAAAAAAAAATGTTGATTGTGGCTATATTGCAAATGTTAATAAGTGTAACTTTTATTATGTTTGAAGAAGAAACAGCAATGCTGAAACACAGACGGGAATATAGTGCCTTTATGGAACAAATTAGGTGTAACATATTAGACTTTAGGCAAAGTGGTGGAAAAATTCGTAAGAGAAAACTTTACAAAGGAAAGCGATGGTGGCGCAAGATGCGAAATTGCCAATGGTGGGAGGAAACTGTACAGAAACATTTTACAGAAGAAGATTTCATAAACAATTTTAGAGTTAGTAAAAAAACTTTCAGGTTTTTGTGTTTTCGCCTTAAAAAGTATCTCTCAGCTGATAAAAACTGTGTTCGAGAGCCACTGACAGTAGAGAAGAAATGTGCTATTGCATTGTACGAGTTGGCTTCATGTGCCGAATATCGTGTTGTGGCAACCAATTTGATACACACAAATGTGTAGTGCATAAATGTGTATATACTTTTTGTGAAGCAGTTATTTATGAGGTTAAAGAAGAATATTTAACATTGCCAAATGAAATGGAGACAGAAGAAATAAGGCAAGGGTTTGAAAATATGTGTGGAGTTTGCAATATAATTGGAGCTATAGACGGTACTCACATACCCATATTACCTCCTAAAGTTGGATCCAGAGATTTTTTAAACCGGAAAGGTTGGGCATCATAAAGCTGTAGTTGATAATAAATACAGGTCAGTTAAAAATACTACAAGGAACTATTATTTACAAATTTAAAATCAATTTTCAGGTTCATATATGCTACATGCAAACATCCTGACAGCAGTCATGATGCAAAAGTACTGCGAGATTCCAACTTATTTCAAAATGTGGAAATATGTTGCCAAAACTGAAACATGAAATAGATAGAGGCAAAAATGTACCTTGTGTTATAGTTGGAGACCCAGCTTATCCACTGCTACCCTGGCTTTTAAAACCATATAAGGGTAATATATCTAGGGAAGAAGAGTCATTTAATGTATATCCTAGTCGAGGTAGAGTAGTGGTGGAAAATGCTTTTGGTCGATTGAAAGCAAGGTTTAGGTGTTTGTTAAAGCGGCTAGACATCCACTTCATCCCAAAAGTCGTATTTACTTGCATAATTTTACACAATATTGTAGAAAGTAACAAAGATACATTTCTAAAAACCTGGATTGATGCAGTGAAAGACGCAGAACTGCTTTTTCCACAGCCAGTGAAGTCTGTTACCAGAGAACATGACAATATTGAGGGCGGGCAGTTGAGGGATATTTTAAACGAATATATGCTGAAGTTTCCTCTAAAAAGATCTTCTCTTATATAAATGATGTGTTAAAAATATTTTTAATTGGTTTCACGTTTAATGCTTATTGTAATACTGTTGTTATATTAAACATGTTTAAAACGCATTTTAAGTGTTTACTCAGTGATTAAAGCTTTCAAAATAACATCAGACTCATATAATAGAGGTTTAAATGTAATATGTATGTCTATGAGTATCATGAAATTAACCTGAAGCTTACCAGGTAAACCAATTTTTAAGTTGAGCATAAGGTTTATTGAGCAACAGAACTTCAACAAGATCATGTTCAGTCACAAAATAAAGACTTAATGACATTGTTGTCAGTGCAACTGTAAAAAGTCACATTAATTTGACATCAATATCAATGAGATGTGTTAAGACTAAACCTAGTTTAACTGAGTCAAGCTTCATCCACAATAATAATTATACAACTGGGCTTATATGTAAAATATTTTATTTTCATATGGATTACATTTGACAAATAAATGAGAAATAGGACAACTCAAACTACATTTTCACAAAAAAATATTCACACTCTTGGCTACCTACTTAAATATTATTACATATGTTGATTATTTAAATTTTATTTTCTTGCTTCTTCTTCATCACTAGAACTGTCCAAACCTCGCTTCCTTACTGAAATGGAGTGTAGTGTGGAGTGTGATGCTCCTGAACTCATTGGAACCTGGGTAGACACCATAAATGGCATTCCAAATGGATTTATCTGTGGAATTATTTGCAGGAACTTGGATAATATTTTGAACCGTTTGAGAAAATGTTTGAAGGATCAGTTTCAAATCATCTGTCCTTGCCCAGGCTGCTCTTTCTTCTGCCTCTTGCTGTCTCTTGAAAAATTCTTCCATCAGAATTTTTTGTTGTTCAAAAAATATGATGCTATCATTTCCCCTTCTTGTCACGAATGTTTTGCCCTTTTTGGTATCCTGATCTTTTTGAGAATGAGGAGTACTGGGGGTATATATGTTACCTTCACTCTCTTCACTAATTTGGCTTTCAGGTGGATTAATGAATCTTGAGAGTTCTTCAGGTGAAATATTTGCATCCACACCCACTGCAATCTCAACAGGCTGACCATCAACAGATGTAGAGGGCCGACTACTCATCTCAACATCCTGACCATCAACAGATGTAGAGGGCCGACTACTCAAAATCTCATCCAGTAAGGCAAAATAGTCACACTCAATTCTCTGGGGCCCACTTAGAGTGTTGTTTTTTTACAACTAGTGTAAGCAGTCTTCAGTGCCTTCCACTTGTTTTTAATTTGTTTCCCTGATTTGTTACAAAGCCCTTTTTCCCTGATACGGGCCTCCACCAACTTGTAAATTTCAGCATTTTTGTATCTTTTTCCATCAAAAAGTTGGCAGATTTTTTGGTCTCGAAAAATCTCCAACATGGTCCGTACTTCTATGTCCTCCCAAATGTTTCTAGTTGTATTTGACATCATTTTCGATTACTTCCAACTTTTTATTGTTCAAAAGAAAATATTCAAATTTCAAAATCAAAAACTACACAAACACAAACTCAAAAATTTAAATAAAAGAACAAACGGATATTTTAAAATTGACACGTTACTTTGCAAGTTTGACAAAGCTATTTCGCCAGCCTGTTTAAACAGTCACTTGTCAGTTCAGTACGATCTCGATCTGTTTTCATGAAGAACCACCTAAATGCGATTCCGATACGATCCCAGAAAACGGTGTATCGACCTTGGACTCAAATCAAATTGATTTTCTGTTTTCACGAAGTATTCAATATCAAAAGTGAATTCAAATCGATTTCAATACGCCATGAAAACAAGGTAAATATTTAAAAAAAAACATGGTTACTTATTACAATTCTAACCAAAACCATAAAAGTAGCCTGACACTTATACATGCCTGCTATATGTGTCCTATCCTTTGTACAGAAAAATTGCTTAAAAAAAATTTTGAATAGTTGTTTGTTTTAATAAGTAGTTATGCTCAATTTAGGTCAAATATTACAGGAATCTAGTACTAATGGGTAGAGGGAACTAGGTAGTTACTTAGCCTAGCCAATTAACAGGCTCTTATTATACTGGGTAAAAAAAAAACTTTTACATCTCTAGTATTTATGACTTGAATATCTCTATCAATAAAAAATTTACAACTGCACTGCTAAATTATTTAGAAAAAAACTCTAAAACATTTCTCTTTCTCTTTTCTTAGGCTTTTTGTTCTAAGTACCTAGTTCCTTTAATAACAAATGTTCTTTGCATGAAAAATTAATCAAGCTGATTGGGAAATAATTATACCATTTAATTTATTATGAAAATTGGAGTTGAAAATGCCCCATAAATCCATTGAAAAAGCACTACCCTGTACATACTTTCACATAACTCGCTTTCAAAGCAATTAACTACATAAAACCATTTTGATTCACATTATGAGACACATGATGTGAATGAAAAGTATTGTAGATTTTTTAACACCTTCTTTTATTGGTTTGATCAGAGCTTTCCCCAAATTCGTACACGAAATAGAGGTCGGACTCACACTACCTGGGTAAATAGTGACATTAAAGAATTCTCAAGCTATGTCAAAAATTTATATGTTTGGTATCAATTAACAAAAAGTGACCAGGTGTATCAACATTATAAAGAAGTAAGAAAACAATATAGAAAATTCCTGAGAGATTACCACAGGGCTGTGAATGACAATAAAATAATAAACTCTAAAAATAAGTCTAAAACATTTTTAATAAACTTGCTGGTAAGTGCAAAGCGCAGAAGAATATTATCTTAAAAATAGAGGATGACACAGTATCTGACCCCGATGTGGTGACTGAACTCTTTAGCAAACAATTCAACCTCACATCTTCTCAAAATAACTTTGAACCTTTACAGAATAATAAGCATTACAGAACTATCTTTCTTCACCCAACCAACCAAAATGAGTCCTTATCCTTGATTATGACTTTGCCCAACAAGTACTCGGCTGGACTAGATGAAATACCACTATCACATATAATAAACAATGGATTTATTTCGGGGTCTTTTCCAGATGATTTGAAGTTGGCTAAGGTGGTGCCAGTTTTCAAAAAGGGTGACAGTCAAGAGGACTCAATCTATAGGCCAATATCGTTACTCCCATCATTTTCGAAAATTTTTGAAAAGGTTTTGTACAATAGAATTCTACAATTTATAAAAGCCAATAAAATATTGGCTGACCATCAGTTTGGCTTCGTTCCCCAAAGGTTAACTGAGATGGCAATATTTAACACACTTAAATTTATTGTTGAGCATATCCATCAGAATAACAAATTCGCAGACTGTTTTTTGATCTGTCAAAAGCTTTTGATACCTTCTAATAGATAAATTGGAGTCTTATGGATTGAGAAGAGCATGCTCCTCTTTGATTACCTCCTATTTGAGCAATAGGTATCAGTCTGTTTGTGTGAATTTTAATGGTACACCTCATTACTCAAAAACTCAGCCAATTATGCAGGGTGTTCCCCAAGGTTCCATATTGGGCCCACTTCTGTTTATACTCTATGTCAATGACTTGTCTCACACCTTAACAAATTTACTGGTTTGCCAATATGCGGATGATACTTCAGTGATTCTATGTGAAAAGACAGAAGGTGCACTGTCAATTATTTCATCGATGGCTGCATATAAGATGTGCCACTGGTGTGAAATCAATTCTTTGAATTTAAATACCAATAAGACTGGCTTAATAAGTTAATTTTATTATTTAACCCCCCATTTTAAGGCCCAAAATTAAACCAAACGAGTCATTGTATGTCAGGATGCAAGGTAGGTGGCTTGCTCATTGTAAATCAATAAAATGTTTAGGTGTTTTTATTGACCCCCAATTAAACTGGTCCCATCAAATCTCATCACTTATATCTAAAATAAATAGTTATTGCGCTCTTCTCAGGCGACTCTGTAATGTTATATCTTTGGACTCTATTAGAACCTTTTATATATCATGTATCCAAGCCATAATAAATTATGGCATTCTGTTTTGGGGCTCCTCTAGTGAAGCCATGGATGCTTTTATTGCTCAGAAAAAATTAATCAGATCTATATTCACTCTCCACCAGAGAGTCAGTTGTTGAAAATACTTTGGTGAGTTGAATGTGTTGACTGTCCCCTCATTATACATTTTGAGTTTGGTAATGTTTGTCAGAAAAAAACCTGGAGTGTTTAGTAGAAATGAAGAAAACCACTCAGAAGAGATACTAGATGGCTACTAGAGGTGGGAGGGACCTGGCGACTCCGGTGCACAGGTCAGCTTTCTTTCAGAAGAGTCCGTACTATCGGGTGGTGAAGGCATATTGGTAGTTGCTGGGTTATTTACGTGATATTGTTAGTCCGGTCTAATTCAGAAAGCAGGTAGTGTCTTATCTTGGAAATCAATGTTTATATTCCTTTAATATTGCTTAATGACTATAATTTACATTTTATATACCTACTAGCTATGTAATTTTTAAGTCACAAAGTAAAAAAAATCTTTTTTGACCTTGCTTTGTGGTTCATGTAACTATTTGGTTGGCATTAAAAGTTATGTTATTTTGATTTGGTTTAATATTAATGGCAGATTAATGTTACATTGTCATTGTGTTGTTAACAAGTAATTGAAATATCAGGTTCACATGCAATATTCACTAAGGAAAATAATATCTTCAAGAATATTCAATGACAAAAAGATTTGTTTTAGTTCAAACAAGGAGCTCTATTGTTATAAAGGGGATTGAGGGATGTATAAACCAGTCACATATTATTAATATAAAGTAGGTGTTTGAAATCTGACTGACGTTTTTATTAAATTTTCTCAATATATGCTGAAGGGAGATAGGTATAAAAAAAATTAAAATCTCAAGGGTGACAAGGTGTCAAAAATAAGTGAATGAGTTATAGTCAATATTATTGATAGTGGGAAGAGCTGCATGGGGTCGGTATAAAATCCAATGAGTAACTACTAGTTTAAGGCATTGAAATAGAAAATTATTAGTTTCTGGGAAAAGTAAGCCCAGCAACTAGCAACCTTACACTCTACAGGGGCTTACCTATATGAATCCTTCCCATTGGAGCCACCACAAGTGATTTGCTCAGCCAATTTCCTCTTGTTCTCTTCGAGCTCATGCAGCTTTGAAGTGAGTTCATCATATTCTTTTAAGTACATTGCAGGAGGATGCTGAAAGTCGGCGAACTTGGCGTTTAGGGCATCGATATTCGCTCTTGTCAGAGCGATTACATTTTCGATATTTTTAATTTCTTCCTGTATATCCAGGATGATTTCGTCTTCACTTTCGCTCGACATACTGTTGTCGCTGGTCGCATCAGCATAAGACAGCACACTTCCATTCAACGTTGTTTTGTAGATGTTATTAATGCCTTTAGACCCTTTCAAAACTGCCATAATAATGAAATTTTCATGTTTGATTTTGGATCCTTCTTCTCGAAATCTGAGTTTTTTGAGAACTTGGGTTTTCTTTTCATCGTTTGTCGATTTCGGAATTTCCAGTGTCGATGGTGACAATCGCCTGTCAATGTCCATTGTCAATGGCGGTGTACGTCATTGACGATGGTTTTCATAGCTCACACTACTGTGTATAGAGTAACTAGAACAATTTAGGACTCTAGGAAAAGTCGATCTACGAAGAACTAGCCTTGTTTTAATGTATTCGATAATGATAGTGCGGTTACTGTAAAGAAAGTATAAACAGATATCTCATAAATACAGCCTGCAGTGTCAATTTCAAAATTTTTTAATAGCCTACAAAATTATTAAAACTAATAGTTACATAGATTACACCAATTAAATACAATGACAGAGCGATGACATTCCAAAAAGTGTTTTTTTTTATGACGTTTTTCAAGGTCAGTGTGACAGTGTGACGTTTGTCCAAGGGTTATATAGGTTATGATTTTTACTCTGTGTCTGTTATTTTTCTTTCAAAAATTACAGATTATGTTATCAAATATTCATTATTTACATCACCAAATATATACATTATGTATCTAGATCGTCACTGCTCGATATTCCGCAACATATTCCAGTAAACAAACAATTTTAACAGATTTTACAATCTTCAATTTTATTAGGTAGTAGTGTCCGGGTTAGATGTCGGTCATTGTAAAGATAACTTACAATTTAAGCCGCTTCCTGCCGAGATCAGTGGCAGAACGTCGTATCCATTACCTCGCTCAGGACTCCATAAGGTGTCTTTCCCAAGGAGCGTGTCTAGCTTCTCAAAAAATGGATGAAATTAGGCAAAAATTCAAGCTGCCAAAGGCCTATGAAGGCAGCGAGCCCAGTGTTTGGTGAGTCTGGTTTTTTTTTTTTCATATTTAGTACAACTTAATTTTGATATGCTTAATAGGGTCGAGTATATCCAGCTGGCACTGGAGTACAAGCCCCTTAACTTGGGGCAGGGGTTTCCTGATTACCCTCCACCTAAATATGTAACTGATGCTTTGCTTGATGTGGCTTCTAATAGGAATTTACATCAGTATACTCGGGGATTTGTAAGTACTAATTTTTTAGACAAAATACTGATTTCAGACAAACTGTTAAAAATAAAGTGGTTTTCTGCTTATTTTATTTGATCAAATAGCCCATTAAAGCCAATGTTACTTATTGCTCTGTAAGCCAATACTCCTTAAGAGGTTCTTAATGATGACAAAGCATTCTTTACAAATTTGTTTACTTCTGATTTTCTAATTTTTAATGTGGAACTAAAACAATGACTGTTAAATTTCATATGCTGATTACAACAGATGCAGTGGACACAGTAATTTTTAATTAGCAATTGAGTATTCTCAATAAGCTTATTTTTAAATTGTTTTTTAGTAAACAAAGGATACTCTCATCTCAGAATGTTTTAAGACCTCAATTGAAAATGAAAATAATACATGATAATCTCCCAAAAAACTCCAAAGTTCTACATGAAATTATCACAAAATTAAAGTTTCCAATAATAGTATAAAAGAAAAAAGGAATTTTTTGTAGCACTACATACTCTTGAAATATCTGGATGACAATTTTAATGATTGTTTTGAGCTGACTTCCTCGAAAAGCAATAAATTTTCAGTTTGCAACATCTTTAGTAAAATTTCACTTATTTTCATCCAAAAATTAATTTTTCCACCAACAACCAATTTGAAAACTTTCTCCAAAAACATAAAAATTTCCATTTTTAGACAATTTAGTTCCATTAGCATGTATCCTGAGTTTTTCAAAGAATTTTAAATTTTATTTTTACTTGCTTTGACTCAATTCTAAATATTTTTTGGCTGACTTCCTCAAAAAATATAAAATTTTCAGTTTGGGACGTCTTTAGTAAAATTTCACTTATTTTTGTCCAAAAACTAATTTTACCACCAACAACAAATTTGAAGATTTAAACTAATTTTACCTGATTGTGTTCTAAAATAGAATTTTGCCTTGATGCATTTTGCTTGGATGTTTACACGATGTGGGTAATTTTTAAATAATTTTAGACCTAATTCTACCCGTTTTTTTTTTAAATATTTAATTTGCATTTTTAGACACTTTAACTCACTGTTTGGCTATTTGACTCTATAAGCAGGTAACTCGAGCTTTTCAAATAACTTAAACTATTTATTTTTATTGTTGTAATTAGCGTCCTTAAGTTGTAAGTAGTTGGTGAAGTTAGCGGGATTAGGACAAATAATGCACCTCTTCTTTATTCGAAAATGGCCGACGTTTCGACTGTTTATTTAGTCTTCATCAGGGCTAAAACCCAATGAGTTAAATAGTAACAAATCCCTGGGCCCAACATAAAATTGCAAATAGTGTTTGTTACATAATGGAACGTAAAATCATATACATCTATTACATCTATAAAATTTTTTTTTTTTTTTTTTAAATTTTAAAAAATTTTTAAAAAAATTAATAAAATTAAATATACAGACAAATTATAAACAACTACAAGAATTAACATTTGACAATTACTGACAGTACCAAGTAACCAGTAAACATTGAGGCGTACATTACGGAAGACAGAACTTACCTATTCTCACTTAGAGAGGGTAGTCATTTAAAATTCTATTCAAGATGGTTAAAATAGCAAACTCCATTCGATTGTTCGGTGACCCTGGTATCTTAGGCTCGACCAATCGGTGGCCTAATCATGTTTACAATGTTGTCAAATTTTATTTATTCAGTAATTTCAAGCGTTCTTGGATGTGATAATAGATAATTTTTCTAATTTTGAGAGTTTTTGAAATTTTAGTGGTAATTTTTGTAATTTTATTTGTAGTTTTTGATAATTTCTGTACTGCTTAGATAATTTTACAAAATTGCGGTAATTGGAGCAGTAATTATATAATTTTAATGATACTTTTTGTAATTGTGAATTACTTTTTTATCAAAGATACACCAAAAATTACCCATGTCACACCTCTCGAAAACAGACTCAAAAGCTGAATCCTGGTGCTAAGGCACATTTAGTGTGTCTGTGGCTGTGGCTGTGTCTTTCCTGAGGAACAACTTCAATGTATTAACCAATTTGTTAACATGCACTCATTTTTACACAATCCTTTAGTATGGCCCATATAACACTAATAAATACAGTATTCTTCAGAATGTAGACAGTGTTTAACCTTTTTTTTTATTCAGTTCGTATAAGTCACATGCCACCTATTTCCATGTAGGGTCATCCAAGATTAGTGCAAGCTTTAGCGAAATTATATTCAAAGCTTATTGACCGAGAACTAAACCCACTTACTGAGGTGATGACTACTTTAGGTGCCTACGAAGCACTGTACTCGTCAATTACGGGTAAGTTAAATTTGGTACGGGTAAGTTAAATTTGGTGGAAAACTTTGCATAACCATTTAATCCATTTTAGGGCACGTAGATTCAGGTGATGAAGTTATTATTATAGAGCCTTTCTTTGATTGTTACGCCCCGATGGTAAAATATGCCGGAGGTGTTGCACGATTTATCGCATTAAAACCGGTACGTAGAAGCATGTCTTAAATATTTTGGTCTTGCTACATATTACATACAATTTAGTGTGTTATGAAAGGAAAGCTAGTTTGTTTTAATAATAAAGAAAACTCATTTTAGAAAGAAACACCCTCAACAACATTATCTTCTGGTGATTTTGTACTAGACAAGAAGGAACTGGAGGGACTTTTCAATAAGAAAACTAAAGCCATAATATTAAATACACCAAATAATCCTTTGGGCAAAGTATTTACCCTGGAAGAGTTAACCTTTATTGCCGATTTGTGCAAGAAACATAACGTGCTCTGCATATCAGACGAAGTATATGAGTGGATGGTTTATAAACCTAATAAACATAATCGGATAGGTAAGAAATATTTTACTGCTAAAGATGCATTGTGTTTGTTTTTGGTGTTTCAAATACAAAACCAGATACCGGTCTTTGTGGCGTGGAGTGTATTTGGTGTTGTGAGATTTCATGGAGTGTTTATTTGATGGAGTATTTGACTTACTAACTATGGCCTTCACACACTGCGAATTGTTTATTTTTTATTATTGGCATCCATGTTTATCTACAGAGAAACTTGTTGATTTTAATTTGGCGCCAATCATCCACGAGTAATCAGAAAGGGGGGGGGGGGGGGGTAAGGGCTTCATTTGTAAGGGGTGAGGGCCTCATTCGCATGGTCGCCACCCAACGTGCCTTCCGGGCTAGGTTTAATATTAATCCCGTTCCTGACATTCAATCGATTGTTTCATGGGTAGAGATATTCAGGAAAAGTGGCAGTGTGGTAAAAAAAAAACGGCGCAGGATATCCACGGACTTCCAGAACTCCAGAAAATGTCCAGATGGTTAGGTTGTCGCTTTTGCGCTCTACCTGCGTCCGGCGCGCAAACATTCAGCTGCTCTGAGGATTTCTGAGCGCACTTTGAGACGAATTCTTCACAGCAAACTGAAGTTTCATCCATACAAACAGTGAGCGCGATGTTGTTTGTCGCCAGATTACATGTGAGCCGCTCCTTAACTTGCCTCAACACGTCCTCTAGTTCTTCAGGGATGACACCCATTTCCAACTTTCCGGCAGCGTATATAAAGAAGACGTGCTTTAATAACTCCTAAATCTTTGAGGCGGATTATTAATTTTTTTCTACTTACTTATGGATATAACTCCCCAATAAAATTTTTTGGGTGTTACTTTTGGTGTTGGAAACCGAATTTCGCACTGTTCCCAGTAAAATTACTGAGAATTCAAATATTTCCTGAAAAGGGTCCGGACGAAACAACTAGACGTTTCGGCAACATTGTTTTTGCCTTCTTTTTAAAATCTTGAAAGTGTCACATTACTGGTCTAGACCATTTTTAATGTTATTCAGAAAGTGTGGTTGAAAATAATACAGGGTCTTACGGGACGAAATGTACATACTAATATGGGAAATAGGTTTTGACCATTCCAACACATATTCAGTATTAAACAAGTTCGGAACTCATTGATTACTGATATACAGGTTTTGTATAAATTTTGCCCAAAGCAAAAATTAATCATATTTCCCAGAATTTTTGCAGAAATGATTACAAATTGTACGCAGTGCATGAGACGTTTTACGATGAGAACCCAGGAAGGTAACAAAAAGTTCTAAATTTCCAGAGCCGGACTAATAAAGTTGTTCTTTTCATGTCGCCGCAAAACAAGCACTCTGTATACGATTTTTTAAAACTTTTGCAATAGATGTGAAGTTCACAAACTCCAGAAAATAAAAAATCGGAACAATTTAAGTTGTCGCACTTTGTGTTTTTTTACACCATTTTAATGTTGTAATCAACTGCGTTTTGTGTTCACAATGACTTATTAGGTTTAAATTTGTGTAACTTCTTATTAGCTATTGTACCATTTCTTGATATTTATGACAAAAAAATGACAGGAAACAAATAATAGAGATGAGAGAATAATAACAAAAAATCATAATTAGATGAATAATTTCATATAATCCAGGCAAAAAGAAATCAGAACCATATTAGTTGTCGCACTTTTCGTTTTTTTCCTTATTTTTTTTTAATTAACCGCATTTTGTATTACTAATGAGTTAAAATTTGTTCTGCTTATTGCTTATTTTATTATTTATTAATATTTATGACAAGAAGAGAAATAAAAAGTAGATATGAGAAAAAAAAATAATAATTATTATTTTTAGATTATTTATTTCAAATTTACAACAACTTTACATCTTAGAAACAATGACAAATAATAACCAAGATTATAACAAATTTTCAAAATAAAAGCCTCCATTCTACCTGCGTTTCATTTGTCTCTTGAAGAAGTGAGTCACAGACTTTCGGATTTCCTGTGGAGTATTTTTTATGTAGTCACAATAAGTTCTAAATTTTTTTAATCAGTTGTTCTCTATTATTAATTTGTTTATTATAAACCATTGACTTAAGGTGACCCCATAAAAAATAATCTAGAGGAGTTAAATGTGGACTCCTTGAGGGCCAAGGGTGCGGACCTTCTATTCCGATCCATCGATTACGGAATGTAGCATTCAAATATTCTCTTATGGCCAGCGCAGCACCGTCATGCTGGAAATATATTCTTCTTTGTTCTTCTAGAGGACCCGGTAATATGTTTTGCAGGAAATCAAGATAAACAGGTCCTGTGGGAGGGCCCTCAAAGCAATTAGGTCCTACTAGTTTGTTGTTGAAAATACCACACCAAACATTTACTGAGAATCGATGTTGGGATGTGGTTTCACGAATAGCTTTTGGGTTTAATTCACCCCAAACATGTTCATTGCGAAGGTTATTAACCTCATCTCTAGTGAACTTCGATTCGTCCGAGAACAGCGTTCTGTAAATCGTGGGTCTATGGGTCACAATCCAATCGCAGAAAGCCAAACAGCGCACACTCTCACCGAGTTCAAGGCGTTGGACCTGCTGAATGTGATAAGGATAAAGTCGTTCTTTTTTCAGAATTCTCCAAACCTTGACATGGTTCAGTCCATCTCGATTTAAACGTTGACTGATTCTTCTTGTGCTTACGCTAGGATTTTGGACAATGGTATCCAACCCATCATTGTCATGTTCAGTTAGTTCGTTTCTCTCCAGGTTGTGGATAAAGTCTGATGATTGGGGATTCTTCGACTCGGATATCGCCTCTGATATTCCCGTACCGCCGCTCTACTGTTTCCATTACAATATCCATAGATCGGTCATCCATGTCGGCTTATTCTTCATTGATAAACTTATGTGGCATTTTTTGCAAAAATCGCTAAAATTAAAATTCTAATAAGAAAAATACTTCTTAAGGAAACTTCAAATTCCAGTCGAACCTTTCACCACATAAGTAAACAAAATAGTAAGGTTTATTTGTATTTGAAATTATTCATCCAATTATGTTTTTTTGTTATTATTCTCTCATCTCTATTATTTTTTTTCTGTAATTTATTTTTTGTCATAAATATCAAGAAATGGTACAATAAATAATAAGAAGTTACACAAATTTAAACCTAATAACTCATTGGTAACGCAAAACGCTGTTGATTAAATTAAAAAATTGTAAAAAAAAACAAAAGTGCGACAAATTAAATTGTTCCGACTTCTTGCCTGGAGTTTGTGAGTGTGTTGAGTGAGTTTGGGGTGTGAGGGGGGAGAAAGGCAAGAAGGAACCCAAGCCTACCCGCAAGTCAACCTCACCTGCACGAGTGGTGGTGTTGTATAGATCATCCGGCACACCCTGCTAGTTAACAGACCAGGCACTGGCGACCGACTCACGGCGCGGCGGTGTAACCGTTAGAACTGAAATTTAGGAAATGTATTTTCATAGCCATGGAGGAAGAAGATAACGGGAAATCACCTCCATTATACTTCCGGAGGTAAAATAAGTTCCCCGATCGGATCTCCGGAGGAACAGTTTTGAATGAAGCCAATGAAACCAGGATACAAAGACTAAATGCCCGCAAACATGTCAATATAGGGACCTGGGACGTACAAAGTTTGTTCGAAGCAGGAAAGCTAACAAATCTAACTCAAGAAATCAAGAGACTAGACATAGATATATTGCGAATCTCAGAAACTTGGTGGCCGGACAACGGTATGTGTACTGTCAACGGAGGCCGCTTCTACTACTCAGGTAACCAAAACAGAAACCACCGAAATGGAGAGGACTTCTTCCCGTACAGTCAGATTGGCTCTCTTGAAACTCAGCGCCAAACCCGTTAACCTGAATATTATCCAAACATATGCCCCTACCGCAGTCAACAGAACAGGAGATTGATACATTTTATGAGGGTTTAAAAGAACTACTCAAACTCACCAAAATGCATGAAATAAACCTTATAATGGGTGATTTCCATTCCGAAAAATGGCAGATCTCGGGACCTAGTTGGACCTTTCGGATTGGGAGAGCAAAATGAGAGAGGCGACCCACTAATAAAATTCTGCCAAGAGGAAAATATGAAGGTAGCCAATACCTGGTTCTGTCTACCACCTCGTCGCCTGTACACATGGAAGTCTGACAGATTGTCTGCTGGAGACTTCCATGTAAGAAAACAACATTGTGCGTAACCAGATACACTATATCCTTATCAACAGACGTTTTGGAACCTCTATCAACAGGATTTATGAAACCGGCCAGTACCCCGATCAATGGTTGACATAAACCTTTATGTCCCTGGCAAAAAAGAATAGGGCAAGGAAGTGCGAAGATCACATAGACTGGGAGCCAGCGACCGTTTAGTGTTAGTCATTTTAGAAAAGCTGAAAATGTTCTCATCCGCTTAATTTGGTGTCACTAATAAGGGAATGGATCTCCAGCTGGCTCACTTCCGGGGCATGTAGCTGCGGCAGCCTCTTCGACACGTAAAAAAATAATAGAAAAAAACTTATTTTAGAAAAGCTGAAACTTTGTTGACATGTTTATTATGTTGCACACAAATAGAAAAACGTATCCAGCTGACTTGAGTGTGGGGGATTATGCCCCAGCTACATGTCAAAAATATGCATTTGGTGAAATTTAATTCGAACTGAGTTTGTTACGTTCTTAGGGGATTGCAAGCCTGCCCTTCCGATAAAAAAAACAGCAAAAAAAATTACCGAATTTTTTTTGAAAATGTTCAAAGGGGGGAATGTGTTACGACTTATTTCACATATCTCAACTTTGACGTCCTGTAACTTAAGAACGCCTGGACCGATTAGAGTGAATCCTACTGTTTTGTCCTTTTCTTGATGCCATCTTTCTCCTGCCACCATCGGAAGTTCCGTAGGTGCAATATTTTCGGCGATAGACCCTTCGGAGATTTTTAGGCACATTTAGAATCTCGTTTTGAACTATTTTTAAAAACCTCTTTATAGGGTAAATTTATTCGAATTGAGTGTGTTACTGCAAACGAGCCATTCCGATCAAAAACAGCAAACACCGATTTCTTTTTGGAAAATGTCCCAAAGGGGGTAATACGACTTTTTTCGCATTTCTCAACTTTGACCCCCTGTAACTTGAGAACGCCTGGACCGATCGGAGTGAATTCAACTGTTTTGTCCTCTTCTTGATGTCGTCTTTTACCTCCCACCGCTGAAAGTTCCGTAGATGCAATATGCGAAAAAAATCTAATTTTTCTTTGAAAATGTCCAAAGGGGGGGGGGGTCTTACGACTTTTTTCACATTTCTCAACTTTGACCCCCTAGAACTTAAGAACGCCTAGACCGATAGGAGTGAATCCAAGTATCTAGCTGATAAAATCAAAAATGCAGCGCAAGTTGACCACGCGGACAGCGTTGTCTCTTTGATGGCAGCAACTAGACACTTTTCCTCCACTAATGTAAAGCTAGATATTTTTTTGTTTCATTTGTTAAGTTAACTAGTAGTTTATCAAATTTCAACTTTTCTGTTATCAGTTCACTGAATGCATATTTTTCACTTGTTAACATGACCAGCTGGGGCATAATCCACCACTCTCAAGTCAGCTGGATACGTTTTTCTATTTGTGTACAACATAATAAACATGTCAACAAAGTTTCAACTTTTCTAAAATAAGTTTTTTTGTATTATTTTTTTACGTGACGAAGAGGCTGCCGCAGCTACACCCCCGGAAGTGCGCCAGCTGGAGATCCATTCCCTTATTTGTGATACAAAATTAAGCGGAGGAAAACATTTTCAGTTTTTCTAAAATGACTAACACTAAACGGTCGCTGGCTCCCAGTCTAACAGGCTTATCAGCCTCATGAGTCACTTCTTAAAACTATTTATCAGAATAATACATCAAAGAATATTTAGAAAGTGTGAAGAAAACATCAGTGACACACAATTCCGATTTAGACAAGGCTTGGGTACTCGAGAAGCACTAGTGGCAACACAGGTATTAGTGCAAAACTGCCATGATCAGCGGAAGGATGTGTGCATGTGTTTCATAGACTTCGAAAAGGCCTTTGACAAAGTGCAACACCATAAATTACTAACAATACTGGGGAAAATGGATATGGACGGCAAAGATATCCGCTGCATAGAAAATCTCTATCTGAACCAATCTGCTCACATAAAAATCGATGGAGAACAAAGTAATAATGTTGAAAACTGCAGAGGAGGCCTACAGGGATGAATACTTTCGCCAATGCTATTCAATTTGTACTCCGAGAATATCTTCCAGCAAGCACTTGGGAATATTGAGAATGGTATTAAGGTCAATGGAACGTGGATCAATAACATTCGCCATGCGGATGATACGGTTTTGATTGCGGACAATATGTGCGACCTCCAACATCTTGTCAACGTAGTGGGAGGGCACAGTAGGCGAATGCGTCTAAAAATAAACGCCAATAAAACAAAATGCATGATTGTTACCCGCCAACCAGACATGTTTAGAAATGCGAAACTAATATCAGGCGGACCATCAATTGAAAGGGTGAACAAGTTTAAATACTTTGGAGTGTGGCTCACTGAAGAATGGACATCTAACCTGGAAATAAGATGTCGAATAGAGACCGCCTGCAAACGTTCATGAAGTTCAAACGCATCTTCACAAATAGGGACTTTGACCAGAGCCTAATAGTGAGGTTCATAAGATGTTATATTTGGTCGGTGTTACTATATGGCATGGAGGGCTGGGCATTAAAGGAAACCACAATGAATAGAATGGCGGCCTTCAAGATGTGGGTATACCGCAGAATGTTGAAAATCCCATTGACGGCCTGAGTAACCAACACATACAAAAACCACGTACCTAGGGCACATAATGCGGGATACGAAGAACCAGACCTTAGAACTGATCATCGAGGGGAGGATTGAGGAAAGAAGGGGAATGAGAAGGAAGATGGCGTGGCTGCGCAACATAAGACGGTGGACCGGCTTACGAACAGCGGAAAGCCTAATACATACGGCCAGGGACGGAATATAGATGAGTCATGTGGTCGCAAACATTCATTAATGAATACGCACAAGAAGAAGAAGAAGAAGAAGTTTGTGAACTTCACATCTATTGCAAAAGTTTTAAAAAATCGTATACTGAGTGTTTGTTTTGCGGCATCATGAAAAGACCAACTTTATTAGTCCGGCTCTGGAAATTTAGAACTTTTTGTTACCTTCCTGGGTTCTTCTCCTCCAACGTCTCACCCACATGCAGTTTGAATTTATTTCTGCAACAATTTTGGGAAATATGATTTTTGTTTTCCGCATAATTTATACAAAACCCTGTATCAGTAAGAAATGAGTTCCGAACTTTCTTAATACTGAACATGTGTTGGCATGGTTAAAAGCTATCACCCATATTAGTATGTACATTTCGTCTCGTCCCGTAACACCCTGTATAGAACACATATGCTCGATGGGAAATTTAATCAGTGTCTCGAGGTTTTATTTATCTCGACGCTACGTGTCTCGATAAATAGGTTATGTTATTTATCAAGACACGTAGCGTCGAGATAAATAAAACCTCGAGACAGTAATGAAACACTTCTCATCTCGTACTGTAATATACGGGGTGTTCATTAGAAAACGTCATCTAGAAGGCTATGAATTTTTTAAAGAAAAAGTTGACATAATGAAAGTAAAAGGACTTTTCTTCTTACTTCCTTTTCTTTTGACATTTCACAGCCAACTAGATGACGTTTTCAAATGAACACCCCTTACTATTTTTACATCGAGTGAAATTAGTTTGGCTTTCGGTGGAACATAAACATTTTTTATTTGAGAGGCAATTTCAATGGAGTTTGTAAACCAGTGAATTAAACACCACAGACCTGATAGCCGGAGGTTTATAGGCTACAATCTGTTTTTGACCATATTATAAAGTTACGAAGTCACTATAAAGTATCAACGAAGACAGTTTTTAATCTGTTAAAAATTGGAATAGTTGGGTCTTTATTATTATTTTTTCAAAACTGACATCGTAAATCTTATGGGTGTATTTTAACTTTTCTGAAGACATTTTTGCATGCGTGTTGGTTGCGGTGAGTTGTCTTTAAATGTTTTGGTCGTACAAGTTCTGTGTTATGTAATTGATATTTCAGGCCAGTTGATGCCTTTTTAGTCGAAACATGTAGCCCTCAACAACTAAATATAAATTATTTAAGATTGCTGACTTAAAGTTCTATTGTTTTTGATCTTGAATTTCTATCAGTTTCTTTGAGAGAGGAAAATGGACTTTTTCTGCGATTTTACAACTTTGTAATTTTGATTTTTTCTGTAGAAAGAACATAAAATATAAATAACATAGCACAACATAAGAAAAACTACATCCCAAGTATTCAGGTGTTGATTTCTATTAAAAAAAATGGGTTTTGTTTTAAATGTATATTCCAGGCGATTTTTAGCTACTTTGCCTGGGATGTGGGAAAGAACTCTCACGATTGGTTCGGCAGGCAAAACTTTCAGCGTTACCGGTTGGAAATTGGGGTGGGTTTACGGACCTGCAAATTTATTGTTTAATGCTCAGATGATTCATCAGAATTCTGTATATACAGGGTGCACTCCCATTCAAGTAAGTATCGCGATATTATTATTTTTAGATAGACATTTTTAGCTTTTTTGCAGAAAACTCTTCTTTAAAATATTTAAAAAGCAATACTTACGATTATAGTTATATTTGAAAATATAGAAAGCAGATGAGTTTTCAATTTCCAATTTGTAAATGTTGCTTTTTGCATACTTGAAACAAGAATTTCTGTCTAAGATACCTCGTAGGATTTTTTTTTCAACTTTTATAAATTAATATGTTTCTTGTAAATATTGGAATTAAAAGAAGTAAAGTGAGGGAATTGTGTTTTTTTTAGGAAGCCACTGCGATTGCTTTTGAAACCGAGCTACAACGCCTCGGCTCTGATGAGTGCTACTTTAACTCGATTTCCGGTGAATTAGAACCAAAAAGAGAATTTATGGCAAAGTTTCTCCGTGAAACAGGCTTTAAACCTGTGATACCCGAGGGGGGATATTTCATGATAGCCGATTGGGCGGCTTTAGGTAATATTGTCAAATCAGAATTTAGGAAGGAGCGAACTGATTTTTTTTTATTATTCAGAGTCGCAGGTGGATCTGAATTCCGAGACTGATAAATTCCAGGACTACAGATTTACCAAATGGATGACGAAAAACGTGGGGCTACAGGGAATTCCACCGACCGCGTTTTATTCGACTGAGCACAAGCCTTTAGCAGAGAAATTTGTTCGTTATTGTTTTATTAAGGTATAAAACCTGCCTTTGAAAAAGCTCTTACAATAACATTACCTTATGTAATGTTATTGTAACAAATATTCAAACAGTAATACATTATGATGCAACTTTACAGCAAGATAAAAACCTCCATGAAGCGGCAGATATTCTCAAGAAGTGGAAGTCTGGAAAGAAATAGTTGATTGTGTGCCATGTAGTATATGTAAGTGTTGTTTTAAACTGATGGGGCTGTTATGTATGTATAATATTATATTTTTTTGATCTGAGTAAACTATTTTGCTGGGTTTGACGGATACGACGCATCTTGAATTTTTTTAAATGGAAACAAATATATTTACCTACAGTCTAATCAAAGACGATAAAAACACAAGACAGTTACTCCAATGCTTTATTTTGTCCGCCCACTGAAAGGACGACAAAATTGGACGCCAAACGTGGTTTGTGCTGTGTGACTCGCGCTGCGAGAAAAATCCGGCCAGGCGCCGAGCGTTTTGCCTATTTTAGCAGATTTAATCGGTCTTTCGTAAGGGGTTTCTTGAAATAGAACAATGCAATGTTGCCAAATTGTACTACCTTGGTCTTTATTATATTTCGGAACCGGAAAATGCAAAGAAGTATTTACACATTTTTTGCAACCTTCTCTGGCTGCCGCTAAAGGGGCAGGAAACAGGATATTCGATAAGAGAATAGATGAGAGTGATGAGACTTCGGTACTGTCGGAATCGGTTCATATAAGCCATTCAGTTATTACTGCCAAGTCGGCGTTAGAAATTTGACTTTGACATTTTTATCCTATCTTCTCAACATGTTCTTAAAGGAGATTAAAAACAAATTAAAGTTTCAAAGGTAACTAGATGACAAAAATAGGTGAATGGGTAATAGTTAGGGGTTATGGATGTCAAGCATCCTGATGATTTAGGCGGGACATTCCGATTTTTGCTAAGTCTGCCCCGCGTCCCGAAACTGATCAAAATGTTAAAACAGTTGCTTGTGACCAAAAACGGATACAATTTTTCTCAAATGAGGAATGTTTAAATGTTAGAAAAAAGTTTGTAATTTTGGTTTTTTCTATACCTCATTGAAACGCATCCTCAGAAAGAGTGTTTAGTTTAATGAAAAAAATTTGGTGAAAAGACAAATATTTATTTTTACTGAACACAATAGTAGAGGCTGAATTATTGAAAAAAATTAATGCTAATATGAACTGCGGTAAATTTTATGATTATTTAACATATAAGGAAGAAAAAGGAGTGAGGAAAATGTCAAAATCAAACAAAAAATATTTAGGGTAAGTTAAAGTTGGTTACTTCAAGATAACTGAAAAGTTTAGTAAGGTATATGTATATATACCGTTATTACTTAATTTGTGAAGTTCTTAACAATGTTTTTTTGCTAAAAAGTCCCGATTTTTTGTTCCGACAGCCCTATTGTAGTGTGAGACCAATTTATTATGTCGGCAGTGCTTAAATGAATGTTACTCTGTAGTTTTGTTTAGTCTAAGATCTAGGGCCGATATTATGTTAATAAATAAATATTATGTTAATGTTGGAAAACGGGAAGGGTCGGGAATCGAGTACGAACATACATAGAGATTGGTCGATCGGTTCTTGAATTTCTGACCTAAAAAAAAAATTTTTTTTAAAGACATAATTTTTTGTCCTGTGCAAAGTGTTATTTTTGAAAAACATTATCTTTTATAAGTATTTTTGTTGGTAAGTACCTGTGTATAAATACATACATATTTGTTTAAATAATACTGATCTTAGGGTTATGTCTGGTTGATACCTCTAAATTAACAAATAAATTAAAACTTTGTTGTATTTTTTCACAAAATTTAATGTACTAAATTCAAAGTGGACCCTTACTTCTTGTAAATTGGAAGCACCAATAAACAGGTTTAGCTAACAGTTTACTTTGAATCTTAATAAATTAAATTTAGTACATGTAAAAAAAAGTTAATTTTGAATTTAGGTATAACCCAGTTATAACTATTGATATATAATAAATAAGATTTCTGTTGGAGCGCACTGTAAAGTATAAAGTATATAAAGTATATAAAGAGTAAGATAATGAGAACAAAAAACTTTGTAATTGTAATGTAAAAAATATTCATTGTTTTCAAAAAACATGGATTAATCAAGCTATTACCTTTTAGTTTCACACTTTTTTTAATTAATAATTAATTTAAATTAAAACACTGTAGTACTAATTAGTTCCAATCAAGATATAATAACTAACTCAATGTTTTAAAATGAAAAAACATGCTGCTTATTTTATCTTGAGATTCCATAAAACCCTATACGTATATAGGGTGAAATTAGGTTGCATAATTTTAACAGCATTCTCTACGACCAGAAATAATTTTATATAAACATAGGCCCGCAAACACTTCGTCTCAGACCGAGAGTGTTAAAGTTTCAATATTTTTCCACCTTTTTCCTTATAGCTATCGCAGTTTCATATACGGAAATGTTGCCTTAAGAAATTTGAACGCTTTGAACCATAAATGCCATCTGTCTGCACAGGGTGTCCAGGTTCAAAGTACAAATATTTCAATCATACATTATGATATTGAAATTAACAAACACGTAATTTTTTCGTTCTGTCCAAAAGCCCGTCCTTTATGCTCTAGAGCTCTTCGAATCATGGGTCCCTATTTGAATAAATTGATTTATTTTTGAACAACCATTAGTAACCCATAAGTAACCCATAAGTAAGGTAGATTAACCAAATCAACGGACTATTATGAAATTAGCTCAACGACCAAAAATATCAATTCAACCTCCCGGCAAAGAAAAACTGTAAAATTTGAAGTCACTGCTACGATAAAACGATGCATCTGCCACTAAAAGTCTACCTAAAATCCATCTTCCATTAAAAATTTACCTAAAAGGTAAAACCAGGTAATGTAACCGCGTGATTAAAATCTTTAACGGTTAAATAAATTATAATAAACGTCTTTATTTACGTAAATGGAAATGAAATGGAATGCACTGAATTTCTGTGATAAAAAATACCGGTACGCCTACTTAAAAAAAAATCCGTAAAGGTCTTCCAAAAATATGTCTCAATTTCTAGACTAGAGCTTGAACGACTGACGTTTGAACAAAAGAAAAAATAGGTGTTAATTAATTTCAATAGTAGCATCTAATAAATGGTTAAAAAAAAATTTACTTTGATCTAGGACACCCTGTATAAGAAAAAAAATCTTTAAAGAAAACAAGAATACCACCAGCAACGAGTCTTTAAAAAAGTAGGCCAGGAAAGCTTTTTAAAACTTAAAACCTGGATTGTCAGGTTGCATTTTCTGGAAAACTATTAAATTTAGCACGGTCCATTTGACAAAAATGACTTAGAACTGATTAATGGATCAATATTTGCAACAAAAAAATTGGGTAGCTTTATTTGAAAAACAAAGATTTCGCTGGCTTTTCCTAGAATCGTCTAAGTACTAGAATCTTGAATATATTTTACCTAAATTGGGCAAAACAAGTTAAGGAAAAACCTACATTTTTTAACATTTTCTACCACAAATTGTCTGTCCATACATAGAGGACGTTCGTGTTGGTACACCCTGTAAGCAATGATTGTACCCATGTATTCACATTTTCATGCATTTCAGCACATAAAAATTTTAAAAGTCCGAATGCGACAAGAAAGTTGATCGATGATTTTTTGTAAATAGAAGTGCAAGTGACGCATATATAGCGCTTTGTAGCTTTGATACAGCTTTGATTTTAACAATTATCTCGGGTATCGCCAGTCTTCTCTAGTTTCAACTTTTTTTTTCTTTTATCAATATACTCACTTTAGTTACAGTAGCAGCTCTGACATATTATGTAGTTAATTTAATAGTACTACTTCTACATATGTGAAAATAATCATGCATACAAAAATGGAAAAGCAACTCAAGAACGAAACTCACTTAAGTACCATTTCTGTCTTATCCTAGTAAGCCCTATCGGCAATGTCCGAGTCCAAGAAAAAAATAGAGGGGAAGTTGTTGCGTGGAAACGTATGTGCTTACTATAAATGTGGCAAGTCCAAAAGAACGGATTCTTTGCTTCAGCATTACCGCTTTCCTAAAGATCCAAGTTTGTCAAGGCAATGGGTAGTTGGATCAGGTAAATATGATATTATACTTTATTTAAAATTTGGTGCTTATATTTGGCACAATAATAACCGTTATTTAATTCTTTGAAATTCAAAAAAACATTCACTACTACTTTGCGCAGACAGTAAAAAGGTTATAAAAGAATCTAAGAAATAAGAAATAATATCTTCAGAAACGTAAAAATGATTTAACTCAGGGCCAATAAAAGTTTATTAAAAAAGTATTAGCAGTTGACAGTGTATCAATAAACTATCATTAAGTAATAAGTATTTATTTGTTTTTGTTGCAGGCAATTTAAAACTTCTGACAATGTCCCCTGACAAATTAACAAAAAAATGTGTGGTGTGTTCAAATCATTTTGGACCTAACGACTTTGTCAACCCAATTTTAAAATCGAGGCTAAAAAATGGGATTATACCCCGGTCATACAAAGATGATCAGTCTTCTATTGATAGTCCAGAAACTAATGTTTGGTCAATAGAAGAGAGTCAGCCATCAACATCTGGTGTGCAGCATGCGAAACGTTCACCGCAGTGTGCTGCTTCAAAAAAAATCATCACCTCTCCAGGACGCACCAGGGGAGCTTGTTGTGTTAAAACCAAGCAAGACATATAAACGCTCAGCATCCGGAGTACGAACTTTGAAGCCTAGCCTGTCTTCAGAGTGTCCATCAAAATATGCGGTTTTATCTCCATCGTCTTCGGAACTACCTCAGGATACATCAAAGGAGTTTGTTATATTAACACCCAGCAAGTCATTCCAACACTCAGAACCAATACATTCTTTACAATTCAGCCCACTTCAAATTGAACCAAGTGAACCTGCTCTTTCACCCGCTTCTAGTAAATGGCTTATGGATGCAACAGACATGCCTGAAGAACTACCTAAAAGAGCTAAAAGACGATTGATACTTGCTGATAATCTTGATGACACTCCCCGAAAAAAACGTCTGAGAGAAACAGTGAAAAATCAAAGACGTCTTTTAAAAAACAAGCGGTCAACCATTGTAAAGATGAAAGCAGCAATTAGAGAGAAAACTAAACGCCTCTCTATCTGCAGTTATAGGGAACATAAAATTTATTTCCAAGCCGTCACAAACACTCACGAGGATGCAGGTTTTGCACAAGAGAAATAGGCATTGGACTGTAGATGAAAACGAATTTTCCCTGCAGTTGTTTTACCGATCACCTTCGGCTTATAAATTTTTAAGATTGTGCCAAGCAGCAGATTGTGCTTCCTAGTTTGTCAACTGTGCGAAAATGGATTGGCGATTCTAAATTTAAACCCGGATTCAGCCCAAATCTTCTTAATAATATTAGGAGAAAAACTGAGTCAATGGTTAATCAATCAAAAGAATGTATTTTAATGTTCGATGAAATGAAGATAAAAAAATTTCTCGAATATTCGAAACTTCTCGACTTGATTGAGGGATACGAAGATTTAGGACCGAAGCCAATAATAGCGACACAAGTAATGGTTTTCATGTTGCGGGGTTTGTATTCATCATGGAAATTGCCTCTAGCATATTTTGTTTGTGGCAGTACGATGCGTCATGCTATTTTGAAGACTTTGCTTTTGGAAGCAATAAAAGTCGTTGCAAATGCTGGATTGCATATTCGTCTAGTAGTATGTGATCAGGGTACAAACAACCAAGCCACATTAACTAATCTAAATGTATCTGCTGAAAAGCCTTATTTTTTTGCTAATGAACATCCAATAATATCTATATTTGACGTGCCGCATCTTTACAAGAACTGGAGGAACTATTGGCTGCATAATGATTTTCAGTTTTGTGGCGAAACTGTATCATTTAATGATATAAGAGAGGTTTATGAAATAGACCTTCTCAGCTCGACATCTAGATCATTAATGAAAATAAGCGCTAGCCATTTAGACCCGGGCCCTTTTGAAAAAATGAATTGTGCATTGGCCCTGCAGATTTTCAGCAGATCCGTGGCTGCTGTTATTAGAACGACAGTGGCAACAGGACAGCTGCGTAGTACCACAGCTAAGGATACAGCGGATTTTATTGAATTCATGAATCATCTGTTCGATACACTCAACAGCAAGAGCTTGTATTCAGGTAATCCCTACAGCTGTGCCATTTCAGATGAGAGACCACGTGTCGAGGAAACTCTTATGGAAGCCAAAAAAAAGTTAAAAATACATTTAAGATCTCAAAAAAAGGATTGCAATCCCCACCATGTTTTCTGGGCCTTTTAAGATCCATTGAGGGAATTTTGATGTTGTACCACCAGCAAAAATTAAAGGGATTTAAATATTTGTTAACCAATAGATTAACTCAAGATGTACTCGAGAACACCTTTGCCTCCTACAGACAAAGAGGTGGGTACAATCCTAATTCTACGGTTCGATCATTCCGTACCACATTTAGGTTAAGCGCAAAAATTAATCTTCTGAAGTCATCCGATATTTCAAATTGCGAACCGGATTCAGATGTGCATTTTTTTCCTTTGGCGCGTACTTCAGAGTCATCCACGTTACCTGGAACATCCACTGCAAGGGAAGATGAAAATGAGACTTCAGACACAGGATCAGAGATCACAACTTCGTCTTCCTCATCAAATTTACCTTCGATACGTGCGCCTACTACGCCTGTTCGGCCTTCTTTAGAAGATTGTTCTAATGCTTATTTTGCTGGTTATTTAGTGAAAACAGTAGTAGATAAATTTAAATGTACCACTTGTGAAAATCATTTAACCAAGCCTAAAAACATGAATGACCAAAAGCAATTATTAATATTGAACAAGATGTATACATCCAAATTAACAGGAGGTCTCAAGACTCCAGATGAAAATGTAATCTCGTTAGTAGAAAAATCTCTACTAATTATTAATGGTATGTTACAATCTTCTTCAGAGCTACAAAAATAAATTGGACATTGCACAATGGGCAGTAGGCACACAACGCGTTGAAAATAATAGCAAAACTTGTTTTATATGCATTTTTAACTGAACATACATATACAGCATCTACAGGCACTCATCGACATGTGAAGACTCATCGACTTTAGAAAGGTCAGTAAAACCTTTTTTTTTTTTAGTTAGAAACATTGTTGTAACAGTCTTGTTGTAAAGTTTAGTGCACCAGCAAATATAATGAAGGGTGAGAACGGAACCAACCTGGCACTGCCGTCTCCATTAAATTGTTTTTATTTGTTTATGTATTTCTTTTGTTTTGTGTTTTTGTTATTGGTGGAGGAAGCGGCGTCTTGAATGAATACCTAAGCATCGACGAGAAGTGACGATTTAAGTTTTACGAATCTGAAAATTTTTTTATATGGTTATATTTAATGGTTTTAGTTGTTTGTTGTTTATAGAAACTTGTCCGTGCCCTCCAACCAAGAGAAAGTACGGTGTACCGTGTTGTAAGTTATTTCTTTTCTTCCTTTCTTTTTTCTATTATTTACAATTTTTTGTCTTTTTTTTATTTTTTAAACATATGTTGAAAATATGTAGTAGGTAATCAGACCTGATGTATCAGTTCTAAAATTTATTGTCTTTTTCGGACTTTATGAATCATTCGCTGAAGTTTCTTCTCAAAAAATTTTGTTTAATTCAAGGATAGACGCACTTCTTTAAAATCAAAAATTGTGATTCGTCGAGAAGTCGCTTAAACTGAATAGTATCGAGTTTCACAAAGACAACGCAAACAAAGTAACGTCAATTATAACACCGAATAAGAAAGCAACACACCAAACAAAAAGAAGGTAAAAAACTGAAGATCAAATTTGCCTGCATCCATGGATTGTCTCAAAAAATTCAAAATCAATTCTCTAAAATCCACCCACTATGTCAACTAGTTTTCTACAATACAAAAATGGTGGGTGCAATATTCACCAAACTTAAGGATAAAACACCAACAGAACTTCAATCAAACTTTATCCGTTCCATGTCCCATGTTTAGATTGTGATGCATGTATATCGATCAAAATATGCAGTATTTGAACTCGAGATTATCCCAACATAAGTTCGACTGCTAAGGGCGACTTTTACAAGTTCAAGTAAAACTTCAGATTGAAGATAAAACACCAGACTTGATGTACAATGTATTGTTTACCTAACAGATAAACAATGCAATGTAGGTTATATCTGGAGTTTTATCTTCAATCTGAAGTTTTACTTGAACTTGTAAAAGTCACCCTAAGAGTTCAACAAGAGACCGTATTAAAAACCAATAAAACTTATATAACTTATGACACGGTACACCTTACTATATCTTGATGGGAGGGCACGGACAAGTTTCTATAAACAACTAAAACTATTAAATATAAACATAAAAGAAAGTTTTCAGATTCGTAAACTTAATTCGTAAATCTAAAAAAGTAGGACGCAGTTTCCTCAACCAATAACAAAAACACGAAACCAAAAGAAATACATAAATAAATAAAAACAATTTAATGGAGACGGCAGTGCCAGTTTAGTTCCGTTTTCATCTTTCATTATGTGTTTTGGTGCACTAAACTTTACTGACACAACCATGCCCGTTTCTAACCTTAAAAAAAGGTTTTACTGACCTTTCTAAAGTCGATGGGTGGTCTTCACATATCGATGAGTGCCTAGATATTGTATATGTATGTTCAGATTTATATTTATGTAAAACACATTTTGTTTTTTCCTTTAATAAAATGAATTAAGTTTGCTTTTGTTTTCAAGGGGTTGTGTGTCTACTGCTCACTGTCCAGTTTACAATTTATAATTGTAACCCTGGAGGGGCTAAAATTATCTTTAAAATGTTTTAAATATAAAAAAATACATTTAAAATCACCATTGCTACTGTTCGTCACGTTTATCACTTGAATTAAACAAGAAGATTTATCAACTCGATGTGGCTCTGCAGAACATCCAGGGAAGTCGCTGCTGAGTGAGGGCTAGATCACACCAAAGGGCGTTCGTAAGCGCTTCAGTGACATTATTGGCTTTGTAAAGCAACCAAAAAAGATGCTATAATCATGAATCTGCTGAATCACAGAAAAACTGATCGAAATCTCGTGGTTAACTAACATAAATCCATTACTGGTCAATCCTGGGGAATATAGTGCAGACGTGCATGCAATAAGCATGGTTGAAGCGTACAAAGGCCCGATCATCTTGACGGAGTACGGGGTGTTCATTAGAAAACGTCATCTAGGAGACTATAAATTATTGATAGAAAAGGATGACATAATCAAAGTAAACGGTCTTTTGGTTCTTCATCTTTTTCTTATGACATTTCAGAGCCAACGCGATGAGGTTTTTAAATGAACACCCCCTAGTTGTTTCATTAATTCTCGAATATGAAACAGTAAGTGAATTGAGCAAATATTGTGCTAAGTAAAACTACTTAACGGGCCCAACATGAATTTACTGTATACAAGATATCACACCCCAGGGATGAGAAAATCATAGAGCCCTACAGGTAACTTTTGTAGGGCTCCTCTTAAACAAATAATCACACAATGAACAATTTACAAAATTATATTTCAACAAAAACGTACACAACAAATTAAAATTTACCTATACCCCACCAACAGTATTTAGTTATTAAAATCACCCCTTAACCACCTTTTTGCATCTCTGGAATCGTTTCCATATGTCTTGCCATACCTATGAAGAATAGTAGATGTTGAAGTCTATACGAAAATCCGACATTAACATTATTTACCGAAATATAGCGCCAGGAATGTGTCCACCGTAATTGGGCAGCTGCCCAATATGCTTAAGGTAAATCTCTGCCGGCTGCACCAACACAGGAGGATCCGGTCTATCCATCTCGACTGGGGCCCATTCGTTACTCAACCTCTTCCTGTAGTTCGATGTAAAATCGCAAAGGGCCGAGTTAGTCATTGCTTCGTTGGTTTTTCCGAAAGATGCGTGTCCGAAGGGCACATGACCAGTAAATCCTACGTATACAAACACAAGAGCTAGTATAACATCTTAACTGTTGGAATAAGAAGACTCCTTACTTTTTCCACATCCTGTGGTATATCTTTGCTGTTGCATAAAGGAGTTGTACAGTCTATCGTACATTATTATGTATTTACAGTGCAGTAATAAGTTGTTGATTTGAAAACTTTTGGAAAAGATTTAACGGTTTGTTATGACATAATATGTTACCGTGACATACATTATGACTTTAGACTATTTTGAGGTTTAGAATTAAATTCAGAAAGTTTGTCTTTATGAGACCAATCAACAAAATGAGTATACTCATATACATATAATCACCGAATACACTGAATACACCGAAAACACGATAACACTGAAAATTCTAATAATATTTCTACAATCGGTACAAGTTCCCTAAAGGTCCATCACGGAAAAGAGTGGTTTTAAAGGTTGATGTGAATAGAAGAGGTTTCAAAACATGATATGAAAAAATTATCTGGCGTTTCTTTAATTTAACCTAAAAATTTTAAACTTAGATTGAAAAAATGAAGGACACTTATGAAACTTTTACCCCGTGTTCCATATATATTCTTCATCGAGGTTTGCAATTTTGTCGATTTATATTATAAAAAGAAGTCTGAAAACATGATTTTATGAAAGCATTTTCTAGTACTCTTTACAAAGAATAAGGTCTACATTTTAGAATGATCATTAATTCAGTTACGTAATGCTTCTAGTTAGTTAACAGTAACACAACCTAAACAGAAGCTATGTCTAAATTAACTTCAACTGACCAGAGGTGACATTTCCTAACAATTATAAAAGCACTAGTTAGTTCAGGTTGGTTCAGATTAATTCAGTTATCCGTTCTGGTCAATTATTGAGGTTAATTTACTTGAGTTTGTTTGTTCAGACTAATTATTATGCCCTTATTTTTTAGTACCTGGAAGAATAGAACTTTACCAGATAACAAATATGTATCTCATTTAGCATGTTTTCTTTTAAAAGCAAATTCGACGAGGTACATAATAAAGTGTCTAACCATTTCTGATTAGTTCATTTTACTATAAAAAATTGGGCCCTACGGAAGACTTTCAGGGTTCATTTTCTTTTAATTGTTAGGACAGGTTATATCTGGGCAATTCAGGTTATTTTAGGTTAATTCAGATATTCTTTCTGATTAGTGTCTGTCAGTATGGAAAGCTGGTTCGTGAGGTCTCGCCTTTTATATAATTGTTAGAACACGTTATCTCTGTTTGGTTCAGGAGTAGTTTAAATTAGTTCAGGTTAATTTAGCTTTTTCCAGATTAGTTTACGTTAGTTCAAGTTAGTTTAGTTTTGGTACAGGTTAATTCTGGTTAGTTCAGGTTAGTTTTAGTTGGTTCAGGTTAATTTGGGTTAGTTCTGGATTAAATTAGCTCGTGCTAGTATAGATTAGATCGGGTTCATGAGCGCATTATCTAGAATAATGCCAAGGACCTCGGTAAATGAAAAGGCAGCTGTTAGTGAGCGTGGTCCTGTCCACAGTGCTGTATGCATCTCCAACATGGAATGAAGCCCTTAGATACCGAAAATATCAAAAGATTCTTGACAAGGTGTCAAGAAGACTGTCAATACTGACTACATGAGCTTACCGCACAGTGTGTAACACTGCAGTTCAGGTACTGGCCAGTAATCGACCCATAACTTTGCTAGTGGGGGAAAGAGTGGAGGCTTACGCACGTAAGAACAATGAAGCTTCCTCAAATAGAGAACTCACTGAGGTTTGGCAGGAGATGTGGAATGGATACCAAGGTTGGACGAAGGTGTTTATCAAGGACATAAATCTTTGGAAGGGCAGGAAGTGGGGTGAAATAGATTACTTCACATGTCAGGTCTTGACAGGGCACGAAGTATTCAATTCACGGCTGGTATTGCGACGAAGAGGATACGCCAAGACATACTATATTCGAGTGTGATCACTTTACTGGAATTTGACATATCGACACTGATCCTGCAAAGTGAAAACACGTGTGGGGCAGTAATGGATATGCTGACCAAAATCGTCAAGATTAAATGTGAAGATGAAAGATCCAGAGGCGGATGTCAATGACGCCATGGGAAAAATTCCACCCTCTTGAAGTAATGCCTGTCGGCGGTTCCGGGGTTCCATACTTCCAAGATCTTTCCACCAACGGTCTGGGTGAAATGCGTAAAAGCATTTTCCTAAGCTCTCTATAAAAAAAAGGTTAGGATCAGGTTGGTTTAGTTATGCATTTTCAATTTGGGGAGGCGAGAATTAGTTTGTTCGTGTAAAATGCGGATCCGTAAAGACTTGCTTTATATTAATATCTTCTTCTTCAAGTGCCATGCAGATTCCTGCGTAGGCGTTCATCCTTTCACTCATCATATGATTCTATTAATTGCAGCATTTTGCAGTGTCTGGAAGTTCTGTATTCCTGTCCACTGTCGTATGTTTCGCAGCCAGGACAGTTTTCTCCTACCCACTCCTCTTTTTCCTCCCTCTATTTTACCTTGGAGTATACCTATCTCTGCGCAGTACTTTTGATGTTTTCGAAAAGTTCACGGTCTATCAAACCAGCTCTTCTCAGAATGTCCTCATTCGTTACATGTTCAACCCACGACACCCTCAGCATCCGTCGCAGGGTCCACATCTCGAAGGCCTCCATCCTATTTATAATTGTTGTCTTCAACGTCCATGCCTCGACTCCGTACAAGAGAACGGACCAGACGTAGCATTTTACCATTCTATATCTGAGATTGAGATTCAGGTTTTTGTCTGTCAGAAATTTTTTCAGTTTTATAAACGTTGTTCGAGCTTGCTCAATTCTGCATTTTATTTCTTGATCTGGGTCCCATTTTTGGTTGATCATGCACCCCAACTATTTAAATTGAGTGACTTTTTCAATGTTCTCTCCCCCTACGGACATTATGACATTTGGGGTGTCGTTTCTACTAATGGCCATGCATTTGGTTTTACGGATGTTGATTTTCAGACCTAATCTCTGGCTTTCTTCATTGATCTTATCTAGTAGAACTTGCAGGTCATTTGCACTATCCGCCAGTATCACGGTATCATCCGCGTATCGAATATTATTGATGGGAATTCCATTCACTTTAATGCCCATGGGACTGTCGGAGATTGACTCGATGAAAGCTCGTTCCACATACAAGTTAAACAACATCGGAGACAAGATACACCCTTGGCGGACGCCCTTTTTTACTTCGAAATCCTCAGTTGTTCCTGCATTTTGAATTCGGATTTCTGCTCTTTGGTTCCAGTATAAATTACCTATAAGTCTGATATCCTTTCCGTCCAGTCCCAGGTCTCTAAGATATGATATGAGGAGGTCGTGCTTTACATTATCGAATGCCTTCTCGTAGTCGATAAAGCACAGAAAAACGTCTTTTCTCTGATCTTGGCAGTTCTGCACTAATGTCTGGAGACTGAATATGGCTTCTCTTGTTCCAAAACCACTCTTAAATCCAAATTGACTGGCACCACTCACTTCCTCGCATCTCCTGTATAGTCTCGTGTGCAGAACTCGAAGGAAAAGCTTGAGGAAATGACTCATTAGACTAATGAGGCGGTAGTCTTTACATGCTGTTGCGTTGTTTGTTTTAGGAAGTGCGATAAACGTAGAACGGAGCCAGTCCTCAGGAATTTGTCCAGTGTCGTAAATATTGTTAAAGAGTCGGACAATGATATCAAGGTTTTGTTCGCTAATCAAATGAAAAGTTTCTGAGTACATATCATCAGGGCCCGGAGCTTTGTTGTTTTTCATTAGAGTTATGGCATGTTTGATTTCACTCTTTAGTATACTTGGTCCTGATAGCGTTGTTATTTAGTTTTCGGGGTTTCCTGGTCTGTCATCCTGAAAAAGTCCGGTAGTGTATTAAGACACACGGTAGTATATTAATATAAGACAAGTTATATCCGGCTAGTTTAGGTTAATTTAGGGTTGTTTAAGAAAGTTTAGGTTAGTTCAGGTTAGATCGGTTAAGGTTCAGGTTAGTTTAGTTATGATTTGGGTTAATTTAGGGTAGTTCCGGTTAGTTGAGTTATGTACTTCCAATTTGGGGCGGCGAGAATTAGAAAGTATATAGGTAACTACTGTTTGTGAGAATTGCGAGTCCGTGAGGGCCCACTTTCATATAATTGTTAGGACACGTTATATCTGTTTAGTTTAGGTTAGTTCATATTAGTTTGGTTGTGGTTCAGGTTAGTTCAGGTTATTTTCGGGGGGGGGGGAGTATTCAGGTTATTTTTGGTTAATTTAGTTATGATTTAGGTTAATTTGGGTTAGTTCTGGTTAGTTTAGGTTGGTTCATGTTAGTTTAATTATGTATTTCCAATTTGGGGCGGCATTATTGTCATTTATGCAGTATGGCAAGTACTACATACATTGCATGTGCACACACCACAGACAAAAAGATTACTTAAAAGTTCCATAAAAGTCCTTTACTTTTTCAAGCTAAATCTACATTTTTTATGTTATATTTTGAGATTTACTATACGCATATAAATCGATAAAATTTTAGTTTCAGTGACGGACCTTTATGGAACTGTTACCTTATAATCTTCCAGAAAATTTTCTTTTATGATTATTCTAGGAATTCGGAATATCAAAAAAAAAATATTCCAGGAATATTAATAATTTTCTTTCACCTCCTACCAAAGAAAGTACCGTAGTTTCAAAGGTTCAATAGTTTGGGAGTTAGAGCCCTTCAGATGTTAATTTTTAGCTACTTTTAGAATATGCTTTGGAAGCACTTAAAAAAAGTCCACTTATGGAACTAATTTCACTCTTATTATGTTTGTTCTGTTCATAGGGGATTGAAATCGCCTTATTCCGATCAAAAAGAGAAAAAAATGTAATTTTTTCGAAATTGAAATTGAAATTCGATTTTTTTTACGTGAACACTTTTATTATTATTATGATTTTTACATTCACATCCCATCAACCCTCCTCTCTTTGAGACTTTTATCCTTAATATCGAATCTTCCAACTTTATTGGTCTGATTTATGTTCTTCAAGGCTTCTGCATCTTCTCATACAGGTATAGGTACAAAGACGAAATTATATTGTTACGCCCGAGGTTGATCCACAGAGATTCGGGACGAAGCGGCAACGCCGAGCGCCGACCGCGACCCCGGGAACCCATAATCTAGACTAAACGAGAATCGGGAACAGTCGCCTCCGTTCTCGAAAGTACGAGAGTGTGTTCAGGCCGGGTATATAAACCAGCGAGCCGGGCGAGATGGGATTGAAGAGATAGTGCAGTGCAGTAAATAAGCGAAATAAGAGGACATGTTGTAATAGTTAAAAGTAAATAAAACCCGTATCCCGTAACAACTGGTGTTAGAAGTGGGATCATTTTTGTCAAACTTGTGACTGAACGGACAAAGCAGTCGCGCAGGAATTTTGTGTGGTAAGGACAGTGCAAGAACTTTTGTGTTTTCTACATGCCATATACTCGATCTACGACAAAAATCATGGATGAACAACTGGCAGTACTTATGGAAATGCTGAAGAAGGACAAAGACGAACAAAGGAATTTTCTGGAAGAACAAGAAAAAAAAGGCAACTTGAAAAAAAGAAACAAAGAAAAAATCAAGCTACTCTGTTTCAAGCATTAACGGATGGTCGTCGCGAGTTGCAAGAACTTGTCTCAACCAAAATGACTGAAGTCAAACAAGACGTAGATCAAGTCAAACAAGACGTGGATCAAGTCAAACATGAAGTATGGATGAAAATGACGAAGTTAGGCGAACAGTGGCGGATCTGTGGGCCAACACGTCGCAGTGGGCCAACTTCAACCGCTGAGCGACAGATTCGGACAAGGCTACCGAACTTTTAGAAGATTTGAAAGGAAAGGCTGCAGACATCATGCCTACATTGTCGGCCATTGAAAAGTGTAATTACAACGCAATTGCCGCGGCGTTAGAGCTGAGGTTTGGTAATGCTCATCGCAAAATAATCTACCAGACAGAACTACGGATGAGGCAGCAGAAGCCAGGCGAAAACCTACAGCAATTTGGAGCAGACATTGAGCGTTTGACAAGATTAGCGTATCCTGCGGCTCCCTCTAGAGATCCTTGACCAGCTATCAGTCCAGCGTTTATCGAAGGAGTTCGGGGCAGTGAAATGAAATGCTATTTGAGGTTGACTCATCCCTCCAATGCAAATGAGGTATTAATAATAATTATAATGCCGATAAAATCGGGCATTGGAGTATGAGGCTTCGAGAATAAACACGGGCCACAGAGGTTGAATAGTTGAGGTACAGGAAGAGCTGCAGCCAAAGTCAATCTTAAAGAAACTGTTGGACGAGGAGCCTGAATTCAAGAAGCAAATGACTTTATATTTCGACCACGACGACAATCTGGCGGACTGACACATTAGCCAGAAAACTGAGACCAGTCAGTGTGAAGGGGCGAACACTGACTGGCCCCAATTACAGCCATCATGCACGTCATACATTACGCACGCCAGCATCGTTCGGCACAAGGAGTGGTCGGTGGCACTACCAAACAACGATCACACACATCACATCGTTGTTTTGTAGTGTCACCGACTACTCCTTGTGCCGAACGATATTAGTGCAGGATTCATTGTTCATTCGGACCAGGGAGGGAATTTTGAATCGCAACTTTTCAGGAAGATCATTTATCTTCTGGGAATCCGCAAAACAAGGACAACTGCACTCCATCCTCAATCAGATGGCATGTTCGAGCGTTTTAACCCATTCATGGAACAATAGCTCTGCAAAATGGTAGCGGACCACTAGAAAGATTGGGACAAATTTCTGCCTCTTCTAATGATGTCTTAAAGAGGTACAGTACATAACACGACAAGACATGTCCCTGAGAAGGTTATATTTGGTAAAGAACTTCGTCTTCCGGTAGATTTGGTGTACGGATCACCAGAATAACCTGTGCAAGATGTCTAGAACTATGCTGATGAACTTCGAGAAAGATTAAAGGAAATCGATCAAAACGTGAGGACAAAGATAAAGATTGGATGAAAGTCAGATATGACCTAAGGGCGAATTTTGCAGGATTTAAGGCAGGTGATTTGGTGCGGCTGTAGAGTCATCAAACGGATCAACGACGTGGTATACAGTATCCAACGTACCCCTAGAGCAAAGATGAAAGTGGTTCATCTTGAACGGTTAAACACTTACAGTCGTAGAGATTTCTCTGATCAGGACGATCAAAACTAAGAGGGGGGCAATGTTACGCCCGACCATCGGTCCACAGAGATTCGGGCCGATGCGGCAACGCCGAGCGCCGACCGCGACCCCGGGAACCCATCTAGACTAAACGAGAACCGGGAACAGTCGCCTCCGTTCTCGAAAGTACGAGAGTGTGTCCAGGCCGGATATATAGACCCTCGAGCCGCGCTAGATGGGATCAAGTAGATAGTGCAGTGTAGTAAATAAGCGAACTAACCGGACAAACGAACAGTGCGAATTGTTAATAGATAGTAATTGTGTTTTAATCGTGCTGTAATAGTTAAAAGTAAATAAAATTGTGTAGTTAATTGACGATAAATTATTGGAACTTGTATCTCTAACATTAGTTATTTCCTGAATAATAGTAAAAAAATTGGGAGATAGTCACTCTTGACAATCAGATTGATTGGTGCTTTATTGAAGTGACTCTGAGGTTATTTATGTTCTTAAACTCTTGTTAAAAATAAAGAATGGGAGAGAATGGGAATACTAGTAGTGACTTATTATCAAAATGTGAATGGATTTTACTTGGAATGCAACTAAAATACTTAAATTTATTCCAAGAATATATCTTGCTATCTAGATACGTGTTCCAGGGGGCTAATAGGCGGCCATATGGAGGTTCTATGGGAATTGTAATACTTACCTACACAAACTAGTAACAGCACTACTCAAACAACAATAAAGCAAATAAGAAAAAAAATAGCGCAGTGCTTCTGTCGGTACTTAAGCATTTTTATCACATCAAGTGGTATAATAGATATGACGTTTTTTTTCTCTCGAGTTGTTAGCACTTCAGACACACATCCTTTTTTTTACCTGCTTTTAGATATTTCTCTGGATCAATATTGTCTGAGAAATATGGACTGACAGAGTTCTTCGGCGGCGTAATGGGCGGTTCCGTAACAGGCACATTCCTCAGCAATCCACCGCATTCCGGTCGTACTTCTATCAATGGGAGCTTGAAGTCGCTTTGGGTTAACTGAAAAAGCGCACATCTAGTTAATAATAGTTATAATTAGTGGCCCCAATTAGTGTATACAAAAGATGGCATAGCCAAGCCAATTACTCGACCATAACCACATGTCATTGCTTGTTTTGCTTTTGTAGAGTTCATATATTTCTGCTCGATTATGTGAGTATAACAGACCGCCAATCTTACCTGTTTGTCTTCTAAAGTCTTGGGGTCCCACTTATTATCCTGCAGATATCCTATTTTAATTATCTGGTTCATTGCGGCCCTGTTTTGATTTTGCAGCCTCTCGAAGTCGGACAAGGCTTCCGTGGCTTGAACTGTGTACCTCTGACCGAATTCCGCATGCTCCCTTGGTACAAATCCTGTTGGTTTTGTGCAAAAGAAATAGGTAGCGATGGTGCATCATTACAGTTATATTTTGTACCTTCATAACCGGGCACCATGGGGTGCTTGTATATCGTGTCTCCTTGTCTTTCATTTACTATATCTATATCTCTTATCGCAGGTCGGAAGGTCTAAAATATTATTACAGTTTTTGTTTGAAGTTAAATAAAAATTGTACCTTATAATCATCGGCTGTTCTGTCCGAGAGGACAATTTTTTCCGCATGGTGCACCGTGGGATCGAGCAGTACTTTGTGAGTGGTAGTTCCATAAGTGTCTCCTATGCGGTACTTATACTGAGGGCAAAACCCGGTGTATCTAAAAATTGTTGAGTTGAGTTTTTTTAGGTGTTATAATGGAAATTGTGTTTCTCCTCACCCCGGAATGAAATGGGGATTAGGTGAAGAAATAAGCTCCATCACGGCTAAAGACTTAAATTTAGGCCCCCCCAAAAGATCTATTACTTCATTGCCTGTTTTGACTTATTAGGTTAGTTTATTAATAATGACGTTGTGGACTTAAACATTTTGATAGTTTATCGTAGAAGGTGAGAGAACTTTTACTTTCGATTTCGACAAACAATTATCTTTTTTTATTACCACGAATTAATATTCATGATGCCTGGACGTTTTAATTAAAAATGTCTGGTATTGGTATCTCTACGGTACAAAAGCTACTTTTACCCGGAAATTTAGTTTGTTGTCATCGTTGATAACACAATTGCATCATTAGTGTCCTAACCAGTTTATTTACTAAAGGCCTACCTGCATCAGTACACACAAAAGGAGCGATAAATACCTATTACGTAGTAAAGTCAATACACAAGCCTATTTGCTTTGCATTTTATCTGTTCAGTAAGTTTCTTGATTGAAAGATTTTTTTTTTCATAAGCTTTTGTGTCTGTGGTTTTGGTTGAAATGTGCAAAGATGAATCTATTGTCGATAAATAAAAAAAAAACATGTTTATTAAGTTTTTCCTTTAGTAATATCAAACACTTAATAACAGGAAGTAATGAGTAACGTGATATTTAAGAAATGTCTTGTCACCTGATATTTCCATTTGCATATTATATGGGTATTCCCAGGTCGAGTCAGTTAAAAAATAATTAAAAAAATTGTTGCCCATGTTGCCCAGGATTAATACACCAGGGTGAGGTCCAGTTCAGTTTTAAACTCTCTGGGTTTATCTAATATTTGTTATGTGGTATGGGTTCTCAATAATCGCTCCGTTAGTGACACAACAAATTCCATTAAAGAGTTAACAATTCTAAAATCATCTGTTAATGTTTCTTTATTAATTTCATTAATAATAATTTCACATTATCGACTATTATTGAATCTCCGCCTACATGGTGGCCATGAAATGTCCTGACCTCTTTCTCTCTCTCTCTCTCTCTCTCTCTCTCTCTCTCTCTCTCTCTCTCTCTCTCTCTCTCTCTCTCTCTCTCTCTCTCTCTCTCTCTCTCTCTCTCTCTCTCTCTCTCTCTCTCTCTCTCTCTCTCTCTCTCTCTCTCTCTCTCTCTCTCTCTCTCTCTCTCTCTCTCTCTTTCGTCTTCTTATTGTGCCCTGTCAGGTCCCCCTGACGTTGGCAATCACGATGGGGAGCTGATCCCTGTCTTCAGCCACTCTAAGCAATTGTTCGACGCTATGTATGCCTGTCCAATCCCGGATGTTCCTTAACCCGGAGATTTGTTTTCTTCCTACGCCCCTGCAGCCTTCTATCTTGCCCTTCATAGCTGTAGGATCTGGTAGTGATTTTCTTTGAGAACATAGCCGAGGTATGCCAGTTTTTGGCAATTAACTGTTGTCAAAAACTCACGAACTGTATTTGCCCTGTCTAAGACTGCTTCATTTCTTTGCAAAGCCACCCAGGGTACTCTTAGCATCCGTCCATGTAACCACATTTCAAATGCTTCTAGATGGTTGATTGTGGCAGCTTTCAGTGTTTCAGCGTTCTTTGTCTCAGCTTTAGGTTCAGGTGTAGTGTCATTACAAAACAGTGATCTCATCTTCGGGAACGCTGTACGGGCTGTTTCAATCCTGCATCTAATTTTCCTTTCCGGGTCGAGTTGCTCGGTGATGTAGCATCCGAGGTATTTAAAATTGAATACTCTCTCAACGTTCTGTCCATTTATCTGTAGTGACGCGTTGAGGTATGGCGGACGGGTAAAGACCATAAAATTTGCCTTAGCAACATTTATATTCAGTCCCATTTCCTGTCCCACTGCACTAACAGAATTTATGAGACTTTGGAGACCATGAAGATCATCACATAAAATAGCCGTAGCGTCAGCCTATCGATTGGTGTTAATCAGCTCGCCGTTGATTTTGACCCCGAATTATTTTTCATATAAAGCCTCTTTGAAGACTTTGTCAGAATATAAGTTGAACAACACTGGAGACAGGACACATCCCTGTCAAAAGGCTCGTTGGATTTGATGTTCCATTGACTCGAACGACTGCCTTCTGCCGCCAGTACAGGTTCTTAATTATACGCAAATCTTTTCCATCAACACCAGTATCTCTCAATATATTTATGAGCTTTTCGTGTTGCACTGTGTCGAAGGCCTTTTCATAATCAATAAAACACATGAAAACATCCTTATGTTGGTCTCGACATTTTTGGAGAAGAACATTCAGAGCAAACATTGGTACCAAGAGAATTTCTAAAGCGGAACTGCGTCTCTCCTAAATCACTTTTGCATTTGTTTCTTATTCGAGCGTGTATAATGTTAAGGAATACCTTTAGTGTGTAACTCATCAGGCCATTTATTAGCCTGTGATCGTTGCACCTCCTGGTTTGTTGTTTTTTAGGAATTATTATGAATACAGATTTCAGCCTTTCTTCTGGTATTTCTCCCGTGTTGTATATATCATTAAAAAGTTTAACTTAGTTATCAATGTTTTTCTCCTTGATAATTTGGAGGAGTTCTACTGGGATGGTATCAGGTCCCGTTGCTTTTTTGTTTTCGCAGATTATATATTAAATAGGACTTCAGATTTTAAGATTTTGGGCCCTTCGTTGTCGTCTATAACAATCGGTCTATTGTCTTTGAACAGGTCATCTATGTATTGGTTCCATGCATTAAGAACTTCTTCCTCGTCTATAATGATTTTGCCTGCGTTGTCCACCAAGATACTATGGGCGGTTTTGTTAAACAAACCAGCCACCTCTCTGACCTTTTTGTACATGCTAAAGATATCATGTTTTCTCTCCAGTTCTTCCATTTCCTTGCATCTATCCGCCATCCACTGTTCTTTTACATTCTTGATTTTGTTCTTTATTTCCTTTTGTTTGTTCTTATATTCCTCTGTGTTGTTTTTGCATTTTTGTCTTTCTTCCATGAGCTCCAGTATCCTTCGTTCAGTCATCCATCGTTATTTTTTTTGATTTGGTGTTGTTTACTGTGTTCTCTTCCATTATTTTAATGATGTGTACTCGAAATATTTTCCACGTTTCGTTTATCGTATTGCTATTTGTCACTGTCATTGTGTCGAGGCTGTCGTTCAGTTCGTTTTCCAATTTTGGTGCTCACATCGTTTAAGGAAAACTTTAGTTTTTTGTTGTTTTTGTTTACTTTTCTAAGGTTAATTTAATGTTGGCGACTAGTGGGTTATTGTCCGATCCTATGTCTGCACCCAGATAGGTGGTGACCCTTGTGACACAGTTTCTAAACCTTTTAGCTACCAGTATGTAATAGACACATTATAAACTATTGGCATAGAACTCAAAAATTTTACTTAAGTTTGTGTTCTATTATCGTTTTCGGTTGCTAGTTTTTCCTAGGATAAGTTATTTGGCTCACCTTTGTGGAGTTACTCCACACTTATGTGGAGTTACTTAAAAAAATACGAGGTGGTAGAATATGCTTTAAGTTAGTAAATAGTTAGTAATAGCAAGAGGAGGGGCAACGGTCTTACTCAAACCAAAAGCAAAACTAGGCAAAGCAAATCCACCTGCTCTTAACAACCCTTTAAACGACTGCCTTCATTTTACCATTCCATACAGAAATGACAACATCCATGTTTTCCTAGTATACATACATCCATTCTCCAACATAGAACAAAACATACTGACTAAAGCATGCCTCCACAAATACGCAATAATTATCGGAGATCTCAACCTCAACAGACAGAAAACAAGACAGCTAAACACCTTTATAGAAAACTCCGACTTTGTAAAGCAACATACACCTCCGACATTTTTAATGCCAGAGAATAGAGACTCAACACCAGATGTCTTACTTTACACAAGAAATCTTACTAACAACATAAATAACGTGACTCTGACCAACGAACTGGGGTCAGATCATTTGGCGGTGACATTTGATCTAGACCTTCAGCGGATGCAACCTATGACCTCTACAAACCAAAACGTTGAAAAACTAAACCTGAACAAAACTGACGCGGATAGAGTGAGGGACCAAATTCATAACTACATCCAAACACAGACACATCCCATCTCAATTGAAAAAACCCAACAGCAACTGACACTGGCAATAGAAAAATCTTCACCCCGGACAAGCAGATCCTTTTACCAACACACCTTACCGAAATTCATCCTGAGATTGATTAAACACAAAAGGGAACTCTACAGACTCTACATACACATACAAGACAATGAACTAAAAAGAAAAATCAACCAACTGAACAGAAACATAAAGACGATGATCGACCAATATCGACAAGATAAATGGCTGAAGGCATGCCAAGAAATCGAAAAAGACCAAGGAAAAACGTATTGGCAAAAAATAAAGAAACTGTCACGCTACAAAAAAAAACAACGCCACTGGTATGATTAACGAAAACGGAACAGAACGATGTACGGACAAAGACAAAGCGGACGCCTTTGCCAGACATTTCCAGGGGGCTTTCAGTGCGTCAACAAATCCTAAATTTGATGCAGACAACTGGAATCTTGTAAATAACTGGTACGACAACTACTTTACACAACAATCTGACCACCCATATACACTAATTACAGACAAGGGATATGACGAGGCACTGACTAAAATCAAAGATACAGCGCCGGGAAAAGACAAAATAGAGAGAAGAGGTTAGAAACCTAACCCCAGAAACCCACGCGTACATACTTAACCAACTGAACGACTGTATTATAAATAACAATATTCCAAGGACATGGAAAAATGGAATAATAATACCCATTCCCAAAAATGGTTTAGATAACACACTAACACAAAACTATAGACCTATTACATTACTCCCAGTGTTAAGTAAATTATTTGAACACATAATTAAAAAAAGAATTCAAGAAATTATCGGCAAATATATTCCAATATACCAATTTGGATTTAAGACGAAACACTCGACTATCCACCCACTTTTTGTTCTGACTAACAACATACAAACAACACACCTAAACGGTGGAAAAACAGCAAGTCTATTTATGGATATTAACAAGGCCTTTGACAGCGTCTGGCACAGGGGTCTCCTGTACAAACTTCACCAACTTCAAACACCAAAATAATACTTTATACTATTAAAAACCTACTTGAAAACAGACAACTAGAAGTGCGAATTGATAACACTCTTTCTTTCCCTTTTTCTCCTAAACAAGGACTCCCTCAGGGTTCGCCGCTTTCACCCTTGCTTTATAACGTGTATTGCCATGATATATACAACTATCATCTTCCCGATAGAGATCACCTAGACAAAACAGCTTATATACTACAATACGCAGACGACACAGCCCTCATTGTACACGACAAGACCACTAAAAAGGCAGTTGAAAGACTGCAGACACTAACGAACGACACAATGGCCTGGTTCTACAAATGGAGACTAACACCAAATGCCACAAAAAACCAACTCCTTCTTTCAAACCACCAAATTAAGGCAGACTCCCCAACAATAACAGCAGACGGTCACACAACCGAACCAAAAAACGACATAAAATACTTGGGAGTAACAATCGACAAAAAATTAAAATTTACTAAACACGTACGAAATACTAGAGTGGAAATTATTAAAAGGACAAAACACTTTCGATCCCTGACATACAAAAACAAAGGAATTAGCACAAAAACGGCTATAAAAATATACAAATCCATTTGCAGACCACTGTTAGACTATGGACACGTGCTAAGAGCAAATGCGTCAGAGAAAACTAAACAATACACACAAACAACAGAACAAATCGCATTAAGAATGATAACCAAGATAAGACACCCCGAAAACCCGCTGCACAATCCTTCCAACCAACTACTCTACGAACGCACACACATGACAAAAATAAGTGAAAGACTGATACAACTTCAGACTAAATGGAAAAACAACCCACACAATATGACTCTATTGAACCCACTTTGCTTAACAAGACAAAATAGACAGTCCCGCTTCGTTTTCCCTACAACCACCCTAATGGAACATTTCCAAACGTAGAGAGGCCAAGCTCAGAAATGAGTCGCTTTTCTTCCTTTCCCTAAGTTTGTAATATTTGTATATGGAATTCATTTGTGTAATATTATAACATAGGCAGAAAGACCAAATGGTCGATAGCCTATTGCCCTGGAAATAAAGATGTTATATATATATATATAGTTAGTAATAATTTGTAAAAAGAAATAAAAGGTCGAAATAAAGTGGGTTTAAACGAGAGAAGTTTTTAAAGAAGAGAGTTGTCGCGGCCTTCCCGTATAAACAACCCCTAACTTAATTTCCTACATTTTATATTATATTTAATTTTTGTGAATTTTTGTAAATATATCTAAGGCTATGTCCACAAAAGTGATGTCACCTGAAGCATGATAATGACGCCACCAATTCTACTTTGGTGAGGTCATATTGACAAAGAAAAGCAATTATTGTTAATCTATTAGTTTTGTGCTGCCGTCATAACTGTTTTGGGCGTCTATTATTAGCCCACTTGGGTTAAAATACTTATTAAGCAATGATTAGGACTGAAGATTTTTGATGCTGTCCAACAATATTTCACTATGAAAGATTCTATCCAAACCTGAGATAGCGCAGTAAGAGGAAATCGTTCATTAGCCAGAGTTTTGGACCTCTTATCTTTCGGACACTTAAATATGTACGTACAATGGAGACTTATTTAAATTTATTAATAATTTGTATTTTTGCTCTTTCGAAATATCTCCTTTTTGTGTTTAATCATTACTTTGAAATAGTTTTATTTTAGTGTCAGCTATTCAGCATTCTCAATTCAATCAATTTTTTTCATTATCTCCCTTTCAAATGACAAAGTCGTATTCTTAACTGTTGTCGGCTAGAAAAAGAATCAGAAAGCTCCGTAGGTTTAATGCTTTGGGAGGAGAAGGTGGTCAATTCTTAGGCACTTGGGTTTTGGAGACATTTAGAAAAAGTCCCCTTATGGGATTAAGTTTACTTTTATTAGGTATGTTGATCAGAGGGGATTGAAATCGTCTCACTTTGATAAAAAAAAACAGCAAGAAATACCATATTTTTTTCGAAATTGACCAATCACTCTTTTTTTCTAAATTTCCAAATTTTACCTCAGGTTACAATAAAACGAGTGAACCGATTGCAGTGAGTCTAACGGTTTTTTATTCCCTTTGTCCTCTTTTACCCCCCACCAAAGAAAATCCCGTAGGTTCAATAGTTTGGGAGATAGCCTCTTTCGGTTGTAGATTTTCAGGTACTTTTAGAATGTTCTTTTGGAATTTTTAGAAAAAAGTTTACTTATGGGACTAATTTCACTCTTATTATGTTTGTTAAGTTCACGAGGATTGAAAAAAAAAGAGGATTGAAGTCACCTCATTTTGATCAAAAACAGCAACAATAAATGACCATAATTTTTTCGACATTGACCAGAAGGAGGGGGGGGGGGGGTATTCCCTCTTTTTTCTCAATTTCCAACGTTGACCGCTTGTAACCTTAGAACGAGTGGAACGTCTTTCACCTTCATAGTTTGAGAGATGGACCCCTTCGGTGCCCAGGTAACTATTCTGACGTATAGGAGGTCGAAAAGACGTCTTATTTTGGTTCAATTCAGTCAGCAGACTAAAAAAAGTCTTAAATATGATATCCAAACGTCGTCGGAAACATGACGTCCTGTTGATGGCACTGAAACAAAAGATGTTTATTTTCGCTTTCTGAGATCGCCATTTTGGTGGACCTTTGGTACCTAGATGTTAATTAGACATTTGTATAGTATCTTATGCGTGAGTAGGTGCACTTAAATTACTTTTATTACATTAGATTATACTATAAAAATCTAGGAGAGGATTAAATTCAAAATAGGTTAAAATGGTTCAGAGCGTTCAAAAATGCAAATTTGGAGTTTGTGGAGAAGTTGAGGTTAGAATTAGGGACAAAACATAGGTTTCATGCAGCACGTGATCTGTCGACCAACCTGGGGTAAAACAAACTCAAAAAATTACATTTGTTGTTCTAAGCATGTACTGCTTACCCATACCCAGCTCGGAGCTATTAGATAACATTGCCGCATAACTGTACAGGAATTAAATAAAATTGGAATTTCCCACCCACATAACAAATTGATATCCACTGGATATTCAATGGATATACGAGTACAGTTGTGGACATGGATATTCTCAATGATATCTATTGGACAACCTCCCGTTATCCATTATACATCCAATGGATTTACATTTGTCGCCAGATCCAACATCCAATGGACCTCCATTATGCTATATATTATATTCTGCTATATTAATGGTAAAAATAAATTCTATACACTTTGATTGGGGTATGCTATCTTTAAATTATTATTGGTCACTTTAAAAAAAAAAAACAAAAATTCTGTGTCTCCTAGTCTTGTGCTAGCAAAATTAGGAATTTTTTTAATCAATGATTTTTGTTTCTTTTGATGATGTTCAGGTTGAGTTCTTGCTCTAAAAGAGCCATCAGTACATTTTACTACATTATTGCAATCAAGAAAAGACATTTCGGTTAAAGTTGCCTTCTATTGAACATTTACGTCATGAATAGTAAGTAACACGTTGGATATTTAATTTTCAAAGTCAAGAACTTGACTGGAAAATCATATATCGACATTTAAACATTAAAATCAACAAAAATTTCATTAAAGGAAATTCGGTAATTTAATTGCTGACACTCAATTACAAAATCCACTGAAACAACATCAGAATTATCTGGTCTTTAAAATCCGTAGTAGATTCCTATCAAAAAAACTTAATTTTCTACTTTCTTATTGACTAACCTAAAAGTGGTTAGACAAATTTTGGTTAGAGTCAAACTATCAATATTTTGTTTTTTGGACAGATAAAAATTTGTTGATTTTACACCAAAGTAAACAAAATTATTTGATGTTTTATAGAGTAAAGAAGATGTAAATTTGGAGTGTTTGAAAACAAAATATTCAGATTAAGGTTAGTGCGATAATTGGTTAAAAATGACTCAAATAAGCAAATAAGTTTTTATGTTTCTGAAGAAATTTAATTCTACGACAAAATCAGGAAAAACTGTTCGAATCTTCTAATTTGTTGTTTTTGGTAAAGTTACATTTTTGGTCCAAAATAAGTGAAATTTGACTGAAAACGTCTCAAAACGCAAGTTTGGTGTTTTTCGAAAAAGTCAGGTAAGAATTAGGACCAAGAATCAGATCGAAACGACTTCAAACTACAAAAAAAATGCAAATTTGAGGTTTCTGAAAAAGATAGATTGAGAACAGGGCAAAAATTAGTTAAAAACGGCTCAAAGCATCTAAAAATTTTCATGTTATTGAAGATATTCAATTTTATGACAGTCAGGGAAAACTGATTGAATCTTCTAATTTGTTGCTTTTGGTAAAGTTACATTTTTTTTGTCCAAAATAAGTAAAATTTAACTGAAAAAGTCTCAAAATGCAAGTTTGGTGTTTTTCGAAAAAAGTCAGTTAAGAGTTAGGGCCAAAAATCAGAAACTACTTAAAAGTACAAAAAATGTAATGGAGTTTTTGAAACAAATAGATTAAGATTAAGGCGAAAGTTGACTAAAAACGACTCAAAGCGTCCAAAAATGCAAATTTTCATGTTTTTGAAGAAATTCAGTTTTATGACAAAATCAGACAAAACTGATTAAATTCTTCTATTTTGTTGTTTTGGCAAAATTACATTTTTTGTCCAAAATAAGTGAAACTTGACTTAAAACGTCTCAAATTTCAAAATTGGTATTTTTCGAAAAAGTCAGTTAGGAATTAGGGCCAAATATCAGAAACTACTTAAAACTACAAAAATTTTAATTTTAGACTTTTTGAAAAAAATGGATTAAGAATGAGGCGAAAATTGGTTGAAAACGACTAAGGCCAGATTGTACAAGTCATCCTCAAAGTCGGGTTCATCTAAACTCGACTGGTACTTGAACCCGCCCATAAGAATCGCATTGCTGTCAAATTAATTTCATTTGTGACACTTGCTGACAGTAATGCTTTTCTTATGGGCGAGTTCAAGTACCAGTCGAATTTAGCTGAACCCGACTTTGAGGGTGACTTGTACAATCAAGCCTCAAAGCGCCCAAAAATGCAAGTTTTCATGTTTTTGAAGAAATTTAATTTTATGACAAAATCATGCAAAACTGATTAAACTCTTCTATTTTGTTGTTTTGCCAAAGTTATATTTTTTGTCCAAAATAAGTGGAATTTGACTGAAGAGGACTTAAAATGCAAACTTTGCGTTATTCGAAAAGTTTACGTTAAAATTAGGACCAAAATCGGTTAAAAATGACTCAAAATTTTTAAAATTGCAATTTTGAAACCTTTGGAAAAATTCAGGTTAGAATTAGTGCCAAAATTAGTTAAAAATGATCGGCATGGTTTGTTACTCTTCTGTCTTTATTGTCAGTCGTCGCATGTCAAAGAACGTCAACGCGTCATTTGGATTAAATCTAATAGATGTCGCTAAATAATAGCTGCTAATTTGGAGTATTTGAAAACAATATTGTTTGGGCGAAAATTGGTTAAAAATGACTCAAATAAGCGTCAAAAAATGCAAGTTTTCAGGTTTCTGAAAACTGATTAAACTCTTCTATTTTGTTGTTTTTGGCACGCTTACATTTTTAGTCTAAAATAAGTGAAATTTGACTGAAAACGTCTCAAAATGCAAGTTTGGTGTTTTTTAAAAACGTAAAAAATCAAACACGACTTAAAACCACAAAAAATGCAAATTTGGAGTTTTTGAAAAAAATAACTCAAGATTAGGGCAAAAATTGGTTAAAAATTACAAAGCGTCCAAAAATGGAAGTCTTCATGTTTTTGGAAAAATTCAATTTTAAGACAAAATCAGACAAAACTGATTAAATTCTTCTATTTTGTTGTTTTTGGGACAGTTACATTTTTGGTCCAAAATAAGTGAAATTTGACTGAAGACGACCCAAAATGCAAATTTTGTGGTTTTCGAGAAAGTCAGGCAAAGCCAAAATTCAATTAAAAACGCCTTAAAAGTACAAAAACTGCAAATTTGGAGTCGAGTTTTTGAAACAATCCGACCTAGCACGGAAACCACATTCATATTCTCGATATATGCTAGGCATATACCAAAAGGCGCATTCCTTATGAAATCTGCCGGGCACATGCCTGGAGGCATTTTTGGTATATTCCCTTTAGGATATATTCAGATTGATGAACGTTTTTTAAGCAAATAGTTATTCAGTTAATTACTTTATAATAATCCTGGATTCTTGCAAAGAAAAAATTCATCGAAAAGAAAAAATGTGCTTTTGATCGTAATGCCCGTATTTATAGTCAACTAGAAAAGAGCCACTTAAGTTACACTTTTAGAAGTGACACTTGAGTGTTTCTTACCATGGCTGTTCTATAGTGCATGACAAGTGAGACTTTAGGGACACACAGACAACACACGGACAACAGAAAGTGTCTGTCAAGTGTCTGTTTCTGGGGATTTTTCAGCCTCGTACATTGGCTACATTGAAATTTATTGATTTAGCCGCAATGGACCAGTAATTTTATGACTGGCAAAAGGAGTATCGCTGGCGCCAATTTGAAATGAATGGGTAGTTTGTAAATTTTTGAAATTTTGGCTGTTTTCTTTGAGTTGTGCGTGAATTGGTCTCTTGTTGTTAGCTGATTTGATATTAATTTTTTTAAAATTTTAAAGTATGATTCCAAACCTACTCCTAAACTATTGGGATCAAAGAAAAATTTTAAAGGGAAAAGGATAGATTCTGCAATAGGTGAAGAAAAAAAATTGCGAATAAGGAGAGTTGAAGGATCCATTATACAGCAACGAGAACTTCAAAAAGCCAAAATGGAGCTTGCAGAGCTGGAAAAATTATATTTGAAAAAGTAAATTGACCTATTAAAATAAATAAAATAAGTGTGCTTTCAAAACCTCTTTGCCTTATTTGTTAATAATTAATTAAATAAGTTCTCTATGCTTAGCTATATTAAATTAAATCTATCTATTAAAGTGTATTGCAACAAAGGCTCTCCGAAAATGCAAAACCATAATTTTCGGCTTGGAATGTAATATTGCCTTCTACATGTTCTTCTTCACCAGCTGATTCATGTTCTTCTTCTTGTAGATTTCTCCCAATATTATACAAACTGGCAGTGGCACAAATAATTGCCACAGATGTTTCCAATTTTGTAGCTAGACCATGTCGTAGGCATAGAAACTGTAGAATGACTTCACCAACACTTCCTTCTTAAAACAAAACCTACTAATAAATTCCGAATTTTCATAAAATTCGAATGAATCCTGCGTATCTCTTATGTAGCCTTTTTTCTAATCTCAGTTTGTTTTCATTTTCTTCCTCAATTAAGTCCAGAAATGCAATAAAGTTTTGGAGTTCATCCATTACTGATGGTGCGTGACTACCCTCGAACAACCCCCGAATTTTTTTTTATATGATCATAATAATAAAATGTAAAATGCAAAGAAGAATGAAAATGAGTAAAATGACAACACAAACACGATTTTATATGTTCTCTAACTTTACTTTCTTGACGTAAGGAACACTTGAGTGCCCGAGATACCACACTTGAGTGTTCCTTACTCTTAAGTGATGCTTGCCTCTCAAGTCATCGGCAAAATGTCACTATAGAACACGATTTGGTTCTAAATGACCATCAAGATCAAAGTGTCACTCAAGTGTCGACTATAAATACGGGCATAAGTAGCACTCATGGGTCACACTTGTGTGACAAAATTGACATTCGTTGACAAAGCTATTCAACTTTACCACACTAATGGTAAGGGATATGCCTGTACAGGGTGTTTCAAATTCGAGCCACATCATTGGGATCTCAGCAACGGTAAGAGATACAGGGTCGATTAAATAGGGGCAAAGTTGCGCAATTTGGAGTTCAACAATATGCCGTTTTAACATTTGAAAAATTTCGATTACTTCCGGAATTATCGGAAAAAAATAAGACATTTTGAATAATCGTTTTTATTTTGTTTTGAACTTATTCGAAGAGATAATTCAAATTGATTGACATTTCGTCATTGCAGCTTTTTCTGCCCTGTAAGATGACATATTTAGTTTCTTTCTGCGACGTTTCGTTTTTTGGGAACCATCGTCAACTTTACTTTTTTAAACACGGACCTGGACTTTTTATTCGTTATTTTGATCGCCCTTTTTAATCCAAACAACATGATATGCAATATGACATATTTTGCAATTAGAGTTTAGCTAAAAATCGTTTTTTTTTATATATATACCTATTATCTGTTTTACTACCTATTGTTACTAGGATGTCTAAATACCAAGCAAAGCACTAACCAAAAAGTCTTATAGGCAATTTTCTGGTTATTGCCTGTTGAATTACTCTCGTCGCGTATAGCCCTTGTTCTCCCGTTATATTTCCTTTGTTATCAAGAATTTCTGAATTCATTTATAAATACAAAACTTGCAACAAGAAAGATACTCTAATAGATACTTTACAAATAAAATAAATGACAATTAGCCATCTAACATAATAATATAGGTTTTTATATGCTAATAATGATTCAATCCTGTTTGGCTTTTCCTAGAACGCTAATGCATTAATTAATTTTTGAAAAGGGTGCCGTGGATTTGAGTACCATGGACACAGGTTAGGCGCACCGCCGCATAATGGAAGAGTTGTTACAAATTTTTTAAACGAGTTCTTTCCCAACCAGTGGATTGAAAACCAAGGTGGTGTGGTCAACAAGTATGTGGTCAACAAGAAGTCCCGATCTTTCTGCTCTAGATTACTTTTTTGGGGTTATTTGAAAAACTGCATATTCAAACACCCAACCAATAATGTCAATATTCTAAGGGAAAATTTAATAATGGAAGCAAGGGCTATACGAGCTAGAACAATTGAACGGTCAATAACCAGCAACTTCCTTAGAAGAACTCAAAAATGTATTGGGGTACAGGGAGAGTTATTCGAGTATTTACTTTAATGTTATATCTTTTTGTTTAGTGCTTTGTTTAGTAATAAAATCGGTCTTATGTTTTAAATAAAAATTTTATACAATAATATTTAAAGGAAAAACGATTTCTAGCTAGACTTTAATTGCAATATATGTCATATTGCATATTATGCTGTTTTCATTAAAGAGAGCGATCAAAATAATGAATAAAAAATCCAGCTCCGCATTTAAAAAAGTAAAGTTGATGATGGTTACCAAAAAACGAAACGTCGCAAGAAGAAACTGAATATGCCATCTTACAGGGCAGAAAAAGTTGCAACGACGAAGTGTCAATAATTTTGAATTATTTCTTCGAATAAGTTCCAAACAAAATAAAAACAATATTTCAAAATTTCGTCTTTTTTCGGATATTTCCGGAAGTAATCGGAACTTTTCAAATGTTAAAACGGCATAATGTTGAACTCCAAATTGCGCAACTTGGCCCCAATTTAACCGACCCTGTATCTCTTACCGTTGCTGAGATCCCAATGAGGTGGCTCGAATTTGAAACACCCTGTACAGAGGCATATCCCTGGCACGTGGTCAGCCGCCAAAGTATCATAAACCATAAACCTCATTGAATGTTCTAATTTGCTGCCAGCGTCATGTGCCTGGCACATGCATTTATTGCTTTAATGCACATGTTCCAAAAATAGCGTCTAAATATGCAAATCTTGCTATTTTTGAAGAAATTAAATTTTATCTCAAAATCAGGCAAAAACTGATTAAACTCTTCTATTTTGTTATTTTTGGCAAAGTTGCATTTTTTGTTCAAAGTAAGTGAAATTTGACTGAGCACGACTCAAAATGAAAATTTTGCGTTTTTCGAAAAGTTTACGTTAAAATTAGGGCAAGATCGGTTAAAAATTACTCAAAGATTTTAAAAATGCAATTTTTAAGCCTTTGGAAAAATTTAGGTTAGAATTAGCACCAAAATTAGTTAAAAATGATCCACTACTCTTTTGCCTACGTCAACGCGTCATTCGCATTAAATCTAATAGGTTTCGCTAATTAATAGCTGCTTTTTAAATCCTGTCGCCAAAGGCTTCCTGCTACTTGGTGTTGGGGAACTAATCCACACAATACTGCTCTCCTTATCCTTAACACTTATTTCAGCATAAAAGTGATATTTTTTTTCTTCAGTAATGATGATGACGCTAGAGCGTTTCCAGCAAAACTTAAGCCTTACTGAATTTAAAATAATTGAAAAAAACATAGTTATCTAAATACTAAGTTGTCGTTGCTTAACATGTATTTTAAACGGGTGAGGTTATGTTGACAGACCCCCAGGGTTCAAATTGTGACGCAACGGTCACGAAACTTATTGTCACAACACATTGTCTAATGAAGTTCGATGTTTTTAGGGAAATTCAATTTTATAACATAATCAGGCAAAATTGATTCAAATCGTCTAATTTTTTAAAATATGCATATAAAATGTGTAAAATTCGACTAAAAATACCTAAAAATAGAGAAGGTGCTTTTTCGAGAAAATCAGGTGTAGATTAGGAAAATTGCCAATTAGCAAAACTTTAGGCTTTTCGGTAACGTATTTTAAGTAACTTTTTTGGTGAAGCTGACGTCCTTATGGCGTCATATTTAGGACACTAAATTCCAGATTTCGTTTTTATATAAAGCCGGGCGACGTCTTCAATGTGACGTCTTACTTACGTCACCAAAACGTCCAGCTGACCGCCTAAGTGATCTCTCTGGGACTAAGTGATGTCGTCTAAAAGATGTTTTAATGACATAATATGTTACGTGGGTGGTCGACTTTTAAGTACCTTTAGAATGTGCTTTGGAGGCATTTACAAAAAAGTCCACTTTGATTGGAATTGCCTGATTTCGATCAAAAACAGAAAACCCTTATCATATATCACGGTTTTTTGTTCTTTTTGATGTCCTCTTTCACCTCCCACCAAAGAAAGTTTCGTGTGCTCAATAGTTTGTGAGATTAACCTTTTCGGTCGTCGATTTTTAGGAACCTTTTTAGGAGGAGGTCGAGTCTTCGTTAGGAAAATGTCCACTTTTGGGACTAATTTCACTCTTATTATGTTTATTACGTTCATATAGGGACTGAAATCGCCTCATTTCGGTCAAAAAAAAAACACAAAAAATTCCATCATTTTTTCGAAATTTACCAAAGGGGGGGGGGGGGGAGTATTTCCTCTTTTTTCTCAATTTCCTACTTGAACCGCCTGTAACTTTAGAACCAGTGGATCGATTGGAGTGAATTCAATCGTTTTTTGTTTTTCTTTATGTCGTTTTTCACTTATCATCAAAGGAACTCCCGAATTTTCAATAGTTGGAGAGATTTCTTCTTTTCATGTTAGGTGTTCGGTGGTCGATTTTTAGGTACTTTTAGAATGTGCTTAAAAGCATTTAGACAAAAGTCCACTTTCGATGCTTCTGGGACTAATTATTGCACTCTTATTATGTTTGTTACATTAATATTCATAGCATATTCCAGAAATATATATTGCTGTCAGGGTACGCCATTAGACAAAGCGGTATATGTTGGTTTCAAACCTTCTGTTGTTCATCGATAATTTCTGAAAGATGCTACTACACTATCTTGCTAAACCTCAGACCATACCATCTGATTGTGGATGCAGTGTTGTTGACCGGTAGAATCAAACCACTCATGTGAAAGGGAGAAAACTCAAAGCCGCCTCGGCCTCGGACGCATCTTTCCATCAACATGACAATCTTCGCGAATCGCGTCTCTTCCCAACCTACTCTCGATTAAACCAATTAATCATAAAAAATCCGAAACTTTCTTCAGCACACATACCAAAGATTTCTGTGTTATCATTCGGAGGGAGGTGGCCGGGGTCCCGAACAATAGTTCCGAATGCTACGACTCTTAAATGTTTCGGTCTTCTTTCTTCAGGTAAACCGTGGGCCCCTGTATTTTGTATAGCTACTTGGCCGACTTTGGAGCGTGGCGGGGGGGCAAGGGGCAAGGGAATAAGCACGGTAACCGTTCGGACCGCTCCTCGTGAGACGAAGTTCGAAATTCTTCACAACAAACGTTGTCTGCCTCGCGACCGTGCCATGTTACATGTCGCAGACCCTGTATGTGCGGGTTAACGTTTCTTTATCAGGCTTTTCTGGTACGCGCGCAATTGCTTTTTTTTGCTGATAGTCGATTGTTTTAGTGTTTGTAGTAAAAGTTGCCTCCATGCCAGTGGTTGCTAAGGAAGAACGCAGTTTGGTTACCAGGAACAAAGGGATTAAATAAAAGAGTGATCGTCATGAAGTACTACACGTTGGGCTCTAGCAATGTCGGTAGTGAGACCAAAACCTCAGGATTCACCTCTTACGCGGATATGGGCATATCGGATAATAACAAGGTAAGTAGTGTGTGGCAGTGGTGCCCACGCTTCGACTTCTTTTCATGTTCGAACGTTAATTTATGAGTAGAGGCAATTAGGAGCGCACTTTCGATATACAGGAAAAGCTGACTAGTTTTGTAGGATAACTTCTTCGTGTGGAGCTTTTCATTAGTTGTTATAAAAACATTTGAAAGAACGCGAGGTTCGTTAAAACCAAACGGTATCGATTGGTATTTTCCTTACCAATGGACGTGGGTGGGATTGGTTTTCTGGGGTCTGGGGGACCGAAACGGTAAGGCATTTTGGTGCTTGTTTAGTTTTGTCACACATGATTAATTTAACAGTTTTTCTATGTAAATATCATAGTATGTATTTAAAGCAATTTCTCAGTATTGGGGTCAGTTTTTATTGAATTTGTTCCTTGAAACTGTATCATTAATAAAAGGCAGTTAGGAAGATTAGAGGGTATAAGGGCCATTCGTTATTGTTTCTTCCTAACACTCCCATATTTAAAATCCTAACCGAGTTCCAATTTAGAGATATGCTTGGTGAATTTTGTTTCCATGCTTCTGTGTAGGGGTGATAAAACTGCGATTACTCTGTTTTAAGTGGGTCAAATTTTCAGACTCTACAGGGTGACCCAGGTCAAACAAATTTTTCTTATATACCTCCCTCGTATACTCCTATCTGAAGACGCAAAGTATTGTAGATATAGGGGCTCAAAGAAATGTTTTTGAGATTTAAATTTAATGACAAAACAATCAAGCAAATAAAATAATTATTTTTTTACCTACTTGCCATTTTTCCTGCTTTACTCGAAGTTTTACCTATGGCTTTCAACATAAAATACCTTGTAACTCAGAATCAGGGGCTTAAATAAGAGCGCCTTTTTTTGAAAATATGACCTTTTTAAAATGAGGTTCAATATTTTTCTTTTTTCTTAGTTGCTTAGAGGTTAGGGGGCAAAACAATCAACACCTCAAAATCTACTCCTCTGGCACATGACAAAAGTGCGCCCTAATGCGATATAAAATACGCCTTAAGGCGGCTTTTACAACTATCAGTAAAACTTCAGTTTAAGTTAAAACACCAGATATGACGTAGATTGCATTGTTTATCTGTCAGGTAACAATGCAATCTACGTCATTACTGGTGTTTAAACTTCAAACTGAAGTTTTATTGATAGTTGTAAAAGTCAGCCTAAGTAACAGAAAATCGTGTACTAAAGTTCAGTCGTTTGTAACAAGAAAAGTGTAAAAAAAATATGTGTTTGACACCCTATATCTCAAAAACGGTGCGTTTCTGAATAATAGTTCATAAGCAAATTTTTTATGGTGTTGAGGGTCCTCTATAACCCCTAAAGTCTAGCAACACCTTTCTGATATACCCTCTATATTTAGACGGATATTAGGCTGGTAACCCTCAATAGACTCTGCATCAGACAACAATAATATTTAAAGGCAAAGAAAGTTAAGGCTTTTTCATCAATTTCCATAGAGATTTTGAGGTAATTTAATGGAAAGATATGGAAACTTTATTAGTAATCGTCAAAAGGGCTTTTCGACTTGTAAACACAAAAGGGATTTTATATTCAGAAACTTTGAAGCAAAGCTGAAAGGAATTTTAGAAGTTAGTAAGTAGAGCTTTTTTTCAAAATTTTCATAATATGTGTGCAGAAAAATATCTTTCTAATTTCTGTTGATAAGTTCTCTAATTTTTTTTTATGTTTGAAAGAAGTTTTTTTGTGTATTGTTACTTGATTTAAAATGTCTTGTATATTTTCACAATTTTTAGTTTTCTGGAATAAGATATATATTTTTTTTATTAAAAAATCCAAATTCATTCTATAAATAATTTTAAATTTATTATATTTTTACTAATTTATTGACCACTTTGCTGTTTTATAATTTTTAGGTATAGATGGTCTCCACTTTTAAATTAATTTTCTTTCATTTTATATATTTAGCTCTTATTTTTTTGCTGCTTCCACTTTTAACATTAAGTAATTTTTTCTTTGTTGATCTTTCTAGCATCTATATTTATTTGACTGTCCTATTACATTTTTTATTTTTACCAGGTGTTTTTTGATTTTTAGTGGGTTGAAACCTCAGTGAAAGCGTAACTTTAGGACAAAAAATGAGTCAACTTCTTTCTTAATGAAGCGCCTACGTTTCGACCAGTATATTTGGACTTCTTCAAGGCTACTTATTGTTTGAAAGTCTATGTCGGGATGATAAGACTATAAAGTCCATTGTTTTTCTCACACATAAATTCGACTTATGTATACAGCCATAGTACTTTATCATAATATGCAAACAAAACAAAAACTTCTAGGATAACCGTTATTGGATATAACGTCCCCAACAAGCAATGCTGCTCAATTTTGCACATGCTTCTGTATGGAAGCGTGTGGGACTTTGCGCACGCTGTTTGCAATATGCGATTTTAAACGGTAGATAGCAGTGCGCATTTGCTCATTTTCGAGGCAGTCGTAGAAAAAAGCGTTTTATTGAGACCGCATAATAGTATATTGTGCAACTAGTGTCGAAAATTGCACTTTTCACACGAGTGTGACGGTTGGATATAACGCCACAAGGGTGAGAAGAGTAATTTTCGTACGTGTTGCACACTATACTTTTTTATACGACTGCGATTTTGCCTCATAAATGATCATTCGTATTATAAAATATATGCAAGGCGTGTGCAAAACAATCAGAAGCGTGTGCAAAGGTAGTCGTAGAAAAATGTATTTAGGATATCTAAAAATCGTCTGTAAATTTGATGAGTTCCGTTAAAAAATAAAAAAAATGGCAAAAAGAAAAAATGAAAACGTGAAATTATGAGGATTATTGAACAAAAAAGGAACCTACAAAAAATATTACAGAAAAAAAAAACACAAAAGTCAAAAAATATAGAAAATCATTTTAAAGTAATCAAGAAAAAAGTAGGTGTTAGGGTGCAACAACAGTACTAAAGTATTTTCCGTGTTTTGAAGCCGTCATCCAATGGAATTTCCTCCTGTTTTCAGAGTTTTGTCCACAACTGTTTTGGTGCTTATTTGTATCCTTGATGATGACCAGGATATACAATCAAAAAGTCGGCTATTTGCGATTTGACCGAAATTTTTTATTATGAAAATATGGTTAACCTTTTGAACACTGATTAAATTTAAAACTAAAACAAAAACTGACACTTTGACGGACAGATGACAAAATATATGACGGCTTTGTTGACGTTGACAGGTACGAAATAGGAAACGAATCGAAGTCGATCGAGTAGTGTAATGAATGTGACAAATGATAAGAATCGAAAAATTGAACTAAGCAGCACGGACCAAACGTAAGAAAAAGATTTTAATAATATAGAGAGAAATAAATTCTAATGATAAAAATGGCTAAAAGTTAACTGAATATTATAGTGTTACGGGATGCGGGTTTCAATAATTTATCGTCAAAGAACTACACACTTTTATTTACTTTTAACTATTACAACACGATTAAAACACAATTACTCTCTACTAACAATTTGTACTGTTCGCTTGTCCATTTATTTCGCTTATTTACTACACTGCACAATCTATTCTATCATATTTCGCGCGGCTTGCTGATTTATATACCCGGCCTGAACACACTCTCGTACTTTCGAGAACGGAGGCGACTGTTCCCGGTTCTCGTTTAGTCTAGATGGGTTCCCGAGGTTGCGGTCGGCGCTTGGCGATGCCGCTTCGGCCCGAATCTTTGTGAACCGACGGTCGGGCTTAACATTGCCCCTCTCTTAGACTCGTAGAAATCTCCACAACTGTAAGTCTTTAACCGTTCAAGATGAACCACTTTCATCTTTACTCTAGGGGTACGTTGGATCCTGTATACCACACCCGTTCGATGACTGTATATGGACCCTCCCAACTTGGAGACAACATGGGAGACTTTCCTTTCTTCCTCTGTGGATTATACAGCCACACCAAGTGATCTGCCTTAAATCCTGCAGAATTCGCCCTTAGATCATACCCGCTTTCATCCGATCGCTGGCAATCCTTATCTTTGTCCTCACGTTTCGATGGATTTCCCGATCTTGCTCGAAGTTCATCAGCATAGTTCTGGACATCTTTCCCCGGGTCTTCTGATAATCCTTACACCAGATCTACCGGAAGACGAAGTTCTTTACCAAAGATAACCATGACAGGAGTATGTCCTGTCGTGTTATGCACTGCACTTCTGTAATCCATCATTAGAAAAGGCAGAAATTTGTACCAATCTTTCTGGTGGTCCGGTACCATTTTGCAGAGGTACGTTGTCCTTGTTGATTCCCAGAAGTTCCATGATCTCCCTGAAAAGTTGCGATTCAAAATTCCGTCCCTGGTCCGAATGAAGCTCTAATGGTACGCCGCACAAACTGAAATATTCGTCAACTAAGACCCTTGCCACGGTGTTAGTTTCCTTGATTTGGTAGTGCATAAGCTTCAGGCCATTTACTGAAATAATCCATGGCAACTAAGATGTATTTCTTGCTGGAAAAGGACCTGCCACGTCGATCGCAATTCATTGTGCATTTGTCGCAAAACATATTTCCGTCTACTTTTGGTACGACAAGCTGGAACGTGGCAAATTTCCCATCAGGGCTTTCCCAATTCCTCTTCAGTAAACCATTCTGAATCGCCAAGGAATCCCATTGAGCCCACATAGCTTTTAGTTTTCCAACTTCTATTGACATATTAACCCCACGGCGTTATCGGTTGTTTGTTCCACCTTCATTTGTTCAGTGGTCCAGTGTTCACCGACGCCAATCCTGGTTCTCCTAAGAATGCTTGGTCCTTCTCGTTGTTCTGCTCGTTGGCAGTGTCGACATTCCCCTTTACACATCTGTGTTACCATGAGATCTGCCTGGACGATGTTTAATTTTGCCAGGGATGGTGAGGCTTCCTTCAAGTTGTCCAGTCCTAATGATCCTGGGGGCTTCTGTGGGGCTAGTCAGCGTTCGCCCTTCACACACTGACTGGTCTTAGTTTTCCTGCTGATGTGTCAGTCCGCCAGATTGTCGTCATGGCGGAGTCTGACTCCTTTCCCGTCGCACGCGACACTCCCTTTTAAAATGGTCCATTCCGCCGCAATTGAAACAAGATCCGGGTTTCTGCGGTCCATTTTTCTTCTATAACCAATGTCTTGTGCCCTGCTCCTTGAGTTATTGAAATATAAAGTCATTTGCTTCCTGAATTCATGCTGCTCGTCCAACAATTGCTTTAAGATTGAGTTTGGCTGCGGCTCTTCCTGTACGTCAACTATTCAAACTCTGTGGCCCGTGTTTATTCTCGACGCCTCATACTCCAATGCCCGAATTAATGCCTAATTTCCACTGGAAGGATGACTCAACCTCAAATGGCATTTCATTTCACTGTCGCGAACTCCTTCGATAAACTGTTGGACTGATAGCTGGTCAAGGAAATTAGAGGGAGCCGCAGGATACGCTTATCTTGTCAAACGCTCAATCAATTTTGGCTCCAAATTCCTGCAGGTTTTCGCCTGGCTGATGTCTGCAGCCTTTCCTCTCCAAGCTACTAAACGTTGGGTAGCCTTGCCCGAATCCGTCCATCCAATTTTAATGACTGCCGCCTCAAATTGGTCGTCATAAATGCTCCAAGAAGTGCCGTTGAAAACTGGAGGCCTAGTAATGTTAAGTCGCTTAGCGGTTGAAGTTGGCCCTCTGCGACGTGTTTCTCAGATCCACCACCGTCCTTCTAACTCTGAACAATTCGCACTGTTCGCTTATTTACTACACTGATGCACTATCTATTCCCCATTTCGCGCGGCTCGCTGGTTTATATACTCGGCCTGAACACACTCTCGTACTTTCGAGAACGGAGGCAACTGTTCCCGGTTCTCGTTTAGTCTAGGGGAGTTCCCAGGGTCGCGGTCGGCGCTTGACGTTGGCGATTCTGTTCGAATCTCTGTGGACTGACGCGACGGTTGGGCGTAACAACAGGTAAAACAGTGGATTAAGAAGAGAGACATATATCTGAAACAATACAGGAATTGCATTCTAAATATGAAGAAGGCAAAAGACAGGCTGCTTTCTTTGTACATATTGATGATAAGAAGAGAGACATATATCTGAAACAATACAGGAATTGCATTCTAAATATGAAGAAGACAAAAGACAGGCTGCTTTCTTTGTACATATTGATCGGTCAGCACTCTTTTGTCACATTTTTCCATTATTTCTAACTACCTACGTTTTTCAGTCTCTTCTAACTAAACTTTCATTTCAACAAAAAAATAAGAGAATCTGCATAAAAAGGAAGTGATGTTTCAGTTTTTTTTAATTAACTTTAGGATTTTTTTTATTATTTTATTTCCTGTGTATTTTGTTTTTTTTTAATCTGCTTTTCCTGGTTATTATCCTCATTATTGTTGGTAACTCTGCAACTTTAAGAATAACAGCGTAAGCTTATATTATGATCGTGCATAAGAAGAGCTTAGCCAAGCATTGCTTTGACTGTAATATTTCTTAACACATTACGTCACATTCAAAACAACCCTTTGCTAACTTAGCTATAGACTTTTCTGCCTGATTTTCCTTATTTTTTTTACGTTTTCACCTTCAACTTTCTATGTTTCCTTTTATTTAATTTTGTATTGTCCATACTGATCTGTCAGCATTGTCTTTTCATACTCTTCTGTTATTTGTAACTACTTTTGTTGATCAATTTATAGATATCTGAGATTTTTCTACCTAAAAGTTTATTTCACCTCAAAAAATAATTTTTGCTAAAAAAGGGATTTTCATACAAGTGGTTGTTCCAGGTTCTTATTTGTCTTTCTTATAGGGTTTCTGGAAACTTTTTAGTATTTTATTTCCGGTTTTTTTCTGGTTTCTTGTTTATTTTTTTTCCTGATTATTATTTTATTTTTTTTTAAATAACAGCTTAAGTTTAAAATATTATGGATATACCATATACAAAACAACACTTCGCTAACTTAGTTGTAGACTTTTCTGTCCGATGTTCCTTATATTTTTTTAAGTTTTTAACTTTCAACCTTCTGTTTTTTGTACAAGTGTTTTTAGGGTCTTGAGTTTTTTTTGTTTTTTTTTATCTGCCTTTTACTGGTTATTATCCTCATTATTGTTAACACTATAACTTCCTATTTAATAATAACAGCGTAAGCTTATATCGTGGACGTGTTTAATGAAAGCTTAGCCAAGTATTGTTTTGACTGTAATAATTCTTAACATATTATGTCACAGTCAAAGTAACACTTAGCCTCACTTTCAGCCTCAAACAGCCGGTGCTAACTGCCATTCAGCCTTATGATAGAACATTCACGTTAACTTAACAGAGACGTTATGTTAGGCTAACAGGGCTGTTGTAACGTAGGGTATATGTAAATTATAACAGAAATAATGTTAAATTTCGAGTTAACTCTTATGTTGTCGTTAACGTAAACGTTCTATCATAAGGCTGCTAAAACAAATTTCATGAGAAACATGAATATGTCACTTGAAAAAGATATTGAATTCTAAATTATGTAAAATAACCGGTTTTATTTGATAACAAAACTTATAAATAATAATGTAACACACATAATTCATTTCTTTTATAGAAATAGGTCCGTTGTCCCTCGCAGTAACTCTTTGTTCGCCATGCTACAGGTTCTATGGTATGTCAGGCATTCCTCGCATTCCAATACAAGAACTAGTCCTTCTCCGATATATCGGTACCTACATGGTGTTTACAAAGAAATTTGAACTTTATGGTATAGCTGTTATGCAATCTTGAGGTATCCATCCTCGTGTGCTGCCCACATACTTGGGCCAACAATGCCCATATTCTCATCGTTTAAACGCTGTTCTTTCCATCACCCATCAGCATTTCCGCATTATTCAAATAGTGATTGAAAGGTATTTTTCTCTAAGCTCTTACATCGGATTTTATAAAGGTACTAAGTGAAACTGCTTTGTCTATTAGCGTTTGTGTTTATAGCTTGTTCGACTCGTGGGAAGAATTCTAAAGATTGCTGCTTTGTGCTTGTTTACGCTACACATTTACTATTCGGAAAAGGTATCATTTGATTGCGTATACTAATAATATGGATTATGTCATATCATGTGATGCAAGGATGTATATACCCAAGGTTTGTTATTTGTAGTGTGGTAAAAACCAATATTCCCTAACGACGTTGCTTTGGCTTTTACACCTTTTATGGCTTTGTGCGTCCTTGGTTCGTTTTTCACTGAAGTAGACTTAAGCAGCGTGAGTCAATGCACCCATTGTGCCAAAAAAAAAACAAGGTGTTGTATTTGCACACCTGGCTATTAGAATATCGATTTTCAGATAAAGTTACCAAAAGGGAGGCACAAATTAGTTCCAGGTGAAAAAAAAAATAATTTAGCTATTTTGTGTACATACTGTGGGAAAAACAGTATTTGTAGAGCGGGTCTTAAATGACCTAATCTTGGCATGTTTTACTGTACTACTTCCGGCCAGCTACTACCAGCTACCAGTAAAAACCGCCTTAACTTTTATTCTTTTAGCATACAGGCATTCAGAAATTCAGTACAAATCAGTAGGTTAAGGTTACGGAGGCTGTAACTTAAGGAAACCTTGTTTAAAGGAAACCCTGTTTAAAATATCGGATAGAAAACGATAAAAATTGTATCTTATACAACAAGCATTTAATGACAGTCGTTATTCTCGAGGATAACGTTTAAGTCCACGAGCGAAGCGAGTGGCACAAGTTGCTCGAGCGAATAATGCCCATTAAATGTGAGTTGAATACTATACTTTATTCACGACCAAGATTCTGGGTTTTCTCAAATATGATAGGTTTTAGGTGCCACAAGGATAATTCACAATTTTAAAATCACGACCACGACTGGTCTCCGTAATCAACGGTGCGACGTTTGATGAGTCGCGTCGATAGATGACTGTCTAGTCGCTCGCGCATGCTCATTTCAATGATACGAGGGTGGACGGTAAATTACTTTATTTTATGGCCTATTTTTAAGTATTTTTCAGTAAAAAGTACATTTTGTAGTGAAAAAGTGACACTGTAACCTACATTTCTCTGAATACATCCTAATAGAAGGATAATTATTTGAATAAACTAGTGATAACTACATATTTCATGTTTAGGGTAGTTTACTTTTTGAGTAGTCAGTTGCCTACGACATGTTTCGTTACCATGACAACTCATTATTCACAAGTGAATAAAGATTAGCAGTAATCTTGAGAATGTACAAGAATAATGTGATTATTATAGTATGGTCGTGAATAATAGTATATCATACAACAAGCATTTAATGAGAGTCGTTATTCTCGAGAGTAACGTTTGAGCCCACGAGCGAAGCGAGTGGCACAAGTTGCCCGAGGGAATATCGCTCATTAAATGCGAGTTGAATACTATACTTTATCCACGACCAAGATTCTGGGTTTGCTCGAATATGGTAGGTGGTAGGTGCCACAAAGATAACTCGCAATTTTAAAACCACGACCATGAACCACGACTGGATTCGCTACGCGGGGCGACGTTTGATGCGTCGATATAAATTACTTCATTTTATGGCTTATTTTTAGTGAAAAGTACATTTTTCAGTGAAAAAGACTGTAACCTACATTTATCTCAATACATCCTAATAGAAGGATAATTATTTGACTGAACCAGGGGTAACTACCGATTTCATGTTTAGGGTAGTTTACTTTTTGAGTTGTCAGTTGCCTACGACATGTTTCTTTTCCATGACAACTCATTGTTCACTTGTGAGTAATGTTCATTATTCACAAGTGAATAAAGATTAGCATTAATCTTGAGAATGTACAAGAATAATGTGATTATTATAGTATGGTCGTGGATAAAAATATTAATCGTTTAACTGGTTAACACCACTAACAGATATTATTTTACAAATGACCAACTGCATTGCAACATAACTGCTTAATAGAAAATTATGAGAAAGAATGATATCGCTTTTTTCTCTAAGGTTGGTTATATACTTGGAGCTTATCGGTGGTTCCTAATGAGGCTCCAATGGTCTTGTTGACGAATGTCTTCAGATAGGGCGGTTAGGGCCACATTACTCATGTTAAATTTTTTTCTATATGTTCTATCTTCCTTGAAATGTATTAGTTTCTAATGTTAATAAAGTGTATTTAATTATTATGCTTTTATTGTACAGTGACCTTCAGTTTCTATTGTGTTCTAATAAGTAAGAAAAGTTTGATTTCACATCTAACTCAAATTGTGTTTTAACGGTTTTTCTTAGGATTGAACAAATAGGACATTTTTAATTTTTGAGACAACTTCCGACAAGCTTCGGGAAATTGGTCCTCTGAAATATTTAAAAAATATTGCCAATTTATTTTCGTATCAAATTAACGTAAGTTATGTCAAAAATTTAAAAACAGGCCTTCGATCTTATAAAATAATTGTTTTACACATCTGTCTAAATCAAAAATTAAGATACAGGGCGTTAAAAATAGTAAATATTAATTTCCTTAAGATGAATATGATTGCGTCTCAGAGAAATATATGTGGATGTAAATTGGCGGATTGGGACAAGGCAGCAATAAGTACTACAACCTATTCGCTGACGTTTCGTTTAATTTTACATTAAACTTCATCGTAAAATTAAACGAAACCTTGGCGAAGAGGTTGTAGTACTTATTATATAATAATAATAAAAATTGTTGTTTATTTAGCACCTGGCTAGTATAGAACAATATGCAATGATACAAAGTTTTGTAAACATGATAAAAGTTTTTAAATTCTAATCTTATCCTAGATTAAACACTTTAAGTCCAATTTATTTTTTAAATAATTGAAAACTTTATAATTAAACTCTATTAGGTTACTAGAACACTTTATAACAGTAGGGAGAGTACATTTGCACTCCCTCGTAAAACAATGACCTTTGCAAAAGTGATGTCCGTACTAAGGCAATGTTGTAATCTGAACTAGATCTTACATTGTAATTATGTAAATTTGATCTGAGTTCTATAAAACTTTTTAGATATTGGAGCAACAGACCATGCTCTATTTTATAAATTATCTGAAGATTTGTCCTCTCAATATTCCGTTGCACAGAAAGCCAGCCCAGTGCATTCAACATGATTTTAACAGGGGTATAAATGTTACGTCAAAGAATCACACGCATAGCCCTGTTCTGTTGTCTCTGAAGCCTGGTAATATCTCTCTCTGCACATGACATTAACAATAAAGAACAATAGGTAAAGTGAGGCAAGACAATTGTATTATATATTAGTAGCTTGGTACTATAAGAAAGATAGGAGGAGACACGTCTAAAGAAACCAATTTTTTTACCTAACTTTTTGCAAATATAGTCAATATGAACTGAAAAACTTAGCTGCGGATCCAGTGTGACACCTAGATATTTAATTTCAGCAACAAATTCAATATTGCAGCCAGTCATGGACAAGTTTAAACCTAGATCTCGATATTTTTTGCAGTAATGTCTTGATCTGACAACCATGCATTTTGTTTTTGATGTGTTTAGTTTTAATCTATTTTGACATAGCCAGTGATATAATGTTTGCAATTCCAAGTTCATAGTATATGTCCTGATACTCCTTTCCAGTTACACAAATCAGGGTGTCATCTGCAAAAAGATTTACAAAAGCACCCTTAAAAATCACATTTAGATCATTTATGTATATAATACATAATAGGGGTCCTAGACTCCTAATACACTACCTTGTGGTACACCATATTTACTAATCACATTGTTTGAAGTTTTTTCTCCTATCCGAGTTATAGTATTGCTGCCTTGTCCCAATCCGCCAATTTACATCCACATTAATTTCCTTAGAATAGTGCTTAAAAATATTTAAAAAATCTCATCTCGTATTAAATTAATGTAAGTTTTGTCAAAGATTCAAGATGTCAAAGACAAAGATATGTCAAAGGCAATATATTATATAAAATAATATTGTTTGACACTTCTGTACTAATCACAAATTGATGTACAAGCAGGAGTTAAAAAATAGTAAATAATATTAATTTCCTTGCATTAGTGCTTGGAAATATTTGAAAAATCCTCAAAATTTGAGGTGAGTTTTGTACATCCGTACTGATCATAAATTGATTTGTTACGGGATACGGGTTCCAATAATTTTTCGTCAATAAACTACACACTTTTATTTACTTTTAACTATTACAACACCATTAAAACACAAGTACTCTCCACTAACAATTCGCATTGTTCGCGTGTCCGCTTACTTCGCTTATTATCTGTTCGATCCCATCTCGCGCGGCTCGCTGGTTTACATACCCGGCCTGAACACACTCTCGTACTTTCGAGAACGGAGGCGACTGTTCCCGGTTCTCGTTTAGTTTAGATGGGTTCTCGGAGTCGCGGTGGACCGAAGGTCGGGCGTAACAATATAGAGTGTGTCAAAAAAATAGTAAATATTATTTTCCTTGGTTTAATGGTCTGAAACAAATCTTAAAAAATCATCAAAATTTATTAATCAAAGGAATTTTAAGTTTTGTAAAAAATGCGAAAACCGGCCTTAGATCTTATAAACAAATTTGTATTTTTTGTAATTATCTTTTTTAACTATCTTTGTTATAAAAAAATAAATACACTTTCACAACTTTTTACAAAATGACAATAAGTGGCAATTATTTATTTTCTATTTTTCCGAATTACCCTGTCAGTAAACTTATATTAGTAAATGTACTTTCTTCACTTTTCTGAAACAATTTATTCACATAATATTAAATTCATATTACTTTCATATTAAAATATAAAATCATAATTATTAAACCTGAACTAACAGATTTTCCTCAAGTGAAATTTTTGAAACGTTTTGATTATATGTCTAAGATGTGATTCAAGAAAAAAATATTTTTTTATAGATTTAATCGATAGAATAGCAAATTAAAATAAAGAAAAATCTAATTTGCGTTTTGTTTTTTTTTATTGCAAACTATATGTACTAAAGATAACTTTCTTGGTTTATTGATAAAACGTAACAAATTAAAAATTAATAAACCTAAACCAAACCATTCTTAATCTATCTTTTTTTTTCTAGAATAAAAACATTTTCATTTCGTAGATGACATCTGTGTATCGTTTCTAGGATCTTTCTTTATTGATAAGTTGAATATATACTTGAGTCTAAGTTGAGTTGTTCCTACAAGTCAGAATTGGCCCAACTTGGTGTCTTTTTAAATGATTCCTAATTTTTAATATTGGTTAGCCCCGAAAACAAACTTTTACCACACGAGACAAATCTTTCTACATTATTTTTACTGAAAGAATTTTTATTCCAAGAAGAATCTTTTTTGCAAATTTTTGAAAGCATTTAAATGATTTTGGGTTAATATTAGATATATTTTAATTTTTTTTGTTCTCAACTATTTATCTTTTTTAGACACATTTTTTTCTATAATTTCAGAATCTTTTTGTTGTCAGGTGTCTTTTTACTCTTTTAATGCAAATATCAACTTTTGTCATATATCAGTTAAATTAGAAACAAATTTGCCACTTGTAAACGTCAACACACAAAAAATAAATAAAGTTGACAGAAGTTTGCTTGAAGACATGAACCAGACTTTGTTATCATTACTAAGAACAACAAACGAGCTGAACCAGATAGTAAATCATCTGTTGGAGGAAAACAATATCAAAAACAAATCTTTTAAGATGGAAACTAGAAGAGGTATGCAACAATAACTGCAACAAGGACTAATAACCCTAAGGTGTTGGTGGTAAAACAAAAGAGCCACAAGAAGAATGTAAGACAGGTTAAAAAGGATGTACAAGAGAAGGTAAACCCAGAAGAACTCGTATTGGAGTTTCAATGGGGTACGCGGCAAGAGATGGAGGATTCATACTTAGTTGTGGAGATGAAAAAGAAATGACAACTGTACAATCCGAAATTCAGAGTAAACTTGAAGAAAATTATGAAGTTGGGCGACCTAGGATTCAAGACCATCGAATTAAGGCAATGGGGGTAGATGAGAGCGAGCATAAGGTTCCAGATCAGGATATTGTTGATTGAATGATCTCACAGAATGACTTGGTAGTAAGTGACTCGAACTTTAAGCTGAAAATACTTAGAAGAACAAACATTGCAAATGGTAGATTCAGCATAATCTTCGAAACCGACTCTAACACTCATAACTTGTTTGTAAACAATCAAAGGATGAACCTGGGCCGGAGCAGGTGCAATGTTTTTAGTGAGTACGGTATGGTAAGGTGCTATAATTGCTCATGGGGTCACATAATGGTATTGGTCAATGAATGGAGACCTAAATTAGTGTTTCTGTCAGAAACTCACGTGTCTGCTGATGTGGTGCCGTCTGCATTGAGCGTGAACGGTTAAAATCTGGAGCAGTGCTTTACTGACAATAAGGGAACTGGGGGGGTTTGGCTCTTATTAGGAACGACATTAAGTATAGGGTGAGAAGTCCGATGTGTTGAAAATTGTGTATGGTTGTTGTCTTTTGAAATGTCCGTATCTAGAGTAAAATATATGTTTACAGTGTTGTCTCACCCACCTAAGACCGAAAATACTCGATTTGTTGAGTTCTTAAAGGGATATCTTGATAGAGCGGGTGAGATTGGGGGTGTTAATGTGATCATGGGGTATTTCAACTTTGACCTATCTAAACCTTCATTTTATGGTGAAAAAATAGTATCTGACTCGCGAATGAATTGGTTCTCCCAGATGGTTGATACTCCAACGCGAATCATCGACAGAAGCGAAACACTCATCGATTATACAGGGTGTCCGGTACATTAAAATACATTAAAAATTAAGAAAGATTAATATAAATGTGTCCGGAAATGTCTCTATAATGCGCTAGAGCATTTTAAAGATGGCACCCCAAAAAGTGGTTTTTATATTTTATCTTAAAAACTGATTTATGAAATTGTTTTAGTTTTGGTACATCAACTACTATTAATCTGGGGATATTTTGTGTGTTAACGGTAAACAGAATTTCTAATCAGAGCTATGGGGGCACCTATTAATATTTGTTAATTTTTTTTAATGTTACACAATTTTTTTATAATTTTTAGTTATTTTTTCAATTTTGTCGGTTAATTCTACGTAAAAAAGGTATTCTTCAAAAAATGTGTAGCGTTACTAGTTTGTGAGAAAAACGGCGATAGAGGTAGTGGTGTCATAGGACAGCTCGTCAACCGGTTCCGCATAGATAATCTTACGCGTTCAAATATGAGGTGTTTCGAATTAATTCGCATTGCTCTGTTACTCTTTGATGAAGATGTGCTTCATTTTCTATTGGTACAGAGTAGACTTGAGATTTTAAATGTCCCCAAAGAAAGTGATCCAGTGGGTTCAGGTGGAGGGATCGCGGAGGCCACGCAACTGGACCACTTCGTCCTATCCACTTTTCTTGATACACCCAGTTTAAAATCTTCACATACCTGAACACTGAAATGAGGCGGAGCTCCATCATGCATAAACCAACGGCCTAGTCTCTGCGCATACGGCACGTCATCAAGTTGGTCAGAAAGGGTGTTTTGCTAAAACTCTAAATACAGTTCACCATTTAATCGGCGTGGCATCACAAAAGGTCCGACCAAATGATCACCAAGTATTCCCGCCCACACATTGATCGTAAATTTGTTTTGAAATCCGGCTTCAACGTGTTCAACGTGATTGTTATGAAGATTTTCAATTCCTTCTTGCGTAAAGCCTGCTTCAGCAGAAAATAAAATGTTATGAAGAAAGTAACGATCTGCTCGACATTTCATTTGCAAGCACTGACAAAATTCTCAAGCGCGGCTGAAAATCCTGTAATTTCAAGGACTGGATACGTTGCAAATGATACGGTTCTAGTGATTGTTCATGTAAAATTTCCAAAACAGAACTTTTAGGTACATTTTCTATCACCGCCAACTTCCTGGTGCTAACTTTTGGATTCGCCGATACAGCATCCAACACCCGTTCTTCTACATTAAGATTTCGGGTAGTCCGTTGTCCACCACAGTTGCGTTTATCTGGAACAAATGTGCCGTTTTCTTTTAGTCGTTGGTGCAAACGAACAAACATATTTTTGGAAGGAGTTCGTCATCGGGGGTATTTCTCTTCATATAGCCTTAGAGCTTTACGACTGCAACCATTTGCCCTTCCATACATAAAATGAATATCAGCCATTTCCGAAAATGTGTAGCCTTCCATACTGTGACGGTAATATTACTCAAGAAAATAATAACTTTGTTTACGGTGAAATTTTACGTTTAGCAAAAGTCAAACTGACAGTACTGCAGTTAACAAAATTAACCGTATTTAAGTGCCATATTGTCACTTCATGGCCAACTATGAAATTTTAGTAAAATTATGTTTTAGAAATGTCTTATGACAAGACTACCTCTATCGCCGTTTTTCTCACAAACTAGTAATGCTACACATTTTTTGAAGAATAACTTTTTTACGTAGAATACCGACCAAATCGAAAAATTAACTAAAAATTATACAAAAATTGTGTAACATTAAAAAAAATGAATAAATATTAATAGGTGCCCCCATAGCCACGCCCCTGATTTGAAATTCTGTTTGCCGTTAACACACAAAATATCCCCTAATTAGTAGTAGTTGATGTACCAAAAACTGAAACATTCCATACATCAGTTTTTAAGATAAAAAATAAAAACTACTTTTTCTTTGAAGTTTCATCCTTAAAATGCTCTAGCGCATTATAGAGACATTTCCGGACACGTATTCCCACATAGCAAAATGATGTCCATTGGATATCCATTGGACATAAAATTTTGGAGATGGATATCCATTTTGATATCCATTGGATATCCACTAGATATCCACCTGATATCCATTGTACATCCAATGGATGTACGTTTGTCGCCGGACCCAACATCCAATGGACATCCATTATGTAAATCCAATGGATGTCCAAGAAAATACTGCCGACATCCATTGTACATTCAATGGATATACCTTTATCGCACGACCGATCATTCATCGGACATCCAATGGATATCCAAAAAAACATGAAACTGGACATTCGCTTCTTTTCAGTTCAGCTGTATTAATGGTTACAAAAAAAAACATATAAATTGATTCGGGATGCTGTTTTATTTCAGTTAGTACGTTCCTTGTACACATAAAAAAAAATTTGGGTCACCTACTCCTGATCTGCTACCCCTTCTACTGAGGTCTCAACCCTTTTTCCTAAAAAAAAAAAATATTTTAAATGTTACAGTGGTGACTTTTGTGTAGAAACATTCGATTAAACTTATCTAGAAACAAACACAGTAAACTAAGAAGTTTTAAGGGTCTTTACATTATAAGTGCGTTCTTTGAGAGGTTTTTCGACCTCTTACCACTTTTTCACCTGTTTCTAGTGACAAATCAATTTTAAACTGATAGCTGGTTTTTGCTCTTTAGGTTTGTCATTTTATTATGAATACACTTACGTCCAACAAAACGCTAGTAAATTGTGCAAAATTACTAAAAAAATCCGAGTAAAAAAAGCTGTATCTTTTGCTCTTATATACATAAATAACTATTTAATATTTAAAGAATGACAAATAAAAAACGTTATTCTTGAAACAATTTTTAAAATTAAATACCAAACAATAATTGTAGAGAATTCTAGTGATTTTACAGAAAATCATCCTTTTTTAGATCACATTCACAAAAAAGAAACATTTTTTTCTTCAAGTTCTATAATAATTTTTATAAATGCCTGTATTTCTTTGAATAATTGATGTACATTTTTTATGCTTCATTGGCCATTTTATACGCATATCACACTACAAATGATTAAAACTATATATATATTGTGACTTACCCATCTTCTCCGTTTTCTTTTTACTGTTGGTCCTTTCTTTTGCTCTGACTAAAAACTTTTTTATGATACAGATAATTTCATCGCGGCAGGCTTCTCGGGTTCTGGAGTTTCGTTTCACAGCTTCTAAAATGATAATTTGATATATTAAACATCAACTTAATTAATTTAAATTATTATTAATCCCGATCCATACAGACGTTTACAATTAAAGAGAAAAGATGCGTTACTCACTTACGTTGAAAAATTGATGCAATGACTGAAGTGACGTGCCATACACCAGTAAAAACAAAAATCGTAAATATATTTAATTCAGAATAAAATAACTGCATTTATAAGACTTTTAGGCGTTAAAAACATAATACAACGTAAAAACCATTTTTGCGATAAAAAAAAAACGCGTTGTACCTATGATACTGAAAACACTTACCAAATATTACTTCAGATAGATTTATAGCACTAAATTTCCTCTTCCCTTTGGCGCCCTCCCAACTGTAAAGCTGAGCAAATTCGTTTGTCAGACTTCTATACATTATACGTTTCGTTATTTCCTGAACGCTGTTACCACCCAACGTACTGAACTTATGTGCCTGTAAAAGTAAGAAGATTATGGCTTACTTATGCAATATATCAGTGAATAAAATCATTACCAAATATCTAAAATTATCTTTATTGAGTAGTTCATTTTCCAAGACACCCAACTCTTGATCGTTTGAAATTGGTAGATTATTGAAAATTAACTCCATCTCTGTGTTTTCTACTAAATTATGATGTGCACCACCATCACAATGTCCTTGACAATTATTTCCTTCCATAAGTCCTCTTAGCTCTTCTAAATTCTCGTCATGCCGGTTTAGTTTTGCCAGTATGATGTTCAATTTAGAGATGACACATTTCCGAAATTCTGAAATTTGTTGTCTTATTGGTTATACACAACATTAATAAAATAATAAATGTAATATACAGGGTGTTAATTACAAAACTTCATCTAGCAGGCTATTAAATTTTGACAGAAAAGGATGACATAATGAAAGTAGATGGCCTTTGTTATTCCATCCTTTGACATTCTTTTGACATTTCACAGCCAACTAGATGAAGTTTTATTATGAACACGGGGTACTACTTAAAGCTTAAGAAATTCACAGTCAACTTTACAAGCATTTCAGCATGCAGTTTAACAAGTGCTACTTATAAATACAATACGGTTTAATACTTTCTTCCAATCCCACCTGTTTCAGGGTCTACAGAATCAGATTTCAAGTGAGAGGAGGATAACTTTGTTGATAAATGCGGAGGTAAATGCTGTTTTGAATTACTTGCAACTACAAGATTTTGATTTTGACAGAAAGACTGCAGCTTTGGAGTAATAGAGAAGTAGCACGAACGGTATTAAATGTTGAGTTGATCTCTGTGCTTGATGCCAATGGTAAGGTGCTGACATGTTCTTTCTAGAATGTTTTTAAGGAAAATGGGAAAAGTTATAATCTTCCTACAATGATGATGAAACTTTCACCTATGCCCTACACCTACAGCAAATTCATACTGGAGATACACAAATTATGGAGACATGCAACTGGATTGACTCAACATGCCTCTCAATAAATAGATTTAAAACTTACATTATTACTGATATATCAAAGACAATGAAAAAAATCTTGTCAACTTGAGACATTATTAATTGGTATTACGTAATGCAAAATGCTAATTAGTATTAAGGTATAAGTAATCTAGACGCTAAGAGAATATTTTGTTGTCAAAAAATTTTCTTGTACTGCTACATGCTGTTTTTTACCAGTTAGAAGTACATAAATAACTAGATAGTTACCTACTTCACAACTGATATATTATAAAGACATATATCCACTCCATAATGTGTCAATCCAAAGCATATTATTTTTGGGCAAGTTCTGTTAAGTCATAAATGTTACAAAAAAGTAATGATTAGCAAAAATATTAATATATAAATATATATTTATATGTGATATATATGCTAAGACTGCTTACTTGTGCTTTTTGATATGGAAAGGGAAATTTTGGAATTTGTATATTCTCATCTTCACTAGAAGAACTACTGGAGCTTGAGTTTTTTGTTGAGTATTTACTATTAATTTTTCTTTTTCTTTTTTTATCCACTGATGGTCCTTCTACTGCCGATAGGTCAGATGTATTTTCAGCTAGTAAACTTTTCTTTAATGCCCCATCATAATCATCTGCAAAATTAACATTGAGATGATTTTACGTAATTATTTTTTCCTTCAAATTGTTCATGTGGTTAACAAAGTAAAAGTAGATTGTGTACCCAGGTGAAAAGTGTTTTTTATATTTGTCAAAAGATAAGGAAGTCCAGTGAGACCAATCAAAGCACCTGGAGATAGAAATGAAATTTTCTATCGAGGTTTGAGTAATATTTTTTTGACATAATTATTTTATGTACCATATTTCCAACCATCTGTCAAAACATTTCTTATATGTGAATCAGGTGGAAACTTAGCATTTACTGTTACTTTCCATCTGGGTTGAAAGTAAATTAAGATTTCACCAGGTTGACACATAAGAAATAATGCCATTGCATATATGGATGAAAACCAGAAACTTTACAAAAATGCCAACTTATTAACCTTAAACCGAGCCTTAAACCAAAATATTTTTATCTACAAATGTGTTCAAAATGCACCACCTGCATACACTAAACTTCTAGCCCACATTTTGACTTTTACTGACATGCTTATGATTTATTTAAAAACGTATTATGTATTATGTTACTACATTAAATATATTTTTTTGAGAAATATTATATAATGTTTGTTTTAAAAGTGTAAGAAGTAGATGTGACTGAATGTGTGGCTCTCATTTTGCAAACTTTCACTTCATAGCAACATTTTCAATAAGTATTGGTAAACTAAACTACTTCTACTTACCACAAGATGTTAAAATTTTGATTTTAAACATATCCCAATCTTGTCCTGGGGTATCTCTCCTTTTGACCTTGGAAGTGGCATTTTTTGAAGAAGGAAAATATGCATAATTAGTGTCACCTCTTATAAGGCACCAAGAATTCGGAACTACTGCCACTGAGTCTTCATCCTCAAATACAACAACTACCCACGGCTTCATTATTTTCTTCTCATTCAATCATCTATTTCTCATTCTCCTTCATCAGATCATCTAATTATGTGTCTAAAAATACTCGAGAATTGTTTCAAGTTAGCAAGAGGATAATAGTGTCAAAGTTTACTATACAGGGTCACTGTTATGATTATTTCTTAAACAAAGTTCTTTCAAATCAATTATTCCTAACAAAAGTTTTTTTTTAAAAACCATCCTCCATTTTCATACTAAATAACTGCTTCAAAACATCATTTTGACAACTCAATATCTCAAAAATAATTTAATTTAACAATACGTATAACACACTATGTTATACAATTTTTTTCTAGAATTTTGAGAATTTAATTAACCAATAAAATAAAGGGTTTTTATTAGAAAAAAATAGGAGTGCTGGTTTTTGACTGACTCTGTACTACCTATAATACATTTGTCCTTAGAACAAAAGAATGGAAATAGCCTTAAAACTTTTGATTATTGTTTTTTCTTAGCTAGCTTATGGTAGGATTCTGAAACTTTTCTTACAGCAATGTTAGCAATGTATCATTCTAAAGGTGCATTTACATAATTGAACAGCACAAAGATTTTCTTACTTAGTAGCATCAGTAACCCCAGGTCACTAACCCAGAACCCCTAATACTTTTTTGTGAGGTAGTGGTAAAACATTTCAAAGCAGAATTAGTATGGAGTTGACCCAAGAAGTTCCCCAAAATGCATTATAAATGACCAGACTACTGCCTAAGCGAGATTGTCCTATATGTGATCTATGACCTGAATGATTTAAATTAGATCTTCAATCGTTATCGTCACTTTTCAAGATAAATTGAAACTTTGCTATTTGACACCTGTAAAATTTTTTACTAGGTTATGACAGATTTCAAATTAGAGTTTGGTTCATGTTAAAAAAATAAGATAGAGGAAATGCAAAAATATATTTGGTGGTTTATTTAAAATAATAACAAAGTTCTATAATGTCGGTAGATATGAGATGTTCTGTATACATATAGAAAGGTATTTTTTTTTTATAAAAAATAAAGTCATAAAACTTTTGAAAACCCAATACAGGGTGTCCTGAAAGTAAAACTCTATATGTTAACTATGAATTCTTTGTCAAAAGATACACCTAGTTCACTATAGTCCAAAAATGCTTCATTACAGAATACAAATATACAGTGTGTTAAAATTTTAATTTTTTTCTTTATAATTCTTAAAGTTAATACAATAAAGTTAATACATAAAGTTAAAGAGATATATTTAACTCAAATTTAGAATATAACTAACTAGGTATTTTGTGATCTACACAGTTGGATATAGCGATAGCTCGCTAGCAATTGTAAATCAGTCACAAAGAGGTTCAGGTAAAAGGGGACAGCACCCCAAAAAAAAAGACCTTGTAGATTCTTGCTAGCAGTTGGTATATCTAACGATGTAGATAATAAATAGTTACTCATAATCTAATTATAAATTTGAGTTAAATATCTCAAAAACTTTAAGACATAAAAAAAATGAATAAAATGAACTTTAACACCATCTATCTGCAATAAAGCATTTTTGGATTATAGTTGATATAGTAAAGTAGGTTTATTTTTTGATAAAGAATTGTAAAAATGCCAACATTATTCTGGCTTTGCATGACCCCCTGTCATTTGACAAATACACAAAGTTTCAGAAAACCCTGAAAATGCATACCTAAGTGCTAAAGAAAACACAAACTTATATAAATATAGTTATGTAGGTACTAGTACAATTAAATGAGATGCACTAGAGGAAAAACAACATATGTTTCATTCACTTCATTATAAGGTAAAATAAATAATTTACTTTGAAATTCAGAAAATGGATATGAAACTAGATTATTTGACTGACTCTGAATAATTGAAATGTTTAAAAGAGATGATTCACAAGGTTTCTCGAAAAGATTTCCCACTTTCTTTAATAACTTTCCTACCATTATTAAATCAGATGTATTATTGTCATAACAAAAATTTTTAATCTCAAAAATAGAGCCATTGTGGAGCTGAACAACTCTGTTTGCAAGAAAGTTACATGAAAGAGTAACAGAATTAATATAAACTTTTTTATATTGTGGTTCTTTGCAATTTTCAAGTAAAGGTCCTTCAGAGTGAGATTGATAGAGCTTAAATCTATCATCAGGGGCATCACTTTGGGTAGGAGTTACAAGAACATCATCATTGTTATTTAGGGTAAGATTTTGTTCTTCTGTTGTTCTACGAATTACTTGTTGCAGAGGTTTATGAGCTTTTCTGACATGTTTTAATAACTTTTGCATGTGATTCTCAAAATTGAAAGCATCAAAATTACCAAGAGGTCCAAAGTCTCTGCAAACCTCTGCTAAATGAGTAAGTAAATGCACAGTTAATGTAAAAAAGTCAGAGCTATATATCAATTTTGATGAATTAATAAAGCACTGAATTAAATCTCTTGCATAAGTTAGCCAACTGCTATTGTAAACCCGAGCACTTATTAAAATTGAGATTGCAACTGATAAAATAACAAAATTTGTATATCTTTCTGGAGTCAAAATGTTTTTTAGTACAACAGGTCCAACATAAATCAAAAATGTTCGAAACTCAGTGGCCTTATATCGTTTGGATTCTGTTATGTCTCTAGTTTTTCGATTAAATTCCATTGGTACAAAATTTCTACATTTTTGCAAACGCATATTAATTTTTAGAATATCAGAAGCTCTAAGCTTATAAGGTGGACTACCAAATACAAATCCAAATATTTTATGAGTTAACAATCTCTTCACCACTCCTAAGCAAACTATGTGCATGTAATCTAAAGGAACATTTTTAACCATGTCAAAATTTGGAATTTTTTCAATCAGTGATTTTTGTTCCTTTTGATGATGTTCAGGTTGACTTCTTGCTCTAAAAGAGTAATCAGTACGTTGTACTACATTACTGCAATCAAGAAAAGACATATTTCGGTTGAAGTTGCCTTCTATTGAACATTTAGGGCAGGAATAGTAGCCTGTTGGATATTTGATTTTCAAAATTAAGGATTTTGCTGGCGAATCACATATTAACATTGAAACATTAAAATCTACACAAACACCATTAAAAGAAATTCTGTTATTTAACTGCTGGCACTCAGTCACAAAATCCATTAAAAGAACATCAGAATTTTCTGGTTTTTCATATCCATGGTAGATTCCTATTAAAAAAACTTCATTTTGTACTTTTTTTATTGACTTTATACTACCTAAAAGTGGCCAAAACTGACTACCAGAACTTTTGCTAATAGGCAAACCATCAATATTTATTGCTAAATTGATAGAATCAGTATTCGTAATTAATATTTTATGTTTTTTGAACAAACAAAAAATGGTTGATTTTACACCAAAGTAGACAAAATTATTTGAGGTTTTGCAGAGAGTATTGTTTTTTTTGCAAGTACCTAAGAGAGTTCTGGAATCTTTAGGAAACTTTTTTTCAGGAAAGTGTTTTCGAAGAACTCCATTTAATAATGAATTTAGAACAGAGTGATTGACATTATTACTTATTGCCCATTTTCTTAAATCATCATGTATTGATTGTGAGTTCAAAGAGGGTTTAATAGAGCTATTATAAATGGTTTTTGGTTCCTTTGAAGCATCAGAGACTTGGACTAAGCCTGTTAGTGGTATTGGTTCTTCAATGAGTTCTAAATTAGTCATATTGCAGTTTTCCTCAATATTGCTAATGCCAAAGTTATCAAAATAACTAAAACTCAAATTATCTACCCCTGCCTCTGCTGAACATGAAGGCTGGCCAGAGTTTGATAAGGACAAATTAGAACTATCATTTTGTAAAAAGTTTTGGGTTGAAACTCCTTCCAAAAGCGAAAAATCAACCACAGTTCTCTCCCGGACGTATCTTTGAAAAGCACGTTTTTTTGACTTTGATTTAGTAATCTTTTTGGAGGGAAGTTTTTGGACGTTGCAACGCGGCATTGCTATTACAAATAAATGGATGTTACTTACTTTAGTATGCACCGTACAAGATTACTGTTGACTGTTGCGTACCAGACAGTCCAGACACAGCCACACACTTGTAATTCCTTAAATTCTAGATGGAACGATGGAACGAGAAAATGGAATACAAATACAAGCAGCAATACTGCGAAACCGCCAAACAAAACATGAGAAAATGGAAATTGCGGGAATGCCGAAAATGAGCTCTGTCGTCTGTCTGTCTTTAGCTTTACTGTCCGTTGACAGGTTGACACAAATCAAAATTGCCAAAGGAACGTCAATGCATCATTCGCACTAATTCTAATAGATGTCGCCAATAAATGGCGGCTATTTAAAATTTAATGAAATATTTTAAGTCCTGCCGCCAAAGACGAATATAATATTAGTACTAAATTGACTACTTAATGAATTGTAAAATTAGCTATCAGTTGAATAACAGTAGCGAAACCCAACATATTCGTAAAATATATAAAATAAATGGAAATAACTGAAAAGACCAAGTTCTAGTACTTACAGTTGATGTAAGCAAATTTATTCAAGATTATAATTTATTTAAATTTTCTAATATAACAACTTTTCGTAATATTTATTACAAAAAAAAAAAACGAAAATCGGTTATACAATTATACATTGCCGAGTTCAGGATATCCATGAGATGTCCAATGGACATCCACATAGAGACACTTCCACTCACGTATAAGTTTGTATCCGATTCTGGATATTGTGGGATATCCAATGGACCTCCCAAAACGAATATCCTATTTCGGATATCCATTGGATACACAATGGATATCGAATATCCATGGAATGCTATGTGGGTTTATATCAAACTTTTTTCTTATTTTTTAATGTAGAATCATAACCTGAAAATACCTGTATAATCCCCAACGACAGGATCCTCACATTCAATGTATATCTGACGCCAAGGATAGGTGATCATTGCATTCTTACTATTAGCACTGGTCGAAGACCGGTGGAAATGTCTGAGGTCACTGTCCATGGTAGACGTATGAAGAATTATAGTGCGAATGAGCTGCATGATCGCTTATTTGATGTGAATCCGAATATATACAACATTGAATGTGTCTTAAATGATGTGTCCTAGGTAAGTAAAAGTGATTGAACAAAAGTATATTAATAAAACCTGAATAACTGACGACGTTAGGGAAAACATGAGGATTAGGGACAATCTGTATATTCGTGCAGTTCATGAGAGAAATGATGAAGTCTGGAGGGAGTATAAAAGAGTCCGAAACTATACTGTTGCACAGATTAAAATCGAAAAAGAGCGATACTATAAGGAAATTATTGACAACAGAGATGATATTGTAATCAGCATTCCTGATTGTTCCGCCCCGCCTGAGAGATAAATCACGCCCTCCGACAACTTCGATAAGTTCACAAAATTTGATGAAAAATGCTGGTGGAGGTGTGAGTGGTATGACTAAGAAGGAGCTGTGCGATGTGTGTTGTTCGGCTTGTGATCGTTTGTTGAATGTAGTGAACACGTCTCTGTCGAGCGGAGAAATGAAAGATGCCTACCGTTATTCCTGTTTTTTTTTGTTGTTTAGGCCGATTAACACCGTTGAAATCTACGAAAAGGTACTGGAAATAGCCGTAAAAAATCAACTACAGGAACATTATAACAAGAATAACGTTATTGTTGATAATCAGTGTGGTTTCCGTGAACGTCATTCATGTGATTCTGTGGTAATAAATGTGTGTGAGGTTTTCAAGAGGGAGTTAGATAGAGGTAATTATGTGTTGGCTGCGTTCTTGATTTTAAGAGAGCTTTTGAAACCGTTGATAGGGGAATATTGTTGGCAAAATTGGGGGGTCCATGGGTGTTGGCGGAGCGGTTCTGAGATGGTTCAAAGCATATTTGACAAACAGACATCAGAGGGTTAGATTCAAGACTTCCATATCTGACGCATTATGTATTCGTCATGACGTTAATGAGCACTGTTGCGGGCGCATGCAGCGTTGAACTGTTTGCGATGACACAATGTTGTATTTGGCTGGGAGTGATCTGAATCTTATGGAACGAATTGTAAATAGTGATCTTGACAAGTTGTTTAATTGGTTATGTAATAACATACTATGTGTGAACACCTTAAAATCCAAATTCGGTTTATTTGGGAAAAAACACAGTTTGAAAAGCGTCAATTTGGAACGTATAAATATAAATATTAACAATGACATAATCCCTGCATGAAACGGAAACCAAGTATATGGGAGTTATTTTTGATTCCCAATTGAACTTCTACGCACATGCACCCTACGTAACAAGAAAATTTACAAAGAGGGTGGGCTTTATTTTCAGGGTGGGAAATCAATTATTGTCTCTCCATACCAAGCTTTTATTATATAACAGCACACCTGAACCTCAACTCGAATATTGTTCCGTCCTTTTGTACAGTTTGCTAGCGTTCAAGATCGACCAGATTGAGGTGGTACAGAATCGAGCGGTGAGATGTATACTGAAGTGCAATAGATATACCCCTATCGAAACAATGCTGAGTGTGTGGAGTATGTCGTCTGTGAAGAAAAAGATTGTTTATGCTGTTCATGTGTTCGTTTATAAGATGCAGCATAGACTGTTGCCACCCTATACAGGGTGATTCACGTTACTCGACACGGAAGATTATGGCTAAACTTTTAGATTTTAAACAAGTTTTGTATATGGAATGGATGGGGGTCTATTGGAAGTACACACATTTTAAAATGATTGTCATTGTATACAGGTGGTCCCAAAAGTATAAAATTGATTAAAGTTTTAGTTTTTAAATGAGACACCTAGCATATTAATGTATTTTCGGTACCTACGGACAAAAGTAAAGGTAGTTTTATTAAGGTTTATGGCATCTAAACCGTACCATTCTTCAGATATTCGTGATTTTGTGAAAATGCAGCATCAAATTAAATGTTTAAAATCTCAGCACTTGGTTTCTTTTCAATCACCAAAATTGGCTGGTGGGCTAATAGTACATTGGATTTTTTGTGGTGTGTATTAAATATTATCCACTATGCACCTAATGTCACCCTGTATTTTATAGTATCATTAGATGCAGAATTTAATTTCCTATCAAAACTATTAAACATTCCTATAGCTTCGTCTTTGCGTTTTCTTGAAAAATTGATTTTTTTCTGAATTTGAGCTGACATAAACGAATTAAATAATCTATTTTACCTGTTACAATACCTGATTTTGTGAAAGCAAAATTTATTATCATTAGTACTGGGTGTTCACTAGAAAACTTCATTTAGGAAGCTATACAATTTTGACAGAAAAGGATGGCATAATGAAAGTAAATGAACTTTTATTTCTCCATTCTTTTCCTTTGACATTTCACAACCAACTAGTCGAAGTTTTCTAATGAACACCCCGTATTTGTCAGATATTAATTTATAAGTTACAAAATTATAATCATGGAGATTATTTAGCAGTCATCTGAATGTTAAAGTGTTTTTATTTAGCATAAAATATCAAATAAAACATTATATTACAAGAGTTCTTATGAAATTTAGCATCTCTATTACAAAAAAATTAAGTGCAATAATAGTGGCAATTTGAAATACAATAAATAACAAGCCAACATAAGAGTAAAACAAACAGTTATAAAATTTGTTTAAAGTGACGACCGTCTGATTCTAAACACAAACGTATTCTGTTTTTAAATCCTTCACTCACATTGCGTAAAATATAGGGAGTTATGCTTCTGAAGGCCTCTCTGATTCGTTCCTTCATATTTTCTTTTGTGGTTGGTGGCGTATTATACACGATTCCTTTCACATATCCCCATAAAAAATCGGGAAGCGTTATGTCAGGGGACCTTGGTGGCCAATGTTGGGCTCCATTCCTTCCAATCCATTGATTTTGGAAACGAACATTTAAGAAATCTCGAACTTCACGATGATAATGAGCAGGTGCCCCATTCATTGGCAGCCACATGGTTGTTCCTATATCTACAGGAACACTTCTTACAGTAAAATTGGAAGCTGATTTCTCAACAAATTTAGAAACGACATTCCGTTTAAATAACGGCTAATTCAGTTTCTTGGTTTTCTGTAACTGGTCTCGTTTTGGCAGTCTTTTCATACTGAACACTACCAGTTTGCCTAAATTGAACCAACAGTCTTTCAAAAACGGCACTATTCGGTCGAGTTCGGTTACGAAACCTTTCAGCATAAACCCTTGATGCTAAAAGACAATTTTGCAAGCATTCTCCTAGAATGAAGATCATACCGACTCGTTCTTGTTGTATAAACCAGCAATTTGATTAAATAAAAAACTCCCTGTTAACCACCAATTATAAGAGTAAAAAAATATATAACTTTAAATTAATATGTGACAACTAGAAATGACAATAAATTTTGCTTTGTCAAAATCAGGTAACACCTGAACAGGTAAATTAGATTACTACATTCGTTTATGTCAGCGCAAATTCAGAAAAAAATCAATTTTCCAAGAAAATGCAACGACCAAGCTATAGAAATGTTTAATAATTTTTGATAGGAAACTAAATTCTGCATCTAATGATACTATAAAATACAGGGCGATCTAATTTAAATTAAATGAGTTATTACTGTTTGAAGTTTGCAATTATTTAGTGTTCATTTTTTTACATTTCGTACACAGTAGTTAATATTTAATACATACCGCAAAAAATTCAATGTACTAGTAGCCCACCAGCCAATTTCGGTGGTTGAAAAGGAACCAAGTGCTGAGATTTTTAACATTAAATTTGATGCTGCATTTTCACAAAATCACGAATATCTGAAGAACGGTTTAGATGCCATAAACCTTAATAAAAATATTTTTACTTTTGTCATTAGATACCGAAAATACATTAATATACTAGGTGTCTCATTTAAAAAAATACAACTTTAATCAATTTTATACTTTTGGGAACACCTGTATACAATGACAATAATTTTAAAATGTTATATATACTTCCAATAGACCCTCATCCATTCCATATACAAAACTTTTTTAAAATCTAAAAGTTTAGCCATAATCTTCCGTGTCGAATAACGTGAATCACCCTGTATATGTGATCGGATAAAGTCTTTTAGGGATATTCATCAGTACAACACAAGAAATTGTTCCGATTTTATATTGAACCAGATGTGTAGATATATTGAACCAATCAGTTGCTTAATTCTGCGCTGTGTAAAGGTTTACATGATTTTAATATGTTGCCCACTGATATTTAAAAACTGTGATAACCTAAATTCATTTGGAAGGGTGCGGAGAAAATTTATCTTAGCGTGTTAAGTATTGGAGTTTGGTAAGTTTTACATTTTGATTGAAGGTTTGGATTCGGTTTTAAATTGTGAGTTTGAAAAATATTATATTTTTGTTTTACAGTTTTAAATTACTGGTTTTAGATTTTGAGTTTTATGTTTTTGAAATTAAATATAGTTGGACTTCTATTAAAGTATTAAAGTTGTTTAAAATAACTACAAAAAAATTACTATTTTCAACACATTTTCAAACATTCTACAACACGAGAAATACGATTGAATGGTTCTCAAGTTATGTGTGAACTTTGCTTATATAATACGATAAGTTTTAAAAAATTAATTTAAACTTAAAGAAGTAAAACGTGATATTATTTCATATGTCGGTAAAATGTCGGTAAACTATCGGTATTAATCACGATTGACTAGAATTTTTAACTTTACTAGTAGGTTTACAATAGAATTCAACTTCGCCAATAGATTAGTATTCAATATTCAATAGTTTTCTGATTAAAAATTGAGAGAAATAGTGGTTGGTAACCCTTTAAAACGTAAAAAAAATTACATGGCTTTACAAAATTAAAACTGATAGAGATGGAAAACTCAAAAAAAATCTATGCGATTTTACATAATTGAACCTGATAATAGGAAACTCATAAAAACGTATAGACATATTATATGATTTTACGTAATTAGAAACTGACAGAAGTCGGTAGATCTAGCCTGGTAACCCTGGTACCGGCACCACTATAAAACCAAAATAAAGTTTCAAGACCGCGACCCCGCTTTATAGCCGACCCGACCCTGAAATGCCAGAAACTAAATCATTTTCTTTATCTGTTTATTATGCTTTGACCTAACGTGTTGCACATATAAATTATTATTTTTTTGAATAAGTAAGTGTAGAAAACTACTAATACATATGCTAAACATTACACGGTGGTCTAGAGCGGTTAATTGAAACGTCGCTATTACCATTACATACATTTTACATGATAATGACTACGGTGGAAGTTTTTTGGATCCGATAATAACAAATTAATACCGCTCTTTATGATTTATAGACGTTTAGCGCAATGTCAATTAACCTGCTTTTTACAGTCGAGTAATCGTTAGTTGTTTGTGGAATGTTCAAAGAGTTTATTGACTATTTTTTTTTACAGGTTATATTTAGAAACCTCTCGTATACACTTCCGCGTATTCATACATAAAAAAAATCAATTGTATGTAGGTAGGTACTCCGTATACAGGTTGAATAAATCTTAATGAACCGCAGAAAACTTTCGATGCTTTTGTATTACCTACATTTCGAATTGAGGTCGGCATTTATCTTGATGGAAAGTAGTCTTGTCTGTCTTTTATATTATTATTTATAACCTTTACTCTCGATTTGTTGCACGTGTGATACTTATTCGGCTAATATATTCAATCGATTTACATATTTAGAGTTTATTGTTTGCAGCGTGTGAGGTTGTTTTAAACTCACCAATAAAGTTCATATAAAATCTGCAACGTTCAAAAAGTAACAAATATGTCTTAAAAACGCAATGAATTGCGATGAAAAGGTAAAGGAAGTACATATGATTTAGATTAGAATAGCTGATAAGTATAAACCTTCACTTATTACTGACATCAAGTAGGTGTTGAAAATTAACTTTGACACTTTTATCGTACTTTCTTAACATGTGCTAAAAGGAGGTAAAATAACTGAATGAGTTATTTGTATGCATATTACAAAGTCATAATAATTTATTTGAAAGAAAATGTAGAAGGTATGAAACAAGCTGAGAAATAATTGTAAACACCAATAGCAAACTGGTTGAAGTTTCCTAGAAGTAGTAGGTAGCCAATGAGCGGCATTCAAAAGGAAAAACAATAACTGGTATTACAAAGACTTTAACTATACTTAACTACTTGTTCTACAATTCGTAACATTTACATAACAATAATAGAACCTGTAATAGTGTTTTTTAAGGAATAATTATTATTATACTAAAAAAAATGACAAATCTGCAATTAAATGTTCCCACATGCAAACTACAAAAACATAAACTAAAGTATAAAATAAAAAGACATTTCAGTCTTAAGAGTGGCAAATAAAATATCATCTTTGTTTTTAAAAAAAGCTTTCTTCCTGTTACACAAGGTGGTTTCTGAAAATAGTACTATAAATATAACCACTTATTCTATGCTCCAAAATAAGGCAAAAGCCAGGACAAAAACTTTATACAAGGCCTTTTAAGTTACACAACTTGAGTATATTCACTCAGTGAAAAAGTCCTGATGAAAATCCAATAAAGGATCAAAAAGTTTGGCCATCTTAAACTGTGAGATGTCATTTGCGGTCCTATACCTGCCGTATATTCTATATCTATCAAGAGAGGGCAAATAGGAAATAGGGATAAAATGGAAAGGTAAAGTACTTTAAGTAGGGTGTTCACAATATACTTAAAAGTCATGAAAAAAAATAAAATACAGAAAATGAGTAAACTGTAAAATCCAGAAGATTGTAAAACCAGACACGACTTGAAAACTAGGAAATGTCATAATTTGGATTAAACCAAAAAAACGAAAAAAATGGACTGATAAGTAAGAAGGTTTGAACAAGATCATATTGAAATATCATATCAAAGAACAGATAATACTGGTAAAAAGGTTTCAGCAAGAAAAGCAAGAAAAATTTGACAGCATTAAACAAAACCAATACCTAAAGTGAAAAAAATAAGAAAAACTTAAGAAAACAGTTGAAAAAAACTTGAAGTTGTGGAATTCTGAAAACTGTTAGGGAGACAAAAACAGGATTAAAAAAGCTAACGGAGGAAAAAAAGAACCACAAGTATAAGTTTAAATAAAATAAAAATTAGACAATAATCATGCTAAAAAGCAAAGCATAATATGAAATAAAATTGCGTATAAAATAAAATATGAAATATAATAAGAAAATAGTTGAGATATGGTGTGATATGTGATTACAAGAAAACTAATAAAAGGAAACACTAAATGAGAGGTAGAAAACGAACCGTAAAAATACAGCTAATTAAAAAAGGCAAATATAAAAGGAAACAATGCAATATGTCCTTAAAGTAGAGAGTAATGTGTAAGAGACATACAAATGAAAATACTTAGAATGAGAGAAAATAAAATCCAGAGAAAATAGCAAAACTAGAGACAACAGAAAAAGCAACAGGATTATAATTGTATTTAAAAAAAATGCAGAAAACAAAACAAAGAGTGAAACAAAACTATGTTTAAGAACTATACAAGAATGAAAATATCGTTTGATAATTAAATGATAATTGAAAAATGATACTGCCTCATGTGACTGCAAAGTGTCCAGAAAAAAAGAAAAATGGTATATGAAAGTAAGTATAAAGTAAAATACTTACAAAAGCCAAGAAGCCAAATACAAATAGGGAAAGGTCTGAGCAAAAATGTAAAACCAGTGACGACCGAGAGACCTGCTGAGTTTAGAATTTCAAATAAACAAAGAATATGGATGAGATAAAACCGAAATATTAAAAATAAAGAGAGAAAAAAGAAATGGTTAATAAAATGGTCCTGTTTAAGCAAAGTTATGAAAAACAAGTTTGATAGTAATTACAATACTAATAATTAAACAGAAAACATAAAATAAAACAAAAATCAGTTGAGGAAAGCCTTGAAAGATTCATAAAACGGATGAATAAGGAATCTAAAAAAATTATAAAATGAAAACTAATCTCAAGATGAAAAAGGGAAAACTTTAAATGAAAGATAGAAAACGAATCGCAAAAAATACAAATAAAACAGGTACAAATCTTGAAGGGGAAAATTAAGAGAGTTTGAAATATAAACTAAAGAGCAGCGAAGGAAAGTCCAAAGAATGAGAAACAAGAAAGCATTAGAATTTAAATAAACTAAAAATGATCAAAAAAATATAAAATAAATGTCAAAAACTAAAATAAGAATAAAAAAAGAGTTGTGCAAAACATGTAAAAGAATTACATTACAAAATGAAACTAATGCTTAATAATTAATTATTGCCTGTTGAAAATACGTAAAGAAATATGTAAAAGAACTACATCACAAAACAAAATAATGCTAATGCTTAATAATTAATATTCGCTGAAAAGGTTTAGATACTTGAAGAAAATAATGAGGTCGTGACAAATTCACAAAGAAAATAAAGGCAAGTTAGGAAGCGGTGATGGAATAAAACATTCAAAAAATTAAAATTTAAAGATATTATACCAAAAGAATTAAAGGGAATACGACATAGTGGTTGAAAAAGTGTGCACCTCAGAGAAAAATCTTACCTTGTTGCCAATATAGTCACGCAATAATTTATTTTTTAGTTTCAAGAGAAACACATGAACATCAAAAACTATCTTCTGTTCCACATAAAGCATATTCAATACCGCATGCATTGTGCTTATCGGCGTATACTTATTGCACTTCAAAATTGTTCTCATCGTCCTGTTTTGTACTATCTGAAATTCACGGATCTTGTAATCTGGCAGAGAGTAAAGAAGTGTGGACCAAAACTGCAAATGTGGCGATGCAATACTGTTATACAACATTAATTTTGTATGCATGGAGAGATGTTATCCCACTCTTGCAATAAAATGTGCTTTCTTAGAATATTTTCGCTTGATGTAATCAGCGTGTGCAACAAAACCTAAATGGGGATCAAAGACTACCTCGAGATTTTCTCGTATGTTAATCGATTGCCATTTATTTCCAGATTTATAAGTTCAATGTTAATGTCATTTAGTTGTTGTTTCCGTCCAAAGACACAAAATTTAGCTTTATTAGTGCTAACACTCATACTATTTTTACATAGCCATTGATATATGTTTTCTAAGTCACGATTTGCATCACGCTGCATCTGCACCATGTCTCTTCCGGTTATGTATATCATCGCGTCATCAGCGAACAATTCAGCTCCGCTCCACTACTCTGGTAATATCGTTTATATATAGTAAGAACAGCAAAGGGCCCAGCACCGTGCCCTGTGATACCCCAAATTCGACCGGTAGCGACTCAGAAAGCTGATCTTCAAATTTAACCCTCTGTCGTCTTCCAGCCAGGTACGACTTAAACCACTCTAAAACACAATGTCCAGTTCCCATCCTGCTCATTTTATTTATCAAAATTTCTCTCGACACTGTCTCAAATGCTCGTCCTAGGTCCAAGAATATGGCAAGAATCATATCACCACCATCCATACTATTGACCAAATTATCACACACATTGACAACCACAGTTTCACATGAATGACCCTCCCTGAATCCGGACTGATTTGACATCAAAATATTATTAACATCACAGTGTCGCTGTAGTTGCAATTTTACTACTACTTCCAAAGCTTTTTCATATACTTCATCAGTGTTGGTCTGAACTCGTTGCTGAGCTTAGTAATTTGGACCTTTGGAACAGGCACTACTGTTGACTCTTTCCATGCCTCCGGAAACGTACCAGTCGATAAAGAGGTATTTATAATGTCTAGCAAGCGATTGCCAGCGACATCACACACGTCACACAGAACCCTTTTCGAAATGCTATTCACACCCCCACCGACATTCTTCAGATTCTTTAACACTTTCCTCAATTCGTCCATTGGTTATTTGTTCGAAATGGGAGAACTCAAACGAGTTAATTGAATGCGGCATTTCATCCTCATCATGGAAGTTATACACAGGAATACTAGCCACAATGTCCGAAATACTATCTATAAAATATTTGTTAAATTCATTAGCAATTTTTAGTTTGTCCGTTAATATAATCTTTCCAAAGTTGACCTCATCAGGAAGAGAATTTCTTTTCAGGCAATGATTTTAAGCTCCTCCATAACTCTTGGGAATTATTCTTGTTACCATCTATAATTTCATTATAAAATCTATTCTTTTCAAACCTTATTTTGGTTACAGTTGTGTTTCGCGTTCTCTTGTATTCCCTCCAGATTTTGTCGCTACTCTCTCTTACCGCCCTCTCACGCATCATCCATTTCAAATCATCAGTGATTCATCCGTTATCCGCATACTTTTGCTCATAAGTCACTTTCAGTACTGGACACATTTTATTTAGAATATCATTTATAAAAATATCGGCCAAGAGACTTACATCACTGATAGTGTTATCCTAGGGGATATCATAGACACATTCCTGCAATTTGTCTTGCTCATGCATTCTCATAGACCTACGATACGTTGTCACACCGAAACTCTCCAAAGACCTGTATTCGAGATGTACAGAAAACATACAGTGATCGCCAATCCTTGGTGTTAGATGCACTCTATGTTTTATATATTTATTATTTGTTATTATGTAGTCAATTACCGTTTAACTTCTATCCGTAATTCTTGTTGGAGAACTCACAATTTGAGAAAAACCATTTGAGTAAATACTGTTGAGAATTTTCTCACCATAAAATGATCTTCTTGACAAATCAAAATTAAAATCCCCAAAAATCTAGTTTACTGCCCCAAAAGTACTCACCCAGTCAAGGTAATTTTCAAAGTATTGAGCAAATTTAACATCTTCCTTATGGGGTGGATGGTATAACACTGTTCAAACCGGATTCAGAGAACTCAACAGACAAAAGCCACACAAAGTCTTGAACACATTCTACCGAATTGTTCATTTGAATCTTTTCTATTTGCTTTAATGTATCACATTTACTTCTGTCCCAGGTTGTGTGCTCCACATCAAGTGACATTCCGAACTTTTTGTTAGACAAAAGGCAGTTAAAACACTTACTAACATCACTATGACAATCTTCCATACTACTTTCACCGCTACACTTTGGACAAACCTTTTTATCTTTACATTCTCTACTAAAATGACCATAATTGCAAAAATTAAAGCACCTGTCAATGCCATACTCATTATATACCGCACAGCGATTCCATCCAATATTAATTTTTTCTTTCACTATCAAAGCATTATATGTGTCATTATCCAATTCTACAAATAAGCTAAATTTTTTTGCTATTATTCATCATATTATATTGTCATATTTAGGCATTAACAGAACGGACAAAATAGGAATTTATAGGTGGTGGTAGAACTTAAAAACATTTATAATAATATCAATTTTTAGAATACAATAATAAGCTTCGCTTATCTGAAACAAACTATACAATGGAACTTGAAGACAATGACTTGAAGGTTATGTTAAAACATTGCCATGGGAATATAAATTGAAACGACATTTGTCACAAACGTCAACAAGTGACATTTTTGAGAAACTCTGGGTAACCTTGTAAATTATGTAGATTATCTTGAAAAATATGGTAAAACGCACTATTTTAGAGTTTAGTCGTTTCTAATCCGAACTAACCTAACTAAACAATCCCTCATAGAAAAACAAAGCGGGCCGTCAGGGCCGCTTTGTTTTTAACTAACCTGATCAAAGGAAAAACATAACTGGACTAACCTAACGAAAGGAAAACTAGAACTGATCTAACCTAAACTAACCTGAACTAACCTAACCAAAAGATTTCTCATAGAAAAACAAAGCGGCCCTAACGGGCCGCTTTTTCTTTAATTAACCTGATCAAAAAAAAAAAATATAACTTTTACCATATTTTTCAAAATAATCTACATAATTTACTCAGGAAATTAACTTAATGTCATTTGTTGACGTTTCTGACAAATGTCGTGTCAATTTATATCCTTATGACAGTGTTTAGTTTGTTTGAAGTACGCGAACTTTATTATTATATTTATTATAAAAATTGATATTATTATAAATGTTTTTAAGTTCTACCACCACCTATAATTTTCTATCAGCATTTTATATCAAAGGAAAAACATAAGTGAACTGGTTAGGTTAGTTCAAGAAAAACTAGAACTGAACTAACCTGAACTAACCTGTTCTAACCTAAACTAACCTGAACTAACCTAACCAAAAGATTTCTCATAGAAAAACAACGCGGCCCTGTCGGGCCGCTTTATCTTTAGTTAAACTGATGAAAGGAAAAATATTAGTTTTACCATATTTTTCAAAATAATCTACATAAATTACTCAAAGTTTTTAACTAATGTCACTTGTTGACATTTATGACAAATGTCGTTTCAATTTATATCTTTATGAGAGTGTCTAGTTTGTTTCAGGTAAGCGTAATTGTTATATCTATTCTAAAAATTGATATGATTATAAATGTTTTTAAGTTCTACCACCACCTATAATTTTCTATTATCATTTCATACCAAAGGAAAAACATAACTGAACTAATCTAACCAAACGAAAACTAGAACTGAACTAACCTGTTCTAACCTAAACTAACCTGAACTAACCTAACCAAAAGACTTCTCATAGAAAAACAAAGCGAAAAACCCTGACGGGCCGCTTTGTCTTTAATTAACCTGATCAAAGGAAAAATATAACTTTTACCATATTTTTTAAAATAATCTGCATAATTTATTCAGAGTTTTTCAGTAATGTCACTTGTTGACATTTGTGACAAATGTCGTTTCAATTTATATCCTTATGACAGTGTTTACTTTGTTACAGGTAAGCTAACTTTATTATTATATTTATTCTAAAAATTGATATTATTATAAATGTTTTTAAGTTCTATCACCCACTATAATTTTCTATTTTGTCCATTTTATTAATTCCTAAAGAAAATGTTCTAAAAAAATATGTAATAACGATTTCCCTCAAGTGAGAGCCTATTTTTATTAATTGATATATCGTTTTGATGGTCATTCTCCTCACTGCCACCTAGACCATACGGCCGTGAAGCAGAAGCTGTGAAGTCACAGTCGTGGTCCAAGGTCACTAGTGTGAGACCATTTGAATTGTATGGATTTCAAATATTTTTTCCGACTTAACGACTAATATTATTCATTTTGTACTCATGATTTTGTTTTTATAAATTGTGCCGGACTTTAGGACATTTCTTGCAGCTAGTGCTGCATTTAGACTAACAACAAGTGCTTTAAAAGTGTTGAAAATTTCTCAAACGTGGTTGGGTGTCACGGTGCGAAATCAATGTAAACAGGTCTAGTAAATCCGTTGTTTGGTTTTAAAGGAATGAGGGTGTGAAGAAAAAATGGATGTAAGCTAATCAATATCTGAAGAAAATAGTAGGGTAAGTTAAAATACAGAGTACCTACATAGTTCATACCTTCATAAAAAAAAGTTAGGTTAATCCTCAGTGACTCATCCTGATCCCTGAATTTGAAAAAGGCCGTATTAAAGTCTATAAACTAGAACAGTAAACTTGCCAGTAGGCAAGTTTAGAGGGTTTCATTTCACTTTTTAATATATACCTATTAAGAATGTAGTTTTTTTTCCCAAGAGTTATTTCACCCAGAGCAAAGAATGCAAAAAGAGTTTCTAATCATTTATATTCTTTTATACAAAACCCTAGCTCCTTTATGTAACACCCTGTTACAAATTTAAAAATTTGTTACATAAACAGATTTATTTGCTCTCAACGTATTCCTATATAGACCATGTATTACATTTACTCGTTTAGGTACACTGCATGGACCAAACATTTGGTCCAAGTATCAAATGATGTCACTGTGGTGTAAACACTGGGGATCAAATATTTGGTTCAGAGTAAAGGAGGTAGATCAAACAGTCTTTTTTATGGTGTAAACACTTTAGCCCCAAATTGGATTCTGGAATTGGATTGCAGTTTCCGAAAAGGGCTAAAGCTTCCATTTATAACTAAAACAGCTGTTCTTTGACAAACTTTGATTCAAGTTGATTAGGTACTCAATTTGTTCCTTGGTCTAATTTGGTCCATGTGGTGTAAATGTACTACATGACTAAGATCAAACTCAGTAAACTTCATATTTCTGTTAAAAATTTAGGAATTATCTTTAGAAATTACATTATCTTTTAACTGTTAATTTTCTTAAAGGAATAAGCAAGAGATCATCATATACCCACCATTTATACCAAAAACTTGATGTCCTGAATAGATCTTCATTCATAGAACTTCTTTAGTGAGTCTTCACAGTCAAAATGGTAGAAACTCAATATAATAGTAGTTGGAAAGTGCCAGTGTCCAGAGAGTACCTACCTACTTACTTCCACAAACAGAGATGTATCGAGCCTACTTCCTCCCTACTTCGAGAGGATTTGGGTGCTAGTGTGTGTAGGTTATTCAACTTATTATTAGTCATAGTCGTAATCACATTCCTAATTTTCATCCATTATAACCCATAAACAAGCCTTTCCATGGATATTTTGTTTACATGGGTTGTAATGGGTGAAAATTGAGAATACAATTATTATGACTACAAATAAGAAGTTGGATAAACCCACACAAATAAAACATGTTTTGCTTATTACAACATTTGGCCCTTAGCAATCAAAAATAAAACACTTAATTCAAGAAACATACGTTTTTTATTTAGAAAGTATAGCTTATACAACAATGCATCCAAGCCACAGCAGCTTGATACTGTAAAAGAGTGTAAAAAAAGACAACAAAAATATGAATGAATGTTACAGAAGACAAAAATGTTGACATCATTTTCTTATTATCCTCTGCTTTTCCTAGGAATATGACTGGTATGGTACAAGTTCATTTCTCAACTCAATAAATCCCTTCAAGGGATCTGTTTCATACTCAGAGATTTAATATTTAAATGGAGACTATATAATTTATAAGCATAAGTTAAGTGTGTAATAAGTTCTTACCACAGATCAATTTTGGAATGTCCAAAGAGGCTTGCAAAGTCTGACCTGTTTGTTCATTATAAAAAATAAACTTTTTCTGTACTTCATCCTTGCGAAAATGCACCTCACATACTTAAAACACCAGTTTTCTACAAAGTTCATGGAATTCATGCTTTGTTTATAAACGAAATCTGAGAGATAACCTAACTTTCTCTAAAATTCTTGTTACTTATTTATGTATAAATGTATCCTACTATGTTCTCCAGGCACGAAATCTTCTCTTTTAAAGGCTCTAATCCATTTTTCTCTTAAATCTTCATCCCTGGGAAACCAAAAAAACCGATTTTTTAGGTCCATTCTTTAAGTTTGTGTTGCACCCCGACACAGCACCGGTAAGGCATTTTCACAGTTTTTAAACACTAAAATGCGTAGTTCCGACTTTAGCACAAACTTTAATACGTTTCCTAAAGTAAAGTAATGTTCATAAAAACAAAATTCGCATTAAAAACAGAATAATCACAGTAAAATCACGTAAAATATACACGAAATCATTTGAAATCCATCCATTTCAAATGGTGACCTTGGACCACGACTGTGACGTCACAGACTCTGATTCACGGCCTTATAGTCTGGGTGGCAGTGTTCTCCTCCACTCCAACAATCTTGACTCGATGCTGCAATGTTTTAGGTCTCTCCACTCCGTAGTTTTCCCCAAGCTTATTCTGTATTTCAGTCTGTACACCTTTTATTTCCTTATCAGTATTACAGTTCATGATGAAGTCTCCCTTCTTGGTCACTCTCCCCATTGTAACCCCCAACCCCAAATCTGTTGGATTTACTCGATTTCAGACATCTTCTTTTACCTCTTTAATCTCTTTCTGGGGTCGCTTCTGCTTTATAACCAGCACCTTGTTTGCTTTTTTGGTTGCAGCTGAGTACGATAACTGCAAATCATTGTTCATTGGCAGTGCCCGTGGTTGTCGTCCTTTAAGGGTAGCAATCTCTTGCTTTAAAAGCCTATTTTCCTCAATGAGCAAATTCATTTTTTTACTCAAATCTCGTTGGCTAGTAAATAATAAATCGAGAGTTGAACTTAATGCATCAACAGCTCTTTGTTCGATGCAACTTTCATCAACTCGACTACTTTTTCGTGATCTTTCAGGCTTCTTCCCATCAGTTGAGCTTTCAAAACAAGTCCTGCACTTCCATACCGATTTTTTCATGTGGAAACCTCGTAGGTCCACATTTTTCACATTTGCCGTGGTAATACTTTTTACACAAAGTGCAAACTATTATCGATTCAATATCATCAAACGTCATCTTGCACCGATAACAATTTTCCATATTAGTATCACCAGTATTGTCCATATTAGAATACTTGGACGGCGCGGCGTCCCCCGGCCGCCATCGTATAAAATTTGTTCAATCGGTTTGTATGGGTTTGTTTATATCATCGAACTACGTATCTCCTTATCACTGACAATGGAAACTCATTGCCTCACAAAATGTTCAATATTATGAGCATACCGTTTATTTCTTGATATCACGATTATGATTTGTCGTTGTGTCGTTTTTTGCTAACTTAGTCAATATAAATTATACTTTTTTTTCTGAAACCAATTTCCGTACGGAAGCACTTAACACGCTCAAGAACTCAATTATACCAATTCATTGGCGCAATCTGGACTGACTTACGTTATTAGAATCAAGAATCAAGATCTCATTACATTTTCATATTTAATCGGGGCATACTTCCGTCAGCAAAAAAAAAACACAGCTCTTCAACAACATCTTAATATCAACCTGAAGGTCTTCATCGTCCTATTCGAGCCTTTAACAGTCCTCACCTCAGTAGGTAACATTTGTTCGTAATAACGTCGAAGCCATTGACATTAAAAACCGAAAGTTCAGGCATAATTAAATGTTTTGGAACAGCTAATTTTCCTAATTGCGTCATCAAACAATAAGGCAGCCTTTGAATTGATTACATTAGAGATATGACTAAAGAGAAACTTCTATAGAATACAAATTAGGTGTTTAACTACGTATTAACGGATGTTGTCGGTTACTTGTTCCCTAAAACGTCTTTTTTGTATTTTGCATAATGTAAAGCTTTTTTTTTAATAACCGCCTGGCCTTCGTTTAATAATCAGCAATAATAATTCGAGAAAAAGTTTGTTTTTATTAAGAGCTGTAACAAGCTTTTACAGTAATTTCACGGTTTGTAGACTTAAAAAAAGCAGCTTAATGACTGCGACTTGTTATAGCGCATTCCCGCATTATAACATCGCATGGTGTTTTCTTACCTGATATACAGTTTCTGCGGTTAAATTGGTGTGATATGGTGGTTATGAAATTTTTTAATTTCATCCTTAATGAAAGTAAAAACGTTACTTAATTCTGTCCGGACTACTGGGTTTTAATGGATAATTTAAAACTGCTGGCAAACCAATATTTTGTTTAATAGAAAGTCACAAATTTTTGCATTTGTACTGGCAAAAAGTCCCATTGGATTTATCGCTAGATATTACAACAATATTCTTCTTGCTTTATTGGCTAGTAAATCCAAGGAATGAGTCGCTGAAATATCATGCTTTTTAAAGTTTTGTATAACTCATTCGCATATTTTTGACAATCTTTATTGGTTTTAAATCTATCTTCTTTCAGCACATGTTGAGAAGATACAATAAAATATCCAAGTCAGGTTTCAATCGCCTACTTTGTAAAAAGATATGAATAGTTTATATAAAGCTTTTCGTTAAGTTTTTCAACACAGATGACCGTGGAAATCTGATAGTTGGCCCCTTTTATAAAATTGGAACAGTGTCAATGTCAAATTATTAATTGTAAAACAACAAGCAAAACACAAGTTGTTATGATGGTTTCATGTTGTTTCACTTTAATTTTTCCGATCAGTTTGACACTGAGTAAATCAAATTAATTTCCGCGACGTTGAATTATTAAAAAAAAAAGTTAGATAATAAATTATTTCTTTTCAAAATCTCGAAAAAATTTCCGGCCAAAACCAAAAACCAATAAATTATGAAGTTCCATAGACATGCCAGACTTTTTAAGGTAATGGCTTTGTTTGCGTGAAGTTAGCCATAAACATCCGCCATAAACTTTTAAATATTGTAGAATCACCCACGGGCTAGTAAAGTTATAGGCTGTAGTTCAGATAATGATGAAAGTTATTTATATAAATATCAGTCATTAGTTTCGGTGTTAAATTGGTAATGCTCGATTAGGGTAGTTGATAGATGTTCTCCTATCGATCCTAGGGTCCAGGAACTAAAAATCTAGCTGAAAATGACGGTTAGCAATTTTGACATCTCAATTGTCTAATTTCTGTTTATAAACATATGCATTAATTGGTTTTCGACCTCCATTGATGGAAGAATTTGGAAAGGTCCAATAAGCTACGGACGGAGAGATGCTAGCAATAATGGCAGTTCTTGCGGCTGGTTACATTTGGATGGGGTTCAAGAAGAAAAGACGTCAGAGGAGGTTCAAAGTTCGGCCCATGAATAGAAACCGTGACACAATTTCAGTGTTTGAAAACATTGTGAGATATGCAAAAAACAATGACCATGAACAATTTTTTAAATATACTAGAATGTTCAGAGTCCAAGGGTTTTCGATAACTTACTATACCGGGTGTTGCATCGTCGGGCGGGACATAGGAAATCCCATGTAAATTTTGATAGGCTCAATTATTGGCTTCCCTAATTATTTTGGTGAAAAAATGTGTGTAGTTTTCTTAAATAGCGCGAAAATAATTCGCAAGCAATATGATAACTTCAAGCATTTTTGATCAACCCGTTTACGAATATTTACCAGTAATATTTTTAATATTTTGTCTTTTTTGTCGCCCGATATTCACCGACACCAGTCAAGGTAAGAGTTGGGTGTCAAATAAAGCTGCCATTAATGAAGTTTTAGTGTTTAATAGCCAAGTCTTACCGGTGTCCGTAAATACAGGGCGATAAAAAGGACAAAATATTTAAAAAGTTATTGGAAATAATTCGGAAACGGGTTAATAAAAAAATGTTTGAAGTTGTCGATTTAGTTCTGGTTTTTAATGTTCTTCAAAAAATCTAAATTGATTTTTTTCTCTAAAATAATTAGGAAAGTCAATAATAGGCCCTTTTAAAATTTACATGTGATTTCCTATGTCCCCCACGACGATACAACACCCGATATAGATTTGATTAGACCATCAATTACCAAAAATCCGTCCAAAAACTCCATAACATGTGAACAAAGGCTAACCCTAATATTGCAGTAAGTAGATATGCATTAGATATTTATTATTAATTACCTATATGCCTAAAATTCGCCTCCCGAGCATATCAAATCAATATAATTTTAAATTGCAATATCTATCTTTTTATAGTTGTTTGCAAATACTATGCCCTATTTGTTTTTCTCTTGTTTAGCCCGTTAATCTTCTTCTAATTGCTCATTTTATATTATATTTTCAGTTATTTATCTGAAGGTTGTTCAATGCAAGAAATTGCTTGGAACAATTATATTGGGAAAACCATTGCTCATTGCATCATTGCATCATTAAAGAAACCTGTCGGGTGTTATGGGAAAAAATACATTAAATTGTTCTGAAGCCCTCAAATTAAAAACCATTTTTACAAATTTTTACAGAAAATGGAACATGCCAAATTGCATTCATGCTGTGGATAAAAAGCATGTTCAAAATCAGTGCCCCAAATATGGTGCCAATTACAACTTCACATATGTTGACATAGGTTGCTCTTGTTCAAGCCATGATGGGGCGGTATTCCGGAAATGCAACTATGGAAAAGCCCTACTGAATGGGACAATAAAGATTCCTGGTCCTAAGCCATTACCTCGTACAGGCCTGATGTTACCTCATTTTTTTGATGCCGATGCAGCTTTTTCCTTGCATGAAAATATCATGAGGACTTACGCTGGGGAAAACCTCAGTGATGTTAAAAATTTGTTTAACCTAAGGCTATCTAAGGCAAGGCGCCGCATCGAAAATTCATTTGGAATATTGGCGCAAAAATAGAGTTGTCTTAGGAAACGGATAATTGCCAATATTGACAGATGCAATGGAATAGTGCAAGCAGTAATTGTTCTGCACAATTACATCCACAAAATGGAAGCAAATATCCCGGAAACAGAGAAGCAATACAACCCAAAAGGATAGGTTGATTGTTTATTGGCAAGATGGAGTGGGGTTGTTCACGAGGGAGGTTGCCACTAATAGGGATCTTTGGGAAGAATGGGGACCAACAATTATGCAAGAAGACTGCAAATTCAGAGGGACTTTTTAGCAGATTATTTTGGAAGTCACGTTGGTTCTATAGCGAATTAGTGGGCCGGAATACATGTAGGAAGTGTTCCTGATAATTTTAGTGATACGGAATGAAATAAATGTATATTTTATGTATAAAGTACTTTTTTTCTATAACAACACCCTTAGTCACAATCCTTTCTGAAGGTGAATGGCTAACAATTAAAAGTAATTTAGGCAGTGATTAGCTGGCTCTAAAAGACTACTGCCTAAAATTCAAGCTTTGAAAAAACATTGGAAATAAAACAAACATTTTTGTAATTCATTTATCTCTTTGCTCAAAATGGTGGACATAGGAGAATACATGCAGTTATCACTGCCATGTCTGTGGCCAAATTCATCCCAAAATCTTTATCAATGGAATTTGGCAAGCTTATTGAAGATCTTAGTTGGTCTAAGCAGTCAACCATTTTTAGGCAAAACGGCTCCTGGGAACCTTTTTCTTTTTGTTCTCCTTTCTGCCTTTTTGCCTTTGGAACCTCTATTGATGCTGTCCTCTTCTGCGACTCTGCTGAGCTGGGCCCTTCGTCAGTGTGTGGCGAAGTTACTGACATCGCTGGACGGGACTGGACTTGTTGCAAATTTTTAATTGGTCCCATCAAATCGTTGGAAAAACCAGGAACTACTTCTTGCTCCTCCATGATTTGGGTTAAAGAGTCCTAACCAACAAATTTCGGCAGTTCCAGTTTATAATTACACAGAAGGCGAGTCTGTTCAAGCATATGGTCTTGGCGAGAGAAACTCTAATGTTGGTAGGCTTCTACAGTTCTCTAATGAAAATAATCTTTTTGTATCCAACACCTTTTTGAAACGATTAATATCCTAGACGATTGTATACATGGGGATCACCTACAGACCATCAAGGCAGAATAGTACGGAATTATATATTGATGCGTCTCCCGTGAATCGTGATCCCAGAACAGAAGCTAACAGCGACCATAATCTGGTAGTCATGGATTTCAGAATGAAGCGCTTCAAGAAAGTGAAACTCGAAACCACAAATAAACCAGTCGATATAGAAAAACTGAACGACCCAGAAACTCATGAAGAAATTGGGACGAAACTAGAACAAGAACTGAAGGAGATAGACTCGAGAATGCAACTGGACACAGGGGGCAGATGAAAGACGCAATAATAAAGATTCCGGAACAGGAGATTGGTTTTAAGGAAAACATTAAGAAAAAGGAGTGGATGTCGGATAAAATTTTAGAACTTATGACACAGAGAAAGATGGCCAAATCCACACCGTTAAAATATAAAAAACTCAATAAAGTTGTAAGGAAAAAATGCAGAGGGCAAAGGAAAAATGGCTGGTCAAGAAATGTATAGAGATCGAAGAACTATAACAGAAACATGACTCGTTTACTGTGCACAAGAAAGTTAGGGAAGTAGCTGAGGTAGGAAGAAAATGCCAAACAGGAATTCTCAGAGATACAAATAATGAAATCATAACTGGTATCGAGGAGAAACTAAAAAGATGGAAGAGATACGTGGAGGAGCTTTTTGATGACGACAGACGTGAGATTTCCAAGGTAGTAACTGAACATGGAGAAGACGGACCAGCCATTACAAAAAGTGAGATCAACCGCGCACTGAAGACTCAGAAAAACAGAAAGGCTACAGGAGCGGACAAGGTGTATATGGAAGTACTTAGAACCATTGCTAGCCAAGAAGGCAAAGGACTGGATCTTATGCTAGAACTATTCAATACCATACACAAAACCGGAAAGATCGCCTGCTGGCTAAAGTCTACTTTTGTAACGATCCCGAAGAAAACAAACGCATCACAATGCGACGACTATCGCATGAATGCCACATATTCTTAAAATTTTTCTGAGAATAATCCACACTCGAATATACAAGAAATGTGAAGAACAATTAAGCGACACTCAATTTGGATTCCAGAATGGAGTAGGTACTCGAGAAGCCCTCTTCTCCTTAAATGTTTTAGCATAGTGATGCAAAGATATAAACATATTTGTCTACGCTTGCTTTATTGACTATCGAAAGGCATTCGACCGCGTCGAGCCTCAAATGATGTTCGCATGATGAATAACGACTTACGAACGAAGAAGTACTTAGACTAATGAAGAAGCCGAAAGAACTAATGATCCTCATCAAAGAAAGGAAAACTACATACATAGGCCACATTATGAGAAGCAACAAGTATGAAATGCTGAGACTAATAATTGAAGGAAATATTCAAGAGAAAAGATCTATTGGTAGACGTCAGAACACCTGGCTGAAAAACCTCAGAAAATGGTTTGGATGCACCTCCATTGAAATCTTTGGGGCTGCTATATCCAGAACAATGTTAGCTATGTGGATCGCCAACCTTCGAAAGGAGAGGGCGCCATAAGAAGAAGAAGTTTATAATTACACGGTGTTCTATAAATCTTAATTCACAAATGTATAGTATTATGGTTTTGGATTACAAAAATTTAATAGGTAAATTCTTGTTGTTAAAAACTCGTCCAAGAAACCCATTAAGTAAAAAAGCCACTTTATTTCTGAAGTAGCCCCAGACCCTGAAGGTGTTTCTCGTAGTTTTTTCTTTAGTTGGGTATATTTCGTCCGAAGAGATATCCATATTGCTTACCATCTACCTCCAGAATTATACCTATTGTTCTCCATGCGTTCTTCTGCGCCAATTTATTTTGGTATAGGCTTTTTTTTATTGTACATCAGTGGGAATAGCTTCACTTGGTGAATTAATAGCTCTTTAACAATTTTCGAACTTTTTTCTCATCAAGACACGTTACTCACGAGGAAAAAATTTCTTTTCTACTTTAGGTAGTAGGTGGGTAGTGGTAGCAGAAATGATGTAGTGGTAGCAATAAAACAAACATAATAATAAATTTACCTGCTTGTGGTAGAAAAATATCAACATGCCAATTGTCAATAGTGTCGGCTGTCAGCATTCTACGCATGCACGATAACTCTCATCCACCAGCGTTGGGTTTGCTAGTAAGGTTGTACTAGATCTATTACAATTGGTTGACAGTTAATCAAAAAAGCTTCATAATCTAGTACAGTTATGATGCTTCAATATTCTCATAGCAAATTCGCCTCAATATTAGGTAGTATTTTAGGCTCCACCGATACTAATAGTAGTATTAGTTCTATTAGTAGTACACACTTTTAGCATGCTGTGCTCTTTTTCTTTAAAAAGGGCGAATTTTAAAACTTACCAGTGAGTCTACCGGTGAAGCTGGTAATGTGACAGTCATATAGCAATTCAATTGATTAGGCAGATGAATGAACCGGTGGATCCACCGTTACGTTTTGAAATTCGGCCAAACGCACCATATATATCGTCATCATAGACGCCATGAGTAGGAATTATAAAGCTACTTCTGTAAAGCTGTAATGTAAAGTGCACATTACAGATTACAGATACTGTAATTCGTAACATATTTTGATTATTTTTGATATGCCTATATAGTGTGTTATTGGTCATTGGTTAATGGTATGACGTAAATCTCAGGGCACATTTCTGATCTACATTCAATCAAAAAAGTTCATATAAAGTTGTGTCCTACAGAGTCTGGTTTTCAAGATATAGGATGTCAAAGGAATTGCGTTTAAGATCTAATTTTACTAGTTCTTGATATGCAATAAAGTGTTTATTATGCAATAAAAAAGTAAAAAACTAGTACTTTTTCTAGCGATCTAGTACAATCACATCAGCAGCAAATCCGGAATCAATGGCAAATCCGACAAAAAGACGGCAATCTAAAATATAAATCGACGGGTCCGAGCGTTTTTCCAAAAAATAAACGTTTTTTTTTTTTCAGAATTTGTTCCATTTTAGAAACTCACACTGTATACATTAACACTATTAATATTGCTGGATGTAACTTGACCCTGGATTTTTTGAAATAGTCGGGCAGTCAATGAGAAAAACATTGAATTCTTGCATCACAGCTGGAGATGGTCATTTGAATAGTTTTTGTCATTTTTGGTAATAAAATATTTATACTTATTGTGAAATATTGTACATGTAAAAGTGATTTTGTGTGATAAATCGGAAACAAAACACAATGAAAATTCATGAGACATAAAAGTTGTATTTTAATTGTTTCATCTAAAACACGCATCGAAATTAGAAAAAAGGCAATGGCGTACGCTTTTTGTTTGCGATTGTATTTAAAGCGCCCCACGAACGCCACTGTTCTTAATAATTTTATAGATTGAAATGTTTAGCTTTCTCGCAAAAAAGCGTAGTCTAAAATAGGCAATTTATTTTTTATTAACGACAATTTAGTTCTAATAAAATATAACTTATTTTTACGTATTTAGCTGTTTTGGTTGTTTTGAACCTCTATTTTTTCCTAAAATTGAGTTTCTCGAAAATATCAAAATCAGAATTTTTACAGAATGTGAATTACTTCAAACCAATTTTAGTCCTTATTCTAAACAAAATTTTTCAGAAATTTTAAATTTGTATTATTAGGCCATATTTCAACCGATTTTTGGCCCTAATCATGCTCTAAATTTTTCCAACAACTTAAAATTTGGATTTTATACATTTGAGTCGTCAGATTTTTGGACCTAATGGCGACTTTCACAAAACAAAAACAGATTTTAATTTTTGAGAAATTTTTAGTAAAATTTTACATACTTTGATCCAAGAATTAATTTTACCAAAAAAAAACCATGTGTTGTGACAAAATTTTTGCCCTAATTCTAACCATAATTTCTCCAAAAGCTACACTTTTGCGTTTTTAGTCCTTCGACAAATTTTGAAAGGATTCCTAACCAGAATATTTCCACGAACACCAGATTTGCTATTTTAGAGGCTTTGAATAGTTGGGAACCCATTTTGGTCACATACTTAATGTGAATTTCTCTAAATACTCCAAATTTGTATTTTTACACTAAGTGAATAATTTTTTAACTATATTGGTCCTAATCCTATCCTGACTTTCTCTAAAAACACTAAATTTGAATTTTACAGGAATTATGAATTAAATTTTACTCATTTTGGTTGAAAAATGTGATTTTACCATTTAGGTATTTGAATTAGTTTTGCCTGTATTTATTCTAAAATGAAATTTCTACAAAAAAATCAAACGTTGCATTTTGAGACGAGGTGGATTAGTTTAAATCGATTTTAGTCTTAAATCTAAGCTGAATTTTTTCTTAGAATTCATGTTTGTATTTTTAGACGGTTTGAAACATTTTTACCGATTTTGGACTTAATCATAATCTGTTTTTTTTCCCGAAAACTTTTAATTGCCATTTTAAGGCTCTCTGAGTTATTTTTTGCTGATTTTTGACCTAATCTTAATTTTCATTTTTCCAAAAGTATATTGTTATAAATGCTTATATAAAATAATGCTTTTCTAGACGTTTCAGGTATTTTTTAACCGGTTTGACTCTTATCGTAACCTGAATTTTTCCAAAGACATTTAATTTGCATTCCTACATGCTTTGAGTAATTTTCAACCTATTTTGGCATAGTCATAAAGTAAATTTTTCCGGACGCTCCAAATTTTTATTTTTACATTGTTGGAATCGTTTTTAACCGATTTTGCCTTTAGCGCTAAACTAACTTCCTCGAAAAAGACTAAATTTACATTTTGGAGTGTATTCAGTTTAATTATATTTATTTTACTACAAAAGTGTAAATTTAATACCAAAAACAATAAATTAGATTTACCTTATTTTGTCCTAAAATTGAATTTTTCCAAAAACGTCAAAACTAGCGTGTTTAGAGGATGTGGTTTTTATGGAGGATGTGGAAAAGCGCATTTTTAATCAATATTAGCACTAATTCTAACCTGTAGTGTTTATTTTTTTTTATTTGTATTTCTACACGCATTGGGTCACCTTTGGCCTTAATCATGATTTGGGATTTAAGGGTTCGAAAAAACTAAACCAAGCAGCTAACAAATGCAGCAAAAAATACAGAAAAATTGCAAAAAGTGCAAATTGAAAAGAAAACAAAAAGATGAGCGTTTCTAAATGTGTTCTAGACATATCTTAAATGCCAAGTATCATATTCATTATTATTTTACCACACACACATAATTTTGTAACTACAGATAGCGTAGAATTTGATTCTAGATAAAGGTGACAAAGCACTACACCACACCACTAAATCCGAAATATTACCGAAAAAAATATTTAAGTCAGATCAGAATATGAATTTTATGAAGAAGTCTGCTTGTGGCTTCTCCAATTCGACGACTTGATTAATATTAACATCTTCATTGTATTGTTGATAATTAAATTCTAATAATTTATAACTTATTTTCACGTATTTACCTGTTTTTGTATTTTCTTTTTTTTCCTATTTTCTTTTCCGAAAAACATGGACTTTTTTCCAGCAACCAATTTCTGGATTTTTTCAAAATCTAGTCGTGCCTACCAATCTTTGCCCATTTTAAAAGTTAAAAAAGGTACATATTGGAAAAAAATTAAATTGATATTTATTAAAAATATGCCTATCAATGTGTGGGCCCCCCTTTCTTTTTTGTTGTCTCTCCAGCTGATAACAATTGGTATTTCGTGTGAATAATTTTGAGGATCGATCGACATCCTAAACCGATATTGTTAGCGTTGTCTGTTCGATTGTGTGTGGATTTAACTGTGTAGTCCTCCCACTATTTCAAACCATATTTTAAATTGTTTGTAATTCTCACTCTTCGGTTCTTGCTTACCTGCTCCAAAATATGGTTACTCCAGATTCTGCTGTACTAAAGTACTGTGTAAATTAAGGAACAAGGAAGACAAAACCGAATTGTAAGTTGAATAACAATGTTTACTGTTATAGAGCCATTTAGGAGCCCCCTTTTCGTAAATTGCTCACATATAATTTTAGCGTCCTGAGGATGCGGAAATATATCCTGGAGACGTAGACTAATTCAAATACTTGTCTTCGTCATTTCGTGATCCTGTTCCCGCATAACACATCACATTTTTGAACTTGAGGATCGATAACAACTACCAAATATAAAAATATTTTCCTCAGTAGAAAAAATTGTATAAGCTACACGTTCATGGGGCTCTTTGTCGCTCACATTTATTGCATAATTCGTTGCTACGCTTCTCGTTTTGCAAACTTGGACTGGTGCGACAGTGAGCTTTCTTATTTTTTTCTCTTCAATTTTTTTTTATTCAACTGAAAAAACACTAATATTGCCTTCTAAGCATTTTGAAACGTTTTAAGACATTTTAAGACGATTTCTACACATCATAGCTTTGAACATTGGATTCTCGATTGGATTTCACTAAAAAATCATTCATATTGCTTTCTAAGCATTTGAGACATTTTATATTAACGACGTTTTCTACTAATTTTAGTTCAAAACATTAACTCTTACTGAAACGATACTATTTCGTTACTTCAATGACGCAGTTGTAAAATTTCTTTTCACTGAAATGTTTTCATTGAAAGAAATAAAACATTAATAACAAACTGATTTTAAACGGTTTTTACCTCAATCTTTAGGATTAACAAACTTCCTTCTAACATAATATGATGTATACGCTTTTTTTATTTTCCTTGCAGCTTTTATTTTTAGTAAGTTCTGGCACCAACATTTTTGGTAAAATATAACCAAAAACACTGCAACCCTTCAAATTTTATATAGGGGGTAATCTGTCAGATTTCCATGTCCAACTGTGCCGTACTTTAACATATCCCATCACTTACTTTCTCAGCACCTCGGCGTTCGTGTTAATGGCACCGCCCCAAAACATCCTCTGAAATCTTAAACAACCATCAACACAACAAAGCACTCTTCGACCTAACACTTACCTTGTTGTTTCAGATATCCTACACTGAGGCAGACATGAAGAAGCTCCGCGAAGAACTAGAAACCGTCCAGCGTGACCTCAAGCTCCAGACCAAGCGCTGCCGGCATCTAGTCGCCCAGTACACAAGAAAACTTCAAGAGAAAGAACAGCTCTACAAGAACGAAAAAGCCCTGAGGGATAATCAGCTCGCCAAGGTGCTTAAAGCTTTGCTCATTTTCGAGGCGCGCTTAAAGCAGGAGCAGAAGCTCATCAGCCATCAGCTCAGTGAAAAAGACTTTATCATCAAGGCTCAGACCAATGACATCAGAAAGCTCCTGGCTAATACTTATTGCAAGAATTGTAATCAGTATTACCCAGCCTCGACTCTTGAGAGTTTTGACAGCAGCTCAGAGTATGTCGTTACCGAATCTTCAAATTTAGAGTCCATGGATAGCAGCAGTGATACTTACGGAGTTATCAGTAGAGAGTCAAGGTCTGAGAGTGACTCTTACGAGAAACCTTCGGAAAACAAAAAAACTGGGTTTTTGAAAAACCGATATAACTCCCACTCTTCTGGCCGCCGAAGGAAGAGTGCTGGGTCGTATTTTGAAGTATTGAAGTTGCGCAATGAGAGTCCAATATCAAACGAAGACAATACCAGTGCAGATTATGACAACTTAGACTCGCTACCACCTGAGAGTATCAGTGATAAAATAAGTGTGGTTTCAGAGAATATCGAAAACATGCTGAACAGCAATGCTTCGGAAAGTAGTAGTGCCAATGTGACCTCTTCAGATTGCTGCAAGACAGTTATTAACACCGCTATTGGTTTCAATGCAGAAAAACCTCAACAAGACTTCGACAATAACAAATTAACAGAAACAATAACGTTGTTTGAAAGTGGAGCTGAGGGTCAGAACGACAATTGGTATGCAAGTGCCAGTGACCAAGAGGATGAGGACCACAGCAGTATTTACAGGAATAACCCAGTATTGGAATGTATGAACCAGATTTTATTACAAAATATCAACGATATTAACTCTCCTCCTAAAACGCCCAACACTGAAAGAAAAAATAATGCAAAAAATGGCACTAAACGTGTCAAGTTTAGTGACGAAGAAGATAAAAGCCGCTCTGGGGACCAAGAAGATTATTACGAAACTCCTATACAGAAAACCCCGAACTATTATGAAACACCTCAGAGTATTTACAGCAACGATTATGAGCAAATTTTAAGCAAAGCCAGTGAGTGTTCTTCTGATTGCTCCAAAGTTTCTCCAATAAAAAGTGAGTCTAGTGAGAGCCATCACTACATAGAAATGGAGAAGCCTCCACAGGATGCCAAAATCTCTAACAGAAAAAACAAAATTCAACGTATACCACCGGCTCTTCCACCAAAGCCCCCAAACTTAGTGGCCAAATGCAAAATTCAACACACCCTGCCTAGGAAAGCTCCCAGTGAGATAAGCAGTAATGGGGACTTGGAACCTGACTATTGCTCAATATCTGAGCTTAATCTGCCTCAACAAACCAAAATATCCGCAAACAAAATCAGTGTTGTTGCAGAGGTGCATCATAGCCCAACCTCCAGTGAAACAAAAAGCAGGGTCAGTGTTCCTATACCTTCGGTTGTTGAGGTGATCGAGACTCCAGGGGAAGAGGAACAGGTTACTGGTTTGGTAGTAAAAAAATGCGTGGAAAGGCTCAATATTCAGATAGCTAAGCAAACCCCAGTCAAGTCACCAGAAGTATCTCCCAATAAAAAGAAGAACGACGTCCAAATACCAAAACTGCCACAGGTCTCCGAAATAATAATTCCCGATGACCCAGAAGAAAATGAAGATCAGATGATTTCTCAAGACAATTATGTGAAAAACAACACCCAAGTGTTGCAACAAAACAGGAACCACAGCAGGAAGCCTATCGTAATCGGGTCATCTGTTTCAAGCCTGATAAGCAGTTTTCAGAATAACCAGCTAATAGAAGAAATCAAAAAACGACACGAGAAGATGAAAAGTGAGCCGAAAAAAATGTTTTCCAGTTTTGAAAATCTTCAAAACTTGGATAAACAGCATGTGACAAAGTCTAACCCAGAGCAAGCACCTTGTTTTGAAAATTTTGACTTAAGTCAAAATTTCGAGGAATTCAAGCTGGACGATTGTGAAATTGAAGAATACGACGTCGAAGAAGAATTGGAGCTCGAGAGTGACAAAAAGGAGAAAGAAGAAGTTTACGCAAAGCAGGTGAACTACGTTAGAGCCACTAATCAGACGTTGTTACCGAACCTAAACCAGGCTTCTCTGGAACTGCTCAAGAAACAGCTAGAGCTTAGGCGAATAGAGGCTCCAAGGAACCAGCCTCCGAATAATGGGCTTAAGAGGTCTCCGAATCAGCCTACTTATGAACACTTTTTGGAGTGTACCGGGTTGAGTTCTAAGTCTATTTTGACTCCTTCCAGAGGCCTCACTAACCACAAGCACATGCTCAAACCGAAAGATGTGAAACTTAGGTCTAAGGTGAGGGCTAACGCTACCATTTTCGAGAGGTATGGCGGAGGCAAGATGAAGTACTGGTCTGAGCCGTTTGTGTAGCTAAATGAGAGAGTTGAATATTTGGAGTTTTAGTTAATCCTTTTTCTTAGTATACTTTTACTTTATGTTTTCTAAGTCAGTAGCTTAGTTTATTGTGTTTCCTGATAGATATATTCTTAACCTTTGGAGCCATAAGTTTTAAATACAAATTTGTTTTTACGTTTTTCTATAACATCATCGCTAGGGTGTTGTACTAAAAATGGCTTTCTGTACATGTGCAAATATGTGTATTATTAACTTTTTTTTTGTTAATTTTGCCGTAATATGTTTACGTGTGTTTCAAATAAATATTTATTATTGCATTTCCTTACCTGAAAGTGAGTTTTGTTATAAGGATATATAGCACAATATGCAAACTGCGACTGTCATTTAATGAGTTGGCCTGGGTTTTGCGGTGCAAGGCTCGAGAGTTTTCAATCGATGAAACATATCCGAAGGTCAATTTCAGAGTCGATTTAACGCCTTTAGGGGTATAATAGCATTTGTCGCAAAAATCACAATTAGGGCCGGCAACAAATTTCTGTAACTAAACAGGATGAATGTTTTTTTTTCTCTCTAATTGAGTTGCATTGTTATGCTGATATTTTGTTTACCATAAACTTTGTGAGGTAAAATGTAACAATGGTGCCACTATCTACTAACTCCTTTACCATAAAGGTATTATTTGAGGGCCCCAGAAACTGCGTCGGTAGATATAGACAGGGTGCCTCACAAAGGTTCGAAAATATCGTGAATGGAGATACTAGTGATCAACTTAGATCGTTTGAACTCTCAGTCCAAAAGTTAATAGTTGCAGGGCGTCAAAAGTTACATATTAATTTTTTTTTCCACTCTAAATACTTTTAAGAAATTGTTATATCTTTTTTGTTGCTACACAATGAAGCACAAGATATGTAGGCAACAAATTTTGCATACAAAGTGGAAACAAAAGTTTCGAGTGGTGCAACGTGGAGACGTGGAAATGATGGTACACGCTACAACAAAATTGAGTCGAGGTTTGGTTTTCTCACTTAAAAAATCAATGGTAGTATTCAGCAAATTCCCAGATAATTAAAAAATCCAATTAAAACTGTACTTTTGACGTGATGTAGCTCGGAAACTATAGTAACTTTTGGATTAATAAGCTATGTGATGCAATCGGCTTATTTTTGTAACTAGTATCTCGAGTGGACACCCACATTCATGCATGCATTCCTCTTCTCCATTAACTGTTACTTGAAGGCTGTTTTACCAAATATAAAGATCAGGAAATTAAGCATAGAGAGATACTTCGCCTGATAATTCAGAAAGTGGCTAATACTTCTGTGGTTTAGTTACAAGTTACAAAATTGTAATATTAGTGCATCATGTGTAATTGGATTACAAATTGGGCCGAAACCACGTTTTTTGTTTCACTTCTTCTTCTCACTGCGCCATCTCCCTTTGAAGCTTTGCGATCCAACTGGCAATAATTACACGTGACACAGCTGCTCTGAAGTTTTCGGATGATGTTTTACTGAGCCATCTGCATAGGTGCTTGACCCAGGAATTCTGTCTTCTCCCTATTGACCTCTTCCCTTGAATCTTTCCCTCGATGATCGACCGAATTACCTCATGTCTATCTCCTCTCATTATAGGTCCAATATCTTAGCTTGCTCTCTTCGATTGTTAGCATCAGTTCCTTGTTTTTCTGCATTTTATTAAGAACCTCGGTGTTTCCTACTCTTTCGATCCAGGATATGCATAATATTCTCCTATAAAGATACATTTCGAAAGCTTCATCCCTTTTTGTCTAGCGAGGGGTTGAGGGTCCAGCTTTCACAGCCGTACAGGAGGGTGGAGAACACGTAGCAGCGTACCATTCGGATTCTAAGACCCAAGTCTAGGTTACGCCCAATAAAAAAGTTTTTCATGTCAATAAACGTCCTCCTGGCCTGTTCGATTCTTGATAGTATCTCTTTCGTCGAATTCCAACTATCACTTACAGTGCTCCAAGATCACTTACTAGTGCTCCAAGATATCTGAAGGATGATACCTGCTCAACGATCTTGTCATGTATATGGAGGGCAGCTTGTATTTGCACCTTCAAGAAAATCATAAGTTTTGTTTTGGGGATATCTATATGCAGTCCATAAAGCTTGCTGTACTCAAAAATGTCATCCTCAAGTTGCTGGAGTTCAGGCAGGCTGCTGGCAATAACGATTGTATCGTCGGCATATCTTATATTGCTAATTGTTTTGCCATTAATTTTGATTCCAGCGCTAGTGTGTTCAAGAGATTCCGCGAAAATGTGTTCGGAGTACAGATTAAAGAGCAGCGGGGATAATATGCATTCTTGTCGCACTCCTTTTCTTAAGACTATCTCCCCGGACATTTTGTTCTCTACCCTTACTTGAGCTGCCTGATGCCAGTACGGTTTTGTAATGATTCGTAAATCACCCGCTTCTACACCTGTTTTTCTGAGTATTTCTGCTAGTTTTTGATGTTGCACGCAGTCAAAAGCTTTGTGGTAGACTATGAAGCAGGCGTATATTTCTACGTTCATGTCACGTGCTCTCTGTGTAAGTATGTTAAGCGAGAATAGAGCCTCGCGCGTTCCTAATCCGTTTCTGAAGCCGAATTGAGTGTCGTCACCTTGCAGTTGACTTGCATTTCTTGAATATGCGGGTGTGTATAACTCCAAAGAACGTTTTTAGTACGTGTGACACAAACTTATTGTTGAGACGTTGGCGATGTTTCACCTGGTTGTGGGTTTCAACTGGGTCAAGGGCTTTTCCTTGGCCTACGGCGCTATTTGGTTGAATAAACAACACCGTACACTTCTTACTGCGTTTATTAACGATAACACTTTTCGGTTCACACAATGAAAGAAGTGATTGGAAATGTAATGAATATTTTTGTATAAAAATGACAAAATTGCTGTGAATTGCAAGACTGCTTGCTTATCAATTAAAAGTAAAAAATTGGCTGACGCTACACCGCGACCTTCTCGAAGGGGGCGCCACAATCTGGTTGAGCGCGAAGTTTAAATTTGAAATAACGTTGTATTTGTTAGGCATTATATTACGACGGAAACTGAACATACCGCCCCCTTTGAAAGGCTGTCCTTTCAATACTAATACATTGCGCATTGCAAAAAGAAAAAAACAGAACAAGATTTTGTTTGAATCAACAACGGAGCAAACAAAATGTCAAACTTAAATTAGGTATTAAATGAGCTGATTTTCACGTTAACTACACGTACCGCTTTGTCATGTCCAGGAAAAAGTTCACATACACGTCCTAACTTCCAACACAAAGGAGGCAAATTGTCGTCCTTTAACAGCACTACGGTACCTAAGTTTAAATTAGGAAAAGTCTTTATTCTATTCTACCAATGACATTCACACTAGATCAGTACTTCGATACTAATCAGACGGAATGATTGTGCCGCGGTCATTCTTTGGATTTGTGCTAGAATTGAGCCTCGATGCTATAGAAGAAATTCTCTTTATATAAAAGGTAAATACGCCGATTTCAACTGCACATCCTCCCCAATCCCTTGTTATACAACTACCCCTGAAACATGACTGCCACATGGGACGAAGGCCCATTTAGATCGCTATTGTAAAATATTCAAATAATACTTAGACCACTGATGCCAAAAATATTGTACATGTTGCTGCAAACGCTGATAATATGATAGACGATTTTCCTTTACATCTTTGACATCAATTTGGGGTAGTGAAGTCAAGCGGTCCCCAATCAAAAAATGTGCTGGAGTTAGCGCTGATAGATCGTTAGGATCGTTTGAAGTTGGGAATAACGGCCTTGAGTTCAGTACTGCTTCAACTTAAGTCATTACGGTGTAAAATGCTTCATATGTTAATGTAGATTTTCCTATGATTTTTTTGAAATGAAATTTGGCCGATTTGACGAGAGCTTCCCACAAACCGCCGAAATTGGGAGCGTATGGAGGCGAAAAATGCGAAGTTATATTATTGGCAAGAAAATATTCGGACAAGTTTAAATCGCTTTTCAAATCCTTTAACATCTTTTTCAGCTCATGATCAGCTCCCACAAAATTAGTACCATTGTCGCTATAAATATTGGTGCAAATGCCTCTGCGCGTTACAAAGCGTTTTAAGCAATTAATAAATGGGTCGGCCGACAAGTCGACAGCAACCTCAAGGTGTGCTGTCTTGGTGGCAAGACAAACAAAAACTCACATATAGCATCTGACCAGAGATCTATTTTTTGCCTTGCCATCCTTAATAAGAAAAGGACCGGCAAAATCGATGCCTACGTTTGTGAATGGTCTTTGAGGAATAAATCTGGGTTTTGGTAAGTCTCCCATCATATAAGAGACGGCATGGGGTTTTACCTTGAAACAGGTGACGCAAGCACGGAGCACCTGTTTTATTGGCCAAAATTGACATCTCATAGATGCCAATGTTCCTTGGGGACCTGCATGAAGGCTTCGACATATAAATAATAATTGACATATAACGTAACATTAAAAAGTTCAGCCTGAAAAAGTCCGGCTCAGTGGCAACAAAAGCGCATGCGCGGCTGGCAAGCTCCGCCCCTTAATTTTGAAAAAATCGACGATGCCAAGTTTTATGTTTTATTAAATTTTCGCCGAAATATAAAATATCTAATAATGTATTATATCAATATAAAAAATACTAAGAATTATTTTTAGTTTCTAAAATGTTTGAGCTGTTAGTTAACTCGGCAAATTAGCATGGTGTGGTGTAAGAAAAAACTAAAAACTCATAATTTATTTAAAATAAGCTTCTGTCTATTCCTGAATATAATTTACACATGACAATGCCGTAATGCTTTCAATGTCATTTGCTGTTAACCTAACTTTTTAGGTTTTTTTTTGGCGGGTACGCGTGTAACATTTACACATTAGTCAGTTGATATTGATAATAAAACCATAATAATAATTATAAAAATGTAATTTAATTAAATTAATTATAATCATGAAACCTCAAAAAGACCCAATACTCACCATTTTCAGTCAGAAAAAGTCTAACAATCCTATAAAATATTGGCACCTTTCCTTGTCTTGGCGGAAAAGTCAGGTATCAAGAAATCAATACACAATACACTTGATGGTCTTTTGTCGCCCTTCCTTGCCTTGGCTTACGAGTCAGGTATCAAGAAATCAATACACAATACACTTGATAGTCTTGGTGTTATTGTAGGACAAAGTATTTGAACCTACGGGATCTTTGACGGGAACGGTCCACCTTCACTACCACCAAGCGACGTTGCAAGCTGCCCGATGAGTATTTATTACTTATTACACTAATTTGTTTTAAAATAAATACGAGCCTATAATCAAAAAAACAAATCTTCGATCTTTCGTTATTACAAATTTTCTTTTCATGTCAAAAAGTACTCAAAGTTGACCTAACCTCAAACTTTTGTTCTTCTAGAGTTTTCGGTAGACTGCTCTGTGCGCTGCGACATTACTACCATCCTTTGTTTTCTCATTGTGAATAGAAGGATGAGAATACTCCGAGAGCGCACTAGGGCGTCCGGCCGAAAACGTTATTTTTGTACTGGGCGTGTCCTCCTCATATGTCTTGCGCAGAATAATGTGCGCGTTAGCAAGCAGTGAGCCTAATCTTGGTTTCCACAAGTCACTAGAAGCTGCAGTTTTAGTCCGTGGGGAAAGATTGACGTTCATAGTATATTAACTAGTACGAATATGGGTTTCGAAGATGAAAATAGTTTACCAAAAGTCTTGTAAGACGTGAATTACGTGGTAACAAAATTGGGTGTTTGCGCTCGAATTTCATGTTGGAAAACTTAAGACGACCACCAACACGCATCAAACCAGTGTTATCCAGAAAAGGACTCAGACGCAATATTGAGCTTTTTGATTTAATAGGCTTGGAATTCTGTAAACATTTTAATCAACTAGGAAAGCACTCTCCCTGGACCAATTTGCATATTAAGCTTGTAGCATCAGACAATTCAAAAGCATTCAAGCGACTCTTAAGTCGTTTTTCTTGAGTCTTTATTTTCAAATTGTGGATGAACCGAATACGAAAAGCCATTGCGCGCTGCAATCTTAAAAAGGTAGAAAATCTTTCAAGCAGCTGAGTGAGAAAAGTATTTTGTTTAGTTTAACCATCGCTGGTAAGTAAACTTAGTGTTAATTGTTTCATCTCAGGCGGATCAGGCAGATTAACGGGATTTGGAGGCCAACTCGACTAACCTTTAATTAAAAATGATGGTCCAAACCACCATAAATGGAAAACTTTCAATTTTTCAGGACTCAATCCACGAGAGAGAACATCAGCTGGATTATCCTTAGAAGGGATGTGATGCCATTGTAGCGCATCTGTTGATCCTTGAATTTCTGAAATTCGATTTGAAACGAATGTGTTCAATCGGTTAGGCTGCAGGGAGATCCAAGATAACACGATAGTGGAATCCGTCCAGTAAAACAAGGAATCCAACTTCAATTTGAGAATGGCCTTCAACTTATTCATTAGCCTTGCAAGAAGTACTGCGGAAGAGAGCTCCAGTTTGGGAAGCGAAAGAGACTTAAGCGGAGCTACGCGTGATTTTGCGCACACTAAAGCAATTTTCTCTTCGCCCTGTGCGTTAGCATGCAGCGCCGTATGCTTTTTGAGAGGCGTCGCAAAAGCCATGCATTTCTATATGGGTTGGTTTCGGCAAAAGTATACATCCAGTAATATTAAGATCATTTAATTTGAGAATTTCCTTACAAAACTTGGTCCATGTGTGATGAAGCTCACCAGGAACAGACGCGTCCCAATGCAAGTCCGACTGCCAAAGCATTTGCAGAATTATCTTAGCTTGAATAACACAAGGCCCTATTAAACTCATGAGACCAAAAATCTCTCCACTCATGAGCCAATATAGTTCGCTTCGTGACTCGCTCGGATGGGTTAATGTTCACCGAATAGTAAAAAGTGTCTTGATCTGAATTCCACAGTAAACCTAAGGTTTTTATGGTCTTGTCGTCGGAAAATATTTTATGCTTTTCTGATTGATCTGATGAAAACATATCGTTAAAAACTGTGGGATTGGATGCAACCCATTTTCTCAAAATGAAGTCAAAGAACTTGATCAATCTGCCGAACCAACACGGCACCATTTTCCACCGATTCAGAACCAGCCAAAAGGTCATCTACGTAGAAACAAGAAAGTATAACGTCACATGCTTCGGGAAATTTACTTTGATTTTCTAGAGCTATCTGACGTAAGCTTCTAATGGCCAGGAAGGAAGCGCTGGCAGTTCCGTAAGTTACGGTGTTTAAGTGAAATTGACTGTTTCCTCAGACGAACTGTAACGCCATAGAATGGTTTGTAAACTTCTTTGATCAGGATTCACGAGAACGCAACGATACATTTTTTCGATATCTGCTGTAAAAGCAACTGCATTACAAGGGAATCTGATGGCGATATCCATCAAGTCATCCTGAAGTTTTGGACCAACCTTAAGGACGTCATTCAACGACAATCCGCTAGACGATTTTGCGGAGCCGTCAAATACGACGCGTAATTTGGTTGTCGAGCTAGAATCTTTGAGAATTCCGTGATGTGGTAAAAAGAAAGAATTATGGTGAGGAGTTGTATGAGTATCTACTTTTTTCACTTTTGACATACGTTCCATTTCTTCGTATTCCTTCATAAAAGAAGTATACAAAGCCCTCAAAGCAGGATTCTTGGACAAAGATCTTTCCATGGAGTAAAATCTTTTTAATGCATAATCATATGAATTGCCCAATTAAACCGCATTATTCTTGAGAAGAAGAGTTACTACACATTTACCAGATTCAGCTCGATACACAGTGTCAGAAAACAATCGCTGACACTGAGCCTCCTCGGGAGTTGTCCTATCATGAGGGTTATCGATCTCCTCGATCTTCCAGAATTTCTCCAATTGTTTGCAAATGGTGGCATCAACGGACAAATTGCAGACGGAACTCGATGCATCAAGTGGCGAAATTTCAGGTGGAAGAGGACCGGAGACAATCCATCCCAGTTTAGTTTTTTGTAAAATGGCACCACTGCCTGCTAAGGTGATTTGTCCAACAGACAAGAGGCTCCAAAATTGAGACGCTCCAATAAGCATATCTATTGGGCCAGGTTGATTAAATCGAGGATCTGCTAAAGTGATATTCTTGGGAATTTGCATGCATTCCAGACTAAATCCAATATCAGGAAGTGCCTTAGTTATGTTGTCAGTGACTAGAAACTGAACATCGCTCAAGACAAATTAGTTTACACTCGATTTGAAAGAAGCACGAGTTGATTGGAATATTTTAGTTACATTGTTTCCAAAACTTTCCACTGAGTGACTTATGGTAATGGATGGTAAATTCAACTTGTCAAAAATTGTTTTGGAAAGGAAGTTTGATTGAGAACAATTATCTAATATCGTTCTCCAAGAGTGAGCATTGCCATTTGCATCGAAAATTAGAACAGACGCGGTAGACAAGAGTACATAAGGATCAGAAACGGAAGTATGAGTTATGGATAATGATTTTGAACCTAGTGCCTCATTAAGTTCATTTTCGCCACCGTTTGGTGAATTGGAGGAATAAACATCCGATGGTGGTTTTCCTATAGGACTTCTGGACAAATGCAACAGGGTGGTATGTTTCTGTGAACAATTTTTACAAGTGTATGCACTTCTACATTGATCAGTAGAATGTCCAAATCGAAGACAATTTGAGCAAGCTTTGAGTTTTCGAACTTGATTAAGTCTTTCTGGTTCTTTTAGTTTTAGAAAATTTTGACAAGAATATATGTAGTGATTGCCGTTACAAAGAATGCATTTAGGCTGCTTATTGTCAGTTGAAGATATCAAGGTTCTGGAGCCAGATGGTTTATTTGGTTGCTGTTGACCTGGATGAATATTTTCGACATCGCTTATTCAAAAATGTGGTTAACTCAGACAAAGGGGGTGTGTCACTTTTGAGTGTCAAAGAATGATCTTCCCATTTTCGTCTGGAAATGGGGTCTAACTTTGAAGAAATATGGAAGATCAGGATGGTGTCCCATTGCCCTATGGGAGTCCCAATGAGCTTAAAGCCCTTAAATGCTGAGCATTTGTATCATTTAAGAGTCTCAATTGAACATGGGATTCTTTTGATAGAGGTTGAGTGTCAAAAATTGCTTTTAAATGCTTGCGAATAATGACCTTTTTGTTTTGGTACCTTTCGCACAACCAATTTTAGGCACTGTCATAGGTGGCTTCTGAGATTTCCAAAGAGCTCAGAATACTACTGGCTTCGAACTTTAGACATGGTTTTAAATACCAGAATTTCTCGACTTTAGAAAGAGTGGTATTGTCATGAATCAACGACTTGTAAGTGTCTGAAAAAGGTATAAATACTAACAATTATTTTTAGTTTCTAAAATGTTTGAGCTGTTAGTTAACTTTGCAAATTAGCATGGTGTGGTGTAAGAAGAAAACTAAAAACTCATAATTTATTTAAAATAAGCTTCTGTTCTATTCCTGAATATAATTTACACATGACAATGCCGTAATGCTGTCAACGTCATTTGGTGGTAACCTAACTTTTGGGGTTTTTTTTTGGCGGGTACGCGCGTAACATTTACACATTAGTCAGTTGATAATGATAATAAAACCATAATAATAATTATAATAATGTAATATAATTTAATTAATTATAATCATAAAACCTCAAAAAGACGCAATACTCACCATTTTCATGATCAGAAAAAGTCTAACCATCCTATAAAATATTGGCGCCTTTCCTTATCTTGGCTTACAAGTCAGAAATCAAGAAATCAATACACAATACACTTGATAGTCTTTTGTCGCCTTTCCTTGCCTTGGCTTACGAGTCAGGTATCAAGAAATCAATACACAATACACTTGATAGTCTTGGTGTTATTGTAGGACAAAGTGTTTGAACCTACGCGATCTTTGACGGGAACGGTCCACTTTCACTACCACCAATAAGCGATGTTGCAAGCCGCCCGATGAATATTTATTACTTATTACATTAATTTGTTTTAAAATAAATACGAGCCTATAATCAAAAAAACAAATCTTCGATCTTTCTTTATTACAAATTTTCTTTTCATGTCAAAAAGTACTCAGAGTTGACCTAACCTCAAACTTTTGTTCTTCTAGAGTTTTCGGTAGACTGCTCTGTGCGCTGCGACATTACTACCATCCTTTGTTTTCTCATTGCGAATAGAAGGATGAGAATACTCCGAGAGCGCACTAGGGCGTCCGGCCGAAAACGCTATTTTTTCGGTGGGCGTGTCCTCTGCATATGTCTTGCGCAGAAGAATGTGCGCATTAGCAAGCAGTGAGCCTAATCTTGGTTTCCATAGGTCACTAGAAGCTGCACTTTTAGTCCGTGGGGAAAGATTGACGTTCGTAGTATATTAACTAGTACGAATATGGTTTTCTGAAGCCGCCGCTGATTGTTCAAGGCCAACTGGACGAAATCTATCTATCTTTCTCTTACTCTCTTTGCCGTAGCTGATATGGATATGACGTAACTCGTAGTGCAAAATGGCGTGTGCTGTAGCACTCAAAGCGTAATGCGTATGCGTGATGTTGACTCAATATAGCAGGATAATAATGAGGATTGAGGAGTATGTACTTACAGAATACAGGCAGGACAAGTTCAGCCTGTTAAAATAATGCAGAATGAGAACCTGTTGCTTCAGAATCCTGGTTTCCGAGCCTGAACTTGCACTAATTTTTGTGTTAATTTGAATGTTGAATGGTTGAAGGCTTACTTGTATCTTATGTTTGGACTGTATGAGATGCTGCAATCATGTGGATCAACGATCCGTCACGAAGGACCAATGTTTTTTTGTTGAGACGTTGGCGATGTTTCACCTGGTTGTCGCAACTGGGCCAAGGGCTTTTCCTTGGCCTACGGTGCTATTTGGTTGAATAAACAACACCGTACACTTCTTACTGCGTTTATTTACGATAACACTTTTCGGATAACACAATGAAAGAAGTGATTGGAAATGTAATGAATATTTTTGTATAAAAATGACAAAATTGCTGTGAATTGCAAGACTGCTTGCTTATCAATTAAAAGTAAAAAATTGGCTGACGCTACACCGCGACCTTCTCGAAGGGGGCGCCACAATCTGGTTGAGCGCGAAGTTTAAATTTGAAATAACGTTGTATTTGTTAGGCATTATATTAAGACGGAAACTGAACACTTATTATGCGGTAATCGTCGCGTTGGGACGCGTTAGGTTTTTTGGATAAATTGGCAAAAGTTGATCTTAGCCATTCCGAAGGTAATTTTCCAGTTCTATAAATATCCTTGAACAGGTCTGTAGACGACTTAACCCCTATACCGTCTTCGTGGATTAAGAGTTTCAAGGTTTTAGCGTGTACCTCATCGAACCCCACAGCCTTTGTATTGTATTGCCTTTGCCTGTTAATTAGAATGGCGTATTTTATCTCTTCTTTAGTGACATTAGGACTCGTCTCGTCGATCTCACTTGCTTGGAGGGGTTGTTCTGGTCGTTCGTCGCTAAGCAGTTTTGTAACATTTCAGAATTTCCAGCACTTCAATTTTTCTTCAGGTTCCATGAGTATTACGTTGTTATAGTCTTTCAGTATTCCGCTGGTCTTTTTGCGATTACTGCTTGTCATTTCTTTGATCTTTTTTTGTACGTTATGTATGTCGTGTTTTTGCTGTAGCTGTTCGATTTCACAGCATCTCTCCGCCAGCCAGTGTTCTCCTGCCTCTCTGCATTTTCTACGAAAAATCTTGTTTAACTCTCTGTATCTAGCCTCGCTTTTTGTTTTGTGCTCTATTTTTAAAGTCTCGTCTGTCATCCAGGGTTGCTTTTTCGTTGTTCTTTGGAAACCAATATCTTTTGTTTGTGTATCTATAGTGCGGTTTTGTTATGTCTAGGTATACGTTTTGATGGTTTAGGACGGTTAATATGTTTGAATCTACGCATTTTGATTTCCATTACGACTGGATTGTGGTCGCTGTTTACATCCGCTTCAGGATATGTTTTAGCTATTCTGATCGAATTCTGAAATATTGTTTTTATTAATATGTAGTCGATCTGATTTCTGACCCGATGTTCTTTACAGTCGTCAAGAGACTTCCACGTATACAGGCGGTGAGGATGTAGTTTAAAAAATGAGTTCACCACCGATAGTTGTTGTTCCATGCAGAATTGCACCAGACGGTCTCCTCTGTTGTTTCTCTCCCCGAGACCGAAGTTTCCGAGAACATTTTCGTCTGCTCCAGCTCCAACTTTGGCGTTAAAATCACCCATAACGACTGTTATCTTGCGTTTCTTTGTCAATTTCATAACCCCTTCGAATTCGGTGTAAAACTTCTCGACCATGTTGTCTTCTTTATTTGTCAGAGCATATACCTGTATAATGTTCATTACTCTACGAGAGGTACCATTAAGTCGGACCATTAAGCGGTCCGAGATGGGAAGGAAATCGATGACAGATTTATCAATTCTGGAGGATATGAGCATGGCCACGCCGTTGTCGCGGTTCGGGTCGTTATTACCTGACTAGTAGAGGACTCCATGTTCTGTTTTTATTTTCCCGGCTCCAGGCCATCGCGTCTTACTCAGGCCAAGAATTTCTATTTGTAGCCGATCCATTTATGTATTTATTTATTTATTTAATTAACCTGATGTCACATAAGATGGATGTACAGGTTTCCAACTAGTATAGTAACTACATGACAATTAAATTGCTTAATCATATGTATAGCTTAGAAATTCATCCACTGAGTAAAAAGCATTATTTAGCAAAATAGTTTTTATTTTTGAGAAAAACTGGCTAGTAGTACTGTCTGGCTAGTAATACTGTCTCTAATTCTAGAGGGAATGGTATTGTATGTGACAGCCCCAATATAATAAGGATTAGCTGTGTAGAGTTCTAGTCTATTAATTTAAAATGGGTAGTCATTGCCAAATCTGGTCATGTAGTCGTGATAAAGGTTCAGTGGCTTAAACGACTCAGAGTTATGTCTGACAAACTTTAACTACTCAGTTATATAGTGACGGCACAATCATAATTCCTTCTGAAATAAATGTTAAACGGCATGTGACTGGTCTTTTCAGATTATACATAGTGCGAACCGCCCTTTTTTGCATCACAAATGCTCTTTGCGAAGCGGACGATGCACCCCATAAAACTATGCCATAACGTAGTCTAGATTCAATATGGAAAAGTAAAATGTTTGTAAAACGTTCTTGCTGGTAATGTGCTTCAGGCGGTTTAAAGCATAGCAGTTCTTGGCGCAAGCTTTGCAAACATGATTTACATGGTCTTTACAGTTTAGTGAAAAATAAATGCGTAGTACCAATAGTTTGAAAGAAGTAACCTGTTTAATTGTTTTTCCTTTGAGAGGAATGTATTGGCTTTTTTGATAGTGGGCTCCACAGGGATGAAACTGCATTGTAAATGTTTTATTTTGGTTCATTATTAAATTTTTATTAGAAAAATAATTGTTTAAGTTGATTAGATTATGTCTCAGACTTTTGCTGGCAACGCTCTCCCCAGCACTGGATGTCAGTAAGTATATCGTCAGCGAATTCACAGTGAAATGTTGTTAGTTGATTTGATAAGTAATTTACGTATAAGAGAAATAATAGTGGACCCAGTACGTTTTCTTGTGGGACACCAATATCAACCTTCAACTGCTGGGACCTAGCTTCACCGCAAACGACAAATTGCTTGCTGTTGTCCAAGTAGGATTTTATTAGATGATGGCAGTGCCTACGAATTCCGTAGGACTGGATTTTATTCAGCAGCAACATGTGGTCTACGCAATTGAAAGCTTTAGTCAGGTCCACAAAGCAGGAAATAACATTTTTATTATGGTCCAACCCTTTATAGACATGGTTTAGTAGATGGCACAAGGCAGTGATGGTAGATTTTTTGTTTTGGAAACCATATTTTAAACTAGCTAAAATTCTGTTTGTTTCAAGGAATTCCATAATGCACTGGGATAAAATTCTTTGAAAAATGTATGAGAATCGCGAAAATAGGGAGATGGGGCGATAGTTTTCGATGTCTCTAGTACTCCCTATTTTATGAATGCAAATGGTTTTGCTTCCCTGAAGCAGATGTTGATAATGTGACATAACGGTTTAGTGAGCTGACCTTTGCATTGTTTAATAAGAGGAGACGGAAATTCATCCAGGCCCGCCCAGTTTGTATTTTTTTAAATTAGAGATAACTTGACTAATTTCTGACCATTGTCTATATATACCTAGTCAATCATTTCAAATTACTTAATTTCTCCAAGGATGTTATTTAGCCAAAACTATGATAGGTGTCGCTCGAAGATTTCAAATTTTGTGTACGGGGGGATTCTTCGCACCCTCTCCCCACTGAAGGGGTGCCCCGCACTGAGGGCCTTTTTTGATGTTGTCACTGCCATTTTGGATATTTTGGGATACTCAAATGAGCCTTTAATGCAGTGGTTTCCCGTTGCCTTCTACATCCTTATGCTGTTGACCATTACTTGGTTCCTCCGCTTTTGAGACCAATTTCTCAGTCTCAGGACAAAAGAGTGACCTTACCATTTGCCAGTTCTTCCGCCCGAAGCCGTTGACCAGTAAATGGGGGATTGCTTATTCCGACAATTATTCGGTCGCAAGAGCCACTTATTTATCAATATTTTTCTTTACTCTCCTAACGGATTAATGTAAACTATTGTACTCGGACTGTGAAGGCTTTCACGGCCGGTCAAAATACAATCTAAAGTGTTTTCCAGACTTTGGAGCCGTGGTCCATTGGAATTTCTTCCCGAATTTCGTCTACAGCTGCGGCAGACATTATCAAAGGCGATGAGGCAATGGGCGAAGTGATCTCCCGTGCTTACCAACGTTGACTAATTCGACTGTGGTAAGCTCCGTGGTATTTATTCCCCTGCAGACGCGCTGCGGTCGAGGGACTGGGGTGGGGTATTGTCGCGGGGTTTCGGCGCACCTGAAATACCTATTTTGTAGAACTCGCTTCCAGTCTGCATTTATAAACGTAATTTCCTCCTTCCTGTTGAAATTGTTGCGGTATTTAAAGATCTCAATGGCCTCTCTCGTTAGTCTCGGATAGAAACGCTGCGATTAACATATAAGATATCCACCTCGTTGAAAAGAATGTCGTGCCATACGGAGAGAGCGTGCTCTGCTACTGCCGACTTTTGTGTTTGTCCCAGCCTGCAACTCCTCTTGTGTTCCGTAATCCTCGTGTTGGTTGATACTGCGATACTGCACCACAGTGCCAGTGTATACCGAGCCACAGCTGCATGGAACTCGGTAAACTCGAGGTGCCGATAGGGGATCTGTGCGGTCTTTGGCCAATATCAAACTCTGCTTTATTATACAAGTGGGTTTAAAGACAGTTTTAACATTGTGCTTTTCCAGTAGCATGGGTATCCTGTTCGCTACTTTGTGGATGTATGGTAAACTAGTTCATCTGCGCTTTTCTTCATTTTCTCCCGTTATTCCTTCTTGGCTCTCTACATTCCTTGGACGGCCGGCCCTATCTAACTCGTGCTTGCTGTATCCATTCCAACCAAAGGCTTTTTCCAGATGCTTCATTTCCCGTTCCATTTTGGACCACGGCTCCAAAGCCTGGAAAACTTTAGATTGTTTATTACTCGATCAGCACTCCCAAAAATGCCCTTCACTTTTTTTACATCGCTTGGTCTTGGTGCTTCTATTATTGCCCTATCCTTACCTCAGTAGAAGGACTTTAATAGTCCTTCTACTGAGGTAAATAGCTTACAGATTTTCTAACCAACAAATTTCTTGCTAAACTTCAAGGTCAGTACTGATGCTTTCTTCACTTCGCTACGCATTTTCCGTAGTGTCTTTATGTGTCCCTCTTCCATTGTCCCCGCCGAGTTTTATATCATCTCAAAAAACATAATACTTTTCTTCTGTCATGTAGACTCTTTTACTTTTGATGTCCTTTTTCATTTCCACTAAAGATAGTCCGGAATAGATTCAATACTTTGGGAGATAGACCTTTACAGTCATATATCCTACTGTCGCCCAGTAGGAACCATTGCTTTGGACGCGAATTTATTATCAAATATGACTATCAAAAGCCGCATTACCGTGTTTTTTAGGTGAGCATGTCCTATACAAAGTCTTTGTTTACTTGAAAAAAACTCCTAAAGCAATAAGTTTCTCCATCTATTTTAGTGTTTACTGGCTTTAGGAGTATGTTAGTGATATTAATGATGTTGAGCTCTGTTGGAGCGCAGAAAACAATAGATGTTGTTAGTCCACTTGATAAGTGCTAATAAATGTCAACCTATAACATTCTAATGCTATTGAAGCAGATTTTTTGCAAGCAGTATATTTTATATAATAATAGCGACTGGCATATGGGTTCACTAGTTGTGTGTAAGTAAATAGCTGTACGAACTAGACTTTAATTGCTAAAGTATGCAAATATCTACGATGTACAAAGAACTTAATTTTGCAAGAATATAACGCGTTTAGTACTATTTTCTGAATAATATGGTGAATGACAAGTGTTTCATATAAACTGCTCAACTTAAAGTTCGGCACAAACAATTTTTCGTGTCATTTTCAATCAGCTGTAACTTTTTAAGCAATGAATTGTTTTAAATACAATTTGCACGGTCTGAAACCTCATTTCCTCTAGATTAAGGAAGCGGATAATGTTGAATAAAAACACCGACTCTATTTTTATTATATTGGAAGTGATGCCAAAATTTCAAAATTTTGATGTTCTGCCATTTCGCAATAAGCTTTTTTTCCTTATCGTTTTCAGGTCAGGAGTAAGCCAACATCCATATCTCAGGAACTTTTCGCCAGACTTTTTATTAAAGCACTCTGAATTTTTATACAGAGCGAAACGTAAAATTTGTGCAATTCTTGTTGCTGATATTTTTAAATCGTCGTAGTTCGGATAAGAGGTAAAGAATCTTACTGTGTTTCCCTCATTTGTTGACATATGGGGTGCAAATTGTTACTCACTCAAAAAATTTAAAAAGTGCCGTTTTTTCTGGTATACTAGCACTCAAAAAATATGATGCCATTATTGTGGATACTCGTGACTTACAATAGCAATATTAAATAAAATAACCTTTCTAGAGGTAAATGGAAATTGAGTGATACAGTCGCAGATAGCCAACATCAATATCTCTAGATGTTTTTGTCATTTTTTGTTTTTAAGGTATTAGAACTTATACAGAGGGAACCAAAACATTCTTCAAAATTTCATTAGTATTTTTATTTCTGCTACGAGTGTTTGGCGTCCCAATAAACTAAGTAGTAGGTGGATTAGCGGGATGGGGACAAATATCGACAATTCAGCTTTTATCAATTGCCAACGTTTCGACCATATATTGTGGTCTGTATCAAGGCTGTAAAGACAAGAAACATCGATCAGTTTATGGCCAGCGGCATGACTAACTTAAAATTACAATTAAAAATTTATATAGATTAGAAAAATACAGATTAGAAAAAAAAATTAAAAATAATAATTTAATTTACAAGATTTAAGAAATTTACACGCAAAAGAACAAACGAACGTAATATTTATATACACAAATTAGTACCTCTTAATATGCCGAAGTCCTGTACATTCTATTCAAAAACGTGTCCATTGTCCACGTCATGGGCAGAGGTTCTCACGATGTCAAAAAAACACCAATAAATTGACATAAAACAATAACGAAAACTCAGTACGGAGCAGGCGAGCGACGAGCAACAGGACGACCACAAAACCATAGCAATGGTAAGGCCGTAATACAGGGCTCAGGCTTCAACGTGAGGAAAGGAGGGGTTAAACCGTTGGATCGTATGTCACCATCAGAATCAAACTCAAGAGGTGCTAGTTCTCGATCTAATTTCATTAAGCAAGTTAACATATATAACACTTAGACCCTGTGTGACCGTCCTGTTATTGATGGTATTGTTAACTGCTATATGGATCATTTCACTAATCATGCATTTAGTATAATTAGGCTCCCTGTCCAGTATCTTAACGCCGTTAAAATCAAACGCGTGGCCAGTCCCAAAGTGACGCTGAGCTAAGGCCGTCTGTTCTTTTTTATTTCTATTACTCTCTTGACAGTCATATTTATGTTATTTAATTCTGTTACCCAGCAATTGTCCAGTAGTACCCACGTAGCAACGATTACATTGGTCGCAAGGGATTCCATATATCACCCCCGAACATGACATGATAGGTGTTCTGTCTTTAAGCCTTGTGTATACAGCACCAGCAGACCCAACAGTCTCAGTATTATAGAATGCTAGCTTACAATTCGGCATTCTCCCTTTAACCAGATTTCGAATTCTTTCAGACAGTCCCTTAATATAAGGGAATCTGTAATATATGAGTTTGTCACTACTATTAATTTCATTAACGTTCGTAATATTTTTACGTTGATTAAATTTGTTTATAATACGGTTGACAAGGCATGTTGGATAATTGTTGTTTCTTAATATAGTTTTAATGATAGTGGTATTTTTGTTATGGAATTTAGGGCTACTGAGACTGTAGGCTCTGTATAACAGGCTCTTTATAGTGGCCATCTTTTGAGAGGAAGCATGTCCGGAAAGATAATTTGAAACTCTACCAGAGGACGTAGGCTTCCTGTACCAGTCAAAGAGAAGTATACCGTCCTGTTGAAGAATCACGAGCGTGTCCAAAAATGGGAGTGAATCATCTACTTACGCTTCCATAGTAAACTGTAATTTAGGATGAAACTGATTAAATTCTGATAATAGTTGGTGTGTTTTATCGTATGGACAAGCCACGATCGTATCATCCACATATAATTTCAAGAAGGCTATATCAAAAGGAAGGCCGGACAGAGTACTGGATATCAGTTCATTCATGACTAGAGAAGCCAGAACAGGGCTTGCTGGGTTACCCATCGCGGATCCGTCAAGCTGTTGGCAGACCGTGTCATTGAAGACAAAATAACTACTGTCGAACGGATAACGAATGATGCCACAAGACATCTGTTTGGGTATTGTTGTGTATGCTGAGAAAAATTTCCATTTTTTATTGATAATAGACAACACCAGGTCTTTGGGAATGTTTTTAAATAAAGAGATTACGTCCAATGACACCAACACATCCATTCGGCAATGTTACATCGCGAGCCCACTCTACAAACTCAAATGAGTTTTTTATGCTATAAGGCGACGTACTAGACACTTGCGATAAAATGTCGTGGACAAATACAGCCAAGTTATGGGATGGCGAATTTATACAGCTGACTACCGGTCTGAGGTGTAGACCAGGTTTATGTGTTTTTCTAAGGCCATATAGTTTAGGTGCAACACAGTTATATGCTTTTAGTTTTTTACCAGTGAGTTCATAGATTCAGTTAAATTTTACAAGCTTAACTATCAAATTGATTTTGATAGCGTGTAGTAGAGTCTTTGGAAACTAGTGCATATATTGAGTCGTCCTGAAGCATGGTTGTCATAGTGTCTCTATATTCACTCGCTAACATAACCACGGTAGAACCCCCCTTTTCCAAACGCATGACGATCAGATCGCCATGCTGTCTGAAAAAATCTTTTGTTTTTATGAAACACTGATAAATATGATGATTACTTAAATTAGAATTCCTAGTACGATGTACATGGTTAGTGACAGTATTAATGCAACGCGCTCTCAGCTCATCACGCTCGTCCCGCTCCGGTATCTGCCTCTGTATACAATATTCGAGATCCTTAATAATATTTACTAAAGGGTATTTACTGTTAACAGTTGGTAGGGCGAATTTAGGGTCAGCGCACAGGACCTCTACGATATCACGAGGCAATTCAATATCAGCATAGTTGTACAAAAAACCATTCTGAACGTTCACTTTAAAAGTGGATTTTTGAAGGCAAAAAGTATTTATCTTATTTAGATTTATCTTTTTAATCGCACAGAAGGTTTTCTGATATTTTGTTTGTCTGGAACTAGCGAAATTAATATATATGTCTTGAGGTATTAAGTTTTTCACAACAGTTTTTATATGTTCTCGTTCGATGTCTAGTTGGTGAATCTTCCATATGGTTATTTGAATTTCCAAGCTCAAACCGGATCCGTCTTGACGGATCCGCGATGGGTAACCCAGCAAGCCCTGTTCTGGCTTCTCTAGTCATGAATGAACTGATATCCAGTACTCTGTCCGGCCTTCCTTTTGATATAGCCTTCTTGAAATTATATGTGGATGATACGATCGTGGCTTGTCCATACAATAAAACACACCAACTATTATCACAGTTTAGTCAGATTCATCCTAAATTACAGTTTACTATGGAAGCGGAAGTAGATGATTCACTACCATTTTTGGACACGCTCGTGATTTGTCAACAGGACGGTACACTTCTCTTTGACTGGTACAGAAAGCCTACGTCCTCTGGTAGAGTTTTAAATTATCTTTCCGGACATGCTTCCTCTCATAAGATGGCCACTATATAGGGCCTGTTATACAGAGCCTACAGTCTCAGTAGCCCTAAATTCCATAACAAAAATACCAGTATCATTAAAACTATATTAAGAAACAACAATTATCCAACATGCCTTGTCAACCGTATTATAAACAAATTTAATCAACGTAAAAATATTACGAACATTAATGAAGTTAATAGTAGTGACAACTCATATATTACAGATTCCCTTATATTAAGGGACTGTCTGAAAGAATTCGAAATCTGGTTAAAGGGAGAATGCCGAATTGTAAGCTAGCATTCTATAATACTGAGACTGTTGGGTCTGTATACACAAGGCTTAAAGACAGAACATGTATCATGTCATGTTCGGGGGTGATATATGGAATCCCTTGCGACCAATGTAATCGTTGCTACGTGGGTACTACTGGACAATTGCTGGGTAACAGAATTAAACAACATATACATGACTGCCAAGAGCGTAATAGAAATAAAAAAGAACAGACGGCCTTAGCTCAGCATCACTTTGGGTCTGACCACGCGTTTGATTTTAACGGCGTTAAGAAACTGGACAGGGAGCCTAATTATACTAAACGCATGATTAGTGAAATGAACCAGATAGCAGTTAACAATACCATCAATAATAGGACGGACACACAGGGTCTAAGGGTTATATATGCTAACTTGCTTAATGAAATTAGGTCGAGAACTAGCACCTCTTGAGTTTGATTCTGATGGTGACATACGATCCAACGGTTTAACCCCTCGTTTCCTCACCTTGAAGCCTGAGTCCTGTATCACGGCCTTACCATTGCTATGGTTTTGTGGTTGTCCTGTTACTCGTCGCTCGCCTGCTCCGTACTGAGTTTTCGTTATTGTTTTTTGTTAATTTATTGGTGTTCTTTTGTCATCGTGAGAACCTCTGCCCATGACGTGGACAATGGACACGTTTTAGAATAGAATGTATAGGACTTCGGCATATCAAGAGGTACTAATTTGTGTATATAAATGTTACGTTCGTTTGTGGTTTTGCGTGTAAATTTCTTAATTCTTGTAAATTAAATTATTATTTTTAATTTTTTTTTCTAATCTGTATTTTTCATCATGCCGCTGGCCATAAACTGATCGATATTTCTTGTCTTTACAGCCTTGATAAAGACCACAATATATGGTCAAAACGTTGGCAATTGATTACCGTTATTTGTCCCCATCCCGCTAATCCACCTACTACTAAGTATTTTTTTTCTTTGGATCAACAGCACTATCCACAAATTGCTTCTCAACAAGGGAGTTTTACAAAAGTGATTACTGAATTACAGGTACGGACTTGACAAAATTAGTATACGGGGTGAATCATAATGAAATCTCATATTCTTTGGTCGATTTTAAGGGTATCCTGTCATACAATTGTGTTATGTGTTACCTATCGAGCTTCGTTAAAAAGTTACAGGTTGAAATTAGAATTTCAAAATTCATATGTATTGATTATTCCAAAAGCGTAAGAGATATTTTATTGAAATTTTGTACGTTTTGACTGCTATGAAAGGCGCACTGCTATGAGAGTCAGCCTAGGCTCTCTAATGTGCAGGTGCCATCCGAACTCCTGTATACTCCGGCGCCAGCACCTTCATCGGTCTTAGATTCGTCTGTGTACCAGGTAATATCCAGACGACGCGACGTAGCGAGTGTCGGTTAAGCGTTTTGATGGTGTTGGTCCCCCACGCGGCGTTATGTGTACCACCTGTTGCAACCGGAACGTCGCCTTCATTGCCTCTCTTTCCAAGAGTATTGGATGCGCAAGCAGGTCAAGCATGCGCTCCATGGCTGCCGTGGGCGTCGTTCTCATTGCCCCCGTGTTGCAGAGAGATATTTGTCTTTGCAGAGAAGACAGTTTGGCTCTTATGGAGCTCTGTCTGCTCTTCCGACACCAAACTGTGGCCCCGTAAGTAATTATCGGTCTTATCACCGTCACGTATAGCCACATAATTTATTGGGGTCTCACCTACCATGATTTACCGCACAGGTTCTAACAGGTCCATAGGGAGATCAATGCCCTCCCCACAGTTCGTGTCACATGTGGGATCCATGTGAGTGATTTGTCCAGGATAACTGCCAGATATTTCATTTCATTGGTGAACGGGATTGTCGTCCCGAACAAAGATGGTGGTTTCAGAAAGTCCAGCCTCTTCCTTCGGCTAAATGGCACAATCACAGTTTTTCTAGGATTTATTGCTAGGTTTTCTTTTGAGCACTAGCTGTGTAACACATCCAGCACTTCCTGCAACGTGCTGGAGATTTGTTGGTCTGCGTGGTTTCTTATGAGGATAACGAAGTCGTCCGCGTAAGCTTGGACCTCGACTCCCCATAGTTCTATAGTAGCCAGCAGGTCGTCCACTAGTAGGGACCACATGAGTGGTGAGGGCGCCCTGTGGACAACTTCCCGCTGTTGTGAATCTGACAGTGCGATCGTTTAATGATGTAGGGATCAGTCTGGATTCTAGCATATTGCGAATCCAGTTGGTTATTATTGATTCTACCCTTCTTGCCTTGCTGGCGTTGAGAGGGGAGTCTGCAAGTGCGTTATTAAAGGTCCCTAATGTCAATGAAGATACCAACTGCGATACCCTTGGTATCCAGGGTTCTGTGGATTTTTTCCACAAGGTTGTGGAGTGCTAGTTCTGTTGACTTGTTAGCCTGGTATGCTTACTGTTCCGTACTGAAGGGGTACGTTGATAGCCCTCCCTCCCTCAAGTACAGGTCTAGCAACTTTTCCAGGCTTTGCAGCATGAACGAGGTTCCTTCTTAGACAATATGAAGAAAAGCAAAAGCTTTTCTTCATGTTGTCCTGCCTTCCTCGGGACAGAATGGTGAAAGTTAATCACTGCAACCCGGAGAACCTCGATCATTTGAGTGAATCCAACTACTTTTTCGCCCTTCTTCATATAGTCATGTTTTCTTTTGGACCGAGAATAGTGAACATTTTTTACTGCCTCCCAGAGCACCTCGTTCATTTGAGTGAATCCTACTAGATTTTTTGCCCTTTTTCATACCGTCCGGTTTTCTTCTCGGTAGAATACTGAACATATTATCACTCCCACTCAGAGGACTTCGATCGTTTGAGAGAAGCAAACTAGTTTTTTGCCCTTCTTCATATTGTTCTGTTTTCCTCTGGACATTTGAGTGAATCCAACTAAACTGCTGGCCAAACGAAACGTACCAAGCCAATTTTACTACCAAGTTTTAAAGTCTATATCTCGAAAACGGCTAGTCGGATTTTCTTGACTAAAAACATGTCGGATAGGCCCACTCCTTGACTAACTTACAAGGGGAACTGGGAGTTCCACCCGTTGCGCCCAAAAGTTACTACAGGGTCGAGAAAAGTTTATGTTTTTTTAGTAAATTTTCTTCAATGCACAATTTTTTGAAAAAAAATCTCAGGTTGCTCTTGTGAAGCGCAGTTTAGAGAGAAATGTGATAGCTCGGGTCATGTTCGACCGATTATCGATATGATACCTGTTTCGACAGAAACGTCGTTTTATCCAAAATATCAACTTTTTCAATATTTCGGTCTGATATCTTTTCTGAGAAACATTTCTATTCGCTTTCTCAAGATGAGTGCAAGCAGTAAGTCTATTGCAACATATCCACGAGTAAGAAACTAACAGAGTGCAAGCCAGCGAAATACAGAGGGCCGAAGAATGTAGAGATTGGTTCGGCCATTGGTAAAGTAGTGATCTGGCACTGCGTGAGTGATATTATCAGTGACGCCATGAAAGGTTTCGAAGTTGGGCATCAGAATATCGAAATTGGTGATCTTGACTCGGGTCCTTTTTCTTCTCTTCGCGATTCTTCGAATTCTTAATTGGCTGAAGAATTATACAGGATAATCGAAAGTCCAAAACTTGGAATTTTACTGGGTGTGATTCCATTCATAATTTTCAAGAACTTTGAAAACTTACTTTTTCGCTGATGTCAAGTAAATCGGGGGTATTCAGGGTGTTCCAGAAGTAGAGATTTGGTGTTTTTTAAGCGATTCTCGTGAACGATGACATGAAGGCAATCGGAATGTGAATTTTAGGATACCGAATCTTGGGTTGATAACTCAAAAAAATGTTTAAAAATTAAGCAGTGTTGCCGTATTTATATAAAATCAAAATCTAAACAAGTTTATATAAAACGTCGGATGACTGATGATGGATGCAATTTCTTTTTCCGAAGGGTTGTTTGGATCCTTTTTCGTTTCAGTATTACCATATTTTTAATACGTCTTTATACTTTTTCAATTTATTTTCTTCAACATACGCATTTCCCTTAAAACTTTTTTTGGAGTTGCGCTAGACATTTTTAGTCTAGCAGCATGCAATTATGTTTACATAAAAGGTTAAAAACAAATTGAAACCCTTTAACGCATCTAATACAATTCAAGAAATAGATTGTCTACAATTTGTGTATATACCACCCTGAAGAGCGTATAGGGGAATGTTTTTCCATTCTTCATTCTTCCTCTACATTTCTTCCCTACAGTCAAGGCAAGTTTGCCTAAGTTTCAACAATGTATTTTTTATCAACCAGTTATTGCTATTGTGACAGTTGTGTAGGCAATACCAGGGAAACGCCTTGACAGATCACATTGATTCATTTCATAGCATTTTGTACGTTTATTTTCAAAATGCCTCGGCTAACAGAGAATGAACGTCTTATTTGTTTGAGATTGATTGATGAAGGGTTAACTTTAAGAGCTGTAGCTAACATTTATAACGTTAGTACTACTACAATAATTAGATTGAAACAAAGAGTGACCGCAACCGGCGAAAATTATTACAGACATGGAGGAGAACCAAGGAAAAAAATTTCCCATCGCGCAGAGAGAATTTTAGTACGAGCCACTCATCGAGCAAGAACTCATAGCTCCAGGAAATTAAATAAAACTTTCAGGCGATATTCCCAAATTGTTGTATCAAACAGAACAATTAGAAGAACACTCAACCTAAATAACTTGAGGTAGGTACCTACATTATTGACTGAGTTGAATAGGTAGTTAATCAAGTACTAGGTACTTTTCTGTATTACACCATTACTTTTTGCTCCGTCATATTAAAAATGTATTTTTTTCACAGAGCAAGGAGGCGAGCAAAATGTGTACGTCTTTTAAGACATCAACGACTCCAACGACAAGAATGATGTTTTGTGATGAGACAAGATTTAACTTGATTCATTCTGATGGGAGAATTCTAGTTTGGAGACGTCCAGGAGAGAGACTCCTGGAAGAAAATATGGCCCCTCAAGAGGCTTTTGGTGGCGGAGGAATAAGTGTGGGCTGGTGTGATGATGAATGGAAAAGCCGAACTTTTTATTACCAACCGATGTATCAATGCAGAGATTTACAGAAACGACATTTTGAACAACATTGTTCTGCCATTTGCACATAATTTTGGCCCTAATTTTCTTTTAGTGGACGATAATGTAAGACCACACAGAGCTCGTATTGTTCAACAGTTTTTAGAGGCGAACAATATCAACCAGCGCAATTTGCCTCCAAAATCGCCTGATCTCAATATAATATAATAGAGCATGTGTGGTCATCTCTAAAATTTCGTGTGAGGTCAAGAGGTAATTCCCCTGAAAGATTACACGAACTTTCTTTAGCGATAGAGGAAGAGCGGGAAAACATACGCCAACATTTTATTAGCAACTTAGTCAGCAGTATGCCAAGACGATGCCGAGAAATTTGGAATGTTAACGGAGGACCGACAAAATATTAAATTAAATGTATTCTTTGGTTTTCATTTATTGTTATGATGTTTCGATTTTTTAGTTAGTTCAGCTTAGTTATTACCTGTGAGTAATAATAATATTAAATTTTGTTGATGTTAGTCAGAAGATATCATTACTCTTGAACGGAAGAAGGATCCATGAAAAACCAAGAGCTATTTGGAGAAAAATTTGCAATCATCACTATTTTTTCATGAAAATATTTAAACTTTATATAAATACGGCAACACTGCTTAATTTTTAAACTTTTTTTGAGTTATCAACCCAGGATTCGTTATCCTAAAATTCACATTTCGATTGTCTTCATATCATCGTTCACGAGAATCGCTTAACAAACACCAACTCTCTACTTGTGGAACACCCTGTATACCACCGATTTACTTGACATCAGCGAAAAAGTTAGTTATTAAAGTTCTTGAAAATTATGGACGGATTTACAACCAGTAAAACTCCAAAACCCGGACTTTCGATTATCCTGTATAATTCTCAAGCCAATTAAGATATCGCGAAGGGAAGAAAAAAGTTCCGAGCCAAGATCACCAATTTCGATATTCTGATGCCTAATTTCGAAACCTTTCATGGTTTCACTGATAATATCACTCACGCAGTGCCAGTTCACTACTTTACCAATGGCCGAACCAATCTCTACATTCTTCTCTACCCTCTGTATATCGCTGCCTTGCACTCTGTTAGTTTCTTACTCGTGGATATGTTGCAATAGACTTACTGCTTGCACTCATCTTGAGAGAGGGAATAGAAATGTTTCTCAGAGAAGATATCAGACCGAAATATTGAAAAAGTCCATATTTTCGATAAAACGATGTTTCTGTCGAACCAGGTATCATATCGAAAATCGGTCAAACATGTCCCGAGCTATCACATTCCTCTGTATACTCTGCTGCAAAGGAACCACCTTATTTTTTTTCATAAAATGGTGCATCGAAGAATGTTTACTAAAAAAACATAAACTTTTCTCGACCCTGTAGTAACTTTCGGGCGCAACGGATGAAACTCCCAATTCCCTTTGTAGGTTAGTCAAGGGACTATCCGACATGTTTTTGTAAAGAAAATCCGACTAGCCGTTTTCGAGATATAGACTTTAAAATTTGGTAGTAAAATTAGCTTGATACGTTTCGTTTGGCCAGCAGTTTAGTTTTTTGCCCTCTTCATTATGCCCTTTTTTTGTCTGGATAGAATGGTGAAGAGACACACTCCAACCCAGGGAATCTAAATCATTTAAGTGAATTTACGTTTCCGTAATTCGCCATGTATTACGACGTTTGTGTTTGTCCCAGCCTGCAACTCCTCTTGTGTTCCGTAATCCTCGTGTTGGTTGATACTGCGATACTGCACCACAATACCAGTGTATACGGAGCCACAGCTGCATGGAACTCGGTAAACTCTAGGTGCCGATAAGGGATCTCTGCGGTCTTTGGCCAATATCAAACTCTGCTTTATTGTTCAAGTGGGTTTAAAGACAGTTTTAACATTGTGCTTTTCTAGTAGCATGCGGATCCTGTTCGCTACTTTGTGGATGTATGGTAAACTAGTTCATCTGCACTTTTCTTCATCTTCTCCCGTTATTCCTTTTTGGCTCTCTACATTCCTTGGACGGACGGCCCTATCGAACTCGTGCTTGCTGTATCCATTCCAACCTTTTTCCAGATTCTTCATTTCCCGTTCCATTTTGGACCACGGCTCCAAAGCCTGGAATACTTTAGATTGTGTAGTACTCGATCAGCACTCCCAAAAATGCCCTTCACTTTTTTTACATCGCTTGGTCTTGGTGCTCCTATTATTGCCCTTGAGTTATTGTCCTTACCTTAGTAGAATGACTTTAATAGTCCTTCTGAAGATATATCCTAAAACCCAAATAGCTTACAGATTTTCTAACCAACAAATTTCTTGCTAAACTTCAAGGTCAGTACTGATGCTTTCTTCACTTCGCTACGCAATTTCCGTAGTGGGTTTATGTGTCTCTCTTCCATTGTCCCTGACGAGTTTTATATCATCTCAAAAAACATGATACTTTTCTTCTGTCATGTAGACTCTTTTACTTTTGATGTCCTTTTTCATTTCCACTAAAGATAGTCCGGAATAGGTCAATAGTTTGGGAGATAGACCTTTACAGTCATATATCCTATTGTCGCCCAGTAGGAACCATTGCTTTGGACGCGAATTTATTATCAAAGATGACTATCAAAAGCCGCATTACCGTGTTTTTTAGGTGAACATGTCCTATACAAAGTCTTTGTTTACTTGAAAAAAACTCCTAAAGCAATAAGTTTCTCCATCTATTTTAGTGTTTACTGGCTTTAGGAGTATGTTAGTGATATTAATGATGTTGAGCTCTGTTGGAGCGCAGAAAACAATAGATGTTGTTAGTCCACTTGATAAGTGCTAATAAATGTGAACCTATAACATTCTAATGCTATTGAAGCAGATTTTTTGCAAGCAGTATATTTTATATAATAATAGCGACTGGCATATGCCTACACTAGTTGTGTGTAAGTAAATAACTGTACGAACTAGACTTTAATTGCTAAAGTATGCAAATAACTACGATGTACAAAGGACTTAATTTTGCAAGAATATAACGCGTTTAGGACTCTTTTCTGAATAATATGGTGAATGACAATTGTTTCATATAAACTGCTCAACTTAAAGTTCGGCACAAACAATTTTTCATTTTCAATTAGCTGTAACTTTTTAAGCAATGAATTGTTTTTAATACAATTTGCACGGTCTGAAACCTCATTTCATCTAGATTAAGGAGGCGCATAAATTTGAATAAAAAACCGACTATATTTTTATTATATAGGGTGTGAAACAAAGTGATGCAAAAATTTCAAAATTTTGATGTTTTGCCATTTCGCAATAAGCTTTTTTTCCTTATCGTTTTCAGGTCAGGAGTAAGCCAACATCCATATCTCAGGACCTTTTCGCCAGACTTTTTATTAAAGCACTCTGAATTTTTATACCGAGCGAAACGTAAAATGTGTGAAATTCATGTTGCTGATATTTTTAAATCGTCGTAGTTCGGAAAAGAGGAAAAGAATCTTACTGTGTTTTCCTCATTTGTTGATATATTATTGTGTGCAAATTGTTACTCACTCAAAAAATTTAAAAAAATAAGTGCCGTTTTTTTAGTATACTTCTTCTTCTTCTTCTGTAGCTTATTCTGTCCACTGCTGAACAAAAGCCTCTCTCAAATGCTTCCATTTCCCCCGTTCTTGTGCAGCCAGTATCCAGTTTCCGGCTGTTCTTCTTATATCATCGCTCCAGCGGGTAGGCGGTCGTCCTCTGTTACGATATGCGTCTTGTCTTGGACGCCATTCTGCTATCTTCTTTGTCCATCGATTGTCCGTCATTCTGGCAACATGCCCCGCCCAGTTCCACTTTAAATGTAAGATAGTCTCGACAGCATCTCGTGTCTTCGTTCTAAGTCTTATAGTTGTATTTGGGACTCTGTCTCGAAGGGTGATTCCCAGCATCGATCTTTCCATCCTGCGTTGCATCACTTGTATTTTCGTAATGTTTTTTCTTGTAAGTGTTAGTGTTTCTGCACCATATGTCAGCACGGGAAGGACGCATTGGTTGAACACCTTTCTCTTCAAGCATATTGGGAGATTGGACCGAAACACTGATTTTAGTTTTCCAAATGCTGCCCAAGTCAGACCTATTCTACGCTGGATTTCGCGTGTTTGATTGTCCCGTTCGATACTGATTTCATGTCCTAGGTATTTGTATGAATATGTCTGTTCTATATTTATGTTGTTAATTTTTAGAGAATTGTTTAGAACAAGGTTTGTCATATATTGTGTCTTTGACAGATTTATTTCAAGGCCTACCTTTTCTGCGGCTGTTTGTAAGTCTTGTAACATTGTTTGTGCCTTAGCCGTGTCGTCTGTTATTAGGACGATGTCGTCGGCGAAGCAAAGGTGGCTTAGATTTTCTCCATCGATGTTAATTCCCATGTTGTTCCATCTTATTTTGTTTAGCACACTTTGCAGCAGAGTAACGAATAATTTAGGAGAAAGCGCGTCACCCTGTCTCAGGCCCCTTTATTTAGTATACTAGCATTCAAAAAATATGATGCCATTATTGTTGATACTCGTGGCTTACAACAGCAATATTAAATAAAATAACCTTTCTAGAGGTAAATGGAAATTGAGTGATACCGTCGCAGATAGCCAACATCAATATCTCTAGAAGTTTTTGTCATTTTTTGTTTTAAAGGTATTAGAACTTATACACTGCGAAACAAAACATTCTTCAAAATTTCATTAGTATTTTTTTTCTTTGGATCAACAGCACTATCTACAAATTGCTTCTCAACAAGGGAGTTTTACAAAAGTGATTACCGAATGACAGGTACGGATTTGACAAAATTAGTATACGGGGTGAATAATAATGGGTGGTCGAAAATTAAATCTCATATTCTTTGGTCGATTTTAAGGGTGTTCTGTCATACAATTGTGTTATGTGTTACCTATCGAGCTTCGTTAAAAAGTTACAGGGTGTTGAAATTAGAATTTCAAAATTCATATTCATTCAGCCTAGGCTCTCTAATGTGCAGGTGCCATCCGAACTCCCGTATACTCCGGCGCCAGCACCTTCATCGGTCTTAGATTCGTCTGTGTACCAGGTAATAACTGCCATTTGCAGATCTTCGCCTCGTTCTTCCCAGTCTTCCCGTGAGGGAAACCAGACGACGTAGCGAGTGTCGGTTAAGCGTTTTGAGGGTGTTGGTCCCCCACGCGGCGTTATGTGTACCACCTGTTGCAACCGGTACGTCGCCTTCATTGCCTCTCTTTCCAAGAGTATTGGAAGCGCAAGCAGGTCAAGCATGCGCTCCATGGCTGCCGTGGGCGTCGTTCTCATTGCCCCCGTGTTGCAGAGAGATATTTGTTTTTGCAGAGAAGAGAGTTTGGCTCTTATAGAGCTCTGTTTGCTTTTCCGACACCAAACTGTGGCCCCGTAAGTAATTATCGGTCTTATCACCGTCACGTATAGCCACATAATTTGTTGGGGTCTCACCTACCATGATTTACCGCACAGGTTCTAACACGTCCATAGGGAGATCAATGCCCTCCCCACGGTTCGTGTCACATGTGGGATCCATGTGACTGATTTGTCCAGGATAACTCCCAGATATTTCATTTCATTGGTGAACGGGATTGTCGTCCCGAACAAAGATGGTGGTTTCAGAAAGTCCAGCCTCTTCCTTCTGCTAAATGGCACAATCACAGTTTTTCTAGGATTTATTGCTAGGTTTTCTTTTGAGCACCAGCTGTGTACCACATCCAGCACCTCCTGCAACGTGCTGGAGATTTGTTGGTCTGCGTTGTTTCTTATGAGGATAACGAAGTCGTCCACGTAAGCTTGAACCTCGACTCCCCATAGTTCTAGAGTAGCCAGCAGGTCGTCCACTAGTAGGGACCACATGAGTGGTGAGGGCGCCCTGTGGACAACTTCCCTCTGTTGTGAATCTGACAGTGCGATCGTTTAATGATGTAGGGATCAGTCTGGATTCTAGCATATTGCGAATCCAGTTGGTTATTATTGATTCTACCCTTCTTGCCTTGCTGGCGTTGAGAGGGGAGTCTGCAAGTGCGTTATTAAAGGTCCCTAATGTCAATGAAGATACCAACTGCGATACCCTTGGTATCCAGGGTTCTGTGGATTTTTTCCACAAGGTTGTGGAGTGCTAGTTCTGTTGACTTGTTAGCCTGGTATGCTTACTGTTCCGTACTGAAGGGGTACGTTGATAGCCCTCCCTCCCTCAAGTACAGGTCTAGCAACTTTTCCAGGCTTTTCAGCATGAACGAGGTTCCTTCTTAGACAATATGAAGAAAAGCAAAAGCTTTTCTTCATGTTGTCCTGATTTCCTCGGGACAGAATGGTGAAAGTTAATCACTGCAACCCGGAGAACCTCGATCATTTGAGTGAATCCTACTAGATTTTTTGCCCTTTTTCATACTGTCCGGTTTTCTTCTCGGTAGAATACTGAACATATTATCACTCCCACTCAGAGGACTTCGATCGTTTGAGAGAAGCAAACTAGTTTTTTGCCCTTCTTCATATTGTTCTGTTTTCCTCTGGACATTTGAGTGAATCCAACTAAACTGCTGGCCAAACGAAACGTACCAAGCCAATTTTACTACCAACTTTTAAAGTCTATATCTCGAAAACGGCTAGTCGGATTTTCTTGACTAAAAACATGTCGGATAGGCCCACTCCTTGACTAACTTACAAGGGTAACTGGGAGTTCCACCCGTTGCGCCCAAAAGTTACTACAGGGTCGAGAAAAGTTTATGTTTTTTTAGTAAATTTTCTTCAATGCACAATTTTTTGAAAAAAAATCTCAGGTTGCTCTTGTGAAGCACAGTTTAGAGAGAAATGTGATAGCTCGGGTCATGTTCGACCGATTTTCGATATGATACCTGTTTCGACAGAAACATCGTTTTATCCAAAATATCAACTTTTTCAATATTTCGGTCCGATATCTTTTCTCAGAAACATTTCTATTCGCTTTCTCAAGATGAGTGCAAGCAGTAAGTCTATTGCAACATATCCACGAGTAAGAAACTAACAGAGTGCAAGCCAGCGATATACAGAGGGCCGAAGAATGTAGAGATTGGTTCGGCCATTGGTAAAGTAGTGATCTGGCACTGCGTGAGTGATATTATCAGTGACGCCATGAAAGGTTTCGAAATTGGGCATCAGAATATCGAAATTGGTGATCTTGACTCGGGTCCTTTTTCGTCTCTTCGCGATTCTTCGAATTCTTAATTGGCTGAAGAATTATACAGGATAATCGAAAGTCCAAAACTTGGAATTTTACTGGGTGTGATTCCATTCATAATTTTCAAGAACTTTGAAAACTTACTTTTTCCCCGATGTCAAGTAAATCGGGGGTATTCAGGGTGTTCCAGAAGTAGAGATTTGGTGTTTTTTAAGCGATTCTCGTGAACGATGATATGAAGTCAATCGGAATGTGAATTTTAGGATACCGAATCTTGGGTTGATAACTCAAAAAAATGTTTAAAAATTAAGCTGTGTTTATATAAAATCAAAATCTAAACAAGTTTATATAAAACGTCGGATGACTGATGATGGATGCAATTTCTTTTTCCGAAGGGTTGTTTGGATCCTTTTTCTTTTCAGCATTATCATATTTTTAATACGTCTTTATACTTTTTCAATTTATTTTCTTCAACATACGCATTTCCCTTAAAACTTTTTTTGGAGTTGCGCTAGACATTTTTAGTCTAGCAGCATGCAATTATGTTTACATAAAAGGTTAAAAACAAATTGAAACCCTTTAACGCATCTAATACAATTCAAGAAATAGATTGTCTACAATTTGTGTATATACCACCCTGAAGAGCGTATAGGGGAATGTTTTTCCATTCTTCATTCTTCCTCTACATTTCTTCCCTACAGTCAAGGCAAGTTTGCCTAAGTTTCAACAATGTATTTTTTATCAACCAGTTATTGCTATTGTGACAGTTGTGTGGGCAATACCAGGGAAACGCCTTGACAGATCACATTGATTCATTTCATAACATTTTGTACGTTTATTTTCAAAATGCCTCGGCTAACAGAGAATGAACGTCTTATTTGTTTGAGATTGATTGATGAAGGGTTAACTTTAAGAGCTGTAGCGAACATTTATAACGTTAGTACTACTACAATAATTAGATTGAAACAAAGAGTGACCGCAACTGGCGAAAATTATTACAGACATGGAGGAGGACCAAGGAAAAAAATTTCCTATCGCGCAGAGAGAATTTTAGTACGAGCCACTCATCGAGCAAGAACTCATAGCTCCAGGAAATTAAATAAAACTTTCAGGCGATATTCCCAAATTGTTGTATCAAACAGAACAATTAGAAGAACACTCAACCTAAATAACTTGAGGTAGGTACCTACATTATTGATTGAGTTGAATAGGTAGTTAATCAAGTACTAGGTACTTTTCTGTATTACACCATTACTTTTTGCTCCGTCATATTAAAAATGTATTTTTTTAACAGAGCAAGGAGGCGAGCAAAATGTGTACGTCTTTTAAGACATCAACGACTCCAACGACAAGAATGGGTTCAAACTCATATGGAGTGGAGGAACGAGGACTGGGAGAATTGCATGTTTTGTGATGAGACAAGATTTAACTTGATTCATTCTGATGGGAGAATTCTAGTTTGGAGACGTCCAGGAGAGAGACTCCTGGAAGAAAATATGGCCCCTCAAGAGGCTTTTGGTGGCGGAGGCATAACAGTGTAGGCTGGTGTGATGATGAATGGAAAAACCGAACTTTTTATTACCAACCGATGTATCAATGCAGAGATTTACAGAAACGACATTTTGAACAACATTGTTCTGCCATTTGCACATAATTTTGGCCCTAATTTTCTTTTAGTGGACGATAATGTAAGACCACACAGAGCTCGTATTGTTCAACAGTTTTTAGAGGCGAACAATATCAACCAGCGCAATTTGCCTCCAAAATCGCCTGATCTCAATATAATATAATAGAGCATGTGTGGTCATCTCTAAAATTTCGTGTGAGGTCAAGAGGTAATTCCCCTGAAAGATTAAACGAACTTTCTTTAGCGATAGAGGAAGAGCGGGAAAACATACCCCAACATTTTATTAGCAACTTAGTCAGCAGTATGCCAAGACGATGCCGAGAAATTTGGAATGTTAACGGAGGACCGACAAAATATTAAATTAAATGTATTCTTTGGTTTTCATTTATTGTTATGATGTTTCGATTTTTTAGTTAGTTCAGCTTAGTTATTACCTGTGAGTAATAATTATATTAAATTTTGTTGATGTTAGTCAGAAGATATCATTACTCTTGAACGGAAGAAGCATCCATGAAAAACCAAGAGCTATTTGGAGAAAAATTTGCAATCATCACTATTTTTTCATGAAAATATTTAAACTTTATATAAATACGGCAACACTGCTTAATTTTTAAACTTTTTTTGAGTTATCAACCCAGGATTCGTTATCCTAAAATTCACATTTCGATTGTCTTCATATCATCGTTCACGAGAATCGCTTAACAAACACCAACTCTCTACATGTGGAACACCCTGTATACCACCGATTTACTTGACATCAGCGAAAAAGTTAGTTATTAAAGTTCTTGAAAATTATGGATGGATTTACAACCAGTAAAACTCCAAAACCCGGACTTTCGATTATCCTGTATAATTCTCAAGCCAATTAAGATATCGCGAAGGGAAGAAAAAAGTTCCGAGCCAAGATCACCAATTTCGATATTCTGATGCCTAATTTCGAAACCTTTCATGGTTTCACTGATAATATCACTCACGCAGTGCCAGTTCACTACTTTACCAATGGCCGAACCAATCTCTACATTCTTCTCTACCCTCTGTATATCGCTGCCTTGCACTCTGTTAGTTTCTTACTCGTGGATATGTTGCAATAGACTTACTGCTTGCACTCATCTTGAGAGAGGGAATAGAAATGTTTCTCAGAGAAGATATCAGACCGAAATATTGAAAAAGTCCATATTTTCGATAAAACGATGTTTCTGTCGAACCAGGTATCATATCGAAAATCGGTCAAACATGTCCCGAGCTATCACATTCCTCTGTATACTGTGCTGCAAAGGAACCACCTTATTTTTTTTCATAAAATGGTGCATCGAAGAATGTTTACTAAAAAAACATAAACTTTTCTCGACCCTGTAGTAACTTTCGGGCGCAACGGATGGAACTCCCAATTCCCTTTGTAGGTTAGTCAAGGGACTATCCGACATGTTTTTAGTAAAGAAAATGCGACTAGCCGTTTTCGAGATATAGACTTTAAAATTTGGTAGTAAAATTAGCTTGATACATTTCGTTTGGCCAGCAGTTTAGTTTTTTGCCCTCCTCATTATGCCCTGTTTTCTCTGGATAGAATGGTGAAGAGAAAACACTCCAACCCAGGGAACCTATCATTTAAGTGAATTTACATTTCCGTAATTCGCCATGTACTAACATTGTCAAATTTACCGAAATGTGACGCATTGGACAAGTAAACGTTGCTTCTAATTAGTTTTTTCAACTTTGTATAGCTTATTTGAGTTTTTTTTATGATAACATTAATTTAGAAATGGTCTTCAGGAACGGTTCAGTGATATAACAAATTCGGTCACTAGACGGTTGGCGCCGAACTTTCTGCCCTTGTGTCGTCTCTCTACACTAGTTCTCTTATTTGGCTAGTAGTGTAGTACACAGTGTCGAAGTGATAAGTAGGACACCTGGACACCGGCCTGCGCTTGTACGTAAAATCCGCATCACTCACGATAGCTTTGGAATTCAGCCCCTCTTATTTGGTCTGAAAATGCCACAGCAAGAAATTGTCGGTATTTTACAGATATGAAGGAGGGCTCGAACGGTTTCTATTTTCTATTCTTAAACTGTGGTCTCGTAACAATTGTAGATATAAAGGTACCTAATGCAAAAACAACCTCCGTTCTGAAGATTTTTGATATTGCATTGTGTATATGTTTACAAGTTATTTCTACAGAAGATAACTATATTTAGTACTACTTGCCTCACCAATGTTAATTGTACTGTCCAAATAATGTTGAACATTTTACAA